>SRLM01000435.1:350421-1049231 GCA_015708895.1 Populus ilicifolia
GGGGTTTTGGGGCGTGGGGGGCATTTTTTGTTGGTGGGGCGTATGCGGCAGAAATGGAAAGCTTCGTGGCTTTAAGGGTAGTAAAAAAATTACTGGGTTTTTGAAGTTTGCGTGTAGTGGATTTGGAAGTAGTTTTGATGTATTATTTCTTCATTCGTGATCCGAGCTTGTCCCATCTCAGGTTTTGAGACTAGGCTTCTGACCACGAGCACTGCCCTGCACGCACTTAACAAACAATCGATGAAAAAGAAAGGGCCGGCCATGCAGCATCCGAGAATTCCATATCTGCGAAAGGGCTATCGTCCGAGGAACACTCTTTACATTCATCGGATCAAATTTCAACCCTTCATGAGATTTCCTGGTATGAGACCAGTTAAAGGATGGCCGACTTTTAGACATTCTGTCAAAGTCATCCAAATTCATAGAAACATGGCATTGGGTTTGGATGAAGACCACCCTTCAGCCTGATCATAGAGGCTAAGCGTCCTGAGATGTCAAGCCTGGGCCAGTAATCTAAAGCAGCTTCAATGGAAATATGGAAACATGCAAAACTTAAGTGAACAATTCAATTAAGCAGCACGGGAAAGGCAACAGTTTCACATCAAACATTCGAGTTCTTGAGTAAAAGGTTAACAATAGATATAGTAAAAGTGTTTTTGTCTCTCCTACATGCATGCTACTAAGAAATGCGATGAAAACAACCATATGCGGCTGCCATCCCAAACAATTTAGGCCATGCCTCCGTCTGTAGCTGTCCTGATTATCTGGAATAGAGCTGTTGCAAACAACAATGAAAATCTGATTAATGACTAAAATTTTAGGTTACTCAGCAGCATAATGGAAAAGAACCGAATTACATGAATCTACTTTTTTGAAGGACTCGCAAAATCTTGATCCAAACACCAGAGATGAGCAATGAAATCATTTAAATGGATAATTTCTAGTCAAGAACAATGTTCCCTGTTTCAGCTAGATTGAATGGTAAAATGACCATTATTTCATTCTAAAAAGTGGCAGATGTGAGGCCATCTTAAAGATCCCAGACACAATCCTAGGAAATGGCAGCTGCTACATTTGACAACTATATCCATTTAGATAATAAGAAACAAGCAAACATGGAATAATCATGCATGCAACGAGCTTCGGCAAACTACAACTTCCCGCAAATCATATTAATTCCCAAATAATTAAAGGTTAAATAAAGGAAACGGGGCTTACATGATCCAATGACAACAAAGATGAAGAATCCAAGGAGAAGAGGACCTACGGGATAGTGCTTTCCCTTTTTCGTGGTTGTTTCGGGCACAGCTCCTCTCCTGGAAATGTTCTTGTCAAATCTATTGACTTTCCTATCAGCAAGACGCCTTGATGTAGTCTAAACACACATAAAAGTAATGATCACAAATCAATCATCAATTTTCAAATTGAAACGCAACATCATCTTAATTATGCCAAAAAAATAACTTTTGCGGATCAGATAGGTTCGATACGATCGCATTAGATGATTAAACAAATCAAAAACAAACACTTCTCAAAATATTGATCAACAAAGGAGAAGTAATTATAAAATTACTAATTACCATAGTTACAACAGGGAGATCTGTTGGCCGGAAACGGTTAGAGCGAAAAAGCGCGGCACGAGGTTACGGGCGTGTCCAAGTCTTCAACTCTCCGGCGAGATCTTTCCCTGGGGTCTCGCTTTTAGGATTTTATTTCTGTCCTATCTCTCGATCTGTTTTCGATGTTTCTTTTCGCTTATATATACATGTATATAGCGAAACAAAACAACTTGATGATAGGTTCCCCGGCCGATGCGTCACCGACTTTGCTGTGATTGGCTATATCCACGCGAAGAGAACACTTGTCCTGTTTTTATTGCATCTTAATAGGTGTACGTGGACAAGAGGTCGACGTGGAATTTACATGAGAAGCGGTGTCGAAATGGTATTACCTGTATTTTGACTCCCTCTCTCTCTCCCGGCTAAATTATAAATTAGTCAATGTAATTTTATACAATGAATTAAATAGTTTTTTATTTTGAAATTATTAATTAGTGTATGTTTAAAATTCATTTATAATTCAATTTTTTCAGCTCATTTTATGTTTTTCTTTATTTTAAAAAATAGAAAACGGAAAAAATGATACGGAAAGATTGATGGAAAAACAAAATATTTTTTAGAAATAAAAATATTAAATTAAACATGATCGACATTGGTGCAATGACTGATTAATTATTTTCAAAATTAAAGTAATTAATTTACAATTTACTTTTTTAAAGCAATTCAAGGTGCGGACCAATTAAAAAAAGTCTTTGAACTGGTTTAATGATGGTAAAAGTAGTTTTATGACTCGTCAATAAAAAACCAATAAGAAAAAAAAGTCAATATTGTTTATTGCTGTTGGATGATTCTACGATAAATAATAAAATTCTTTATGAATTTCTTAAAACCACGAGGTTGAGTCCATATTTTGCTTGTAACAGGACGATAAAAACAGAATGAAAAATTCTTATAGCCCCACGTATTTTTTTTTTATTTTTTGTTACAGTATAATGATCTTTTTTTCATTTCTTGAAAATTATTTCTAAATTACTTATTATAGATTTGTTTAGAGGTATTGTTAACCTTTCCATATGTTACTGAATAGTTAAATAACCAAAAATCCCCCAGACAAAAAAACAACTAACATTGTCGGGAGTGTTTTTGTCTTACTTTGTTTTTACAACAAAATTACGCAATACCCTTTGATCTAAAAATTAACACGTGGAATTAGAGGTGAAAGGGTATTTTTGCCTCGTATATTTTGTAATTCTTAGTATGATCCAGAGTAATAACATCATTTAGCATTTGTTTGATATTTTTCGATTAAAAAGGTTGTTAATGTGCAGAAAACTCTCTACAAATTCTGTGATGCATGTGATATCCTCTTGGTTACTAGAAGTGTACTTCCACTATCTTATTTTATTACTTTTTATTTTTTTTATTTATATGGATGTCCGGATCAGTTTACACGCATCATGATTAATCTCACGGATCATTGAACATCTTGCAAACCCAATAAACATGTAAGACATCACAGGGATGACAGACATACACAATGAAGTTCGAATTCGGGTACAAAAGAAGGGAACAAGTCCCTCTCACCGCTGGGCTAACACCTCAAGTGCTTTGTCTTTTTTATTTTGAGCGAAGTATGTTATGGTTGATTATATCAAGTGATTTTTTTTTCATTTTTTCTTTATAAAAAATAATTTATGGACCTTATTGTTATTGGACTTTAAGATCCAATCCTTTTAATTTTTATCTTTTTTATTTTTGTTAAATTTTTTTATTTTCAATCCAGTCATTCAATTATAAATTATATTGAAAATGTTTTTTTTTTATAATAGTGAATATAATGATGATATTAATAATGATTATAATTATGATTGTGATAATAATAGTTCATTGTAATAATAATATTAATAATGATAATGATAATAATAATAATTGTGGTGGCGGCATTGATATTGTTAGAAGTAATGATAATTATTGTAGTGATCCTAGTAATAATAATGATGATAACACTAACAACACTAACAATTTTAAATTTTTAATTTTACACTTCAAGTAATGTTTGTATCTGTTTTTAACAATAACAATAGAAATACTATTACTGTTGTTATTGTTATTGTTATTGTTAATGATAAAAATAATTATAATATTAATAACATTGATATTAACTAGTGATAATAGTAACAATAATAGTAACAATGACAAATACTAATAATAACACCAGTGATAATAATAATAACAACAATATTAACAGTTACAATAGTTTGTTGTAATAATGATGATAATAATTGCGTTGATAATATAAATAATAGCAATAATTATGACGACGATGGAAACAACAACAACAAAAACAATAATAATGATTATAACAATGAACGATAATAATAATAATAACAATATTACTATAACTACTATTAATAATAATAATAATTATAGTGGCGACACTAATAACAACAATGAAAATAATAAAAGTAATAGTAAAAATAATATTAATAACAACCACGACGGCAACAATTATATTAGTAATAATTATGCCAGTAATAATAAAAAAAAATAGTGACAACAACATTAAAATAATGTTTAGATAATAGTAACTTGTCTTCTAAAAAAATAATATATTTCAACAATTAATTGAATAATATCTCTACATTTGATTTACTTAAATTAACAAGGGTTAATCAACGAAATTCACAAGGATATTTTTTAAAAAATAAATTACAAATATTATTCTTGAATTAACTTAATATTATAAAAACCTAATAAAAACTAACATTCAATTTATAAAAAAAGAAGGTGAACTTAAATTAATTGAGAAGATTTACAATGCAAGTCATGCATAATATCAAATTCAACAAAGTTTTTAGTCTAGAGATTATTTATCATTTAACTATATGACAATAAAGCACATGTTAATCTTTTATGCATGAAACGTTTTTTTAAAAGTAAAAAAATCATGGAAAATATATGATAGCAAGATAGTAAAATTACATTGTTTATAATAAAGAGCAATATTGTATTTTTTATGTTTGAGGTAAATAAAAAATGATTATTAATAATTAAAAATAATTTTATAAAAAAATTACGGGGAAAAAAATAAAAAACAATAAATTATATGTTATAAATTAATTTATTAAACCTGTGAACCCAGTATATTGATTTAACTGGGTTGAAAGAGTTTTTTTTATCAATTTTTTCAACCTAAATATAAAAACAGCAATTAAAAA
This sequence comes from Populus ilicifolia, assembly GCA_015708895.1. Taxonomy (NCBI): domain Eukaryota; kingdom Viridiplantae; phylum Streptophyta; class Magnoliopsida; order Malpighiales; family Salicaceae; genus Populus; species Populus ilicifolia. The sequence continues at coordinate 355,199 of SRLM01000435.1, forward strand.
AAAAAAACTCAAAGGAGCCCGATGCGTGGCTTAGTGGTCCAACATGCCCGGGCATAAGAAAATAGTTCAAGCCCAAACACCTATGTATGTCTGTATTTTAATTTCTCAAAGAGACGCACGTGTGTGTCCCCTTTTTTAAAAGACAATAAATGATGCGCCGTATATTCTTTGTAGAATTCGATGGTCTCTAGTAGCCAGAAAGCTTCTTTCAACTTTAAAACTTTTTTTAACTTAAAATATTTTAAAAATACCACAAATATCTTAATAAATTTATTTATAATATAAAAAAAACTTGAAAAACCAAAACATACCTTGACCAAAAAAAATTTCCACAATCAGATTTGCCTTCCCACATAAGACGAGGAAAACCAAACACCTAGCTATGTACATAAGACGAGGAAAACCAAACACCTAGCTATGTAAAACTTCATTATGAAATAGAATCTATTGACACGTATTTTAATCTTTTTGATAGTTAGAATTGTCTTCAACGATCACTTCTATACTCCATACCTTAATTCAATGTCCTTTCTTTATCACCTCGTAAAAAAAAATAAAAAATAAACCTCCATATCATTTTTATTTTTTTTTACAATTAATAACCAATTAACTCCACGTACGAATGCCCAATTTTAATACGTGCAGATTATTCATGTTGCCTCTTTTACTTTTTAAAACTATGATTAAATAAAGATCATTGCCAGCACAATGAAATGCTTCGCAACGTTGTGACTATAAATCCCTCCAAGCAAAATGATTTTATCGATAGCCATTGGTATCTCCTTGGACATTGAATTTCTTGATGGCTATGGGCTCTCAACGATTTGCAAGACATTATAGCACCTTTGCTGAGAATACAAGAACGCGTGCCATTTTAGGGATGAAATTGTACTGTTGCAGACATTTAAATCCCTTCCATTATGATTTCCGCATTAATGATTTAATTTGCCTCTGATTGAAGGATGGAAATGAATGATAAAGTTCCGTAAAATTGGACAGCTTGCTAAGCAATGAAGACGTTACCCGTTAAAATCTTAATGCAACGATGTATATGAAATGGATCAAATCTAGTATAGATTATTAACTTATTATGTACAATTACGCAATTTCAAGATTTTGTATATTTGTAAAAGCCCTTATCATGAGTTATTCTAATCTTTTTTCTTCTAATAACAATGATAATAACACATTTGGCCTTGAAGTTAGGAGGTAAATTTCCAGATATCTAGTGCCAAGAACTTTCCGTAGAAGACAAGTGAAAGAAGAAGAAATGTATTAGAAAAGGTTACAACAGTAGCATTGAGCTCGCACATCAATGGTGTATTGTAAATTCAAACAACCATCAGAGCCAAATCATGTCAAGCCTTGCCTTAACAAAGAAGAAAAGAAAGAGAAGTATGCTGCCATTTTCCTTTGCCTAGAAAACAGCTTCAGATCATAAAATCATGAAGAAAAATAATAAATAAGAAAAAAACAAGAATTCAATATTCCAATGATATCTTTACTTAAAAGAACAATTTAGAAAGAAAAATCACTCACTTTATGGGATTTGGAGAAAGAAATAGAAGGTTGCTCTTCATTAGAAGTTACTGATTGGATTATGACGATTGTCATGACCATCAATTGTGGTTGCAGGATGCTCTTCAAGAGGAGGTTGAAGGATAACGAGGCCAACTTTGCGCGAAGTCCATATGCCCTGTGGTTCAAAGAATCAGACCCAGTAAAATCAATACAGCCCAGAAGCAGGTGCCGGGCCGAATATGGGCAGGCAAAATCACATTTTAAACTCTTTAACCATGAGAAATTTGATACACTAAGGGCACTGGATTCAAATAAGATATTGCGGCCTTAGCAACTTAGAAAGCTTGCCATATTCGGGGTGTTTGACATTGATTGTAATCTGCATTGGAGAGTTTTGCTAGTTCAAAATTATAGGGGAAGTGTTGAACTCGGAAAAGATATCTGAATTTATAATAAAAAATAAGTTCAGATACATTACCTGAATTTAAATATGATAAGTTTGAGCAAGATAGCTTGAGTACACGTGAGTAAGGTGCACAGCCAACATCCACCATGACAGCACGCCCAACAAGCTGGGCATGTCACGCCCATGCCAGTTCGTGCTCATACATCTTAATAGTAACTGGGCCTAAGCTTACAAGCCCGAGTTCATGAGAATTTTTTTTTTGTCCTTTTAAAAAGTTTTATATGCTCATTAAATTTGAGTTTATCTTTTTGTCATATGTAGTAGGTTGTCTTAAATGAGCTTGGTATTCGTACTCTGCAAGTGCCCAAATGAGTATTCTATTGACTCACTGTTTCAGATGAAACTGAAACTCGGCCGTTATTCAGTTGACTGGGAAAGGTCAGTGGTCGGCAAAACTAATGTGTGAAGCAACTGAATTGCCGTGCCAGGACGAAGGCCAGGACAAAGCTTCAAACTCAACCCATCCTTTTGATATACATGTTGGGTTAATTCGAAAGTACACATAACTAATTCGATATAACGATGAATTGAAACGAGATCCACTAAATCAACTAGCGTGCCATGAGAATGAGAATAGAAGAATGAGAATGGTTATTCTGTACCTTTTTTCATTTGCACACAAAACTCTTTGCTAAAAAGTAAAAAGAGGCGAGGAGAAAGTTCGTGATTCTCTAATTTTCAACCTAGCATCTGGATCCGGCTTGTAGCATATATATTCCCTGAATAATTTTCAATTGTCAAGTTCACTTTTCATTTTTCATGTAGCAAACATTTACATTTTTCAAAGGCATGTTGGCCCTTTCAGTTGTTGAGGACTTTCAGTTGAGACATATGATAGCAAGGTCAAATGATAAGACTGTTTTCTGTTGATCGATGGGGGTTTCCCTTGTTGTTTTGCCAAGGTGCAGTGAGAACTGTCTAGCGACACCAATCAAGCAGGCACACCTCCACTACTGATTATCCCTGTAAATGAACCTGAACCCTTGGTTCACGCATTAATGTTGGTTTGTTAACATTTTGGTTTGGTAGGTCCGGGTCCGAAGTGCTTGATGCATGCCATGATCCTGATGTGGGATGGTGATGTTTTTTCTTCCCTTTGCTTGGTGTTATTCACTTTTTACTCTCTCCTTTTCCCTTGTATATATATTGAACCCGACAATGATTGAAACAACCATTTGCCTGGCTCGCAGATTGTGACCAGCTTGGAGGACCCATCTTCATTCGGAAGCAAAATATTTCAAAAAGGTAAAATTTTATGGATGCTTTTATCGTCCAGAGGATAGGAGACTCACAAATTGCTGGAAGTGCGTTGTGCGCTAGCCATGTCCATTGTCAACCGTGATACATGTTACTTGAAAAAAGAAGAAGCTCTTTCTTCCTTCTTTGCACTGCTTGCAGATACCACGTAGGGCAGCTTCCCGTCTTCTGATTATTTAAATCCATCTCTTTTTTTATGTGTGCTTGTTTAGGAGTTTTGTTATTTTTTAAATAATTTTTTATGCAAGCTAAAATATATATTAATTATATTTTTTATTATTTTTTAAAAATTAATTTTAATATTAGTACATCAAAATGATTTAAAAATACTAAAAACATATTAATTGAAAATAAATAAATAAATAAAATATTTTTAATTTTTTTTTAAATATAAAAACAAACATATACTGGATAGCTAGCAGCAGTGTGGCTAAAGCGGATCAGGTATACACGCGGCCGGAAGTATCTAGACCAGGGATGCTGTCTGGAATTACTTTCTATACATTTGTGATGGATTGCTGAAAAAAGGGTATATGCATGATTCATAAAATACAAGTGAAATTAATTTGTGACAAATTACCGTTCAGAATGTTAGGCCTTTCGACTTGTTGTAAACCAAAATCACTTCGTAAATATTATTTTCACAAATCTTGGTTGTTAACTTTATTGATATAATTATAACATTACTATTTGAAACCCCATGGCTAGTTCGTTGGATTTTTTTTTTCTTTTTAAATGTAACAAGCTGATAAGAAAGTATTCCCTTAAATTTTGTTAAGATATAGATTTAATTTACTAGTTGAGAATACATGAAAATACCCTTTATTGTTAAACAAAATAAAGAAAAAAAATAGAATTACTAATGGATTGCAAGTGTAAATACGTGATATATTACCAATCAAAAGACTTAAATCCTCACCTTCTGTTTTGTTTTTTTTTTTTTCTGGTTTATATTTGGTCTTGAAAGCCCTTAAAAGGATATTTTCCTATTTAATAACCGATATTTTCTCGCATTCTCCATCAAACTATGGATCTTGAACGAAAAAGAAAAAAAACAAAGGAATTGATCTAGATTTCAAGTTCCTCGTAAAATATTTTTCAGGGGACAAAAACCTCTTCACCATTTGAAGATTTTGGGGCATGCCCCTGTTGTATGCTCACCGTTGAAGAAACGCTTCTCCAATTTTATACTTTCCACCGCGTTTAATTTTATCGAAGGGAAAGAAAAGAAAGAAAAACAAATTCCACCGCTTTAGAAATTGAAAATAAGGAAGAAAAGGGAGTTAAAAAAAAGGAATAATTTTCTGCAGCTAGGCACGGCTCAATTTCAGCCAGAATATTTTTTTTAACAGATCAAATTGGCAAAATAAAATGTACTCTTGATCTACGTACAGCATCAGAGTGTTAGCTGTTTCTGGTTTGTGATGAACTGGCTGTCGGAAAAAAGAGTTGCTGATGGGTCTGTTAGCACAGTGGTGTAGTCCTTGTCTGGGGTTGAAAACACAGGTACAGAAATATTATTGCTATACATTTAAACCACCATTTTTATATATATATAAACTCTTCAATCATGTAGTTATATAATTTACTGTTATTTCTTAATTTTTTTTTTGAAATATTTTACAATAATATTTTTTATTTTTAATATGAACATAAAAAATATAAATATAAATTTAAAATTTTTAAAAAATATTTTTTTAACCACAAATACAGACAGACTCTCCAGGGACAGATGCACTTGCAAGAACATTAATCGAAGAAACAGGGAGAGCACCCCTGCACCAACATTGGATTTTAAATCACATAATACTCATCCTGCTCTCCTCGCAGATGGTTCCTGGGTACTTCACACATGTCAGACGTCTAAGCTCATGGCTTATGATTGGCAGTGTTATTGCGGTATGACTCACCAAAAAAAGCAAGGGATGATCAAACTAACACCACCAATGAATTTGATGCTGCTTGCGGCGCTTAGCGAGGCAGGTTCATTATATAATCGCATATTCATTGTTTAATTAAAGTTAATAGCTTTCTTCTTTCCTTTGTTTGTCTTTATTAAGTAGGGTATAATTAATAATTACTCGGTGGTTAGCTGCTAGGTTAAAGAAGGAGAATAAGGTTGGCAAATTCCCACCATTGATCACGTGGACATATCGCTATCGCATAAAAATTTAATGGACATGTTGGTCCACGATAGAAAACGTTCGGTAACAAATTAACAATTGCTAATATATTAAAAACCAACCCCTCGTGAATTCTTTAACATTTCAACCCTCTAATTCCCAATCCGATTGGATCTTTCCATTTCCAGAGCCATCCATCGCCCGATGGCGTGCCACACAGAGGATCGTGGTGGGACCCTGACAGAAGCAGGCAACCTGACAAGGGTTTGCAAGAATTAGAGACAGCGGAGGAGCACAATGGGAGGAAAGGGATTAAAAAACAAGGGTTGGATTAAAAGAGAATAGTCCTAACTAGGAGTGCCGGTGAGATGCTTCCGAGGGAACTTTAAACCTTTATTTATTCTAGTTTGTTGACGAAAGCATCAGATCAGCCCTTCTGATGGGTTGCCGCAATCTATGACTCTTTGGTTCCGTTTAATTAATGAGCCAGACTTTCCGAGGGGGACCTAAGTATGTTTATGTACTTTGGTTTGGTGTGATATGTCCCTCCGCCCTCATTGTTTTGCTTCGAAAAACTTTTATCTAATTATTTTGTCAGCTCGGACAAGCCTATTCAATATTTATTATAGTAATATTATAGTAATAAATCGTCCTTTCTGTTGGCGTGTCCAGGTTTAGATGCAACCTCCCCCAAGTTTAATATTTTGAAAATTTACAGAGTTATTTAGTCGTGCGGTAATAATTGTTTTTGATTTTTTTAAAAACATTATATTTAAATAATATATTTGTTATTTCTATAATTTTATTTTTAATATAAGTATTTGAAAAAAAATTAAAAATATAAATAACATTAATTTAAAACAAAATTTTTAAATATTTTTAAAATGTAAAAATAAAATAACTTTTAGTATGTGTCTAGAAACAAGTTTAAAACCGTGTTTTTTATTATTTTAATATTATTTTTAAAATATTTTTTAATATATTTTTAAATAAAAATAATTATTACCGTTCTCTTGCCTTTGCTCCCTTATTATTTTTAATTGTGGTATATGGTTTTAAGGGGGCTAAGCTTTGATTTAGCAAAGCACCTTCGATAGGGTCAAATATTTGCTGGGAACCATATCTAGTCTTTTCTTTTGTCATCTGCTAAAATCCAATGGTGCCCATCTTTTCATGTCCTGTACTCTTAGCTATGGGGTATAGTTGTGCTGACGGAGGAATATTTATCATCGTCTGTAAATACAGTCTTTTAACCTTGAAGATTTCGGTTCATCCTCTTATACTTTGTTTTTGCCATCTCCTCCACCTGGTAATTAGTGGGAAAGAGATGTTTAGATTAAATTTGCTTATGGAGTTGATCACACGACATGAACGGACATCCTTGCCTCCTTTTCTTTCCATATGAAGCCCATGTCATAACAGCTCTTGCATAAATTGTCCTGGATGCTAACATTGTAGTTAACTGTGATCCTGCGGCAGCTAAAGAAAGAACTCTGTAACACCAAACTTGTCGGAAGAAATTTATGTTTTAGAACTTTTTCTAAGATTTGAACCCCAGTATGATTCAAATTAGAAGCAAATTCACGGACAGAAAATTACTACACAATAATTTATCACAGATTAAGGGACATTCCTTATTTATTGTACAACGAGCAGACAGTGGGCAGCTCGGAATTAGCAACGAGAAAGCATTCATCCAATTTCTGAAATGGCAGGGGTAACACGATAAACTGTTTGGAGGTACCAATTACAGCGAAGAACGATCTGTCTTCAAATTTCATTTCTATCTTTTCCAGTGGGAAACTTCTAACAACGAATCCAAGAATGATTAAACAAGAAACAGCACAATAAAAGAAATCAATTCATAAGCCGAGGGTGGGTTAGCCAACATTTATGTCCACACTTTGATCGAAACAGTATCATAAAGCACAAATATCCAAGTCTTGAGTTGTATATTTCTTAGGACATTAAAGCTCTCAAACACACACAAATTTAGGAGAAAAACTTCTCTACTCAACTCAACTCTCACCTTTAACTCTCTGTATTACTCTTTATTTTGTATTCTATATCAGCTATCAATGCACCCTCTATTTATACCTGAGGAGGGAGACAATTGTTCAACAATGGTGGACAACATTTTTTTTGGTTAGACACCTACCATTGATTCTAACAATGTCAAGCATGACTGCCACCTACCATGGCTGCCACCTACCATTTCCACACATAACAATCTCCCACTTGAACACAAATGGTTGTAAGTCTGTCTTCTTTTAATCTTTAAGACCAACTGAAGCTTTACACAGCTTCACTTTATCAAGAGTAACTCTTTTGGTTAACATGTCAGCTGGATTATTGCTTCCACAGATCTTTTCAAGTAATAGTTGTTCATCGTCGAGCAATTGCCGGATGAAGTGATATTTGATCTGTATGTGCTTTGTTCTAGAGTGAAATGCTGGATTCTTGGCAAGGAAGATTGCACTCTGACTGTTACTATACAAAGTACTCTTTCCATTCATCTTGCCTAATTCTTGCAGGAAACTCTGTAGCCATACTATCTCTTTTGTAGACTCTGAAACTGCAACATATTCAGCTTCTGTTGTTGAAAGAGCGACTATCTTTTGCAAGGTAGAACTCTAAGAAACAGTAGTGCCTCCTAGAGTGTATATATAACCTGTAATACTCTTTCTGCTATCAACATCTCCTGCTAGATCAGCATCTACAAAGCCTTCAAGTTTCAAACCGCCAGCTGTGAAAGTAAAACATGTCTCCGATAAGCCTTTTAAATACCTCATGATCCATTTCACTGCCTCCCAATGCTGCTTTCCAGGATTGCTCATATATCGGCTTACAATTCCCACTGCATGGGCAATGTCTGGTTTAGTACAGACCATAACATACATCAAAGATCAGATAGCTGAGGCGTATGAAATCTGGTCCATGTATCCATGTTCTAGCTCAGTTTTTGGTGACTGGTCTTTACTGAGCTTGAAATGATTCCCCAAAGGTGTACATACTGGTTTAGCATTATCCATACTAAACCTGCTAAAAACCTTCTTCACATACTCTGTTTGTGAAAGCTTTAGTATGCCTTTGTCTTTGTCTCTGATGATTCTCATGCCAAGTATTTGTTTAACAGCTCCTAGATCCTTCATTTCAAATTGTTTTGACAATTATTGCTTTAGCTTGTTAATCTTTTCCATGCTAGATCCTGCAATCAATATATCATCCACATATAGCAGTAGAATGATATAAGAGTCGTTAAAATGTTTAACATAGCAATAATGATCAGCCTGACATTTTGTGTATCCCGTACTACACATGAAGTCGTCAAACTTCTTGTACCACTATCTTGGAGCTTGTTTCAAACCATATAGGCTCTTTTTAGCTTGCAAACTTGACTCTCTTTTCCTGGTATTGCAAACCCCTCTGGTTGTTGCATGTAAATGTCTTCCTCCAATTCACCATGAAGAAATGTTGTTTTTACATCTAATTTTTCAAGATGTAAATTTTCTGCAGCTACTATCCCTAAAACAACTCTGATCGTTGTAAGCTTCACAATTGGAGAGAATATCTCAGAATAGTCAATCCCTTTCTTTTGCTGAAACCCTTTTACAACAAGTCTTGCTTTGAATCGTTTGCTTCCGTCATGCTCGGTCTTTACTCTGTAAACCCACTTGTTTTGCAAAGCCTTCTTTCCTTCAGGCAGTGTGGTTAACTCCCAAGTCTTGTTCTTCAACAATGACTCCATCTCATCCTTCATGGCTAACTCCCACTTGCTCGAGTTTCCATCTTGTAAGGATTTTTCATAATTTAATGGTTCACCATCATCTGTCAGCAAAATATAATTTAGTAAAAGTGTGAACCGTTGTGAAGGCTTTATAGTCCTTGAAGACCTGCGAACAGTTGGTTCACTTGGCTCTGCATTGTCTTGTGTAGAAGTGGTGGGTACTGAAATGCTTGAACTATCTTGTATGGACTCTTGAGTGGTAACATCGGGAAGCCCTTCTAATTGTATGAATTCAGATTTTTATGGACTTGTATCTGAATCAGTTATCTCTGGTTCTGTACTTGATTTGTCTTTGTACAAAACTTTCTCGTTGAAGATCACGTTCCTGCTTTTGATCATCTTCCTATTCTGATCATCCCAAAACCGAAATCCAAATTTTTCATCTCCATAGCCAATAAAGAAACATTTATTGGATTTGACATCCAGCTTGCTGCGAGCATCAGAATCTACATGCACATAAGAAACACACCCAAAGACCTTTAGATGAGAAAGTTGTACTTCTTTTCCTCTCCAGACTTCCTCGGGTAGTCTGAACTCCAAAGGAACTGATGGTCCACGGTTGATCAAGTAAACAGCAGTATGAACTGCATAAGCCCAAAATGTTTGAGGTAACCCAGAATGCAACCTCATGCTTCTAGCTCGTTCATTGATGGTCCTGTTCATCCGTTCAGCAATGCCATTCTGTTGTGGTGTGCCTATAACTGTTTTTTCCATTCTGATACCGTTGACAACACAATACTCCTTGAAACCTCCATCAATATATTCTCCTCCATTATGAGATCGCAAGCATTTCAACTTTAAACCTGTTTCAGTCTTAACCATAGCCTTCCATTTCTTAAATGTATCAAACACATCAGATTTATTTTTTAGAAAGTAGACTCATGCCTTCTTTCTGAAATCATCAATAAAAGTCACAGAGTACCGAGAACCTTCAAGAGATGCTACTAGAGCTGGTCCTCATAAATCTGTGTGCACCAGTTCTAGTTTTCTTACTCTTAAGGTCCTGTCAACCTTTAAGAAACTGAGTTTCTTTTGTTTTCTAAGAACACAACTTTCATAAATGTCTAGATCAACATTTTTTAACTCTAGCAGCTTTTCCTTTGACTGAAGTATCTTCATCCCCTTTTGACTTATATGGCCGAGTCTACAGTGCCATAATTGTGTCTGATTTTCTGCTTCAGTAGAGGCAATTATATCTGCTGATCTTGTAGTCATATACAGGGTACCGGTTTTCTTTCCACGAGCCAAAACCATTGCTCCCTTTGATACCTTCCACATTCCTCCAGAAAAAAGAATTGAATGGCCACTATCATCAAGTTGTCCGATCGAGATCAACTTCTTCTTTAGTTCAGAAACATGCCATACATTTTGCAAGTTCTATATAGATCCATTCATTATCTTGATTTGCACATCTCCTATACCCACAAAATCCAATGGTTATCCATCAGCCAGATAGACTACCCCGTAATTTTCAGCAGTATAGTTTTGCATCATTTCATGGTGTGGAGTACAGTAAAATGAAGCTCCAGAATCAAAACCTAATCATCAATAGGACTATATACAACAAGAATCAAAGCATCTTGTACCTCTTCTGTAGTGGCATTTGCAGAATCAGCTTCAGGTTTCTTTGGTTTTATGCAACTCCTTATGAAATGACTAGGTTTGCCACAATTCCAACATTTAACCTGCTTCCTGGGTGTAAACTTGCTTTTACTTCTGTACCTGGATTTTGATCTGCCTCTAGATAAGCCTCTGTCTTGTCTTCTTCCTCGAGTGTTGATGTTGAGAGCTGAACCTAAACTTGAGCTTTCACCCGAGTCTTTCCTTAATACTTCTTCAGCTAAAATCAGATCTCGGATGTCGTCATATTTTAATTTGGATTTTCCGGCTGAGTTGTTTACGGCTGTTCTCATGCCTTCTCAATTGCTTGGAAGTGAAGCTATCAAAATAAGTGCTCAGATCTCATCATCAAACTCAATCTCAACAGATGACAATTGATTTATGATGGAAGTTGAAATTATTAAGATGATGTGTAACAGAGGTGCTTTCTGTCATCTTCAGGTTGAACAACTTCTTCATTAGGTGCACTTTGTTATTTGCTGATGGCTTCTCATACATCCCAGATAAGGCTTCCATTAATCTTGCTGTGGATTTCTCTTTTGTAACATTATGAGCAACTCTTCTTGATAATGATAGCCAGATAATGCCCAAAACTTGTCTATCAAGTATTTGCCAATCTTCTTCTGACATGTTTTCTGGTTTGCTCCTCAATAGAGGAAGATGAAGTTTCTTTCCATATAGATAGTCTTCAATTTGCATTTTCCAATAACGAAAATCAGTTCCATCAAATTTTTCAATATCCACAGCCTTTATTTCATCAGCTATTTTACTCTTTTTTCGATTCTAATTTGCAAAATTTGACCTTACAAATGTGTCCAAATGGCCAAAAATATTGGAAACGACACTAAGATCACCCAAATTGGACTTTGGATGACTCTGATTTAAACAATCAAACTTTGGGATCACTGAACGCTGCAGATGAAGCCACGTGGTAGGATGAATAGTCCATGCACCACACTGGATCAAAACCCAGTGACGATGACGTGGCTAACTGACATCTCAGACACGTAGGCACCGTGGGGTCTATAAATCTGACGTGGCAGCTTCACGAAGATTTTCGGTTGACGTGGCAGAGCTGACGTGTGTTGATGATGTGTCCGTGTACGTGGCAGTTGACCAGTCAAAATGCTAATGTGGTTGGATGACGTGGCTGATGACTGTGTCGGACTACTGACGTGACAGGTCAAGTTGCAGGAAACGGGCTAGGAAGACGCGTGAGGCGCGTTGGTGCGCGTGGATAGTGCTGGTGGCGACGCGTGCAAGCATGTAGGATGTCGGATTTTCACCGAGTTTTCACCAGTGGATTCATCTCGTCGTCCTCTTCATGATGGTATGTTCAAAAACACGTTTTGAGAACTTTAATTTTTAAGTTTGGATCAAACACTCTTTTTTTCAAGAACAAGCTCTGATACCAGTTCTTAGGACATTAAAGCTCTCAAACACACACAAATTTACGTGGTTCGGCAACTTGCCTACTCCACGAAGCTACTGGTTTGTATTAATCAAGCTAAAAAGCAATACAAATAACAAAACAAGGAGGAGGAGAAAAACTTCTCAACTCAACTCAACTCTCACCCTTAGCTCTCTCTGTGTTTCTTTCTATTTGGTGTTCTATATCAGCTATCAATGCACCCTCTATTTATAGCTGAGGAGGGAGATAATTATTCAACAATGATGGACAATATTTTCTTTAGTTAGACACCTACTATTAACTCTAACTATATCAAGCATGGTTGCCACCTACCCTTTATCTCCGCACGTAACAATATTTAGGTTCAAAAGTATTCGAATTATTAGTATAACAGGACTTTTCTACCCACCACAAGCAAAATGAAACAAATTGATAGACTGCCACCATTATTTTCGGGAGGCGGGATGCATCTTGTCGTGGATGATGAAATAAGAATTTTTCTTCATGCTACTATGCCAGACCTATTTCTCTTCAACATCTATTGTTTTCTCTATTGGCTTCTTAGGGTTCAAGCCTTCGAGGGACACTGTCAATGGCCCCCAACAGCAAGAACGTATTCCAAAGACGGGTGGCATTAATTTCTCTAGTCCTTATGTTTTTATTTGTCTTTCTTTATGCTTGCGTTTCAACTGATATATAAGCGGGCATGTATTTAATTAATTGCATGACAATATTATTGTCAAAAGCTGTCATTGTAATTTTATTTCGCTTGAACTTAGTTTCAACTAATGACTTTTGACACTTAATTATAATCTTATTGACAACTAAGCCTCTAAAAATAAGTGTATCATATAGGTTACACAATTCATTTTCTAAAGAAATCGTCGAGGGTCAAAATTAAGAATGCTTGCTGTGCACCATGCCGGCCTCACAGCCTCGCCTTGGAGAAATTCCCTCCGCGGGAACAAGTTGCCGCACGGCAACCCTAGTTTATCTATTGAGAAGAAAACAAATTTTGAAATGGAGGAGCTAGTCCAACCTATTAATTGTTTATCATTTATGATAAATTAAGTACATATAATTGAAATAAGAACCTTCAGGCTTACAAAATATTTAAAAAAATCTCCTTTATAATTTTACTTGAAACCCTTCTTCATTTTAAGAGAGTTTTAATTTGGACTTTATTTTAAGTGTTTTTGAAAGTTGAAACTCGCAAATCTGTCAGCTTCCTTACAAAAACTATTATACATGTTTGAGAAAAACCATCTCGATCGACGTACCGACCGACGAGAACTATCATGATAATAATATTAACACTCTTTATCGAGGCGTAAAACATGTATCTCGAGCTAAGTATTTCCATCAATAATGGTATTTTACAAACTAAAATAACAAAAGACAACCATTTAAGCTGTTTTAAACCCCCTTTTTTTTTTATTCTTGGGCGACTATAATTGAGTGATAACTCGTGTTAAAAAAAGAATGCGTGTACCTTTATTTATTTGTCATGCATTACTTAAATCAGGACCGCACCGTAAGCCCTTTAACTGGGTCTCTCTCGGCACAAACATTATTGGAGGAGTTTCCTGCACCCACGTTTATTGAATTGGCGAGGAGAGAGTGTTGGTTTTGTTTAGAGAAAAAGGGTGTGTCTGTATATATAAAAAATCTCGATTCGTTATATTTTTTAAAAAATAAATAAAGAATGGATATTAAAACTAGATACACACGTTAAATTTAAAAAAAGTAAAAAATTCTTAATAAAGTTGTGACGGCAACGTTGTCAGGCATTTATATAAAAAGTTGGTTTAATATTTGTAAGTTTGAAATATGAATAAAATAAAAAAAACACTGAATTTGTAAACAATAAAAAATACTGCCTTTACAACACAGATATATATCATATCATGATACATGCATGATATGTATATGATATATTTTACAAGTATATGATATATAAAAGATTTTTTATCTTGATAATACAGAGATATTGCTAGTCTTTTACTTTGAAATGGAGGGACCACGAGCTATAAAAAAGAAGAAGATAACTTTCAGTCATGTTCGACTTTTTATCGATTGTAGATATATTCTAAAAAGTTTTTTTTTTTCAAAAGTATAACTAATTTCTCTCTGAACTAACTAATTTAATTATAAAAAAATCTTTAAATATATATAAAGATATTTTTTTATAGATATATAATAAACATTATTTATCAGCTACTCCATCTAGAAATTTAAATCAGATTATCAAAACAAAAAATTTAACAATTTTATCTCAAATCTCAGCTTGAGTTTCAAACTCATGAGATAGAAACAGACCTTATCACCTTCAAACCCACCATTTTAACAGATTGATCTTGCAAACTGCATGTAAGCAGGGAAAAAAAAAAGATTGACTGGTCTTGCAGTATATATATTGAGAATATAGTAGTCGGTGAGAACCCAGATGACATTCTGATGAAAGAATAGTAAAAAAAAATCAACCCAGAAATGAAAGAAGTAGGCAAGTTTAAGAACTGACAATCAAATTGTAAATATACCCTCAGAACCAAAAATTTAGATAGTGATATTGAATTGTGTAGTTATTAAAATTGATTTTGTTCGAACTTCGAGCTATAAGTTAGGATTCATCTTTATCAATCTAATATTTAGTTATTTTAAAAAAATTATTTGAAATAATTTTTTATATTAAAAGAATAATAGTTTTTTCACTGACCTAATTAGGATCAGATCAATTTGATAACAGCGAGTTCGAAAAAAAGTACTGGGTCATAAGGGTGTGGCAACAAAGCGACAAACCAGAAAGAGAACACTACCAAAAGGAAATCTCTCTTTTAGCCTCGTGGTCTATCACTTGAATGAATGAAAGGTGATCAAAACATGTTAACTTTTAGGTAACTCCAATGAGAGACAATGACGGATAATTCACAAGCTGGCAGGAGCAAATACTAGAGAGAGACTCCACGGGCATGACGCGTGTCAAAGAGATGGTATAATTTTATCCCATCCCCAGTGGCGACAGGTAGCAAAGCAAAAGCCATTATGGGCATAACACGTTGGAAAAGATGATTAGCTGTTGCCAGAAAGAACCGGTGCTGCTGACGTGGGACGTCGCTGTCGTAAGGAGCTTAACATTGCCCCAGGTAGTGATGGCCTAATCACCCCCAGGTGAGTGACAAAGCCTTGATTAAAGTGCCCCTTATACACTTGCCACTACTTTACCTTTAAATCACATATTTTGCCACTGTTGTCCTCGCACTCCTAATCCATAATCCATCCACCTCGATGACAACATTGCCCTTTTGAATTTCCATTCCATTCTTTTTTACGCATGCAGAAATGCCCTAGTTTTACTTGTCAAAATGTAAATTATGAGGGTGGAGCTCTATATTATGTTATAGATTTATTTTATAGTGTTTGTCGTTTTAAGTTTTATAAATTTTACATTTATTAAAAAATTATATAATTATTAATTTATAAAATTAATTAAGATATACAAAAACTAATCCAGATTTTTTAATAATAATAATTAAAAAAATAATTGCGTCTACGAGAAAGATTCTTGCCCACTGACTTGTATTGGCTAGAGGAGATGGCTACAACCACAAGTTTGTACTCTCACTAGCTGGGCTTCGTCACTTTTAACTTGTATATGTATAGACTAGAGATTAGGTCTCATTCTTTCAAAGAAAAAGCAACAACGCTCCTTTGTTTTTATTTAAACCTAGCCTCTTAACTTTTCCTTCAATGTTTTTATTTCGGTGGAACTAAATTTAATTCGTTTTAAATCATTCAAGATAATGTTTGGCCTGTTTTTGCATGGATTATTCAATTTTCTTTGCTTAAAGTTAATACACATATTAGTCTGATGGAAAATTTTATGGTGTTTACTGAGAAATTAATAGCTAGTATCTTATTAGTTATGTTTTAAATTACCTTAAAGATAAAAATAAATAAAATCCTAAAGGAAAATATTTTTATTATTTTTTGTTGGAAATAAAGATAAAAGAAAGGAAAAGAAAGAAATAAAACTTATCATCCATAAATAATAATAATATCTGTTATTAACTATCCTCTTAGCACCATGAAATCTTTCCAAGCTCGATTTAGTGCAAGCTAATTATAATAAGAAACTGGCACGTGTAGAAAGAGATCAAAGACAAGTTGCATATAACTTATTTAATGCTTCGTTGAGGATAAGATTTAAACAACCTTTTAAATCTTATACGCTATGAATGTGAGTACTGATATGGTTTTGATTTTTAAAATTTTTAATCTTATAAAATCTAAATAGACACGAGTATCGTTAATAAAATATTTTCTCGATCGCTTTAAAAAATTCGTTGTTCTAAAGGCATATTATCACGATAATCATTAACTTCGGTGCAAACACAAGTCGTAAACTTTTCAAATTAAAGCAAACGACGTCAACAATGCAATGCATAGCTTCTCAAGAACTGAAATGTGAGTTGGATGTGATGAAAAAGTGAAAGCTAACTAGCTAGCACCCATTATGTGTTTTGTCACGTAATGGATTTGAAACAAAATGTGGCTCTGGGAGGAAGGAATTCTAGATCTGCAAGTAAACTCTCTAACCAAACATTGGCTATCGGATTCCAGAACAGTATAGATCAATATAATAGACATTTATAATAACGCCTCGAGAGGCTCCTGTCATGCTGGGTTCCTATTTTTATATTTCATTACCTACTCTTCTTTTGACCCCGCCATGTCCTTCCATGGTAATTTTGAAGAAGCACAGGGCATCTAATGATAAATTCGAACAAAAAGATCACTTTTCCATTGTCTGAACAATTTCGGTTCCATGCAGGGGCACTTTTGTCAACAGAAATGAAGTACAAGCCATACAAACACAAACACAAAGAGTTAACAAGCGTGTAGAAGCTGTCCACTCGAAGGGATGGACTAATGAATGGATAGGGATGTGAAATCCCGAGAGAAAGAAAGATGTGAAAAAGCAGTAATTTCTGTTCGGCAACCAAAAAAAAAAAAACAGAAGAAAAAACAGTGATTTCTGCTCAAGAGGGCTATACCTTTTATGCCCCTAATTTGCTGTCCATGCATCCCTGTTTAACGTAAACAGAATAAAATATTGGAAGTCATTGAAAATGAAAATGAATATCCTTGTCGATTTATGGTAGTATTTTGTGTGTTTGAAATAACTTTTATGGCATGGATATAGATAATGGGGCTGGAAGGCTAGCAGACATTTTCTATAACCTTATTCTCTCATCTTTATTTCATAGATTCTTCTTTTGTTAGTGTGTCCATGAGTAACTCGCTCTTGTTGCCTTGTTTTTCTACTAGCAGTACTCGAGCCATTTCTTCTTGTTGTACTTTTGTTGTCTCTACTTCTTCTCGTTGTGTAATTCCTTGTGTGCATAAACTTGGTGGAAACACTTGAGAGAGTCAAACCTTCAATGGTGGTTCTTGATTTTCTTCTACTAGTTGTTTTGAGTTGAGAAATTTGTAAGGACTCTCTTGTCAAACTTGATTTTCTGGCTAGAATCTTTGTTGGATGTTGGAGTTTGTGTTTTAATACAAGCTGAATTTCGAATCTTTGTATGTTCTGGTCCGTTTGTTTTTCCAGGTGTTGTTTTTGGTTGGTAGTTAACTGGATAAAAACCATTTAAGCTCTGTTTTAGATTAGAAACTCAAGAATCTTGAGGATTCTTTGATTCTTTCTTGAGGGTGTATTTGTGAATTACTTTTCTTGTTTAATATCTGGTCCTCCTGTAGCATTCAAAATCTGAACTTCGTAGCTGTTTTGACGGATAAGATCGCATCTTTTCCTGAAACACATATCTCCTTTCCGAGTTCCACTTGTCTGTAATTGAATTTGGAGTTTGGTGAAGTTCTCTAAATATTCTTCTTCGTTTAACCGTGCCTCTTCTTGGTCTCATAGGTGAAGTTCGCTAACTATTCTTCTTCGTTTAACCGTGCCTCTTCTTGGTCTTTTAAGTTTGGATTTCTTTTGATGTTGGGTTCTACTAGACAGTCTCTGTAGACTTGACAGTAGCTTCCTTTCTTTCTCTCTCCCTTTATTTTTTTCTACACCTAGGGCTAGGCAATAAGTAAGACCCACTTAAACCTTGGTACTGTTTTTAGATATCCCGTGTTTGTTACTGCTTTGGATGAGTTTGCTTCATGTATTTGGGTTTGGTTTAAAGGTGGGTCATCTACTGTGGATGCTATGTTGCTGGATTGTTTCAGTAGTTTCCATGAACTGGTTCATTAATGGTGGAATTTTGGAGACCAAGGCCGGTTTGCTTGGTGATGGTGGCAAGATGTGGCTCAAATGCTTGGAGAAAGTTTCAGGGAATAGTTGCAAGATCCATCATCTCTACTACCAGTATATTGGTTCCAAGAGAATTAGAAAAACATGGTGGCGAAAGCTTTTGGTCGCGTGGATAGTTGGCTGGATCATCGTCTCTGTTTGGATCTTCTGGTACATGAGCTCACAAGCTTTTGAGAAGAGGAAAGAGACACTTGCAAGTATGTGTGATGAGAGGGCTAGAATGCTACAGGATCAGTTTAATGTGAGCATGAACCATGTGCAGGCCATGTCCATTTTAATCGCAACCTTTCATCATGGCAAAAACCCTTCCGCTATTGATCAGGTTAACTAGATCTCCTTTAACTCTTAACAACTCTGAATACGCAGGTAGAAATTGCTAATTGTCTTAGAAGTGCTTAAATGCCTTGCTTCTTCTTTTGTTCAATAATTTCAAATTATTTACAAACCAGAGTCGATCATGGCTCCCGCTCCCTCGATTTGATTAATCTAGGTTCTTATTCACGCAACTGCTTTTACTATATTAAAAAATCTCGGTGTGCAGTTTTGTTATTCTTAGTTTTTCCATGTTTGGAAATTAGTTCACGGTGTTAATTTCAGTGAAATTTTTGAGGTTTCCATTTCATGCTGTTAATGGCTTAGTTCCAGAACTAGATCTTGGGTACTTCTCGTCTATCATTGATATTATCCAGTTGAAGTATTAACTGATTTTCTAAATTTCAGAGGACTTTCGCGAGGTATACGGAGAGAACCGCTTTTGAGAGGCCCCTGACTAGTGGAGTAGCATACGCTGTAAGGGTGATCCACTCTGAGAGGGAACAATTTGAGAAGCAACAAGGCTGGACTATTAAGAGGATGGATACCTTTGAACAAAGTCCAGTTCAAAAGGATGACAATGTCGCCAAAGCATTGGAGCCATCCCCAGTTCAGGAAGAATATGCTCCTGTCATCTTTGCACAGGATACTGTCGCACATGTGGTTTCCCTTGATATGCTGTCAGGAACAGTAAGCCCGATTCTTTTTTTTTATTTAAAAATTTCAGAAATGTTTTTTATCATCCAATTCCCTGGCTGCTCATTTGTTTCGCTAAAATTATGCTAATGGGACACAATAAATTACCAAGAAAAAAAGACCTGGTGATAGCTTCCATTCATGTTTTTCCACTGGTCTCACAATTTTCGTTAAGGTATTCTTTTAATTCCTTGCCTGCTGCATTGCTGATTTAAATGTACTTATTTGTGAAGTTTTGTTTACATCCACATCAGGAAGACCGTGAAAACGTGTTGCGTGCTAGAGCATCTGGAAAGGGGGTTCTAACTGCTCCTTTCAGGTTACTCAAAACTAACCGTCTTGGAGTTATTTTGACATTTGCTGTCTACAAGACAGACCTCCCTTCTAATGCAATGTCAAATGAGAGGATTCAAGCAACTGACGGGTATGATTTAATTTATCTATATGTGAGAGGAAACATTTCTTAATTCATATTGTCCCGTTCTGTTGATGCTTGATCAAATAAAGGTGCATAATCGATGCGGAAACTGAATTTTAATCCAGAAGCAAGGGCGAAGCTTGAAAATCTCAACTGTTTCCCTACATTGAGTCATTTGTATGGAAAGAAAAAATAATATTTGCAGATTTTATGGTGTCAGGATTTTCCCAAAGTGATGCTTGAATATAAAGCTTGAATATATAGAGTTGGCACTCTGATGAAAATTATAATTAATCAACAGCTCTTCTGATCTTCTTTTGACTCCAATCAGGTACCTTGGAGGAATCTTTGACATTGAGTCGCTTGTGGAAAAGCTACTTCAACAGCTTGCAAGCAAGCAAACTATCTTAGTGAATGTATATGATATTACTAATCAGTCTCACCCTATCAGCATGTATGGTTCAAATGTATCAGATGATGGGCTGGAACATGTCAGTGCCCTTAATTTTGGGGATCCTTTCAGAAAGCATGAGATGCGCTGCAGGTAATCAATAAACATCTATCTTTTGTTGAATGGCATGGGGTTCAACTTGTGTATGAAATAGCCATCTCTATTTGATTTACTATTCAATAGCATACCACAAGATATCACAAGTTCTTTTAATTCAATAAAAAAGATAGCCTTACAGTATATTGATATAGTGATATGGTTGGTCCAAATTTCATTGTTTTGATGTGGTTGTGCCATTATTATTCAAAAGAACGGAGAACAAAAATCACCAGTTGTCTCTAAATCAATGTTGTGATGCTTTTAAGTGTATATTAGTTGAGACAGCTGCATAAACTAGTTGTCTCTCTTAATGCAGATTCAAACAAAAACCACCATGGCCATGGTTAGCAATAACAACATCAATTGGCATCCTTGTGATTGCATTGCTTATTGGTTACATATTCCATGCAACTATGAATCGAATTGCCAAAGTTGAAGATGATTTCCATGAGATGATGGAGCTTAAAAAACGAGCTGAGGCAGCTGATGTTGCAAAATCTCAGGTATTTGGTATTTCTATTCTGCTCCTCTTTTCTTTAGGCTTGCAAGTTATGTCATACAATGCTAAATAAATTTTAACTTTTTGTAGTTTCTTGCTACGGTTTCCCACGAGATCAGAACCCCAATGAATGGTGTCCTAGGTGAGTTTTGAAATTGTCCATTACTTGTCCCATACAAGGAACAGTGCAAAGTTCATGCAGCCATGACACAACCTTTTTCCGTATTTCAGGAATGCTACATATGCTTATGGACACAGAACTAGACGCGACTCAGCAAGATTATGTTAGAACTGCACAAGACAGTGGAAAAGCACTAGTCTCCCTTATAAATGAGGTCTTGGATCAAGCAAAGATTGAATCTGGTAAGATTGAGCTTGAGGCAATGCAGTTTGATCCGCGAGCAATTATGGATGAAGTATTGGCACTCTTTTCTGGCAAGGCTCATGAGAAAGGTGTTGAGGTAATGTGTGTTTCTCGAAATTTGTTGTTTGGTTTCCTTTGGACCCCACTTCTTGTCCTTGATCGTTCTTTACATGTTTCATTTTCATGATACAATTGGCGGGAAGAGCAGCTGGCAGTTTACGTGTCTGATGGTGTTCCTGAAATGCTAATCGGTGATCCAGGGAGGTTTCGGCAAATTATTACCAATCTCATGGGGAATTCAATCAAAGTAAGTGCCCAGTTATTTCTTCCTTCAAAATCTTTGGTTACAATTAAGGTTGAATCTCCAAATTGATAAGCAGCTACCAAAAACTGATTCAACTGAAAACTTGAGAACTTGCACAGAGATATAGGAGAAAACACAAGCCATGGTCTGTTGCCATGCAAAGCAATTTTTTTTGTGTTAAGGCTTGGACATATGTCTTCATGTTTTCAAGTTCTGGCAGCTGGTTTAGCTAATGTTTTCTTGCTCGGTGATCCTGAAGAGATCTCTCTGTGCTTGCCATGTGTTGGTTGGAATTAGGCCCCGTTGTGACATAAAAATTGTACTTTCCTTTTGAGGAAGAGTGGAATGAGGAATGTTGTGCCTTGTCTTTAGGCTTAATGGCCTCTCTTAAATCATGATTTTTCCCCTATCAACGAGAAGGGTAAAGGAGTTGTTGACTGATGTTTTTTTTTTCCTCTTTTTTTTTTTTTCTTTCTAGTTTACAAAGAGAGGGCACATCTTTCTCACTGTTCATCTTGTAGCGGAGGTAATGGACTCGATAGATGTTGAGACAGAATCATCATCACGAAACACCTTGAGTGGTTTGCCAGTTGCAGATAGATGCCGGAGTTGGGTAGGATTTAAGACTTTCAATCCAGAGGGATCAAGTCATACTCTCTTGCCATCCTCTTCTGACCTCATCAATCTAATAGTTTCAGTTGAGGATACAGGAGAAGGGATCCCTCTAGAAGCCCAACCTCGTGTTTTTACTCCTTTTATGCAGGTTGATCCCTCCATTTCCAGGAAATATGGAGGCACAGGCATTGGCCTAAGCATAAGCAAGTGTTTGGTTGGCCTCATGAATGGGGATATTGGCTTTGTTAGCATACCGGATATTGGGTCCACCTTCACGTTCACTGCTGTCTTTAGCAACGGTCGCTCCAATTCAAATGACTCCAAACTCCAGAAGCAGAGACTAAAAACCCTAACTAACACAATGTCTTCCAAATTTCAGGGCATGACTGCATTGGTTGTGGACCCCAAGCCTGTTAGGGCCAAGGTCTCAAGATATCAGATCCAACGACTAGGAATACGTGTTGAATTAGTTTTGGATTTAAATCAAGGTTTATCTAGCATAAGCAAGGAAAATAAAGTTGTTAATATGGTCTTTATTGAACGGGAAGTTTGGGATAAGGATTCGAGCATTTCAGCTCTCTTTGTCAGCAAGTTACAAAAAATTGACTTGGGGGTTTCTCCAAAACTGTTCCTCTTGGGAAATTGTCTCAGTTCTTCAAGAACAAACACTGCAACTTCTGGTGTTTATACCCCAAGTGTCATAACCAAGCCCCTCAAGGCAAGTATGCTGGCTGATTCTTTACAACGAGCAATGGGTGGGAATAAGGGGAATCCTTGCAATGGAGAGCACCCTAGTTTGTCTCTTCGCAAACTCCTTGTTGGAAGAAAAATGCTTATTGTAGATGACAATAATGTGAACCTCATGGTAGCTGCTGGTGCTTTGAAGAAGTATGGAGCTGATGTTGTCTGTGCAGATAGTGGCCAAAAGGCGATCAAATTGCTTAAGCCACCTCACAAATTTGATGCATGCTTCATGGATATCCAAATGCCTGAAATGGATGGGTATGTGATGCTTCACACCTTTAAGATTTTAATGTTGGATTTTTTCAAGTTCGTGGTTAACTTTTGAAACCACTAAAATTTTGAAATATATATTTATAGGCTGCCTAGTTTGTGATGGCAGCTGTTTGTGCTGGATGTGCTAATCCAGATGCATTCTTATCTGTCCATTGATTTTATTTGGATTTATTAATTCATAGATAGATTTTTTGCTAATTTTAAAAACAATGTCTTTTTTCCCCAGGTTTGAAGCTACAAGGAGAATTCGGGATATGGAGTCAAATTGGCATATACCGATACTGGCAATGACTGCAGATGTGATCCAGGCTACATACGAGGAATGCCAGAGATGTGGGATGGATGGATATGTTTCCAAGCCGTTCGAAGCTGAACAACTCTATCAGGAAGTTTCACGATTTTTGCAGCCAACTTCCAGTGCGAATTTGTAGAGTGCTTATTTTGAAGGCTACTCTTGACATGAGCTCAAGCACCTATTCTCCAGGGCTTGAAGGGGTTGAGAGTTTTCCCGAACAGTGAGTTCTCCGTTCCCCTAAAATGATTCTTGATTTTCATAGTCTTTGCGATGAAGGTTTTTCTTACAAAATTCCTGCTCATTTTTTTTTTTCAAAACCTGCAGCACACCTTTCTCAATTGTTCCTCAAATGTTCGACTCTAAACGTCAAATTACTTTGCTACCTCACAAGCTTGTGGACTTCCTGATCCGCTTGATGTTTCTCCGGGAAAAAAAAATCGTTTTGTTGCGGAGAGTGTAAATAGAAGCCATGATTGATTGGTTGGGCTCTAGTTCATTGATTGTTTTACGGGCTGCATAATGAAAGCTGATTCCCTTTTTCTTGTAAAGTTGATCTCATTTCCTAGCTGTCATAAGTGGTTAGGGACGGGGGTTTATTGGTAGAGACACTACTCTCAACTCTTAGAATAGGACGTTGAATTCAATTCTTACTTTCCAGTTGATGGAGAAATCCAGATTCCCGAGTGTATCATAGAAAATACGGAATTGCATTCCCCTTCATGTGAAGTAATAAATCAGTGAGAAGCCGAAGAGATCTCTCTTTCTTTGAGGGTGGCCGCCTGTGCCTCGGATACAAGATTCTCTCGGAAGAAGGAAAGATAGCTTCTTGGTAGCAAAGGAGAGGATGTTTTATGTATATTATCTCTTTAATAACGATGTTGATGCGTACCATACTAGGTTACTTTGTTAGATGTTTCTAACAGTACCAGAAGGTTGTACTGCTGAGAATTGATGTAACTTATACAGTGACTGTGTAAAAAATTTGAGCAATCGCAAGATTCTTGTCTGTTCATCGCATTTGACTCGCGGCATTATTGTTTCAGAGAACGTTCATTACGCCCCATGACTGTGTTCTTTGCGGGTGAAGGGCTTTTTATCAGTACTCGAAACGGTCCTTCGCAGTTCAGTTGTCAAAGGTGATGGATGCTGTTATCCTAAAGCTTTATTCCTTCTGCTTATGACAAATCAAGTTAGACATCAACTCATAAAACAACATATATTAACTACTCTTTTTTTCCTGCATACAAAAAAGATGTACAGGGAAGGGTATGGAATAGATGGAGAAAGCCCATATAGATATGTAGCTTACAGTAAATTTTCAAACCGTGGAAAGTGGAAAAACAAGCTGTGGCCTTCAACCTCCATAACGCGTGATGAGTCGTCCCAAGTATAAATGAAAAGGTTGAGTTTTCTACTAAACGTATTAAGGGTGAGCTTTGTTCGCAAAACAACTATTCATAAATGAAAGAGAGCTTTCAGTTATCACGACCGTCGATATGTCCGAGTGGTTAAGGAGACAGGCTTGAAATCTGTTGGGCTTCGCCCGCGCAGGTTCGAACCCTGCTGTCGACGCCGTATAATCCCTTTCAACTGCTTTCATTGCAGATAGCATTCTTACATGCAGAATATACAAGTTTATGGCATGAAATACCATTAAAATTAGAAATAATAATAATAATAATTAAATGACAATAATACGAGGTTAAATTCATTAAAGCATGACTCATGAAACCTGCAAAACAAAATAAAATAAAATTAAAACAACTTATAAGAAAATTAGAGTTTAAAATTTAATTAAAAATTTTTGAGTTAAGCAAACAAGTAAATCTGATAAAAATAACTTTTAAAAAATTAATTTAGCTTTACAACTATCATAATAACTAAAAACAAAAGGAAATTAAAAAAATTTTAAGGGCAAGCTATACTATTTAAATTAATAAAATTATAAAAAATAAAGATTAAAACTAAATTCTTAAAAGAAACACTTGATAAAAAATATGATATTTTTTTTTAAAAAAAACTTAGTAAAAAAAATATAAGTTAACTTAAATTAACTTTTTTATTTAGTACTTGGGATGACATTGACTAGTGTAGTTATTTTAAAATAATATTCAATAAAAAATATTCAAAGATTAATAATTTAATAATAAAATAAATTTTAAAAAAATCAACTCAAGTTATTTAACTAACTTGTAATTTAAGATACGAGATATGGATAATTTAACAAAGAAAAAATAAAATGAATTATGAAGCTTAACACCTAGTAAATTTATTATCAAATTATAAAAAAAATAGAAAGGACTTTAGAAAATATCAAACTCAAATTGGGTTTATAATCGAAATTAATGGATCGAATCATGAGACTAGAATTATCCTATAAAAAAAACATGAAAAGATCATAAAGAAAATTTTCAAATTATAAAAAAAAAATTAAAATTAAAAAAATAAAGACTAAACCACTAAACCATGCAAAACAACAATAATAAAAAAGCTAATCTAATATTAAATTGAAAAAAGAATGAATAAAGAAGATGATAAAAAAAGCAATTGAAATAATGATTATTGAAATTAAAAACCAAATAAAATTAAATTAAACTCTCAAGCATTAAAAAAATTTAATAAAAAAATTAGAATGAGATTAAATGATAATAGAAAAAATTAAAAACAAAATAAACTGGAAAAAACTCTTACGCGTCACCAAGATAATGCCAGGGCAATGACATGTTTATGCGTATGTGGCACACGTAACCTATTATATTAATTTATTAATATTATAATAAATGGAAATTACTAAAAAGAAGTTACAAGGACAGGTGGATATTATGAAAAAACAATGATTGAAATATGAAAATATTCTCCCAATACAGCCTTTGATTTTTCAAAGTTAAAGGGTAAATATAAAATTTTACTACATTATTTAACTATATAAATCAATTTGTAAAGACATAAAAATCCCTTGACCAAAGACATTTTTTTTTTCCCTTGTTGCTCACAATGGCAACATAATATTTTTACTGCACATAAAAAAACACTCAAACGACCACTTCGTCCCTAACTAATTTTCAAATGATATTTGGATCTCATGGAAAATACAACCTTGCCCCGTTACCAAGACAATTGTTAAGTGCAACAAAGGGTAAAATGATCAATATACGTCTGAATCCGCAGTGTTTTCCCTCTCAACATTAAATAACTGAATTTAGTTTTTTCTTTTGTAATTTTCCAGAAAGTGGGCTAGGCTTCACCCTTCATGTAAGGCTTTTGGAGGCCCAACTCAGCTACAATTGGGCTTCAAAGTCTTCCTACAACGTTCGCCCAAAACAATAGAATAATAAAAAAAGTAATTGAAAAAAAAAGCCGTGTTAAAGAGATGAGAATAAAATAAATATCTACGGTCGTAAAAATCCCCTGGATTTTCTCACTCTCCAACCCCAAATCCTAACCGTTGGATGATGAAATAAAAGCAAAACTAAACCTTCTCTTCCTTCGTGTCCCTCTCTGTCTCTCTCTCCGTGAAACGAAGCAGAAGAAAGAAAAAAAAGGAGGAAACAAGATTAAATTAAAAAAGGGGTTGAGATGGATCCAGACACAGTAGCGAAGGCATTTGTTGAGCACTACTACAACATGTTCGATTCGAATAGAGCTGGGTTGGCGAATCTGTATCAAGACGCTTCCATGCTGACTTTTGAAGGTCAAAAGACTCAGGGATCCCAGAACATTGTAGCTAAACTAACTGCTCTTCCTTTTCATCAGTGCAAACATCACATCACTACCGTTGATTGCCAGCTTTCTGGTCCTGCTGGTGGTATGCTTGTTTTTGTCTCCGGTAATCTCCAGCTCGCCGGCGAACAGCATGCTCTCAAGTTCAGCCAGGTATTTCCCTTTTTTTCTTTACGTTTTGTCTTGTGGTGTATGTGGACTGATCTGTGGTTAATTGACTGATGTTTACGGATTCGATTCTCGATCTGATTGAATTAGTTTTTACTGATAGGTATTTTGGTGTTTTTTTTTTATGATTTCGTTATGTTTTGGATTTTTTTTTGGAAGTAAAGAATGTCTGTGTTTTGTATTGCTAGATCTAGGGTTTATTTGTGCGTGCCTTGTTGAGATTTCCAGTTATATTATTATCTGATTTGCTACAAGTGCATGAAATAGCAGTGACATGAAGCAATTTTCTGGTTCAGGTGATTTTTCAATGTTTATGCGGATTGAATTGTTTTTTTTTCCCTTGTTTTCAGTGGCTGCGCAAGGGTTTTTTCTATATGAGATGCTTAGAAACTTATATTGAAAACTTGGTTGGTGCTCGACCTCCTAGAACATTATAGGTGATTACTTGTTTCATTTCCATGGTGGTTTGCTTGTTTTAAATTAAGCATGCGCTGCCAAAGTGGAGTGAGAAAGAAGTGATTCAGTAATGCTGAAAAAGTACGCCCTGAGCATTGGATGATGCTTTAAATGATCAATCTCTTAGATAGGGAAACTTTAACGTCGGAGCTGGGGCTTAAAAATGAAACCCCAACTCTGTGTTCTGTCGAGTTTCTTCATTATAATTCCTTTGTTGAAATTAATTTGATGAATGTTTGGCTAGCTCAATACACATGCATATGCTTAACCGGTAAGAGGATGAGTTCTCTTGTTAGTTGTCTGGGTCATCTAATCATGTGTATCTTGGCACGAATCAAATTGGTCCTCTGAATTCTTCAAGCAGGTACTCTTGAAGTCTAGCGTTCTGTCAGCCATGACAATGTGGCACTGATTTGTTTTTTGTTTGGTCCTTTTTCTAGCACCATCTAAGCACTTGGTGTATAATGTATTGTGATCTTTGGTTCATTTTAGTTTTGTGGCGTGTATTTCAGTCTTCATTTATTTCTTTACCGTGCTGTTCTGAGACTGAAAGGTTAATATTGTCCGTTTAGTCTCTAACTGAAATTTCCCCTCATGCTTTCTGCTCTCAGATGTTCCATTTGATGCCAACGCCACAGGGAAGCTATTATGTGTACAATGACATATTCAGGTTGAACTATGCTTGAAGACAAGAACGGCCAAGCAAAATCTCATATGGTTATAATGTTCAGGGATTGGACCTCTCTTTCGTTATATCCGTTCAGTTCAAAACATTTTAAATGAAGACGGCGATTTTTTGTTTGGGTTATGTTTAATGTTTCATTCCAACGCGTCTTTTTGGTGTTCCCGAAGTTCATAGATTGCTATGTTGTGGTTGGCTGAGTTGGTAAAGATTTGGTGGTTTAATGTTTAAAGATTTTGGTGTTGGAGTTTTCAAAACATTTTGCTGGAGTCGAATTCCATGTCATGCGTTCAATGCTTCAGGTCTTGCTTTGAAGTTGAACTGCAGATGCTTGCTATTAAACCATCCATCATCACCCAATTATGCGCGTTGTATCTGCATTAAATGACTTGTGTAATGCCACTGTTTTTATGTTTAATTGCTGCGGTGGCTGGCTAGGCACCACACCATGGTAGTTGTCGTGCAGATGATTTTCTCACTAACTTGTCATCTATGAGGAGTTCACAGCGCTGTTGAAGTTTGTGGCTGGCATGAGGCGTTGTTCTTTTAATCATTTCTTTACAGAAAGGGAACCTGCATGTGGTTTTGCGTAAAAGTTAAAGCACTCAATCTTGATTATTTACGCTATCCAGTTTCTCTCAAATGGAAACTTGAAGGCTCAAAAAGCAGTGGACCTTGCTCGCAGTTCAAACGCAGTAAGAAGACGTATTTTACATGGTTCTCTTACAAAACATCAACCTATAAAAGCAATTAAACATGGTTTTCTCTTCCTATAAATGCCTTGTTTATACCTGGATGCTAAACACTGAACATGCAATTAAAATAATCATCATATAGGCATTTAGTGGTAATAGTTTTTTTTTTTAAAAAAATACATTAAAATAGTTTTTTAAAAATTTTAACATCAATATATTAAAACTATATAAAAAATTATTTTTTAAATCCAAAAACATCTTTGAAAAATAAAAATAGCTAGAAGCAGAATCACTACCAAACACCTACTTAGAGGGTGCCCTTCATCGGTTTGCCATCAAACGCTCTTGAAATGCAGCAAATGCTATCCAATGTTGGAACCTAAATCGATACGTGGAAGCTCTGGAATTTTTAAAGGAGGAACTTCGACAGGAACCACTTCCGACTGCTGATTTTCTGAATCTTGACCGTTGGTACGGGAACGTTTAAGCATCCCAGCTAACATACTCCCAAAGGATCTAAACGGGTGGCTCAACCCATCTTTAACTTGCAAAATGATGGACACCTGAGATACCTGCCAGGCAACAGTGAGGACAATCATTGCTGAAAGAAGGCACTGCGTAACAAAATTCTGCCTCCTCAGTTTTCTAAGCTCTTTAGCTATCTCTTCAGCGGCTGTATTTTCAATGCTGTTCTCATGTCTTGACAACACTTCACCAATTGCAGGAGAATTTACCTCCTCCTCCTCCTCCTCCTCCGCTCCAGGTGATATATCAGATTGCTCAAGTCTAGCATCATTCCCTTTTAGTGATTCCAACTGTTCATACAAACGAGGCCAGCTACGTTAATTGACAGCGCGACATGTAATTTGAACAAATCATTCGATAGAAGATAATCAATCAATCAAAACATGAAGTGTTTATTGAAAGTCAATCACACAAAAAAATGGTTTGAATGTTCCTTGGAGTTTTTTTCTCTCTCATATACCTCGGAAAGCAATTTGGAGAGGAGAAGTTGATCGTTATCATCCTGGAGGAAACCATCATCACCAGAGGATTCTTTGTTTCTTTTCTCTGCTAAGAGTTTCTTTATAGCCTGATTAATGAGCTCCAGATTTTTGGCTGGTTCCATGATTAGGTTACGCAATGATATTGATGAGAGAAGAATTTATAGAACCAAACAAGTCAAGAAAACGAAACGAAATGTAGTTGAACATTCTTACTGGCGAGCTTATCTTTTTTTAGAGGAAGCCACGTGGCCTTGCACGATGATCGTGGCTCAAAATCACAACTTCCCATAGCGCACGCTGTCTGTTGCATGTTGACATTTGAGAGTGATATTGGAGAGCGAGCAATGGTTGTTTTTGAAGATTTTTTTTGAAATATTTTAAAATAATATTTTTTTATTTTTCAAAAATTATTTTTAATATTAATATTTTAAAATGATTTAAAAATATATAAAAAATAAATTTAAATTAAAAAATTAAATTTAAAATTTCATGAAACACCCAATTAGCGAGAACCAAGGCGAGGGCGGCTACGTCGACAAATTTCCACTCTCTCTCTACACCCTTCACATTTTCCATTTTAGTCCTTCAAGTTCGAACTTTTTCATTCGAAATAAATAAAAATGTATCGATCGTCTTCATCATACTCATTTTTTATCGATGAAAAAGTAGCTATGAGCTTATAAGCTAACCCTCAAAAAAAAAAAAAAAAAGACCACGGCAAGCGCGATGCCTTCAACAAATATTTATAGGGGTTGACGTGATAATTTCTCTAATTCTAGTGCCGTTGGTAGCCATATGCTTATCTCTATTCTAGCCCAAAAAGAAAAGGCTCCACGCATAGCGATCCAATGAAAAGACTTTGATACCAGGAATCCCAGCATGGGCATGCATGCATAAGAGGATTGGAATTAAGACTACTTTCCATACTAAAGAGTATATTAGCTTCCAAGAGAATAAAGAAACTACTACAACTTCTTCATGTACCATTTACGGCACTTACAAGAAGCATTTACACAATCAATATGAGATACTATACCAGTCATATTCTAATATCACTAGAGACTATGGTGAATGCAAGCCATTATACACAACAACTGAATCCAGAATTATCCAAGGCAAACTTAAGATCGGTCAAACTGGGAAGAAGATTGGTTAGTGCAATTGGATGTCAGAAATTGCTTCTACTGGAAACGGTACAGATCATCATTTTCCATCTCATTCGCATCAGCCAGAGAAGTAGACGCTGCTGCTTCACTAGTACCGAGTTCATCCTGCAAGAATGGTAGAAGAATTCACAGGTTTGGCCAAAATAAAATAAGCGTGCTCAGCACAGAAACACTAAAATCGCACAGTGATTCTCTTGGGATAATCCTGGGGCAATAATAGCAGGAGAAAGTATCTTGTTAAACTTTTGAGGTTGATTCAAGATAAAATGGCAGGAACTCTCAATTAATCCTCCCACCTTCAAACCTGACTTTCTATTTCCAACTGTGTAATTAGTCCAACATTAGTATTTTCAAACACCACGACATTGAGTTCACCATGCTTTACATGCATGAAAAAAAATTACATAATTGTTTCTTCTTGTTAATTCCATCCAATTACTTGGTAAAAAAAATAAAATCCATTCTATTGCACAATCAACAGATGCTCAGAGGTAAAAGGCTTAAAAAACACATTAACCAGTTGAATTAGAAAGCATGAATGTTCAAATTCCATGTCAATACAAATTTTTCTGATCTATTTACCTTAGCTTGGCGGTATCGTTGCAGCATCCGACGATATTGCTGACGTGCATCCGGAGAATCAACCATCGATAGCACACGAGAGAAAGCCTCATCAATAGTTCCATCCACTTTCTGTTTGCGGAACATCTTGAGAATATCATCATCTTCCCTTTCATCAATGGACTCCATCTCATTCCGGAAACCTCGCAAACCAATTCCTTTGCGTCGCCACCGCAGCACTACCTTATCTAGAATTCCAACAGCCCAACATATTACCTTATAGTTCTTCCTAACCCGATAGCCTCTCACATGAGCCTGCCAAAAGACCAAAAGGTGCTTAATCAAGGATACTCTACCCCTCAAAATGAATGTATTTAATATACTTAATGGTTTGTTGATTGTGCTACTTGATAAATGAATACACAAGCTGCTAGATAATGAAATGCTGAAGCACAAAACAAATCATGATTTTAATACATCTCACTATTTTGAGAAAATACAGATGAAATTAGATCTATGGTGAAAAGATATAGCACCTGTATCTTCACAACTTTCTGTCTAAGTTCTAGAAAATCCTTGCGACCTTTCCATCCTCGATATTTCTTCTGAATGGATAATGCAGCCGAATTAATATCCTGGGATTTACGAAAGGCCAGCTTTGACATAGCTGAGAGCCCTTGAATGTCACCGGCACTGATACCATACTCATCTAAAATAGAAGCTTCTATCTCTTGTCGCTTTCTGAAAGAATGTGCACGGAAAGCAGATTGTATTCGGGCAGCTGCCTGAGCCGCATTCCGGACTGCAGCCAAGGTATCTTTAAGTGAAACCTGATCTTCATTGGCAGCAAAGCTCACCTTTGAGATGCTATCAACAGCTCTCTCAGCTTCAATCTCAGCAGAGCCTTTAGAAAGCTCACTTTCCTCGAGTCTGAGAGATGAAAGATGGCTAGTTAGTGCCACTTCTGAAAGATAACCAGCAAGTCCCTTGTGCCCACTACTGGCAGCAATGGATGCTGCGGTTTTGCCAATTGGATCTTTTGAACTAGGATCAGTCACAGCCCCAGCTGAGGCACCAGAAGCTAAAAGGGCAGCAACCATTTTTTCCCTGTTACAGAAAATAATGATCACCATTCAAAAACTAGTAGCAAATAAAACCAATTTATTATGAGATTTACTACATTCCAAGTCATAACCCAACAACACCCTTAATCGTCTTCCGTTTCAGTTCATTTGGTTAATTGGTGAGTTAGAAGATAATCCTGCCACTGAATCCTTCTAGCTTTCTCTCAAAACTAGTCAATTCTATCTTCTCATCTCCTATACACATACTCAAAATTGCAAGTCTGGGTTGAATGTATCAACATTCAACATGGATATTCTTCCCTTGCAATATAAGTTGTAAGCCTCTTCTTTTGAAGATCAACAATCTCTATAGCCGAAATCAGTATATAAAATATATGAAAACATACCAGGTTATAATTTTACCTTCCAAAACGAGCAGCCCAGTGGAGAGCAGTCCACCCATTGATGTCACGGAAATTTATACTGACTCCATGACTGAGAATTGGGCTTAAGGCCCACTCAAAACCTAACCCAGCAACCATGTGTATGATCCCTTGCTCTTTTTTGGACAATGAACATCCAGGATGGTCATATTCTTCCTGAGACTTGGAGGAAAGCCACTGCCGCAGCTTGTCTTTTAGTAGTTGTTGCAGAAGCCAATCAACTGTCGTGGATGAAGTTCCACTGCCAACTAAAAGAGCCTCTATGATATAACCCCATGAATCATCATCAGCCTTCAATTTTTGAAGTAGATGAATTCCCGTTTCTATGTTGTCTCCTCTCTGCAAAGAGAAATCAGACAGAAGCATCTGCACAAATCTGACAAGTAACAATAGCTCTTCTGGACTCTTAGTAGCTTCTGTTTGGGAAAAGTTACAGTGAGCACAGCTACTATCCTCAGCTCGGTAATCAAAGTCTCTGATCTCACTGCAGGACTCCCGATTGCCAGAAGTAATGCAGAGAGTGACCTTTCCGGGCTGGTGGGGAGGAGCTTCGCAACAAATAACGCCTTCTTGAATGATTTGAAGAGGAACTTCAGTGTCACCAAACATGCATGTCCATGATGATTCTGACGGGTCACAGAGAAACGATCCAACAATGATGACCTGCATTGAGACTCAGGCCTTGAAATTTTGGACTCTATTTCTTATTTCAGAACTAAAAAGAAAAACATCTCAAAGCAATGCATAAGGTAACTAATTTAAGAATATTCTCAAAGAACAACAGATGCAAACTGGAAATGTTCCAAAAATAATCCTGGGGAATGAGTCATCAGAAGGACAGAAGTTCATTTGGTGCATCAGGATTAGTTTGCAAGCGAAGTGGTAGTTTGAAGAATGTTCACCAAAACATCTAGTTATCTAAAGGATGATAAGCTACCAGTAACTAGTCTTATCTGGTTTTCACAATGGTACCAGTAAGCACCAGGGTTGGATGGTAGGTCGCTGTCCATGAAATTTTGAATTACTCTTTGCCTAGAGAGGGAGAGGGGGAGAAGGAGAGGGTGCAGGAATCCATCACTTGAGATTGGGAAGCATGAGATGATTCTGTGTCCTTTGCTGATTTTATACATGCATTGCATCAGGATCATCTAATACACTTTATATTCGAGTACTTCAGTGTCCTGGAACAGAGCCATGTTTTCCTAATTTCTTAAATACTATCTTCAATGAATTCAGCATAAGATGATTCTGTGTCCTGTGCTCATTTTATAAATGTCTGGCATCAGGATCATCTAATACATGCTATATTCAAGTACTTCAGTGTCCAATATACAGTCATGTTTTCCTGATTTCTTAAAAACTGTCTTCAATGAAGTCAGGAACCAATTTAGCAGAATCATAAAACTAGGGATAAAGCTACAAGGGAAAGTTTTTCCTCTGTTTTGTTCAATCCTGATCAAGAATGAGGATGGTGGCAAATAGTTAGCCAGGCAGCAAAATACTAGTCAAATCTTACATGAGATGGATGCATCGGTGAAAGCATAATTCCAAAAGAAAAGAATGAACACATCCAGACAGGAGTGAGGAAAATTATGCTATCAACTTAGAAT
This sequence comes from Populus ilicifolia, assembly GCA_015708895.1. Classification (NCBI taxonomy): domain Eukaryota; kingdom Viridiplantae; phylum Streptophyta; class Magnoliopsida; order Malpighiales; family Salicaceae; genus Populus; species Populus ilicifolia. Next base: position 390,345 of record SRLM01000435.1, read on the forward strand.
TATATCACTGCACTGAAGGCGCAGCCTTTTTTCAAATGCTGTAAATTAATGAGTTCATACATTCTTCAAACCACACAACAGTTCAATTCTTAGAATAATACTGCCATCTCAATGAATCAATAATGAGAAATGTAGTGAACAGCATAACAGTTCATAGAATTTGATGAGCTGTACCTTTGTAGCCTCTGTAGCATAACCCCATTCTGGGGATATTTCACGGATACTAAACTTCTGCTGCTGTGCAACTGTCAAACTTGAATCTGCCTCAATGGGTATTCCAAGATGGCCTTGGTCATATAGCATTGCATAGCAGTCAGCATTGTTTTCATGTGTTTCTATAACAGAAGAATATGTTGGAGTTTCGAAACCTTCAAATTCTTGAGGCAGCAACAAAGAAGCTGGCAATATGAAAAAAATATTAAAGCTTGATAAAAGTTCACTACATGTTGAAAATTAAAATGTGAATGACTATTGATATCTTTTCAACACAACATAATTCATTGAAAGGATCCTCAAGGCCATAAGATATCATACAGTTTCCAACATTGGTTTCAGCAAAATTTATCCAAAGAGAATTTTCTTGCTCTTGAGCTGTTTCCATCATTAAAGATGACTTGGGCTTTTCCTGTTGAAAAAATATGAATGTCCATAACCAGTATAAACAACTAAGAGGATATCAAAGATGTAACAGAAAGACTAGTCATTTACAGTCTCCATGTATTTAACCTGGTACTCAATGCCTGATGAAGTCTCATAGGATTCGAACACTTCATTCCAAGAAAGGTCTTCTTTACTTCCATCTGTATAATATTGAGAATATGATTGCTGGTATGCGCCACTATCACCTAGAAACCATAATGTCATTAGTAGCTTTTTCTTGATTCCTTTCATATTGTGTTCTATTTACATATAAATGAAGAAAGGAAGAATGGAAGGCAGATACATGAACACAACTAAGCAGATCCAGTAGTTAAATATTAAAGCATCAATCCAAGAGTAAGTACGCAGTAACATTAGCTAGGAATGACTGAGGAATCTCTGAGAAGTGTTTCAAGGAAGTGGTAAACAAGAGATTACTTGGTGGTTACACCACAACTAAAATAAAAGGATCATATTGGACAAAATCTGGTCCTTGGGAGATGGATATCCTCTCCCTCTATGATCAAAAGATCACTTTTAATCCATTAATTCTTAAAGCCCTATACAAGTTAGTGCTCATGTTTCCAGAATAGCTAGTTGATGAGATAATATAAATTAGTTCCTGACCTATGATGATATTGGAAATTCTCTTCCCTTTCCAACTCAAGTATGATTCTAATAGAAGCACAACATATGCTGTAAGAAACACCAGCATCAGGCCCTCTTTCTCTCAATTAAATTGGGACATGTACAGAATCAGAAAGATGCATGTTGTACTCACCTTCTAATCACAACTCTCTTAACCCTGTCATTTATAGACCACAATACCAAAACAAATCCATTTGGAATTTATCTGTGAGGAAATTTTATTTTCCCTTATTTTGTTTTGAGGATTATGGTGAGAGAGCTTTACTCACAAACTGTCAGTCAAGTAAAACCTCTTCCAAAATCTTTGCACGCTTTTCTCTCAACAGGTAAGATTTGAACCAGAGATCTAACATGACCCACCCACTTATTACCACCTGAGCTAAGTCAGAGAAGTTAACAAAACTGAATCGCAGAACAACAGTAATTGAATCACTGCACTCAAGAATTTGATACACACAAATTTTCTAAGCCAACAACACTTTGAAGAATTAATTAAGAAGCTAATGTTCAGTAAGAATTAGCAATAAAATAAAATAAAATGCTTAACAATACTAAACATGATGTAAGAATACATACGAAACAAATTAAATTAAATGCAGCCACGTGTAACGTGGCGTCAATAAACTAGCAGAAGTAAAATGCCACATTTAAATTGAGTACAAGCACCAGATAAGGACACGACAAACCTGCATCCTGAAGTGGTGCAAGATTGCTTCTCTCTAGTTGCTTTCCAGAAAGTCCACCATAACATTGGTAATCAACAATATACTGTGATCCACAAAGTAAATTCTTAGATTGATCCTCCTTGGAGATGTGGTTTGTGTATTCCAGAATTTTTGAATCATTTGTGGCTCCCTCCACACCACCAAATGAGCTGATTTCTTTGATGTTGTCCTCGTTCAAACTCAACTGCTCCTCCAGCCTTCGCAAACATTGAGTAACATTGTTATTAGCAAAACTAGTAAGCTCTGCAGCACTATCCACCCCATTGTCCTTGATGTCTAATCCCGAGTTAACTTCTACAGATGCTGGACTGGACAAACTCTGATGTTGTTCATATACGTCACTAGTTGCAGAGGATGATCCTTGAGTTTGACTAGTATTACTGCTGGGACTATAAGAGAATCCGGGTGATAGCTGTGCAGCAGATCCAGGAGAGGGTTTTCCCTGTAGACATAAATGTGACAAGTGACATTAATTTGCAACTTATAGCAGGCTAAGCAACGTTTCATCAAAAATCATTTGCTGCTAAGCTAAAGGATTGACAAGACCTCAATGGAATGACAGAGTGGTCAATCCAACCCACAAAACAGAAATAATAAGGATCACGACTGAAAATTACAAAGAACTTAAACACATTCAAACATGAAATATCACAGAATTTGCTAATTTACAGAGGTCATAACAACTCACCTCAGAAATCTCTCTATAATGAACAAGCACAATGTGCTCAAATGCCCTGCCAAGAAAGTAATATTTCAGCACGTGACCCAACACTTTATCATCCACTTTTCTTGCTCATAAAATGGGAGTGAGTAAAATGGCCATGATTCTATGGATAATTTTAGGTTAGCTTTTCTATATCTTGCGTAAAACTTATGTTTCCACTTGCCTCGAAAGATATCATGAATATGAGGTATTCTCTATGATCATAGCACATCATGAAAGGGAAAAAATAGTTATAGAAGAGTAGAGAGTTTACTCACGGGTCCAGCATCCAATAGCTGCGTCTCTGAAAATTTGGGTTTTGCTCACCATGTGCATAATAACAATTTATAGTCTCAACATTTCCAACCTAATCATGCCAGAAAAATGTCAATACACAGAAAAATGCCAGAAATATGAACCTTAGAATAAACACCAAATGCATGAAATGGAAACACGTTTCACTAACTAAACCACAAAACCTATCCGAAAGTCATTTCATGTTCTAGAACACCGTTGAAATGCATATTACTCCTTCTAAATTGATACATCTAGCAGCTAATACTATAAATGAGATCCATGATCATATCTTAAAAAAATTTCCGAAGGAACTTCTACCGCACGCGAGATGACAATCACACGAATAAATGGATAGTGATGAAAGTGCCAAAGATTTGAAGGTGTGAAACAATAACCTTGAGCCTTTCATGTGCTTCCCCGACAGTTCTTCCATCCTTCTTCTTGCGCCAACTATGACCATCTCTTCTAAAGAACCTAAGAATCCTCTTATTAAATAGAAACAAAGATCCACCTGTTCAACACTTCCACACTGTAAGTAACTAATTAGCGGTAATCCAATCTTCATTTCCTATAAGAAAACCTTAATTACTTACTGGTTGGCTTTTGAAGTGGTTCCTTTGTGAACTGATACTTATCATGATTTTGTAATATAAAAAGCACTTCTGCTGGTTTCAGCCACCGCGTTTGTGCTTCTTCAAACAGACTATTAATATCATACCCTGATTGAATTCCAGATTTTCAGTAAAATAATATAAAATTTGTTCCTCATCATCATCATAAGAGCATAATCACAGCAATTCATCTTTAATTAAATTTTTTTTTTACCTGATTGCAACATGATGGAATTAACTTCTCGAAGAAAAAACAGCTGACTGGAAGAATTGCAGGGAGCCAAAAAAAAATACAGAAATCACTACACCCTCTGCCCGGTTATGTGAAGTGGAGACTCTAATTGCAGAGAACATGAAATGAAAGTCTCTAACTAGGAAAACTGCACTTACGGTCCGGATTTATCAATCCTCGACCCATTTTCTAAGCTTAAACCGGAGACGCCGATTGATGAGAGGGAGGGGGAGGGTTGAGGATTTTTTACTAAGCCGTGCAGTTATTGAGGTTTTTAAGACGAGGAGACAATTACGAGTTCGTGTAAGAGAAAGAGGAAAATATCCAATGTTTTAGATCATAGCTGAAACTACTTTGACCTCTTAGCAATAAGGGAGTAGGTTACTGGTATATGCTACTCGGTTATTTTGTTTTTATACTAAATTAACCCTGATTTTATACGAAATAACTCATTTGTCCATGGATAAGCCACTAATCAGCAATTTGACTTGAGAAAGATCGGGATTGTCACGACGACCTGCCAAGTATAATATTCTCGTACCTGTATTCTTTATTATTAAGCATGTATTTGTTAATGTGGTATGGTATATTTTTTAATTTACATTATATTTTTTAAATTATTTAAATTTCTTACATTATCATATTAAATTGCTAGAAATATGTTTTTTAAAAATAATTTAATATTTTTTAAAGTAATAAATAATTTAAAAACATATTCAATTGTTATCCTCGTGTGAGATTTGCTGTTGACTAGTTCATCAAAGTCTACTCTGAAATCTGAGTGGTGGCGTCGTTAAACAGCCAGTGGAGCTCTTTCACAGGTGCCAACAAAAGGTTGGTGCAATTTATTACAGCTGGCTTAATTCAAGGGTGTTTTGTTTATTTTACTCGTTTCCAAATTTTAAAAATAATGAATGGAAGTGCTGGGAAATTGGTGGGGGTATTGACAAGTCACAGAAGCTTATTTAAAGTGAGCTCATGATTTTTTAAAGCATATGTAAGAAGCACAAACACGTGGTGAAGGGCATTTTCCAGCTCGTGGAAGAATGTTCATATCAGTGCAAGACTCGTGCATAATGCAGATAATTGTTGACCGTTCAATAAAAGCATTCTAGCTTATGCGTGGTGGGCGAGCCTATCTGCAATCTGCGCCCTGACATCATTCTATAAAATCCGAATCATAGTTTTCAGAATCAGTTTAGTGATTGGTACGTTTCAAGATTCAGATTTAGATTTTAACAGATTACTAGATTTAAACAGTGTTATCAATCACTAATATCAATTTTTTTTTAAATCAAAATAATATTATTTTAATAAAAAATAAAAAATTATAATTATTTTTAATCTATTTTTATACCATAATTGGATTAACTAGTTAAATTAACTAAGTCATATCAAGTTTTTTTTTTAATTCAATTCAATTCCAGTTTCAGAATTTAAATCGACTTGTTAGATCGAATTAAATTTTAAAATTATAATCTAAATTCTATTCATGTTTCTCTGAAAATTTAAAATTTTAAGCATAATCAGATAGTTTCAGCAATAAATATTTTTATGTGATTTTCATTAATTATAGACATTCTGTATTTATATTTGAATGTGTATTTGGATAAGAAGTGATGATATTTTAATAAAAAAAATATTTTTTATTTTAGAAAAATATAATATATGCTTTAAAAATATTGTATTTTTAAGAAAAAACCATTACACCTCCCACCAAGCACATCTTATATAACCTGACGTAAACTCTTGATACACATACACACCTTCCAAACATATATGGGTGGCGAGACAAATTTTTTTGGTCAATTTCATCAGGATTGTTTATTAGAGGTGGCATGAGAAGTATTGAGATATGTTTTTATCACAGGTTCTTTAGTCTCGAAAGTCTAGTTCCAAGTTAATTTCTAATCGGGATGCCATTATGAAAAACTATTATGGTGTTTAGGCTGTAATCAGTGTCATTCTATGCTAGTTATTCTATGGAATTTACTTTATATAAATAAATAGATGCAAGTATAAAAAATAAATATTAGATAAAAATATTCTTATTATTTTTTATGTGTCATAAATTTTATTACTTCTCAAATTCATATACAACTCTTTCTTTAAAGTATATTTTATTATATAACTAATAAAATAATATTAGTTATAAATTCAACACAGAAAAATTTTACTATTTTTAGGTTGAAATTAGGTTTGAGAAAATGGAGAATATTCAAATGTAAAATTACTTTTTTATATAATTACTTTAATTATCTAAATTCTTAATCTCCTCTATGCCAATATTTTTTTCAACCCAAATTTATTTTTTTTGTAAAACGATTTAGATAATTTGAATATTTCACTCATCTCCTTCATCCTTCCTTTTTAACTAAAATACAAAAAAAGAAAAAAAAATAGCTAGTCAAAATTAAGCCGAAGGAAAGCTTTGACTATCCAAAATTATATTAAAAGTCAACTACAAATTCGTTTATCTAATGATTATATATGATAAAAGGATGTTATTCTAGTAAATGCAATAATCTTTTCTTCAAAATTTTAAAAATTTAGTACTTAATTTGTATACATCTTGATTAATTTACAGTTGCTGATAATATTACGCTGACCATTAATGCAAGCCGCTGATTATGCATCTCTCATTCTGAAGACATGATATTTATTACCACGTAGATGAGTCCATAATGTTTCGTTCAATTACCAAGCGATTGAGCTCATCATGTGCCTGGGTAGTGGGTGGGACCGATTGAGATGTTTCCTTGTCTTCGCTTGTCGGAGCCATCCAAATTGTAATATTGGCGTCCAAATTGAAATTTCCTTTTGTTGTTGTACGGATATACGTCGTGGTGATCACTCACTATTCAAGAGAAGTACGAAAGTTTACCTGGGCAAAATACAGGGAAACAAGAAACTTCAATTTTTTTCTCGTATAAAAATTACAAATTATTATTTAGTATTTTGATTATTAAAAAATCTAATTAATTTTAAAGATTAGATATAAAAGCTTAATTATATAAAGAAAATTTTTTAAAATTCTAAATACACTCTATTTAAGGTAAGTTATATTATTTTATTGTTTGATAAAATCTAAAATTTAATTGTATTTTCTAATTATTGGTTCTATCTATTCATTATTCAAGAAAAATCTTCTTCAATATGAATTTTTTTTTATCTTGATATGATAAAATCTAATCATTTTAGCATCTGAAAAAAAAATTAATATATAGAATACATATTATGTGTAATGTTATACCATGAATACTAAAAGACAGACAAAATAATTTTTTTTATTTTTAAAACTTTTTATCAATATTTTTTTAATTTTAATAAACTGATTATTAAAATAAAAATACATTCTAGAACATTGATTTTTTTATGTATCAAAAACACAATGTGATTTTTTCAACTTTGAGACACTTAGTTGCATGCACAAAAATATTTTTTAAAATTTATTTTAAAATTAAAAAAATAGTATTTTAATACCAAATTTTATATTTTTATGACATAAAATACATATTGATATTTAGTAAAAAAGCATATAGCAAAAAATAAAAAATTCACCAATTTCAAAAATAAAATTTTAATTTTTTAAACTGGGCCGAACCCGGCTCTAATGCATGGGCTAGGCTCAACTCGACCAAAAAAAGAAATCGTGGATCACCCTCCACTGTACACATGCAAAGTGAACAATAAAGGGTGACTAAAGAAGGAAGCTAACGGTGGCCATAAGTAACCGGACATCGACCAACTGTTCGTGGTGGTGATGATAAGGGTACTATCGTTGCGACAACTAGTGGTGTTTATCCTTTTTCTTCCTTTCTCTTCCTTGTTTTTTCTCTCTTGTTTTTTCTTTTCCTTTTTCTCTTCTCTACTCTTTGTTTCTTTTCTTTTTTTCTATCTATTTTCTGCCTTTGTATTTATAAGCAGAGAAGAGTGATGAAATGGCTTACCTTTGTTTTGTTAGGGGACAAAGCACGCCGGTTGGAGCGACCTTTGTAAAGCCGCCTCATGACTATCCAAGGAGGCATGTCTCCTCCTTTTCTCCAACACATGGGAGGCCATGGATCAGCTTAGCAAGGAGGGTTAGTCGACGTCTTTTGAAGAGAAAGAGATGCTGGTGGAAAACAGGGAAAGACAAAATCTTCTTCTTCCCCTGTTTCCTGCGTCCAGGAAAAGAAGAAGACTTATAGTGTTGTTCAAAACGGTATCATTTAAAGCTTTTTTTAATGAATAGTGTATGAAACAACGCTGTTTCAAACAAAACACGTTGTTTTATTTAAAAGAAAATAACGGCAAAATCATGTTAAATTCTAAATTAATCTTTAATTTGTGATTTATTCAATTAAGTTCTTGATTGCAATTTTGATTTTAAAAGTCAATTCAATTATATCCCTGTCAAATTCAATTACCATCTCTGAAGTTGGTCACTTTTTTCCAACTTGGTCTTTGGTCTCTGATATATGCAATTTAACCCTTGATTAATTGATAAATTTTTAATTTTTTTAATTTGACCCTAAATTCAATTTAATTATAGCCTATCTATTCATGTGTCTTTTCCAACTTACTTCTTGGTTTCAAATTTTTTTATTTAAGTTCCTAATTGGTCATCAAATTTTAATATTTATATAATTAAGTCCTTGATTTGATCAAATTAACTCTAAAAAAATATAATTTGACCTAAAAACTTTAATTTTTTTCAATTAAAGCTCAAATTAATTGCAAAATTAATTTTTTTTCAATCAAACTCTCCATAAATTTAATTAAACTTTTAATAATATTTAATTATTTTCTTTATCAACATAACTATTATTAGTCAATAAAATACTGTCAAATTTTAATTTCTATGTTTTTAAACATTCTCTACTAATTTTTAGTTATTTTCCAAGTGCTTTGGTATTTCTTTTTTACTTTTATATTTTTGTATTTTTTTGAAGAGGGAAAAGTTATGAATTTAAAAATAACCAAAAAAATAGATTATGATAAAAGTGGATTGTAATTGTGTCTCCCTGACTTCTCAATTTGCATGTAATGCAACTTGGATGCTTTTAGAACATGGTAATGTCTTAAAAATATGAGTTGTTTGTAATAGTATTTTGGAATAAATAATTGATTAATTAATTAATTTAAATAATTTCATTAATTTTTTTAAATTAAGATAATTTGCTATCTTACACGTTATGCTTGGTAGGTCAAGCCATATTCTAATATATTTGATAAAGATGAGGATTTTGTGATGTTTATACATGTATTCAGTAAATATTTATGAATCACAACAAGCTTGAATATTATATTTTTTAATCATGATAGGTATAAATTATGTTTTTTAGTAAAAAATTTAAAATATTATTTTGTCAATTTTTTTTTAAAAATTAACAAAATAGAAGCATATGCCAAACTACTCGTGCTAGTCTTTTTCAATGTTTCCTTCAAATACCTATGGCACCGTTGTCTAACCAGAAATGAAAAAAAAAAAGAAGAAGAAGAAGAACGTGCAAACCATCCATCCGTCACGTCATTTTTTTTCAAATGGTTAAACCATGCATGATGGAGCCCTCTCTCTTTTTTTTCCACGAGTAGGTTAACTAATATTGCATGGTCTTACATTTGAAATAAAAGAAGGAAACAAAAAGGAACAAGAAGAAAGGTCAATCATCTTTTTATCTAATTTGGCATATTACAAGTGGTAAAGGTTGAGAAAAATGATATCACCGATATTATTCATATGCATTGTAATTATTTTTTTATTTGAAAATATATTAAATTAAATAATATTTTTTTTATTTTTTTAAAAATTATTTTTAACATCGTTATATTAAAATGATATAAAAACATAAAAAAATAATATGAAAGAAAACAATAAAATAAATTTAAAACTTTTTAAAAATACTTTTCAAATATAAAAACAAATAAGGTTATAGGTTACAAATTAACATTAGGCGTGCAAAAGGAAATAAAAACAATGTGTGACCTGAGATCAATCTCAGTGATGATTGAGATATGAGAAACGACTAATCTGCAGGGATACTCATCGAGTTATAGCTTCTTCTTCTTTTTAATTAATATGAGTATTTTCTTTTCTATTTTCTTTATGATTTAGAAGCATTGATCTTAGAGAAAACTCATAACTTGCACACCATATTATACAATGTACTATAAATAAACCAAATGGGATTTTACCATCTATAACTTGCACATCATATTGAGTTTTTTAAAGCACGAGGTACGTTGGATGTCTGGGTCTCTTAAGTTCACTTCCTTTTTCATTTTACTCCCTAAATCTAGAGAGATAAAATAAGCGAGGAGAAAGAAAAGTGTTGAATTGGCCACTTCTAACTATCTAAAGCAATTAAAATGGCTGCCAAAAGCTTCAGCTACACAGAGGAGTCATCGTTGCCATGGCTGTTAGTGTAAAAAACAATCCAAAAAATATTAAGAGAGAAAACCAGATCTGAATAAGTTCGATTCAATATATCTGTTAAGCTATATTAATACTGTAGCATAACAAAGATAATAATAGAGAAGTGTGGAGTTTAAGGACATACCTTACAACTTCTATTGAAAATCCTAGGATCATGTAGTGATTGTCTCATGCGACAGTAAGTTGAAAAATCTAGTTGTAATCTGACTACCTAAACTAGGACAAGATTCTATCGTTCAAAAACCACTTGGTGTTAACATACAACAATGAGAGCTCCTCTTGTGAGTGTAGTAGGTATGGAAATCCTCTGCCTTCATTTCTTTTTGGTATATTGCGTGTGGAGAAAAGGTGAAGTGCCCCCAATTTTATTACAACTGAGAGAATTGATTTTCCTTAACCAATGAAGAAAGTAGAATAATATAGAGTGATTTCTCTTATTTCCCATGTCATAGCACAATTGGGTTGACCTCATCATAGGCATTCAGATTTCTATCTACAACTTAAATAATCTATCATTTAATTCTTGTTATGGTTTTTTTTGTAATTAATTCTCTATACGATTTTTCTTAATTACGCAATGGTTCATTACATATATTTTTTATGCGTTGCTTATAGTATAATGAGTTGTTTTAATTATAATCCTTCATTATATTTTAATTTTAAGAATTACATAAATAAATATGAAAATATAATAAATTTATTGCATTATAAAAATTGCAATTTCTCTTAAAATGTGACTTTAGTGTTTAGGAGAGCCGTGGACAAAGGAGGACGGCTATCCGCAACTAGGCAATAACTAGCCATGATCATTTTGCCTAGTTTCTTTTTAGGAAAATGGTAACTCCTAGGCCAGGCCTGCTGTGCTCAGCCCAGGCGCTAGGAGCCCCAGGCAGCCTGACCCAAATTCGTCTCTTACTTTTCAATTTTTCTTTAACGAATTAATTACTATGGTCATTTGACATCACATCCATACATTTGTCGGATAGGAAGACTGGCAGCCAGTCTCATTTCCAGACATTAAGAGCTGTCGAGTACGGGATGAGAGGGCAAGCTAGTCCCCCAGTGCACCAAACAAAACCGCCGGCACAATTCAATTCGAGAAATTTTGACGAAGTCTTGGCCGTGTGTTTTGCACTGCGGTTAAAATGTTGTTGCTTTAAAAATTAAATTTATTTTAGTTTTTTAGATTATTTTGAAATGTTGATATTAAAAATAAATTTTAAAAAATATATTAATTAAATATATTTTTAAATAAAAAGTATTTGAAAACGTAGCTTTTTAGATTTACCATTTCTGAATCCAAGCACTAAAAAAAAGAAAGGCAATTGGACATGTGGGTCTTTCTAGTTATTCCCATAACTTCCTCGGCACACAAAAATTAGCCGTGTAAGATCACCCATGACTGCACATGTGGTCACATCACTCCTCTGGCAGTGCTTTAATTTGCTTGGACATGACACATTCGATTAATGCATGTGTCGTGAAAGTATTGAAGCGGTAAAAATTTAGAATCGGAAGATTTGTTTTTTTTTTATATATATATATATAATTTTAGATTTGGATTAATATTGGGATTCGTGGAATTAATCATTCTACATATATAAACTGCTTTAAATATTTATATTAATCTAAAAAAAATATATGTTTCGTGAATTAAAGAGTGGACTCAACATATACATGCTAAATAAAAAAAGTGAAGAAAACACGGGAAAAGGAAGCATGATTAATGAGCAAGTTATTCTTACACGAACCACGAATAATTAAACCCTCGTGCTTATGATATATGTAGAAGAATAACAAAAAAGAAACATTTGATACAAGGCAAGATGTTTCTCGTAACTGAGAGAGGAGCGTGGCTAGAGCATAGGGAGCGGTGAGGAGATTTACCAATCAGAAAACTTGGATGAATAATTGCCCTTTTTTATTTTCCTCGCAAAGCATGATGAATCAGAGGAAGTGTTACGCAAATGGTATGTAACCCAGATGATGACTAATAGCAATGACTGGTTTTCCTTTTCCCAGGGGAAAAAGACTGGCCAATACGGTGTCATTTATAGAAAAATGGTAAAATTACAGTACCTTTTATTTTGGAAATCGGTAGTAATTATATCACATTAATTGCTATCCTCTTTCTACAATCGTATTAATTTTCGACAACAATGTCCTTTCAAAGCATGTAAAATTACAATGACATTCCTTCAAATTCTAATAATATAATATCAATTCTGCAATGAAAACACTTTGATTGAGGATAACCAACTATCACAATTTCAAATATTAATAAACAATTATCATACTTGGTTAAGAATTTGATCTAAGAAAGCTTAGATTATTTTATTATTTAGTCAATTTATGCACAAATCACGTCAATTGAAATTTTCTTGTGTACATGGTAGTAATTAATGGAATAGCATTAAATAGGAAAAAGAAGAAGGAGAGATAGCAAGAAGAAAAGGATGGTCACATGCGAAAGGCAATGACCACCGGTTTGAGAAATGAGATGGAGGTGGAGGGCAGAGAATCCAAAATGACTTCATCTACCAAGTTCCGCCCCACACAGCACTCCCTCATGATCTCCTCCTTTTTCATCCATATAAAAACCCCTCTACAATCCTAAAATCTTCATCATAGCTTTCTCATTCTCTTCAAAGAAAGACCAGGGCCGAGACCGAGTTGAAAAGACTAAGCAAAATGTCAGACTGGGGTCCGGTGTTTATGGCCGTGGTGCTGTTCATTCTGTTAACTCCAGGGCTGTTGTTTCAGGTTCCGGGGCGCCATCGAAGCATTGAGTTTGGAAATTTCCAGACAAGCGGTGCATCAATTATGGTTCATACTCTTCTGTATTTTGCTCTCATTTGCGTTTTCCTGCTGGCTGTTAAGGTTCACTTGTACCTCGGTTAGTACTTATTTATTGCTGATGCAATTGACTTGCCCCCCCAGTTGAAAAACAAGATCAAGGGTAATAAATTCAAGTGTTTTTTGGAGTTTGCTTCTCTGCCAAACGTAGTCTATTCCATTGTTTGCAAGTTATATCAAGATATTATTTTGCTAAATTTTAGAAGGGGTTTGATTGATTGCCATAAATGTAACGTGCGGAGCCTTGCTCTTGCTTGCTTTGTAACTGAAAGTTAAGGATTTGTGATGCATGACTTCAATTATTGAGTATTTTAGTTATTTCGTTATCAATGGCGATGGAATTGCTATAAATCAATTGGCACTGCTTGTGTGTGTATGTTCATGAGACTGATCTTGCAAGAATCTGGACTTCCAGCTGCTGGCCTGCCAGTGCTATGAACACAGGTAGAGGGGCCACAAATTTCTGATTTCTTTTGATGGCTCACCATGGAAACATTTCAAAATAGCAAAAAACTTATGCGAAAGCATTCAACAGAGAGAATGAAAGGCATAAAAATCATTAAACATAAAACGTGTGGGATCTTCATCTTCAATAAACTAAAAACAGAAACTCTAAGTGTGACCTTAATGCACTTGACCAATTCGAAAACAGAATATATAGCAAAATGGAACACCCAATGGAGGTTGTAAGTTGCTACTGACGCGCTTGCTACTGGTCAGAAAAATATTTTTTTTAGAAAAAAAAATATAATGGCTTATCCAACACGGGTTTTCTTGATAAAAAAATAAAATAAATATACAGCTTGTCCAATGCATTTTTTACAGCAAACAAAAAAAAATATGGGTGAAACTAGAAATAAAAAAAAATCAATCTAGAAAAAAAAAAGTTTTGAATTAATTGGGATTAAGTAGGTAAACTCAAATCCAGACATCTTTTTATTTTAAAAATAATTTTTCTTCTAAATAAACATCAATCATATACGTAAGCTTTTTCTTTATACCAGACAACAATCCACTTCTTTCCAAATAAATTAATAAATAAAGGTGGTGCGCTGGCCTAAGAAAAAAGAAGAACTTTAATTTGTTTTGAAAGTGAGGATTTCTTACCTAAAGAAAAAAAAACCCTTTAAAAAAAATAATTAATTAATTTTTAATTTTAAGGGGTTGAGAATAATTCAAATAATTTTTTTTTAAATACAAATAGGCCATACACTAAATAAATAATATTCTAGCAAGGAAACACCATAAAAAAGGCAAAAGACTTGCCTAAAATTTATTTTAAAAATATAACAAAAAATCCAATAAAAAACTTCGATAAAAGGATTAAATCATCAAAATGAAAAGAGACAAGATATAAAAATTCAATGGGTTAGAAAAAAAAAGAGACGGATATACACTGATTTGACTATATGAGTTAATATGGTAAACTCGTGACTCGAGTTGTGAAGTTGGGCTATCTTCATATAAAACAGGTGAAAAAAAATAGAGTTTAATTTTAAATAAATTTAATATTAAAAAAAAACTAATGTTGATTCAAGTTAATACCTCATAATTGTGACTTGGATTTTAAGATAAGGATCATTGTATCATAAAAAATTATGATTTAAATTTAAAATTAATTAAATATTAGAGGATAAAATTAAAAAATAAATTTAATTAAAAAAGATGAAAAAAAAGAGAAATGGAAAGAATGATGATTAAATTCAACATAAAAATAAAATAAATAACAAGGAATAAAATTAAAAAAATAAAAGTCTATGAAAAAACTAATATAAAAAACAACAATTAAAAAAAGATTATGATATAAAAATCAAATTAAATTAAATTTTAAGGGATAAAATTAAAAAAAAACCCATACCAACTAAAAAAATAAAAACTAAATCTAATATAAAAATCAAATTAAATTAAATTTTAATGAATGAAATTGAAAAGGAAAAAATAGTAATTAAAATATTAAAAATTAAATTTAATATAAAAATAAATTAAAATAAATTTTAAAAGATAAAAATAAAAAAATAAAAATATAATTAAAATAATAATAATAAATTAGGGGGACACTTTTTATCTTTTTGTTTGGAAAGCACGAATCTCACAGCCATGAGATAGAAAAGAGAGGGGAAGAACAAATTTGATCCTTCCCCAGCTGCCATGAAAAACTATACATGCATTACCTTATTAGAAGCGCATTCACTTGACGGTGGTGGTACTATGGTCGGGTATTTTTAACCATCGGAGGAGGTACGCCCGACGCTTGGATGTAGCAGTCCTCCTCCACGCTCTAGTTTCTCAGCTGCCTATAACTCTTTTTTTTATATCCCTAAAAAGACCAAACTCACCCTCTTTGACATTCTATATAACAAAAAAATCAGCATAAAAGTCCAAAAAGCTCACAGATGGTAGCTTTACAAAGTTGGGCTTCGAGGGGTGTAGTAATTAAAGTAAATTAGAAAGAAAAAAACCATTACATGATTGTAATTTGCTTATTTTTTTAAGGGCAATATAGTTATTTTATTATCTATATTTAGTGAAAAAAAACCATTCTACCTTTCCCAAATTAACAATGCACCCCCAAAGTAAAGCTTATTTTTTCAATGGAGAGGTAAAAAAATAATAATTTGACTATAACAAGACAAAAAATATATTATACCCCCAAAGTAGATTTTTTTGTATAATATATATAAAACATAGGCTTCCCAGAAAGCAGAGATTTTGGATACAAACAAGATGATTGTATTGACCTCCTTAACCAGCTAGTTTGCGTGCAGATCAGATAAATGGATTGTCTTCCCCGCCAAGCTGTACTTTAATTTACGTTTCGCAAGAATGGCACTTGAAAGTTCGAGTAAGATCTAGCATTTTTCCAGGCTGCTTCCGTGGATAATATATATTGATAGTGTTTGTTTTTTTTTTTTAAAAAAAATAAATTCTTATGTGTTTTAAATTAACCTTTTTAGATGTTTGAGAAGCTGAGCCCAACGACCGCTGCTGGACCAGGTGTACCATGAATGTGGGCTTTGTCGTGATGCGAGTGCTGAAGCCTATCATCGCTCCCTGAAAGACAAAAACAAAGAAAAGGACTTGATGATGAATGTGGTCTGTCATGTAAAAGAACTAGTCACGACCGAGCTGCTCTCGGTGGTGTTAAGCGTTTCGAATGCTTGTGCAATGTATAATAATGTGTTTGTGCGCTGAACTTGGTAAAACCAATTTAAATCACCGGAAAAATATATATGCCTTTTTTCACAAAAAAAGGAAAAAAAACTAAATTAATTTAGTTTTTTTCTACAAAATAGAGTTTCGAAATGATATTGAAAATAAATAAGAGCCTTGAATTCGAGATCGGTATTAATATAATTGTTAGTTTTTATCGAAAAAATTCATTTAGGAATCAAAACACACAGAATCCTTCAACGATTATTCGTGTAAATTCTTTAGCAAAATGAGAGGGACAAAATCAAAACAAAAGGGGAATTCGGATGTCACATCTAATAACAACAGTACGAAATGCCATTTTAAATAGGTATTTGGACCCTGTATAAAAGGCAAAGGATCAATGGATATGGTATCCTGATGAACTATATGATTAACAAAATATATCAATTTAATTAGGGGTTTTTTAACATTCTAACATAGTTTTGGTAAAAAGTTTGAAAAATTAAATACAGCCAAATTTATATCTACCATAAAAATCAACCTAAGATTTCAAAAAATTTCATTAATTAAGACATGAAATTCCAATTGCCAGAAAAGAGAGCAGAAAGCTAATGTGATATAAAAAAAATAGAGTCACAAAGAACACATCATAACTTCTTCTTTTTTATACATCCGATGCTATTAAAAAATTTCGACAAAATAAATCTAATCACACCTTAATACAAGACCACCTCATACTTGATTAGGGATTTTATTCAAAATTAATTTAGGATTAATTAAGATCTCATTTGATTTTTCAATGCATAATTAGAATTATCTTATTGAAATTTTTTTAATAGTAATAATTGTATAAAAAATAGAGGCTGAGTATATCCCAATGAATTATTTCTTTATTTTTTTAAATTTTTTTTCCTTATCATGACATTTTTTTTATGGCTGTTATATCTTAAATCTCATATTTTAATTACAAGATATTCACGAAAATCCAGGTTGATTTTTGTTCGGGATAATTAATTAATATCAAAAATATATTCTAAAACATGAATAAACAACTGTTATCGAGAATAACAGTGGTATGCAAAACTGAAATTCATAAACGTGATTCTGTTAAAATTGTGATAGTTCTCTTCTCGTTTAGTTTTTTTAACCTATGTCATTATCTATTAACTAGAAGCAGCGAAACAAATAAAGCTGCCACGTGCATTGGTTCAGCATCTATCCAGAGTGTACCGAATGTGACATTGGAGTATATTATCTGCTGCTAGAATTAGATTTCCATTCTTTTTCTTTTTCTTTTTTAGATTTCTTGTTCTCTGCTGATGCTCTCCCTTTGCTTATTTTAATCTACTTATTTATTCGTTTCGTGCTCCCTCAACTCATCAACAAAGAAGTCTTGTAATTCCTTGGCGCTTCCCTATATTAATAGAGTTTGATATCAGAGCTGCAGTTCGTCGTATTTCTATAAAACATCAACAACCGGAAAAAAGAAGGAGGAGGAGGCGATGTCAGACTGGGGGCCAGTGGTGATAGCAGTGGTGCTGTTGTGTGCTTTTAAGTCCAGGATTGCTATGCCAGTTGCCAGGGAGGAGCAGAGTTGTTGAGTTTGGGAATATGCAGACAAGTGGGTTATCGATTTTGGTCCATACCATCATCTTCTTCGGCCTCATAACCATCTTTCTCATTGCCATTGGTGTTCACATTTACACAGGATAGCCAAATAATGCTAAAAATATGTCCTTTATTTTCCTTTTTTACAAAGTTGATCACCCCCATAATCTGTTTCACTGTCTGAAGCATGAATATCTGTTTCATGGTCTGCCCTGATGTCTTGTGTTGCGTTAACCGGGCGCTTTTCTTTGCCGGTGGTTCTCTCTCTTTTCTTCTTCTTTTCTTCAAGTTAGTTTTGATTTTCGTTGTTGTTAATTGATTTATATTTCTTGTAATGATACTTCAGCCGATTACCAACTAAAAGTTTAGATTCTTATTCTACATATCTCCCATCTTCTTCCTAGTTGCGTTGAGTCTTTCTTTTTTCCTTTTGCTGAAAGAGTATGGCACTAATGACATGCGTGAAGTGGTTTCTGCTCTGGTTTCTGAATGTCCGAGAGTTATGCTGGGCGCTCTCGTCGCTGGACACCGTGGGGAGGATGGTGGTCGGTGGCCTTATCTCCTCCTATATTTCCTGTGAGTACATAAAACAACACGGCATCTTTTTAAAATTTAAAATTATTTTTGGTAGGATTTTGATGTTGAAAACCACATGGATTCGATTATTGGTACGGGACTCCCATCAGTGGAATTGCGCGTATGGTCGATGATATTGAATATATAAAAAGTTACGCCGTTGTGTGAAAGCTGGTGATTTCTAGTTCTCATCTAACTAAACTAACATCATTTAGATATGGTTTGTTGCGAGGTTAAAAGAACGAATATTAAATAGTATAAGCGTGATTTTTAAAAATGTAAAAATTGATTTTTAAAGATGTTTGGTGAGTTCATTGTGAATATAAAAAATAATTTTATTATTAATAATGATTATTGAGATATAATAAGGAATTAATTTGATATGTATTTAATTTAAAACAAAAAGTAATAATCTTTGTTTGAAGAGTAAAATTTACTTTTCTAAAACACCAATTTGAAATATAATTATCACCTCTTTTAATAATTCATTTTTTCATAAAAAAAAATCAAACAAGTTTAAATTTTACTTTGAAAAACCAGGGTTTCTTCGATGTCTCCTCTAGAGAGGAAAGATACATCTTTTTTTATAGATTAAATTGAAAATAAGAGGAAAAATACATCTTTTTTTAAGGATTGATTGAAATTAATAACTTCTCTATATTTAAATGAAGAAATAAATAACTAAAAAAAATCTTTCATACTATATTAATTTCTATACGTGCCCCTTCATTAAGAATATTCTATTAAGAAAATGAAGAAATCTTTTTTATAAAAGTCTTATTAATACCTCTCTTTTACCCTACCAATCTAGGAAAGAAAGAAAGGGAGTGGAGAGAATTTTTATGAGTTTATTTTTTTTAATTTTTCAATACAATCCTAATAATTATTTTTTAATTTATATACCCTTTTTTATCTCGTTCGATTCCAAGGACTGGTTCTTACTATTTGACTTCCTTTTTAAAAGCACTAGATGATTATAGCCGTCAGATTGGGCCGTCGGTGGTGGTAGGAATACCTTATAGCACAGATTGGTTAATAATATACAGGGGAGTCTAGAAAATGCTCAAAACATGGGCCCCCTATTATTATCATCGGCATTGAATAAAGTAGTAGAATTCTTTTGTACCGTATTAAAATATGAAAGTGACACTCACTAATTTCAAATGTAGTTATAAATAAAAAAAAATTGATAGCATGTTCGTAGTCAAATGCAATTCAATTGATAATTTATTATAAATTTTATATTTAGAATAAAATATTAAATTATAATTGAATTTAACCATATTATTTAGAACACTTGTGGAAATCAATTGAATTAATAATTTTGGCTATTTCATCTTTAAAATCATTTCTTTTTATTAAAAAATATGCTTTTATTACAAAAAACCCTTATATTTACTATTTTTTAACTACTATACTTGTAATATTTTTACCATCTTTATATTAATTCTACAGTCGAGCATGTTTGTTACCCTTGTGGAGTCAGCTACTCTACCATCATCCTATTCTACTGTAGCCAATCCAGCTTTCACGAGGCCTATGAGCTCCTTAATGAAACGGAAGCGTAAAGGTGCCCGTCGAATGTTGTTTCTTAGGCCTCTACCATCGCTTTTATGGCCAAGTCACAGAATGTTGAGGAGGCTTTACAATTAGCTCGGAGGATGAGGTTAGCTAGATGAAAACATGATACAGTTTTTTACAATTCCTTGATTCGACATATACTAGGGAGAATGGTCGATTTGAGGAGATTGTTGATGTTTTTTAGAAGATGTTAAATACAGGGGTCTCTCGTAATACATATACCTCTATACCTATAATTCCATGATTTCTATGCCTTGTCATCATAGTCAAGTATCAAAGGCCCTTACTCTTCTCCAGGAGATGGAAACCGATGATGTCCCAAAATCACAAGTGTTTTGGATCAAGGCTTCAATGGATGGATAGTTAATCACTTAGTTTTTACAATATGCTTGACTTTTCTTAGCTAAAATAGTTGTAGCTTAATGTCAAATGCTATATACTTTCTATAGTAGGTTATGATAGCCTCTCGTATATTTAAATAAATATTTTTGTGATAAGAGAAAAAAAGATATAATGATATTTTATAAAAAAAATGATCTGAAAATAGATATGTATAAGTATTAAAAATAAAAATAAAATTATTTAAAGAGATATTTATAATCTATAAATCTTGTGTTTTAGGTGTAGTAAAAGAATTAAATAGTGATTATATCCTTATAAATTAAATTTTCATCATGAATAGTATTCTACTCGGCCTATCCTAAGATGCAACAATCATTCACTTGTCTTCCTCTTGATTTATTTAGTTAAGAGATAAAAAACATTGCAAGTCATGAGAAACTTTCAAATACCTAGTGGTGCAGGGAAGATGAACACAGGGAGCGACGCTGGGAGAAACTTTCGCTGGAGGCTAGATGTCGAGGGCGGGGCATGCGAAGCCCTATGCATGCTCCTTGTGCTTTGTTGCGTTTATATGACGTCAGGCCAGAGGCCTGGTGCCATATAAATGAATGATATGGCTCCAAACTGTCAATAGAAAAGTCATATGACTCTAGATCTGATATATCAGAAACTTGGTACTCTGCAAGTTTGATGGTCAGGCGTTCTACCCATTGTTTAAGGTATGCTTTAGAACAGAGGACATGAATCTGTGGAGTCAATTCTTGGATGACACAGTGAACAAGCATATGCTAAGTCTTGATAAATCAGCCTATGCCCCTTTAATTCATGGCCTTCGCAAAACAAACAAAAGCAAGAGGGCTTACGATTTTTTGAAGGAAATGATCGGCAAAAAAATAGTACCGAAATATCAAACATGTCATTTTTCTTTTAGAGGAGAACATATATATATATATATATATAAATAACATGCCATTTGGTTTGTTGTGTTGTTAAAAGTATTTTTGAAATATTATTTTTAATGTCAATTTTAAAAGAAACTATTGTGATAAATAAAAAATCTCACTTTTTAGTTGTTTTTTGTTATTTTTTTTAGCTATTGAATTTCATATAGAATTCAAATAAATACATTGAAAAGGATTCGAAACAAAAAAACTCACTTAGAATTGAATTTAATTTCAATCATTCAGGAGAGCATTACATTATCAGAGGCAAAAGGTTTGGGCCAGTAGCAATACCCAAGACCACCAATGGTTACCGTATGCAGTGAAAGTGCCACCAAAATTGGCCATTGCACGGGATGAACATTGAATTCCACCGTTCACTTGACAGATGATCAGACCTGTGCCGCTTCCTCTGTACAAAGAGATAAAACCGTCACCAGAACTTATGAGAAGCTTGTCTTAATTTTAAAGTTTGTTTAGAAGTGTTGTTGTAATTATTTTTTTAAATAATTTTTTGTATTAAAAGATATATTAATGATATTTTTAAAATTATTTTTAATATTAAAAATATATTAATTTAAAAAAATAAAAAAATTCAAGTGATTTTAAAAATATTTTTAAAATACAGAAACAAATACACCTTGTAGATACAAGCCCCCCCTTGGTAGTAAATGACCTCGAGATCATCATATCCAGAAGGTTGAATTTGGAAGAATCTTTAAACTTCCAAGAGATTTGATCCAACTAACTAACAGCAGGATAGGGGACTCAAATCTATAAAAAGAAAAGGACAAAGAAAAAGAAAAGGGAAAGAACAATTATGATCAAACTCTTGGCCTGTCATATTTATTAATTCTGCAGAAGGTTCCATCCTATATCTCCAAGCTTTTTTACGACTGTATGACGAGTAACCATGCTCTGATCCAATTGACTAGTGATGCTGCCTGCTTCATCCCAGCTTCAAAGGGCATAGGCCTACAGCACAGTCGACCTTAAGAGTTGTCTTTTCTATCCAGTAGGCTAACACCTGTACATGCTTCTGCAATCCGAGAAACGAAGCAACATGTACTGCAAATAGCACTCACAGAATGTAATTTGCTGTGGTCTCTTAATGACGACATGCTTGCTTGATAACCTTCAATTTTCCTATTAAATAATTCGACTGCAGTCTATGCACATATGATATAATACAAGCACAGCTTTCCCCCAAGCGGCAGCGGGTCTTTTTTGCTTCATGGTGTTCTTAACATGACGAACTTCTATATGATTTTATTTTTAAAAAAACCCTTGTCCTTCCATTTTTGATTTAGCATAAAGAATCTGAGTATTTAACTATACCAGAGTGGATTCAAAATTTCATCAAACAACAAAAAATGAAGAAAAAAAAAATGGAACAGAAAAAAATGGGAATCGTCATGTGAAATCTCAACTTTATCTCGTTAGATCAAAAAGAAAAAACTCATCCAGTATCTCAATCATCTCTCCTTCCTCTTTAGAATTAAATATGGTTACAAGAAAAGAATACAGATGAAATAAGATAAAATGGTAATGCTGATATATTGCTGAACAGATAGGGGAATTGAATATCAGAAAGAACCCGGGAACAACTCTCCCATTTCCTCCCACAAGTAAGAATTCATTATACAAGTTCTTAAGACCTTCAATATTCACCATTTCTAGTTGATAAAAGAAGTCGTATCCACAATTTTAGGCCATCAGGAAACACAGTTATCTACAATTCCTGTGATTTCATGAAAAAGCTGGGTAATTTCATATACACGCAGCACCATTCGCTGGAACATTAGTGCTGCTCAATACTCCCGTACATAGTTCAGCTCTATGAACCACTTTGCATTCACAAAAGTTTCCATGCTGCAGTCACGCCAAGAAAAGGAGAAAAGAATTAAGCTACACACCAACATGCATATAATCTGTGTATTCAATAGGGAAAAACAATGACATACACATGTACAAAAGTATAGAGAAATAGATCCATAGAAAATATGCCATATTTATCATCTTCCCATAAATCAACACAACTTCCTATAGTTCCATGTTAGACCAGGAAAAAGGATAATGACTGATGCCCCTAAATTATTGTCAAATATGTTTAATTGTTCCTAGCAAATCTAATTTTTCCTGGATATGATCTGCATTTACAAGATTCATTTAGCAGTAAATATATTCTCATGCATTATGAATGTGGACAAGCCAAGTGCATCACCACCACCATCAAAGCACATCTCAATTAAATTTGACTGTGGATAAAGCTCAAGTTAAAAGTCAAATTTAACTAGCCTTATTCAAAAAAGTTATGAGCCAAGAGTAACAAGCTTCAATTTATTCCATTTATTTGTCAAAATAGCCATCTCCTATCAAACTCCACCAACTACAGATTTGGACATGCCTTTAAAGTTTAATCAATACAAATTTTCACACCTTAACCACCTTCAACTACAAATAAAACAATGCCTTCTGGTTGCAAGATTAGACGGATGGGATTGAGAGTTTTTCAACAATTTGAAATTTGGAATCTAAAGAATAGAAAAGGGTATACACAGCAAAAAGGTCCACGATAGGATTGATATTTAGAGCTTCTTTACATTTAGAAGATCCAAATTATATTTCCAATATGAGATTCAAACAGCCAACAAAAGACATATCACCCTAAATGAACCGAAACCCAAGATCCAATACTGAGTTATTCCTCATCCTCATGTTCAGTATCTAGCCAGCATTCCAATGTTGAGTTCTAAATAACAGCAGTATTAAATGTTAGATAGCAAGGCAGGTAGCAGGAAAGCAGGTTTACCAGAACGGAAAGAGATAGACAGGATGCAATGAATGATAATGTGTTTTAAAGAATCGGTTCGAGAAATCTTGTCATTCTAGCTCCAGAAAGGAGGGAATTTTCTTCCGACGAAAACATCTTCTATCCAACATGGTTTCCAAAATCCCAAAATATAACTCCTGTTAAAAAAAAGAATCGACAATCCGCGGCTAAAAAAAGTTAAGGATAGTTAGACCTTTGTGATCAAGATGAAGCCGTAAAAAGGAAAGTTAAAAAAAATAAATCTCCTTTTCAGTTTTATTAGATAATAATAATTCAATCAGCACATACAGAAACATTAATCTGCAGGAGATGGCACATCCATTTTCAACCTATCAATCTTCACGATTCCAAAAAACCTCCTAAGTTTACCGACCAACACATCCAAATACAAATTAACAAAACAGAGCTGCTTCTCTTCACCACTTACAGCCTTACAAGAGCACAAACATAGACAACGAAAAGTAACACAATATCCAAACGAATCCAGCCAAGATTCCTTAAAAGATTTCATGAAATTAACACACAAACAGACAAAACACACACAAATCATAACAAACCAAAAGAACAAAAGAGGGAATTCTTGATTAATTACCAGGAATCTCCTTTCGAGAAGAAGGATTCGTGGCGTAACAAAGAATATAGCGGCCCAGCATGGAGACAGTAGAAACAATCCCAGCAACAGAAAACACCATAACCAATCCAAGAACCCAAGGCATCAACAAAAACCCAATAAAAAACGTAACCGATCCACATAACATCAAAGCCAACGATATCCCTAATAGCAACGACGCGAAACCCCCCGGCGTTATTCCCGGCAACCTCCTCCTCAGCGACGTGGAGGGCACCGGAAACTGATCAGAAAACGAGATCAGCGTCGATGGTGAACGGAGGAGATTGAATACTAACGCTGATAGCTCGTCGAGTACACGAGATTGTTGATCTTGATTCTGTCTTCGCATCATTTTTCTCTATTCCTTGATTATTAGATTTTTAACAGAAATCTCAAATCTTGAAAGATTTGACAACCTTGGCTAATTATTTATCTCTCTGTGTAGATAGGGAGTTTAGAGATGTTAAGACCAGCGTGATTTTGAGTTCCGATAAAATCGAAGAAAGTGGACAAACACATAAACCTTTACCTACACAGAGAGTTTCCAAATAACAAGCTGAGGATGAGTTATGATAAATAGGCAAATATTCGTTTGTTTCTCGGGAAATTCTTTCAAGAAAGTGAATAGAAAGGCAGCGCCGGGCGCGGCGATCGCTTCTATTAATAGAATTTTGATGCGTAAAATTTTTTGTAGCGTAGAGAGAAAACAAGAGGCTTGGGCGTGCTTTTTGTTTGTTTGGAGGGGGTTGTGCTTTATCCAGATGGAATTGCTGTACCTTTTCCTTTTTTATATATACATACACACACTCCAATTGTTATTGTTATTGTTGTTATTATTATTTAGTCCTTTACATATCAGTATTCCAATTTTACCTCAGTCTCGAATCAGTCTTCAAAGTTTGTAATCTTAGATGTTGACCTTGCAGCTAACACTACCGCTTCAATTTGGTCCTTTATAATTAGATGTGATGGAAAGGCTAGCCTGTGAATTGCGGTTCCTGAACGCTTGATTTCAGTGTTTGGAAACCTTAATTAATTTAATAAAACTTATAGTTTTGTATTAGAAGAAGAGGGTGGTTTTTTTTTTTTATTTATCATTTCAAACAAGGTGTTTTTATTTTTTTTTTTTATCGTTTTGATTGGTTCAATACGACAAAATTGTCAAATTTACACACCAAGAGAGATTATCATGCCTTCGTATAATCTAGTCCAATGTAACCTATTTATCTTAAATCATAAGCATAGCAAGCCATTATATCTTTGCTCGGCATGTGGTAAAACAATAAAAAGAATATTATGACGGGGCCAAAAATCTAATTATGAAACTGATTTTATAATGTTCTAACAAATAAATTAACTGTTCATTTGTAGTCTAATTAAAAAAAAAAATCGCTAACTTTTCCCCTAGGGTTTCCGCTTGAGCAGTGTTAAAACTGTATTGCAATTCTCTTCTCGATCCTAATCATGTCAAGAATTATCTCTGCTTTCAATCAAAGTATATAGAGTGCTTTTGTATTAATAAAATATATTGCATTTTATATAAATTGAAATTTGTAACTGAAGCTTCATGGCCGCAAAGACCACCCCATGCCATTCTCCAATTTTAAAAGAAAATATAAAAAAACATTTTAAAAAACAATATATTAGAAAAAAAACAGCTAGTAGCCATGAATGGTAATCAAGGAGCCCTGTAAAGTCAGTGCAACGAAGGGGAAAGCCCGCTACCTCGTGAATGGCTTATATCTTGTCGTTAAGAAGAAGAAGAGTGGGCTCCAGAAATTGACGAATACATGAATGGAGCCCCTCTTGCGAAAGAAAGGGTGGTGATAAGTGCATTTAATGTGGTATTCTAGCGGAGAAAAAGAGAATTGTTTTTTTTTTTTAATATCCGGATTTGATTTTTGATTTTTTATATACATGTACAGTGTTTTACTTGTTCACTGAACTTTAATAAATTTAAAAATTAATTATAATACATATAAATTAATACAAATATTTTGGGTTATAAAAAAAAACGGTGATGAGATCAAGAAAATACCTCTTTATTAACTTACAATTATGTATTCGGTTAATTTTTGGTAATGCTATGTCAATTGATTCCTTTGTTTTCTAATTTGAGTCGGTCGAGACTAATTAACATAATTAATCTGTGTAATTATATTTATTACACGTAATGATAATGGCATTAATTTCATCCACAAAAAAGAAATAAAGTAAAAGAAATCCAAGAAATTGCAGGAGCAAATCAAAGGCAGTAGAGAGGGAATTCACTGATTGGACAGACATCTACTGTGGCAGGTCGATCACTGGATTTAGCCATTTTACTTTTTAAGAGCCAGCATCACCTGTTTTTTCAGCTTTATCTTTTGAAATTTATTTAATTAGCGATTATAACTTCTTCTTTTTTCCTATTGCCAACCTCTTTGTTTTAGTTAATTGTTATTGAATATTTTTTCCTACCATGTTTTAAGTCAAATTATTATATTATTTAATTTTATAGTGAAGTTAATGATTGAGTATAAATATTTTCTTACTTTTTTAATATATAATATCGTTGATCTTTTTAATATACGTGATTGATATTAACAATAGATTATTTAGTTGGCCGTTGAGTGACTCTTGCGTGCAAGCTATCTTTATTTGCAGGATACATTTCTTTTTAAACAACAAGAGAGGCTAAAATAAGGTGTTTATGCCAGTTATATATATTGTTTTGAAAAGTATTTTTCTTTGAAATTATATTAAAATAATAGTTTTTTATTTTTTTATTTATACTTTAAAAAGATAATAAAACAAAAAAATTGAGGAAAAATTATTTTTTTCCTTAAAAAACACCGGTTAAAACATGGGACCCCCTAAGAGTCCATAAATTCCTTGTGATCGAATAATAAACAGGACAAGTTCATTTGAACCCGGCATGCACCACACATGTTAATCACTAAGCTGTCCTCTCTGAAATGTACGAAATAGAAGTTTTAGTTTTCGTGGTTGAGGTTCTGCTAAGGTATAATTTAATTATAAAAATTAATATTTTTATTTTTTATAATTTTTTTAGAAGATTCCACACCCAAACCATAACTTCCATGTTTAAAACAAACACTTAAAGAATACTGTCCCACACCCAGCTAATCAATGACATCGATTTAGAGTTATTTTAAGCTTAAAGATGAAAATATTTTAAACTTCTGCGGTAGACTGACAACACACGTCGTCGTCTGTCACCGTCGTCGCCGAGCCAAAAACGTGAAAAATGCTCCTTCCATGCGAAATCACGCGAACCTGCACAAATGAGTTAGAGGCGTGAATCGAGACAAAGATGTCTCTACCATAAACTGTTGCATAGGCTGTATATGTGGTATTATATTATTGGATGCTGACCTTTTCCTTCCTTGTCCCATAACCATGACGTCTTAACCAATCCGGCTTAAATTGCCTGTCCACATATCAATTTTATTAATTAGTGGCAATGTATATAGCAGTAAATCAGTTTCTCTAGCACTGTCAATGCTACAATTTTTTGATTCTTCTATAAAATAAGCAAACTTAATTGGCAATAGATTATTGATGAGTAGAAGTAATTATATGGAATTAAATTTCATGAAAATTATTTTTATTTTGTTTTTGGATTTTTTTAATATGTTGATATTAAAAATAATTTTAAAAAATAAAATTTAAATATATTTTTATATAAAAAACATTTAAAAATTAAAATGACGAGAAAATACTTCGTCTATATTCTAGATGTATCAAGCGATCAAAGAAATCTGTAGCACCACCGCATTTCTTCCGCGCGCCGCCCATAAGCGATGGGGTCGAATAAGAAAGAGAGACACTCGGGTCAGTTCAAAAAGGCTGAACAAAGCTAAGCGGTAGACGAGGCCACCTGCCCATTCTGCCTGCGTGGTGTAGGGCGCCCACATTTCTTCTTTAAAGCAAAAGCAAGCGGTCGAGGGGTCACAGGTTTGCCTTCAGAACTCACAAGGCATTAGTGCGGTGATCAAGCGATCTGTCTCCTCTTAGTTCAACCCTAAATGGCCAAGATCAAAACTCTGGCCTAATTAGCTGTTACCATATAGCCACTTGCTTTGGTTACCTTTCTTCACAAAGAATCAAGCAAGACGCCACAAAAAATGTTTTTACCATATAGCTACTAGCTTTGGTTCTTTGCAAATGCATGGAATGCCACAATCACTAAGAATTCAAACTGCAAAAAACTCTGAGCTCCCTCCCTCTCTCTTTTTCCCGAACATGTTTATTTCGCTATTCAAAGCAGACATGATAATAACTAAATGGTCAAGACGTCTGCTGTCTTTATGCTCCCCATGCACGTATCATCAGTTAAGAATACGTGTAGGTCGGTAGCCTGAAAAACACGCTGTTATGAAACTGCTATTAGTACCTTAGAAGTTAGATGTATATCTACTAACTGGGCGCGCTTTGTTTCTTTTTTGTTTTTTTCTGAATGAGATTTCTAGAATCTGCGTAAAGTCTAGCTAAAACTGTTCAATGATATCAACCCTGCATCTTTTTAGAAAGCCCACTCTTCGATCCATCTGTATCATGCATTGTTTCTCTCTCCCAAAGCAATGTCAGTATAGCAGCAAATAGAGAGAGATTCATACATCTTATTCTGTCGTCTACTCCTCTGCATATCCACAATGGGAGTTGAGGAGGAAGAAAAATCCTTTAATTTCACATTGATAATATGAAATAATCACAAAGGTAAATGGGTTGGATGCAGGCAACTGCATGGCAAGGATAAGCGACAGGAGGAAATAGAAGGATAATTGATGTCCTTCAAAATTAATCCGGATGAATTTTTAGTATAGCGGGATTTATATGTACTTCGTTATTTTTAAATATATACTTCCATGAATTTGAGTCAAATAAACCATGCATGCACATGGGCGAGCGCGCGAGTACACATATATTAATGTTATGTATCTTTACAATCCAATTTTCCACATGTTGCAACCCTCAAATTCATTTACTGACAATGAAGGTTAACACAGGCCATAGTGGAACACTGTATCGGGGCTTAATAGAATTCAGTCAATGATAAATATATGCTTAATTTTGAATAAATGGAAATGTTTGGAAAGAGTTAAAATGCTTGGGAGGGTGGAGGATACTTAAACATCAGCTCAAATAAGAAAGAGAAGAGAAGCAGAAACGGTGCAAATGCAACTTCAGCAGGAAGATAATGAAGGTAAAATGTTGGGTAGTGCATGCATGTAAGATCGAAGAGGTAACTAGATTTATTGCCATCATAGCCGCCTCCAGCGGTAAGTTATCACACTGCATGTGCTGCCTTACTATTTAAGCAAACTCAGTGTAGTTTGTTGTGGAGGATGACACAGAGGGTGATCCGAGTCTGTACCGTTCTTCATTGCTGCAATCTGCACGTAATACAAATAACCCAGTTTTCTACATGTTGCAAGTAAAATTCCAATATGCACTTGCTGAAAGAGCAAATGACAACGCGATTAAACACTCTTTACCTGTTTCTCTAGCAGCTGGTTTTCTTCTTTCAGCATCTTTTCCTGTTGAAAGCAAAAGACATTCATATAAAAATCAAAGATACCTATATATATACATACATACATACATACATACATACATACATATCTATATATAGATATATAAAGACATTTGATTATGAGATCACTTCATTCATGTAGAATTATACACAAGCAAACTGCAACTGAGCACACAGTACTAAAGAACACAAAGAAAGAGCAGAATGCCCGTTACCTGTTTCTCTAGCAACTGGTTTTCTTCTCTCAGCATCTTTTCCTGTTGAATCAAAGGTACCTAATTCAGTTTTTCCTATATATGTATATATATAAATAATAAAGACATTTGATAATGAGATCACTTCATTCATGTAGAATTGTACACAAGCAAACTGCAACTGAGCACACAGCACTGAAGAACACAAACAAAGAGCAGAAAGCCCGCATGATTATTTTTTTTTTGTCATTTGTGGCTTGCTTTATATTTATAAATTACTGCTTTCCCTTCCTCGTGACATTTAATTTAGTAACTATCTTACTTCATGGATTTACCTAATGACGTTCCTCGAATAAGAATGATTTAGTAACTATCATGCATTGTTCTTCTAGAGCTCATAATAATGTGCAAGGATTCGAAGTATGCAGCAAAATAATTTTTAGTCGAAAGTTTTCTCATACTTGGATTGTACGATAAGCAAGCCTTACTTTTGAAGTCAATTTTAGCTTTGACATTCTTAGGAAACAGTTTTTAACAGGCAGTGGGAAAGACTTATGAATTGATTATGCCCAACAATGAAGAGTACTGCTAGTTATCCAACAGTACAAGTAGGAAACCAGAAATTAGGAATGCAATAATATCACCTAAAGCTCAGTAAGGTTGACCAGCCATAATTGCTTCGGACCGGCTCTATTCTACTATTTTGCTAAGAAGCATTCTGGATTTATTTATTTTTTTAATTTAGTTCAGGATAGCATGCCAATTTGAAACATAATGCAGGAGGTTGATCAAAAGTTCTTAGACGACAATTAAAGCACGATCAATAGACCGACTGCATCCTTGGAAGATCATCGTTGACAATTAATTCAGGTATCATTGATGCAGTAAAGGGATGCTATATGCTGGTCCGGGAATCCTGGACTTGACATGAGCATTTTAGCAGCTATAAAATGTTGGATGGAAACAACAGGTAGGTTTTCTTAATTATGAATAAGATGTTTCGGAAGTTTTCTCATACTTGGATTGTATGATAAGCAAACCTGTAAGTTTTTGTATCAGAAACCTTCTCTGGTCAAAAGAGCTACTAGAGAAAAATGAGGATCCTAAGATCATGTCTTGCCCTCTACATGCAGCATTCATGCATTGATTGCAAATGGGGGTTTATATATTGCAGAAAATGATTTTCAAAGCAGTTATAACCAAATGCACTTTCATACCTGGTCGTGGAGGGACTTCACTGATTCCAACATCATTTGTATCTGAAACAAAAAGAAAAACGATGAAAAGCACTGCAGTGAGATATTACGAGATAGTATAGTTGTGCTGGTGAATGGGATGTGCCCATAAATTCAAAATACAGTAGTTCTAAAATTGTAGAATAGAAAACAAACTAGCAATCAAGCAACAAATAATGGACTGAAGATAGTGTTTGTCATAATAATCAATTACATTCTTTCAAACCATGTTGGTGTTTCCATATCTCTAACTAGATTCCTAGCTTTTTCAATTGAGAGTAACTTTAGGCTTGCGAGTTTTTTATTTCTTATAGATTTTCTCCAATGTTATCAACTAAATTCTTCAATTGTATCTTTTCAACAACAATGACATCATATAGCTCTTAAAGCTTTCTTAAAACTTTTACCCTTAACATCGTTAGTTATTAAATTTTCTTTAGACTTTTCTTGAGCCAAACACTTCTTTTACACAACTTCTTTCTTATTAAGAAATGGAGCATTGAAAGTCTCTAAAAGCAAAAATTCTTCTTCAAGAAGGATAACATTTCTAAATAGAATTTTCAATTTAAGCAACAACATCCATCTTTATAGATCATTGGTCTAGCTTTCCATCCAACTTTTGCTCTTTTAGGTTGTTTGAACAATTCCAACTTCCTAAGCATCATCTCTTGATAAAAGCTTTTATTTTTCAAAAGGAGCTAAGGAACTATCCATAGACATTGGACATTCAAAATTATCTTCTTTATTCGGATAAGAACCATTGTTACTTCCTTATATATGATTTGGTAATGCAGCTTCATTACATAAAGATGACCTTATAGGTGTTGCGATAGACTATACTTCATCTTGTTTACATTCATTTTCTTTGAACGAAAGAAAAACACCTTTAGAGCTTTAAACTTGTAATGAAACCTTTTGTTTACAAGGATCAATAGAAGAGAGTTCTAGTTGTTGATTTAGTTCTCCATCATGACCAAGATTACAGTTGCAATCTTAATCACAGTCCTGGTATATTTTAACATCATATGGACTAAACAAGGCATAATAGCATATTCATGTTAATTATACGATAGACAATAAATTTTTCTTCATGCTTGAGACATGATAAACATCTTGAAGATGTCTAACTTTTGTTTATCACCTTTCATGTGATTAGAACATTGGAGCAATGATCCAATCACTTTCATAATTGATTCAATCATCAATTATCATTGTTAATGCTAATTCTTCCCTTTTTCGACAAAGGATGCTTTAACATTCTATTCATCTTCAACTTGCCTTTCTAAACTTGAAATAATAACATTGTTTTTATAATTATGACAATTATCTTTAATAGGCTTTCTAAACCAATAATCTTTTTTTCTATGATCACTCTTTCCATAATTATAATAGTTGCCTTCAATTTTTCTGTCATTTCTATAATTCTTTAAAGGTTTTTTTTTTTATATATATATATATATATGAAAGCCTTTTTTTCCTTTCGATAATTCTTCTTAATCACAATCCTTATTAGAATTACCATCTATGTGCCAATTGTGAATTTTGTCTTTACGAGAAAGCCATTGTATACTCCTGTCATTGTTGGTGTAGAGTAATTTCTCTTCACCCTTAAACGAGACTTCTATCATATGTTTAGCCATATTGTCTTGACTAACATGTAGACTTTTAAACTCAACTATTGATGGTTGAGTAGGTTATCCTTGTAGTATAGCAATAAAAGTTTGATATTTAGGTCTTCAACCATGGATGATTATTCTTTTCATCCAAGTATGATTATTCTTTTCATCCTAGTTTCATCAATAGTTGCTTCAAAGTCTAATTTAGAAATTTGATGATTTCACCTGTTGAAATAATTTCAGGAATCATCATGTCTTATTATGTCAATAATAATAACTCATTTTCGAGAAATTACAATATAGTATCATTTTTCTTTGAAAAAATACTAGTAATGGTGTCTTATGCTTCTTTTGGCATTGTAGCATCCCGAATATTCTTTAAGGACTCTATTAATATTTTTGGAAGTTCATGTGTTTTCCTATAGATCCTAGCCTTGCTTGTATAATATCATACATGTTGTTGATGTACTGTAATTCTGATTGTTAAACTTTTTTTTATCCCTTCAACAATTTAAAGATCTTATATTGTCTACCAAGACAAAAAACAAGTTGTTTGTTGTCATGATCTATTAGAAGCTGTTGGAATGTATAAGGCTATTATAAGAACTTATAAGAACATGTGATCAGCTGGACTCATAATATTTCATAGTACTAATAATATTGTCAAACATTACAAAGTGCTAACGATATTAGAACTTTTATGAACTATGAACTATACATTTCATAGAAGAAGGTGAAATGCAAATTTTACACCAAACTATTAAAGCATCATATAGTAAAAGCCTAACTTTATGATGTACCTTAAACTAGGCAACCTGTACGATGACTTTAGTGTTAGGGGATCCTAACCCAAATGTGTCCATAACGACTTCGGTATAAATGAACCTTAAACCACATATTTTGAAAATGACTTTGAAGCAAGTGCATTTCCTAAGATAAATTAAATGTTTATATTTATTTTTTATCCTAATTTTGATAATTATTGAATACTCAGATAATTGTTTAGTGTTTTTTTCTTTGGTCCTCGAATGTTATAAAATTAGGTCACAGTCAAATACTTCACTTATCTGAGAATGTGGGATTCAATTATAGAATCTGGTTATATGAATGTTAGATTTTGCTTTAAAACCCTTCTCTTTGCTGTATCATAAGTTTGGAAGAAGATGCCCTAAGCCAAGCTCAAATCCTGATGCAGAGTTTGTCAAGTATAAAATGATGCAATTATCAAGGAAAACAATCTAAAATATTTATAACACTTGCCTAGTGGAAACAATAGGGTTCCTAATGCATCATACTATAGATTTGAAATGACAAAGGACAAAAAAAGTCATAAAAAAGAGATAATTAACCTTTCTAGCTCTGACATATATTAGAGTAGCTTGCAGTTGTTTCTCCAGTTCCACAAGGTTACTTAAGGCTAACTCTATAGCATATGGACCTTCAAGGATCCTATGACAGAATATACATTAGTAGATGTTATGTATTTTTATGTTAACACATTGAGTAAGCATACTGGAAATTGAACGACAAACCTTTCAACCATTAGTTGTAACTCTGGAAGTGATTTCAAGTTCGCATATTTATCATAATATACCTGCTTAGGAAATAGATATTTAGCATTGGTTCTATACTATAAGGAATATAAATTTAAAAATGAGGAAAAAAATAATGATATGTCAAAAATCAAGTTAAAAATCTATTTTTTTCTCAATTCTCTTTGTTTTTATAATGGTATTTACATTACCAATAATTCAAATGACACAAGCATTACATACCTTTGCATGATTAACATCTTCGGATGAAGTTACCGTCTTTTTAAAATGACTTGTGTACTGCTTGAGGATATTTGTTATACTGTATTGTATAAGAAGAAGATGAGTCTTGGTAACTAAAATCAAATTTTGAGATAAATAATATTTGATTATATCTACCAAGATGACAAAATGTATTAGGGTAAGGAAAGAAACACCTCAAAATAATCAATTTGATGACAAAAGATAATGAACAAATATATGATCTTTTGGTTTGATTCTTTCTTCATTGCAAAACTCTGTTTGGTTGAAGAACAAATAGATGCTATCGTAACCAATAAAAACATGTCATTCTTTTGTATTATGAAAAATCATTAGTTTTAAGCTATCACTTTCTTATATTTCCATCCAACAACAGGGTATGTACATTAGAAAGATCTTATAAAATATTTATCATGTAATACGATCAATTAAAAAAACCTCCTTTTAAATCATGAAGATTTCCTAGAGGAATCTTATGTGCTTGTATTCCATTAAATGAGGGGATTAAGGGATTGAATTATCATAACATTAATTAAAAGGCTTTTTCAAAACCATTATTTAATAGCTCTAATAAACTTAGCTACACTTAGGAGAGCATTTAAACTAAGACACAATATCTCGCTCCTTTATAAATATTGATGTTACAAAGGCTTCATACACTTATGAAAGAAGTGTTTGATATTGACCAAATAAAAAAAAAATCTTACCTTGTATCATTTAAATCATTCACCTATCATCATGAATTCAAGATTACAAAAAAAACTATTTTAAAAAAAGAGAACCTCCACCTCTCAAATCATTCACCTTAAAAAAAAGTCTTAACTTATTAATAGTTAAGATATAATCAGTTTTTGTTTCTAATATATGCCTCCTTTTTAGTTTAGTTTCATATAGCTTTTGATTCTACGAATCATGAATTTTCTTCATCAAACCCTTTTCTTTCACAACCACTTGTTGATCTTTTCATATAGGGTTAGGTTTCATATTGGAAAAAAATGGTTACTTTGGGTTGGATGTGGATTTTGGTCGAAATCAACGTAACCCAACCCATGCACACCTTTACGCCCTGTATCATAAGGGGTCAAGAATTAGCTTTTAGGTAATCTCACTCTCGTAATAGAACCTTGTCAAACTTATTGCACATAACCTATCATTCATCATGCATAGTTATATTCCATCACGTGCTTTCATTAAAGAACCATCTTAAACGAAAACAAAGGACAAAAGATAAATTGTGTGTTTTACTTAATTCTCTTTTATGTTAGGAAGATTGAAAATGTGACATTGAAAGAGAGATGAATCCTTTCAAATTACTTTTATTAGTATTACGTAGTTATAATCAAGGTTGTTAAAAATACTCTTTTAACATGGTATGAAAAATACAATTTAAATTTAGATTGTAAAAACAAATCATAAAATTATAAGTATTTTTTTTTTCATACATTGTTATACAAACAACAAGCAATTCTATCAATAAAAATATGGTGAAATTGTTCTTGTATGACAAAATCTTACCATGCAATATCCAAGAAAAAAAGTTATGAGTGGTAGGTAAAACTCTACATTAAGAAAAAAAACATTGAAAACAACTATGTTTTCAAAACTATGCTTTCTTGTTGACTAACACTAGTTTCATTATTCCCTTTAAATACATGATTATTTGTAGTGTTTTAGATTATTTGATGTTTTCACCTTGATGAATAATACATGATTTTTCTAATCTTAAAGTCTAGTTCCTTGTTAAATCATATATTAGACAAGTTGTAGATTTTCTATAGAGAAATCATAATGTTGTAAACTTGTTTAAAAAGCTATAGTATTTAGACATAAATAGATGTTGGATCAAATTTTAAAGTATGGTTTGTCACTCTTGTTTATAAAAAAAATCCTTATAGATTAAGAATTTTCAATGTTTTATCCTATAATAGATAATTATTTATTTGTTAGGAAGGGTTTAAGCAAAACTGTGTTTCTTTTATCTTTGCATTATTGATTGAAGATAAAATCCATAAATACAAGCATTTGTGGGGCTCATGATCTGTAGTAAAATCACAATCTTACCGAATTTACATGATTTTAGTATGATTTTATTATTTCTTGATTTTTATATGATTTTGCACGATAAGTATACGATTTCATAAGTGAACTCGTGATTTTAACAACCTTGGTTATAACTTTCAAATAATCATTTCAATGCAAAAACTTAAGCTATTAAGTGAGGTTCAAAGATATGATTTATATAATTCTCTAACACATTCTTTTAAATTAAAGTTGTTTAGACTTGAAACTTGCATAGACTCATAATATATTGTGTTTAATTTTTATCAAATAGATTGAGGGTGCTGAGATTTAAACTCATGACTATTTAATCTACAAGGCTCTGATATCATGTTAAAGAACTATCTCAATCTAAAAACTTATATTGTTTAGTAAGTTCTCAAAATATAATTTATATAATTCTTTAATAATAACCTCTCATACATCCTCCTTCTTTCCACCTTAGGAACTAGATTTTTCTGTTTTAAGGATAAAAAAGGTTAACATTCTAAAGAATTGAGTAACTAATAATCCTAGGACATTTAATGACTACTAGGTTTTTTTTACAAGTGTCGCACATGTATGATTTAACTATTTTAAAAATATCTTATGATCTTTAATATATGTAGCTGGTTATGGATTATTAATACATGAGAAATCATGAATACTTGTCAAATTAAGATATTAGATTTGAAGGCAAGCAAGTTTATATACATTTTGATAATTTATAATTAAATATTTTATTTTATTTTTAAAACAGAGAAAATAAGAATCAAGATGTAAAAATGAAAGTACCATCTTTCAATGTTTATGTAAGTATACTTAGAAGTTGAAAAGATATTTTTGGTATCATGTTATAGTAATAAATTGATATAGTACTTTCAAGATTAAAAAAAAATTTAAGGAAAACAAAGTTTTATTTTTTTATAAAATACTTTTTTTCATTTTTATTTTAAAAAGCTAGTTTGATTAGATGATGACATCAAACTATTAGATACAAAAATAATATGCTATGAATTATCCGGGTTATATCTCTCGAATGGCTAACATAACTCTGCTAACATAACTCTCCTCTGAATAATTCAAATTTGAGTGCTTCGAATAAATATAATAATAAATTCAAAGTTGAGTGCTTTGACTAAATCCAAAGTTTATTAGCATACTTATAATAAATAGAATCATTGATATTAAAAAAAAATAATAAGTAATCCAAAAAAATTTCAAAGTTATTTTAATTACTACAATATTTAATAAATATCTATAATTTAAAACTATTGAAAAGATTTTGCAGAAAATAGCAGTTTGATAAGTTATTGAATGATAGATACTAACATTTAAGTTTTAAAATAATAAAATTACAATTTACTATTCTAACTCAATAATTATCATGATAAATATATTTCTCCATTTTTTTTCTAAAAAAGATAATTTTTTAATAAAATCTATTTATATTGCATGAAGATATAATTAAGGTGTTAAGATGTGAAGAAATTTTAGTCAGATCTTATTAATTATTATATTTGATAATTGAATTTGAATTTGATTCAAAAGACCTAGACTTTAAGTTTTATGGTTTATAATACATTCTTAACTTTATATATTATTTTTTAAAATTTTATTTATTTCATAACATATCCTTTAATGCAATTATAATAGCATTAATGATATAACATATACAAATCTTTTTATTTGAAGAACTCTTTTCAATTACACGTGACGTGGAGCAAAATTAACAATACATAGATGGATAAGAACTTTGAAGATTTATGTTTAGTAAGTAAATATTTTTATAACATTGGTAGAGTTTATAATATTGGTTGAGTCTATCAAAAGTAATAACATAAATTTTATGAATTTTTAAGTGGCTTAAAGTTAATGTTAAACAATAAAAAAAATAATAAGATACAGTGAATAAAACTAGAGGATCTAGATCAATAATTTGATAAATTTTGATGTGCAGTGGTTCTTTTCTAAATCTAGTATAATTAGTTTTTTTATTTTTTTTATTAATATTAGTATTCGAACCAGTTTGCGTATATCTTAACTAACTCTACAACTTCTAAAATTAACAATAATGTAAAAGTTTAGTGGCCTTAAGATTTATGAAACTTGAACCGATAATCTCTAAAAAATAAATTTAAAAACATGATTAATTGAGCTACAATTATATTTTTAAAATTTTGATCTTTAAATAAAGTGTTATGTCAAATGATGTATAAATAGAAAATATTGAAATAAGTGTGATTTAACATAGCTTTTAGAAATTAAATTTTCTTTTCTAATAATCCGTCTTCTTTTTAACAAGAGTTGGGAGTGAAATAAGTGTGATGTTGCGCATTAAAAAAATAAAAAATTGGCACTCCGTTTAGGCTGGCAGCCTAAGTGGACTTCACTCGCCTTTCTTTCTTTCTTCTTTTTTTCTTCATGTTTTTCAGCCTAATATACATGTTTTTCAAGAAATTCTTAGCTATTAGCCTAAGTGGACTTAATGTACTGTTTTTCAAGTTATGAAGGGTCAAAACTCGATATTGTACACCGCCACACACGCACAAATTTTTTTATAAATTGTTGATATATTCTGTAACATTTTCTTCAAGGACATATTTTTACATGGGATTGCCGATATCTTTCCAGCCAATGACAGGGGACACAAATATACACCACATTCATGGAATCAAACACCTCTTTTTTGTATTAATAGTTAGTGTCCCTAATATTTACTAATCACTTTATTAATAACATCTCAAGCATTATATTCAATGATGAACACTAGTATTTTCATCGATAAAGTTTTACACAAACGAGATAATTTAACATAATCAAGATCTATAAATAATTTTTTCATCGAATAAACAAAACATATCTCAAATTCAACATTTTTCTATATTTATATATATTTTTTTAATCTTTTTTATGTATATATCTACTAACTTGAGTTGTGAAAAGTTTCTTATTCCATGAAAAACTTGTTTTTTCAGGAAAATTTTTAAACATTGATCAAGCCCAAACAAAGAAGCTAGACACAAGAATCATATTAAACTCATATGTCCTGACCTAAAACAGCAACTCGTGAAAATTTAAAAATCAGATGGCTTGATTTTTGATTTACTTGTAATAATTTTAAAAATTAAATTCCATTTAAAATTCAATTCTTAATATTTAATAGTATTCCAAACATGTTATTTCATTAAAATCTCTTAATTCAATTTAATTATAGGGTTCCAAACACATTATTCTAGATTTAATAAAGAGAGAACTGACTGGCCATGTATATTAGGACGGATAGCAATTATAACCAAAACTGTTATGGTTGGTTCAGTTGTAGTTAATAATTGAATGTCTTATTTTCGATTATGATTATGGTTTTCATTATAACTAACTAACCGTATTTGAACTGAAAGAATAATATTTACCTCTTTTAACTGTTTTCGTATTAAGTATTGAAATACTATAATTACTCCATTAATTATAAATAATTAGCGACTCATTTCATATATTCTTTGAGAATGCTTAACATTTACTATGACGTAGAGACTTACTTTATATTTGAACAACTAAAATGGTGGTTATCATTAGAAATGAATATTTTATGTGATTTAAGAATACTTTCATGTGCAAATTCTATTTTATTTTTTTAATATTATATATTTTATGATTAATGTTTTAGCTGACATGTAATTACTCCAACTTGGGTTCCTTTAAAAACAAAAAACAAAAAAAAACAGAGGGTTAATAACTGATTGATAACCGATTGACCATTGACATCTTTGAAGATTAGCACATGAACGTGAGCCCCCCAACTGTGTATAGGTTAGATGTCATCATCATTATATATAGGTTGGTTTAATGCTCATCCTAATCACGCGAAATTTGTTTATCCATGTTATAACCATCGATCTAGCTTAGCAATTGCATGGTAGTTAATTATTTGTCGTAATTAAGAGAAAATTATAAACACCATGTAATTAAACAAATTATTAATACAGAGATGAACTTGAAATCGATGACAAAATCCTAACGAAAAGACTAAATGAAGCATTTAAATGTATAGGATTGTCAACAAGTTTTGTTCGATTGTTCAACAGAAAGTTTCGTGTCTTTATATTTTGTATGGAAGGATAGGCACGCATGCAGCAAAGAATACACATACATCAAAGGCTTTTCCTTTCAAAGAAACAAAAGATCACAACATGTGCGAGCCATGACTGCTCGCGTATAAGCAACCATAAGCACCAAATCCCTAGAAAATTGACGAACCAAAGAAATCAACAAGCGATTTATGTGCAAGAACAAAAACAGTGCTTCTGTTGCTAATCAAGGGACCTGAGAACGAGGTTTTAACCTAAAAAATAAAAAGAGTTGGGTACCTGCCAACGCTAGAGAATTCATAAAGCTTGCCGCTACTTGAAAAGACGAGGACGGCAACTTGTACGTCACAAAGAACGGAGAGTTCACGAGCTTTCTTGAACAATCCATTTCGCCTCTTTGAGAAAGTAACTTGGCGACTGTTCTTGTTTTCAATTCGTTTTAGCTCCACTTTCTTACGGCCCATCCTCTTGTCAGCTAGCAAGCAAGAAAGCTGACCCGATCGATCCTAAATCTGTGACCTAATTTTTTCCTAATTTTGAATCTTATCCTTTCCTCAGATGAAAGCAAATAAAGCAAGTGCCCTACTTCTATCACAACCGAGTAAATGGATAAAAAAGAAGAGGAGAAAAGGACTGAATGTCAAGATTTTTACCGGCAAGGAATTGAGCTGTGGGTCTTCCGTATGTCGTCATAAATTCGAGTCATCTCCCTTCTGCCACGTGTCATGCGCGCTTGCAGGCCTCTCCTCTCCGTGTCGCGGCTTCTGCTCCTTTTGATGCAAGAGGTTTTTAGCTGTTTTTGTTTTCCTTGTTTTCGTTTTCCATCTTCCGATCCAAAGAAGTACAAGAAAGACCCCTAGTTGAAACGATGTGACTGTATAATTAGCTATAAGTATCCAGTGAGGAGAATAGTTCACATTTTATTATTTTCGACAAAAAACTTCGTATCTTTCCGTATTTGTGTTACTCAGGTGTGTTTATTTTTTTTAAAAATAATTTTTGAAAAATTATATTTTAAAATTTTTTATATTTATTTATCATTAGAAAAGCTGGTCAACAAGAAATATTTTCCGGTTAACAAGAAATATTTTCTGGTTAACAAAAAACACTTTCTAGTCAACGAAAAACACTTTCTGGTCAACGAAAATATTTTTTAATAAAAAAAATTAGCTTAGTTTTCAAAAAAATATTTTTTTTAGCTGTGTTTGTTTCTCGGAAAGTGGTTTCCAGGAAAACACTTTTCAAACTTTCTTGTATTTGTTTTTTAAAAAATGATTTCTGAAAAATCACTTTCCAAACTTTCTTGTGTTTATTTGTTGTTAAGAAAGTTGGTAAATAGAAAATACTTTCCAGTTAAAGGAAAATTTAGCTTGATTTTCAGGAAAATATTTTCCTGAAAAATTTAAAAGGAAAACACTTTCTGAAAGTTGTGAAAAATTTAGAAATCTCATTATTTGCTGGTTATATCAAATTTGATCCTCAAACTTTTAATTGCTATATATATTTTATTTTGAATATTTATTTTTCAATTTTATTTCTTAAAATTTAATTTTTATATTAATTTTGGTCCTTATTTTTATATTTGTTATTTGCTTTTCTTCTATTATTTTTTTATTGAAATTTTTTCTATCAAATTTGGTCCTCATTCTTTTGATTGTTATTTATTTTACTTGAAATACTTTGTGAAATGTTAATTTTTATTATTTTAATTTCTTTATTTTTTTTAGATTTGATCTTTATTATTTTGATTATTATTTATTTTATTTGAGATAATTTATCAATTTTTTTTCAATTTCATTATTATTCAACTTTTTAATTCGTAAGATTTATTTCTTATTATTTTAATAAACTTGAGAAAAATAAAATATTAATAAATTATTTTTCAATTCATTTTCCATAACATAACCAAATACTGGGAAATGTTTTCTAGTTCATTTTTCATAACACTGTCAAGCATCGAAAAATACTTTACTTTTCAAGAATTTATTTTTCTTGGAATTCACTTTCCGAAAGGAAACAACTTTCCTGCAAACAAATGAAGCCTTAAGGTCTTTTTTCTTTTTATTTCACTTCAAAAAATTCAATTTTATAACAATCAAACTAATGGATTTACTATTCAATAAAATCTAAGATTCATAAAAAAAAATTAGAAGAATATCTTTGATTTTGGCCCCAACGATAAACATAATGCTATTAGTTATTAATGAATATCTAATTATTCTCTTAACCATAAATTTAAGCTAAATCCTTTTTTATTTATTTATCAATAGATAAACATTGTGATTTTGAAAGGAAAAACAACACAAATTAAAAAATTTTCTTTTCAGGTTTTTATTGGGATGAAGTGGTACAAAAATTGAGATTAAATTAAAGATTACTCAAAGAATCTAGAACTAAATTATTATTTTTATTTAGCACATGTAATTCATGCACCAGCATGTCGGGAAGAAAGTTTCATTAGGGAGGCGCTTGCAACTTCCTCCAAATTCTAATGGTAGCCTTTCTTAATAGTGTTGAAATCGTTGTGACGATAGTATCTTTCCAAGGTGTCACGTGGGAAAGATAGAGCTCTAGTGTAGGTCCAACAACTGAATATTTTTCTTCTTTTTTTCCTTTTATTTTTTTCTCTTTATGAATGAAATGGGCTGGAGCTTTTCATTGAGAATGTAGGTCTCTCAATTGCAATCATCTAGAAAACAAAAATCCAAGCATTTTTTTTTTTACAAAATTAAGCAATAACTTAATGACATGATGTTTTTTTTTATTAACGTGGGTATCCGGGTCAGCTTGCGCACACTACGACTGATTCCACGCCCAACTGAACATCTTACAAGCTCAGTGAACAGGTAAGGCACTGCAGGGGTGACAGACGTATCACGCAGAGAGAAACCTAGTAGAGACACGAACGAAAGAACCCTCCAACCCCACTCCCACTAGAACTCGAACAAAGTTCGAAGGAAGGAGAGCATCCTAACAACCACTAAACCACGACCTTGCTGATAATATGATGTTTTTTTTTACTTCATGATAACCTTACATTGAGGCCATTGAAACAAATTATCAAGGTGAATCTCAAATAAAATTATTGTGAAGAATCAAGTTGAAAAAGAAAATTTTTTACTGATGTACAATAAAAGGCTTTTAATTCTTTTAGATTTTTGTTAATGAAATTTTATCTCATCTTATGAATTTTTGAGAAATCTTAACAGTGATCGCTCACATTCTATTCTTTTATTGTATTATGAGAAAATATATATTTCTTAGCTAATATAAAACTATTTTTTTATATTCATTTTTTTTTAGATGGAAAATTGAAAAGGTGTTAATGATGAATATAAACTTTTATTATATATAAAAATACAAGAATACAACTATTTTTTATAAAAAAATAATCAAAACTCATCTTAATGGTTTGCTTCCGTGATAATCTAATTATATAGTATTAGTTTTATTTTATTTAAATTGAGAATTTTCGTGAAAAGTTATATTGTTAATTACTTAATAAAAAATATTTATATTAGATTTATAGTAAAAATTAAATTTATTATACTAATTTTTTATTTATATTTTTTACATTGCTAAAAAGTGTTTGTATATAAAAGAAAGAATTTTTTTTCATTTGTTTTTTTATTTATTTGAAAAACAATGAAAATAAGAAAAATCGAAGAGAACCTCTAAAATTTATTTTCTAAACTCCTAGAAAATTAGTTTT
Source organism: Populus ilicifolia (assembly GCA_015708895.1). Classification (NCBI taxonomy): domain Eukaryota; kingdom Viridiplantae; phylum Streptophyta; class Magnoliopsida; order Malpighiales; family Salicaceae; genus Populus; species Populus ilicifolia. The sequence continues at coordinate 435,332 of SRLM01000435.1, forward strand.
TTCCTGAAACATAGCACTTGAATAGGAAATTCAAATTATATTTTTCTTATTCTAACTTTATTTTTTCAAAAAATTAAAATATTATTTTGTTTCTGAAAAACCCTAAAACTTTAGTGTAAATACAATACTGGAATGACCTCGCATACGTTTTTAACTTGTACGGGAATGCTCAATTAGGTCCACAAACAATTTTTTCCTCAATTTCATATTTTAACATAAAAAGACAAGTTCTATTAAAAAAAAAAAAACCTTCTGCTGCATTAATTTAGCACCTGACACATAGGAAATGTTAACGTCCATAAACGAGGACCACTTTGAGGAAAAATATAATTTGAAGTCCTAGTTCAAAATCGGTGTATAGATTAAAAACTCATAAGATTACAAGTTGAGAAACCCATACTTTAGTCAAAGTTATCAAACTCATCCCGATCCATCCAACTTATCTGAGATAATAACATCACACTGAAGTTAAAATTTTAACGAATTTCATCATTTTTTGGCGAGAAAGGGAGCGTCGTGTGATACAGGGTAGCGTGCATGCATAAATCATAAGAGACGAGGTAAGAATGATCCTTGTTCCTTAATCTCATTGTTCAAGATTAACCCTAACAAGCTTTTACCCTTGAAGGCCGTATAAACCATACCAGGTGATTGATTTAATACACGCATGAATTTTTTGTGCCGAAAAAATGAATGTCACATTTCTCTCAAAGACGTTCATTTTCTGCGTGTTTCCAAATGAATATTTACCACAAGCTTTTCATATTTATATATTGGATGTCATTACAGAATTCAACAATATAACGTTGTGCATCCGATCCCCATCATAACATGCAGAAAAAGAAATGAATAGTACCACTATATATGATAGGAGGCACAGGGATGATAAGCGTCTGAGAGACTTCGGAGGTGAGGAAACTTAATTTACACACTCACTCAATATTGCCGTGAAGAGAGAAGCTGCAATGGAAATACAAGAACAATATGGTACATATCTTTTGCTAACGCATGTGCATTTAAGATCATGCAGGCGACTGCCAGATTGTCTGCCATTCCGATCACTTCCAGCATCAAGTTTAACTTTGTATGCAGCGCGGCCTTCAAACCTGCTGTTTAAACAAACCAAATAGTGGTTCAAAAGATCCAGACATCATGCCATTAGTCTTATTGTTCATGGCTACGACCTACATGTAAAATAGTCATGCCGACAACATCCAGTTTGCCTTATAAAAAAACTTGATGAAAGTGCTTCACACGGTGACATCCTAAGATTATTCATTCTCATGCTCACCTGCGTCTGTAGACGTTGATTTTCCTCCCTTAGTGTCTTTTCCTGTTGAGAGAGAAACTTATATTTCAGCAAAATCAACATCTAATTATGGATGGAGAGATTAGCAGTCCACGTGATGTGTGATGGCTTTATACATTCTGACCCTAGCTAGCCAACTCGTTTATATTTCACTCCGTAAAAATGGAATGCGGCACCGAGACGTCCAACTCTAATTCTAAAACAGCTATTCATGTTGAATGACACGTGTGCATTACACCCATGCACAAACAGGCGTACAAAGGCAAGCTGGAAGAGATACTGTGCAAGCAAGCAGCACATGTTTGTACCAAGACAAAAATAAAGTCAGATAACAGTCCTATGACATTCATATTTACTTCAAATGTATAATTTATTGTTCCATTTCTTCATGATATTAGTTAATTAACTGCCCTCGTTCGAGTTTTACTTCTGATTTATCTGATACCCTTCCCGAGGAGAAGGGCGTAAGAAAAGCACAGTAGCTCGACCCAGCCTTTTAAGAGGTGATAATTTAGTGACAACAAAGGCCTAAACAAGATTATCTCACACATAATATTGTCCTAGACATTCGTTGGAAGTGAAACAGATGATTGGACGAGATAAATAGTTCTCCGGTGTCTGTTTAGAAGCATTCCAGGTTTCATTTCTGAGTTCTTTACTGAGTAGCATGCCATCTTGCAACGTACCGCAAGAGGCAGAGCAAACTTTTTTAGATGACAATTACAGCATATACAAACAAATATTAGATGCAGGCTTGGAACATCATCAATTGATTGAGACATCTGAATGTAACAGCTTCTAAGAGATTTGCAGGAAGTTCCAAGTCGCACCATTCTTGCTAATATATATTTTTTTACAATCCTTATCTTATCATCTATGTGAGTATTTTTGCATGCTAGAGGTCCGCCGGTAGGATGTGGAGGGGAATAGGTTTTCTCGGCTAGCAGCTAGCCTTTTCAAAAGCATTATAGATCATGCAAGTGTTTAGATGAATATAAAACCTGGAAGTTGTATGGAGGATCATCTTTACACCATCCTGTTAAGGCCTAAAGACCTGCTAGAGCAAAATTGAACATCTGAAGTGATGAGGTCTGGTTCTCAAAGAAGCATCCATGCATTGGATGCAAATGAAAACGTTGATTTTAAATGAACGATTGTGAAAGCATGGATGCTGCTAGTGTGGAACTATTAGAATAAAGTCTGCGGCATGTGATGGACAAACCAGCAGTTCCTTTCTACCCGTTCAAGCAGCCAGCTGTATGCAGGCTGACTAGTTGTAATCTAGTGATTACAATCCCGTGTTTTTACAAACTACGCTGGAAATATTTTTCTAAATCTAGTAAATAATCATCGAAGCTTGATCATTTAAAAAGGGTATATATAGTCTAGGGGAACAATTGGAATAATTTCATAAATTAAAGATCAACTTTTCTTTTCCTTTTCTTTTTCCTCGAAACTTGAATAGAGTGACGGATGGCAGAATATTGATAGTTGCAAACTAATGTTTGATAATGAAATAAGCTCCATACCTTGTCATGGAGGGCATTAATTGTTTCCAACATCAGTTGCGTCTGAAACAAACACAAATCAAATGAGATCACAAAATGCAGAGTGAAAGTTCAAAAAGCATAGAGCGATGGCAACTTTCTTATGTTCAAACGAATATATGCCACCTAAAGACCTTGAAGGAGAGAACTTCAATGATAACTAAAGGTAATCATGAAATAGATGAGAGTTGCTCATCAAGGCTAAGCATCTAGTTCTTCCTCTTAAGTCAGCTAATGAGACCACACTAACAAGTTCAGGACTGCCTTGGAATACAGGCTTTTTAATTGTTTCTGTATTTTTCTTTCAGCAAATGGGCATCCTGACTACCCCTCCAGCTAAATGCAAACCATTACAGCCACATGTCCCATGTGAATCTCGGACCGAAGTCCACATGCGTAGCCAAACATGGAACTGTTTGGCATCTAGCAGCATTGAAAACCAACCTCGATTTCGTGTTCTAATACACAAATCACAAGCAAGTACATGACTACCATGGACCTGTGGAGTGTGCCAGTTAGTGGAATTATTGATCATTAGCCAAGAAGGTGCTTAAATGAAGAGACGCAGACATGTTGCTGAGATCTTTTCCAAGTTTACTTGGAGTTAGGTTGTCTATGCATGAAATGCACAGCATAATATCTCCAAAGTGTCAATAAAAGAAGGCACAAAGCATTTTTATATAGATCAACATATTAAACCCTCGGCAAGTTATGTTGGAGGAATGTTGCTTATCTTTTCCCTTTTTTTTTTATTTGGAGAATTATGCTAGAGGGACAATCAAGGTAGCTCAAAACAAGGGTACTAATTTTCAAGTCTATATCAAGTCTAGATCAAGATATTGATGTGAGACTGTAAACCTAGCAATACCAATAAAGTATTATTATATGGGACGTGCTCCATTTTGTAATGGATGCGATCAAATCATCACACGCAGAGCATGTTAAAAGGAAATGGTGCCACTATTAATGCACTTGGCGGCATCAAATATTTGTCGAGTGGAGCAATTTGGTCCATGATGCACCATATAATGGCTCATCAAATAAAAAAGACAGAAACGAATGACCTTTCTAGCTCTCGTACGTCTCAGTGCAGCATCAACTTGCATCTCCGTTTGTTCTAGGTCGCTTAAGGTCAGCTCCTCGAAGTTTGAATTCCCAACTTGCCTGTGGATACTGTATATATATACGTATCTGAATAGATAGCATGCATTGATATCCATAACATTTAGCATAGGTATACAGGAAGCTATACAAGTTACCTTTGTACTGTCCGCAACAGCTCGGCATACGACTTGATTTTTTTTTCATATTTACCGTGATATAGCTGCAGATGAAATAGGAAATGTGTAAAGTCATACCTAGTTTCGAATTACAAGATAAAAACCAAGCAAATAAGAAAGAATATCACGATACGAAAAGAATGAGCTAAGGTGTAATTTTTTTATCAGCTTTTCCATTGTTAAAACATCATTCTCTACATGCATGTGTTTTAGCCAGACAAAAGTAATTGCTTACCTCTGCATCATTAGCACCGTTAGACAATGCAGTTTTCTCTTCGAAATAACTCCTGTGACGTTTCAGGATTTTGGCCAAACTGAGTAGTAGAATTGATGGGATTAGAATGAAAATCCACAAAATACAAAAATAAAGCGCGCAGGCAAATCAGCGTTGTTCAACATTGTCTACATCATATAGTAGACAATGAATGCAATCTTCAATAAACATCTTAGAATATATGTCGCACTTTTATAGACACAAGCCCTACATAAACCCTAAAGTCTTTGAACAAAACTACGAGTTATGAGATATGAACTACGTAACATGTGATTCTCCAAAACATCTTGGTTAAGGAGCTCCCTAAAAACAGCTAAATAAACATCACAAAACACCCGAAAGGGTCTAGGTAACTATTACAGAAAGAACAAGAAATATAGCTGTCTGTCTCAGCAGCCAAAAAAAATGTCTTAAAGAAACCACACCATAAAACTTAAATATGCTTTCAAAAAGGCCGCACAAAAAACTAAAGAGGAGATTTCTTCTGTCGGAGTAAGAGTTAACAGACTCACTTACAAACCTCACACAATGTTCATTTCTCAGTGCACAAAAAATACAAAAATAAAATAAAATTGATCACGTGTTACATAAAAATAACAATATTTGAGCGATACCTAATTTTACACTTGCCTCGACAAAAATAAATATCTATAATTAAAGCAGTGATATTAGATGTTAAATAAGGATGAAAAAATTTCATCACTGCAGATTGAAAGATGTATCGAGATCATAGTTAAAAATTAATACCCAAAAATAATCGTTGTAAAGGGACAAGATTCTACTGACTAATGGAATAAGTTTAAGATTTTATTTTTGGTGGTTCTCACCAAACTGCAAGTTCAAAAAAAGTTTTTGATCAATAAAACAGACTTCTGCGAGGAAAGTACACTTTATGGAGACTCGGGGAACAGTTATTAATTAAACTTAACACTAATGGCTTATCAGAGGCAGCCTGCAATCAAAATGGATACTTTTTCACGTTGTTGAGCGGCCGATAATCAATAGTGGACAATGCTCCCGCTTAAGTTAAATGATCTTTTTAACTTAAAAGAAGTTTGATAATCGAGTTTGCATTCTCAACTTTATAGTGGAGGTCAAAATAATGGTGGATGGAGGGATACAATTCCTCGTATTACTAAGAAGTATCGTTTTTTGATTGAGAATAGGCTTCCAATCTTTAATCTTCCATTATCAGAAATGTGACCAAGGTATAATACTCCTTTATTAACACCGGATATCAAGTTTCCACAACTTTGAAAAACCGTTGCTGTTACAAAGTGGGCAATGGAATTATGGTTTTGGACAGATCGTTGGCTGAAAAACAGAACCCTAAGACAACAATTTCCTCAACTTTTTAACCACACAGCAATGCCAACAGCAAGGATTGCACATATGGGAGATTTGAATCTATTTTGGAAAAGGCACTTAAGGCATTCAAAGTTGGAACAAGTTAATCATCTTCTTGCACTGTTAGATGGAGTAAAACTAAAGCATCACACACTCGATTCAAAACGTTGGGAATCTGAAAGAAATGGAGAATACACAATGAAATATTGCAACATCTTCTTTGACAGGATTGAATACCCGGGTATGTCTTCCATCTCATCAAAGATACTATGGAAAGGAAAAAGCACCACCGAAGATTGAGATTTTCCTGCGGTGCTTAGTACTTCAAGGGAGAATTTGCACAAGGGAGTTTCTTGCATGTAGACATGTCATCAACTTAGAGCAAACTATACGTCCCCTTGTTGCCTAATGAAATAGAATATGTTGAACACCTTCTCTTCAATGTTATGACGTTTGCAAACTTTGAAACCGTTTTATGAAATGGTTAGGCTTACAACAGTGCATGACAAGGACCATAGAAGTAGTCTTGCTAGAAAGGAGTGTAGTGGGGAATTTGGTAGGTTTTTCATGACGAGATACCATATTGGAATATAGTTTTTGAGTTAATTTTTCATCGTCTAACTTTGTGGCTCAAGACTATTAATGGCAACTTCAAGTACACATGAATGGACTTGTTCAGAGGGTCATAAGGTATCCTGAAACGGACTCATAACCAATATCTTCATGTCATATAGATAAAAAAAAAAAAAATTGACTTCTGAAGTCTGGTTGGTTTTTTTCTTTTCCTTGTTTCTTTTCCTCATTGTACATAACGACCTTGTTTGTTTGTTTTGATAATGCTATCGCCTTAATAGAGCTAGATTTATTTATAAATCCCTTGATTATTATAAAAAAAAAGGAATCAAAGATGCTTTTTGCAAGGAAATGACACTTTCTAAGACTCAGGAATAATTATTAATTAAACTTATCACTAATGGCATGTTATAGGTAGTATGCAATCAAAGTGGATAATTATTCTTGATGGTTAGCTTACCTTGTTGAACGACCAATAATCAATGGACAATGCTCCTGCTTAAGTTTAATGAAGAGATCTTTTTAACTTAAAGGAGTTTGATAAGGAAAAGCAAACCTCTTAGAAAAACAGACTTTATTATAGATAATTACGTGGTAGAGAAGCAGACTGAATTATAGATAATTATTTGGTAATAAAGCATGAATTTGGGTTATTGTATGAAAACCTTTATCACCAAACAATGATGTCCTTTTTCTTGCTTGTTGTATTCATTTTTGTCTCCATCAATTGGTATAAGAGCATAACACTTCTTGATGGTTATATATTATGTGTTGTTGAATAACTATAACGAGAAGAGGTGGTCATAGAAAATAGTGTGTTTATATAAAAAAAGATTTGATTCTTTCTTTAAAAAAAGATGTTAAAGAAGTGGTGATACAAGATATGTAAAGACAAATTGTAAAATTGACTTGTAAGTTAATAGTGATAAAGTTGCAAAGATAAATTAAAGAATTATATTGTCAATTAACATAGATGAAGAAGAAAAACAAGAAGGATTATGAAAAGTATATTGTGGAGGATGCACTTCACATGTGATTAAGAAGAATTTTAGAATTGATAGGATAAAAGTTAATATTTTTAAACTTCAAATGAAAACTACGAAGCAAATATTCAAAAGTTCTCCTGATAAAGAACCATCACACATCTTATTAGTTATGATATAAAATATACATAAAAGGTTGTTTGGTTTTTGTAGTATTAGGTCTCCAACTGAGTTAAATTTTAAAAAGGTTGTTACACATACATAGTATTTAACATGGCATTAAGATTCATTTGGTAATGTCGTTGCTAGGAAGGATAAACATATTAAAAGTCTTAGAATATAAAGTTATGATGTTAAAAGTCTTAAAATATAAAGATTGAAATCTTTTGATTGGACCACCATTAGATTGAAGCAAAAGTAATTAAATTCAAGAACAAGTTCTCTCCAACCCGATGAGACTAATGCAAAAGATTTTTTTTCCAACACATAACCTTATATTAATGGGCATAAATTTTGATTTGGTCATTGGATCATATTAAAATTTTGATAGGATATTTTAAAAACCTTTTTTTTATAAGGTTAAGATTTCATAGCCATTCGAGATTATAAGGTGTAAAAGTTATTTTTCAAGATTTGTCACATTTTTCTAATTAATTTAAGATTATTTTTTCTATTTAGTTTAAAGCTTTTTTTATTATTTTTTTCAACTTTGTTTAGGATATTTTTACTTTTATATACACAACCTATAAGAGATTTAATATTGAATTTTGATTAAAGAAAATATTGAGATTGTACAGAAAAACAAATAATCCAAAATCATTTCTTAAAAATTCCAAACATTTGATTTTATGTAATTCCGTAATAGGATCTTCATTCAATGCCCAAGTTTTTTTTAGAAGTGGTTTTGGATAGAATATTTGATAAAATAGTAGTGCTTATCATAAAGTTTTGAAATTGTATCACCTTCTTATCATTGTTTATGATATTGCAATTACATTCTATAATATTTTAATTTATTAACTAAATCTTGTAAAACTTGAGGATTCATCAATATAACCAAAATTTCATTGCTGTCGAGCCACTTATCAAAATCCTTTTTATAATTATATGTTTTTTGATGATCTAGAATAGAGATTCAGAGTTCTTAGACAATTTCTTTTGGATAGAACAATTGAGTTGTTGTCATAACATTTTACGATAAATTGTCAAATTGTTCATAACAAATGCAGTAACTTCTGTATAATTGAATTAGCATAACTTTGACATCTTATTTAATTGTAAGAATGCTTGCTAGTATACCATTCAAATGGTTATCTTTCATCTATTTGATTGTCACTATTTGCAACTCCTTCAAGCGGAGATGTTTACATGTAAGGTGATCAGTATTTGTTCTAATAACGTTACACGTACTAATATTAGGCACTCCCGTATCAATTATCTTAATTAAATCTTTCATTTTCCTGTTTTAAAAACAAGTATTTAAAAAAAATTATTTTTTTCTATACTTTAAATTAATATTTTTTTAGTATTTTCAGATATTTTGATGCACTAAAATTAAAAAATAATTTTAAAAAATAAAAAAAATCATTTTCATGTATTTATAAATAAAAAAATATTTTAAAAAATAAATATAAATAGGCTAGTAGTCAAGGACAGGTTAGAAAGGCACAAAAGGTTAATCTTTCATTCAATTTTGGAGCAAGATCTGGATTCATAATATTTTTCTCCCCACAAATTACCGAAGGACATTGTCTCTTCATTTAAATGCTAAATGGGTTTATTCCATACGTCACCATGCGGAATTCAATCCTACACGAAGCTATTACAAAGAAATCTCTCGTATGAATTACCTATATAAGACCTAGCCGAGGAAGAACTTAACTTACCTAGATAAGACCTAAATGAGGAGGAATACCAAGTTAAAAGCATCCTAGACAAGTCGCATACTCATTTGGGTGGTCATTCTGTCATATGAACAATGGTAGAGACATCCACCATCCAATGATGATAATGCTAGTGCAGTATATGTATGGTATTGTAATGGAGTGTATTTAAAAAAATATATTTTTTATTTAAAAAATCAGATTTTTATGTTATTTTTTATATAAATACATCAAAAATATTGAAAAAACACTAACATAATATTAAATTATTAACCTTTTTTAAGACACATTTTTTTAAAAGTCACTCTACCATGATTTCAACACTTGCAAATATTTACCGATACAAAGATATTTTCCTCCTGGAAAAATAAAAGATAAAATCACATGCTAGCTATGACAGCATCAGCAACAAGCTGCTTAAAATATATATATATATATGTGCAGTGTTTTTTGTTTGTTTTTGTGATGATTTCATGTTTAAAAAGTTATTTTTTATTTATATTAAGTTTTTATATATTTTTAGATATTTTGATATGCTAATATAAAATATAATTTTTTTATAAAAAAAATATATTACTCCAATTTATTTCAAGACAAAAGACTTTCTAAAAGAACAATTAAAACACTAGACTACCGTCCTTGTATAAACGTGTTAATCGTCATGTCAAAGTATCGAACATACTCGTACTTATCACAACAACAACACTGAAATCAACAAAAAATAATGATAATGATAATCAGAAACGTTAAATTATAAACAAATCTAAGATTGGAGTACCTATCCCCTACAGAAATGATTATCTTATTAATGATAAACACCAAATATCCCGAGAAATAATAACAAAAATAAATAAATTATTTGTGAAAAAACAAAAATAGACCTAATAAAATAGGAAATAAAAAAATTTGTGCAAAAACAAAAACAGACCTGATCCAATAGGAAACCAGGAGCATGAAATCCAAGATTCAATGAGTTATCAAACAAACATGAACTATATGAAGAAAACTGTTCGTCATAATATTATGTGCACAGTGCAGTATAGCAGCATCAACTCATGCTAAGCGTTCGTTCCGGGTTAAGAGATTGAAGATCAATTTTGAGACAGAAAGCCAGCAGAGAAGTGAAACAAGGCAAGCTATAAAAACTTAAATAAAAGTAAGTACCTGCCGGCGCTAGAGAATTCATACAGCTTGCCACTACTGGAGAAGACGAGGAGAGCGACCTGGACGTCACAGAGAACAGAGAGGTCGCGTGCTTTCTCGATCAGTCTATTTCGCCTCTTCGAGAAAGTGATTTGACGACAGATCTTCTTTTCGATTCGCTTTAGCTCCACTTTCTTTCTCCCCATTCTCGATCCAGAATTCGACCTCACCTTATTTTTACCCTAATTTAAATTAAATAATGATGAAGGAATGCTACCAGAAATATATATAGAATATTTTATGTCTATATGGAATAAACTTTAATTTGTTTTCTCAAGGTTTTTTTTTTTTACAATTTTTTTAGAAAGGTAAAATGTAAGGTCGGAAATTCGAATCATCAGCGCTCTGCCACGTGGTGTCCGCCTTCGTCTCTCGATTTTATAACAAATCCTTTGACTTGTACTCAACAAAATATATATTCTCGGAATAAAGTGAAATATATAACAAAAATATACACAATTAAAAAGTACAAATAACAACTAATTAAGAAATGATTTCTCTCTTGTATTTGTTTTATGTTTACAGATGGAATATTAAGAAAACTAGAGTATTTATTTTATATTTATTCTTTAATTGTAAAATAAATATAAGCAATTAATATGGTAATAAAATAGCAATGTTTTATTTGTATGCCCCCTTGAAAAATGGAAGTTGTAATTGCCTTGAGAATATAATTAGATATCTTTTTGATTGATAGTCCAGGATTGTTGTTTAAAGATTATTACATTTTTCTGTGCATGTTTTTTCAAATAAAAAGTATTTTATATATTGTATAGTATATTTCATCTCTAAATGATAAAATTAAAAATTATTAAAAATCAAAGAAAAAAACTTAAAATCAAAATAACAGGGATCAAAATAAAGAATTTAATGTTTAGTAAATTATGACTAAAAGATAAAATTAAATATAAATAAAATTTCTAGAAAAAAATAAGACTAGACATTATAAATCAAATCAATAAGGATTAAAATTGAAATACTAATAGTAAATAATGCCAAGTTGTGATTTTTGAGGAAGGAGAGGAAAAACAAAAGTGGGGGTGATAGGGGCACCGACAATAAAATAAATAATTGTTTGAGACATGTGTTGTACCTATAAAAAAATACATAAAAATACTTTTAATAATATAATGAAAATATATTTTTAAACTTAGATAATAATATTTATTATCTGAAATGTATAATAATATTTCACTTATTTTCAAGTGTTGTATAACTGCACCTGTATTTTTTTATTTTCCAAACATGAATTATCTTTTGGGATCGTATATATACACTTGAAAGTTTTTTTTTTTTTTTTATTGTTTTATATAAAACCATTGATCTTGGGTTTTATTTTTTTGATTTTATGGGCATTATGGTTGTTCTATTGTGTATTTTAATTAAATTTTTTTATATTTAATTAAATATCAAATTTTCCCTCGATTGATACCATAATAACAACAAATAACTGTGAAAAATACTAATATGCTCCTTAATGCCAAGTTTAAAATTATTACTTCTAATAATATTTTAATTGTTTTTACTATACAATATATATATATACACATATATTTATACCTGATTAATTTAAAAATGATAAATAATTTATGTAAAAATATTTTCATGCCTCTAAAATCAGTGTTAAGCTCGTAGTTTTAAAACTCAAATTGGCAAATTTAGAACAAAACCATACCGGGTTAGAAAAAACAAATAAAATTTAGTATGATCTCATAAACTGATCTAGTCACTCGAAAAATTCCAATTACAACTCATTAATTTTTATTTTATTAAAATAATATTATTTTAATTTATTTTAAAAAAATAAAAATCAATTTCAATTAGCATGTAAACCAACCAAATCCAAAACTCTTACCTCGGTCAAAACCAAATTTAAAAACTATTGTTAAGCTATATGAATGGAGGGGGAGACTCGTCACTGTACTATTCCAATAAATAATATTTATAAGTGCTCATCTATAGTGATTTCCTAGGGAGTTTCGGCTTCTTTTAATCTTTATCAAAAATATTTTTAATAGGAAAAGATAATAATGATGGTAAGAGATTGCATGTTATTGGATTATAATAGCCTGGATGATTTTATAGTAGATTTTTCTTATTTAATGATTTATGTATACTCTTGAAATTTTTTATTGATTTTTTTAAACACCATCATGTATTTTTTATTCTTTAATTATTGAAAACGGAAGAAACAAAATAATGTTTTAATTTCAACACCGTTTCTTTAATAATAACATTGAATATGAAAAAAATTTAAAAATTTTACTGTCTTAGTTTTCTTAAAAAAACAAACAATGATTAAAAAATAATTAAACTAATGATGATAACAATAAAAATAATATAATTAATTTTAGTGATGGTTATAATGAAGAAGTAGAAATGCATTTTGATTGGGCTAACTCATTTTCTTGAAAGAAATTTTGAAAATGATTTTGAAAATACATGGAATAAATATCAGATAAAATGATAAAAATTCTTTCTATGAAAAATTTAAAAATATTTTAAAAAAAACTAAAAAAAAAATAGCAAATGGGCCCTAAGTGGTAACATCACAAGTGAGGCCCAAAACCATGTTTGGGTTTAGGAAGTGAAGCATAATTGTTTTGTATAAACCCCAGTGAGAAGTCCACTGTGATGCCGGTGCTAAGAAAACTTGTCCAGCATAAGCTCCAAACGGGCCTGGGTTGGCCGAGTGTAAGCCGCAAAGTTGCGGGCCTTACACAAGCTTGTCGTAACTACGTGGCTTCCCTCAACTTCTACTTGGAGAATGAGAATCCATGCAGGAGTTGAGCATTATTTAAAATACTTTGGAAAATAGAAATTTGGGTATTTCTTCGAAATAATTTCGGAAAAACAGAATTACCTGTAATAATTTATTTATTTTTAATCCACACGCGCGCGCGCGCGCACAATTAATTTGTTACTAGATTGGAAAAGAAAGAAAATACAGTGAAATGAAAAGAGATTTAGGATTATCTTGAAAAATCATTTTTTTTATATTTTTTAAAATATAATTCTGAGAATCAAATAGTTAATTCTGGCTGGAGAATTTGAAGAAAAAAACATTTAGAAAAAAAAAATAATTGACAAATCTTTATCCCGGTGCTCACCTCCAAGTAATCAATGTGAGGCTAGAATTTTTTCCCCTTTTTTTGGATTCACTGTACATTGCTTTACAGCTTGAGAGGCCGGATCTTGAAGAAACATGCGATTTAAGATTTTGGAGGATAATTGTAGTTATATTTTAAAATATTTTTTGTGTTAAAATGGATTAAAATAATTTTTTATTTTTTAAAATTATTTTTAAAATCAGTATTAAAATGATTTAAAATATACAAAAAAATACTTTTTAAAAAAAAAATTAATTTTTAAGATTGCAGTTAAGATTGTTGTCCATGTTGAATATTCATTAGTTATCATGGAGATCATCAATCAATTTCATGAAATAATAATAATAAAAACAATAATTTGAGCTGATGTAATTTCAATCAAAACTGCAAGGCAATCTTAGCCAAGAAAATCTAGGTGGTTTGATTGGTTGTGATTGTCTGTCAATCGGTCACCCTCAACAATGACCGACAACGAATGACATGGCTTGCACGGCGGAGATAAAGGCTGGCATTGCGGTTATATTGGATTTTGAATTTTTTTAGTTTTGAATTATTATTTTTTATATCATTTTAATATATTAATATAAAAAATAAATGTTTTTAAAAATAATGCCTCAAAACATTTGTAAATAAAAATCACTTTTCACAGTACAAAAAAAACCCCATAGTTGCACCAGCTAGCTTCTCTCCATGAATCCCCCTGTAAACAGCCCTGTAGAACCCATAGTTATAATTAATACGATCCAGGCTCAGACAAGTTTTCTCGCCATGAAGATATGCTAACGATATTCTCCTCCACGAGCCCGCTTTCAAAAATGGTCGGACTCTTTCAAAGTCAATATACACCCACAATCAACGACTACGTGTCAGGAATCTTTATCTAACTAGCATCCTTCTTCTTTGTTAATTCCAAAGGCCTATTCTGTGTTATTTTGAATCCTTAAACATGACGAGTCGCGAAAGGATAGATAGAAACACCTTAAATTTCATGGTCTTGCATACAAAGGATAATTATTCTCCATAAAAATAATTAAAAAGGAAGAAGAGAGAGAGCCTGCAACTGCTGAAAACAGCAGCAGAGTGCTTGCACACGCACACACAAAGCATTACTTGCACTGGTCCTAGGTGCAGTAGAATTATGATAAATGATTGATCCACCTCAATATAAAGACTGTTTCATCAGTAACATACAAGACGCGCGGATTTTCTGAACAATGGTAATCAACCTTGCTGCTGAGGAAATGCATTCCATGACTGAGAACCGCGCGCGGTGGTCCTCCTATCATGGCAACCAATCTGGCATGTAAGCAGTCATACTTGGGCCAGAACTGACCACTGTTATAGCACTGTCAGGCTGATACCTGCAATTCAAAATTAAACCGTAGTAAGCCAAATCCTCCTCGTCCCTTTTGTTCTAGCACTGCAAACTGATTCTACAACATTGAAACGATGGCTTCCAGTGATATAACTTGTATAAAATAAGCACATTCAATGTTTTTTCCAATGGCCATCATGATATTGTATCCCGCTGATAGGTTGTAAAACAGAAAGGATCAGAATAAGAGACTAGACATACCCAATTTGTAACGTAGGTTCGCACTCCAAAGGATGAAAGAATCCATAACCTTGGGGTTGAGCTTGTTGTCGAGAAAAACCCACATCTTCTGCACTTAGATTCAACTGGAGTGAATTTACTTCGTAGCCTTCCATCAACTGCAAAATTAAACATACATACCAACCCTCATGTCATCATCATATTCATGCTATTATTGACAGGGGAAATCAAATAAATTGGACTAATTTATGTTCAATCTATGAAAGTAACTTAATGCTTAGCAGTACTTTCCATTTTTATGTAACACAAACATCTGACTTAAATTAAATCCAGGGTTTCTTGTTTCTAAATTAAATTCCTTCCATCTAATTTGGAAATGTAACATACCCTTTCTTTCAGAGACTTATTAGCTGCAGTCAACATGTGTTCCTGCGTGTAATGCTGGGGTTGAGTGGAAAGAGCCAGAGAAGAAAATCAATAGACAACAAGTTTCAGAAGTTCCTGTACCTTATGCTGTAGATCATTGAGCTGATCCAGCATGTACTGGGTCTGTAGAACGGTAAGAGAAATTATAAAGTTGAGATATATATGCTAATTAGTGTCAAGTGCTATATTACATATAAAAATTACATGTTTGTGAGCAGCCAGGTCAAATTTAGCATTCGAGCACTTTTTAACTGTAATTGTCTATGTGTTCTATTCTCATAATTTCACTTTAATCAGAACGCTAACAGCTGAGTTTTATAACACACACACACAAACTCAGAAGTTAGATGTATGCAGGTATCCTTCTATCTTCAAACTATACTCAGATTAAATACCCTTGTTGATCTTATCTGCTTCAATGACATATCAAGCTGTCTTTCAAGTGATTCAAGTTCTTTGCTGCTCAGAGGACCAAGGTCTTCTCCCAAAAGATTCCTGTGGTGCGACGCCATTGACATATTTAGTGTGTCAGAACTAAATATCAAAATCAGATTTCAGTATTACGTGGGCATAGATAAGGTCACTTTCCAATCAGCATCACCCTTCTAAGAGTATATTAATTTTAAACACTGTTGCTTCAGGCACTCTCACCTCTGGGTTCTTTGCAGAGCTTCGTAGCGTGCTTTAAGCTTCAGATATTCTTGCTGGCTACTCAGTTCCTGCAACCACAGCAAGAAAACCCATTTGAGCATGAATGATTCAAAATACCTGCAGATTATGGTAATAAAATTTGCATTACATAGTTTGCACTGAACTATCAGTACTTCTTGACGAGGCAGTTGCCAAAATATGTCAACATACTATTGATAATGTTGAGAGTATTATCCATGCCATGCTCCACATTAATATAACACATTAAATTACTAGCTTCCTGAACATATATTTCTAGTATCACTAGAAAAATCATTATTTTTCCAACCTATTCCTATAAAAAATACATAAGTGGCAACATGATAAAGGACGAGTTGTGCTTTTAATGATTTTTATATCTTAGTATATCAAATATAGTATATAAAATAATTTTAATAAAAAATCAATTATATAAGTGATAAATATGATTGTCTCTTTGAGAATTAAAAAAATTTATCTAAAATACTCATGAAATCATGAGTTGTTCATGGACAAAATGAATACAACTGTGAGAACAAAAAAAAATCTCTAAGAAGATAATTGTATATATATTATTATCTTGATTTATATAAAAGATTGATTGATCCGTTCATCAAATACCATGTATTCTAGACTTTTTATTTTATGGTATCTTCCAGAACCACATGCATTTAAGTGAAATGCTGATAATTTTTCTATTAAAAACCCTGTCTTAATAGTATTCGTGGGGTTCTTCATGATCATAATGGTCTTGTGATATGTTTTTTCTCTTTTCTTGTGGGAATTAAGGATTCAAACAAGATGAAATTACTTACTATAATTAAAACTTTTAGATTACCTTCACAAGATTTTTTTTTTAGAGATTCCATGAACCTTTTATTCTAGCATCTAATTTCTCTTAACAATTGAACTTTTCATCTTTTTGTTATATTTTACATGAGGCTAATCATATATAGCTGATAATTTTCCAAAACAAGGTGTGAGAAGAACATGTCACTTCATGGCTTGGATTTGAAGAAACTAAATTTTAAATATTGTCAAGGGGTTATTTTAAACAACAACAGTGTTTCAGTTATCGAGTATCTTTATATTTTACATATTTTTTTGTATTCATCTTATTAAGAAATTGTTATGCTTATGCTTATCAAGAAAGAAAACATGAAAGATTGAATAATTCAAGAAATAAATTTATTATTTAACTGAGTGAATTCGATATTATTTTACTGAGGGATGTTAAAAACTGAAAGTCATCCATCTTAATGTAATGATCTACTAAATTATTATATCTCTATAAACCTTTGAATTTTTATTATTGGTTAGTTAGTTTTCATTTATATGAGAGATAAGGTTTTTTTTTTAAATATGGTTAATAGTCATATTTGAGGTCAAATCAAAGTGTGGTCCACTTACTTTTAGAGTTAAAATGTTATTAGAAATTATTCTTCAATAAAAGTTTTTTAATATGAAATACTGATATGATTAAAATAAATTATGGATGAATAATAAATAGATTTAGAAAAACTCTTGATTGATATATTTTTATGAAACCTAAAACTTTTTATCTCAAGTTGAAAAAAAAAATATTTATAATTCATATAATGAGAAGTTGAAGAGTTACAAAACAATTTATGTAATGTAAGCTTAAGGCTTAAACCATAAGCGAATGAGGTCTTAACTCTTAATATTAGATCGAGGTTTGTGTTTCTTGTAAAATATTTTTTTAAACTAGAAGGAGTTAATTTTTATTTGTTTATTATAGACTTAGGTATGAGTTTGCTATAAAATAATTATTTTGTCCATAAAAAATATTTTTTCACCAAATCTATGAATAAACAATTTGAACAATAACCTTTCAACTCTTAAACAATTTCATTTTTTTTAGTAAAAAGTAAAAACAACTTATTTTTAAAGCAAAAAGGATCAATTTTTTACTTGTTTATGGCAGGTAATAATAGAAATATGGCAAAAACTAATTATGATAACTACATTATCCATAACTATGTATTATTTAGATTCCAAAAATTAGTATAAATTAATAAAGGTTGAATGAGAGATGTTTGCATATATTTCAACAACTTATTTGTCTTATTCTCTTATGTATTCCAATTTCTTTTGCCTTAGTTTTTGTCCCATTTTACTCTATCTTATAGCTTAAATTCCTGACATGCATTGAGAATTTTGAGTTTTATTTTCTTGAGTTCGTGTACTTTGTTTGGATGCTCAATTAAATAAAATGATGTTGAAATCTTAGCTAGTATAATTATTGATATGATCATGTTTACTCTAAAAGTAACAATAAGACCTTAATAATAAATGATTAATCAATAACAGAAACATATTTTTATCTTAAACAAATTTTAAGATTTTTAATAAGCAAATATCTTACTTCTATGCTTTTATTATATAGTTTAAGTATAATAATTGTTTTGATACATGTTAATAAGCATGCTAAGATCTTTATTGATTCAAGTGCTACCTTATATATTTATACTTAACATACGAATTTATTTTTAAACTCTATTACAAGTTCATGTTTTTTTTTCCTTGTTGCATTCAATCGAAACAAAATAATTATAACCTCTAAATCTTCGGATAACAAAGGAATCATGATAAAGTGATTCGAACCCTTATCCACATTAGCATTATAAAATATAAATTAAAAAATAATCAAATCAAATAAAAAGTCCAAATCCTAAAAATTAATGAATCATTTAAGTGTGCAAATTCATTTTTCATCTTTATCATCCTTTGCCTTTTCCATAGAAATAAATAATGACATAACTATAAATATATATATATATATGTGATAATAATGTTTTATTTGTTAAGATCCAGCCTTCAATATGTATCCAAAAAATAGAACTACAATATACATAATGATAATACTTGCTTATCTAACAAAAAAAAAAATAGAATTAAATTACTCATGTTAGCGGGTCATGAGTTTGGGTAAAAAATCTGCACTCTACACATTTTATTAAGTATAAAAAATAATCATGGCTTGAGAATGGTTTAAAAATAAATAAATTAATAAGCATAGTAAAACTGATAGATTTGAAGCCCAAAATACCTTTCCTTGAAATCATTTTCTCAAATTCTCTAAAGAGAAAGGACATCTTGCAGGTGCCACAAAGCGGTTTGCATTCCCTCAATTATAACAATGGCATTAATCATGAATACCATGAGAATGTGTTCTAAGGACATGGTATTAAGTAGGTTTTAAAGACCACTGCTAACTGTAACACATGGTATTAAGTTGGTTACAGTTTGCTATACACTTGCTTCTTGTCACTTCACAGGATTTCACTTCAAGCTCCGGTTGTTTACTAAAAAATATTTTTTCTAAGTAAATTTTTAAAACATAAATTATTTTTTAATATTAATACAGTAATAAAATTAAAAAATACATTTTAATATTTGATTATGTTATGAAAAATAAACTATTATTATTTTATTTTTTCAAGTTTATTAAAATAATAAGGAATAAATTTTATAAATTAAAAATTTGAATAAGAATAAAATTAAAAAATATATAATTTTTTTATAATTACTAAAAAGTGATTTTGGTCAAAAATAGAAGGAAAATAATTTTTTAGAAACCAAATCAAATTTTTTTAATTAGAAAATATTTTTTATTGACTAAAAAATATTTTTCATTAACTAAAAAATATTTTCTATTTATTTATTTCCCTAATAATAAAAAAATGTAAAAAAAAATAAAAATTAATTTGCAAATTTTGTTTTTCAAGAAACAGTCTTTAGGCACTCGCGTCGTTCTTTATTGTTGATGTTTTTATGAGCCAGGAGCCCAGGATGCGTTTTTCCTATACATTATTAAAGAGCACCATCAAGTCCACTTTGCTTGGAGAAGAACACAAGAAAAGAAAAACTGCAGCAACAGATTGCAACAGCTAAAACACAATGCCGTTATGTGTCACGAAAGATTTTATTAACTTAGTTAATTCAACATTGTAAGAGAACAAACACAGTTCAACAGAATGCGCAACTGGCTGAAATAAATATGATTGCTGCATAAATATTGGTCACAATCAGCACAAAATAAATAATTTTTCCCCTCAAACATTTTAGTTCTGAAACACATCTCAAGGGCATCATATATCCATACTCTGTGATAATTTTAGGATTTTTTTCTTCATTGCAATGCTAACTGTCATACAGACCTGATTGTTTTTATAAAATCACTGAAGTTCAAACTTTGAAGGATTATATTAAAGACCGGCAGAGAGAGAGATGCAAAGAATATTAAAGGAGAAGCTAAATTTAAATACCAAGGCCTCCCTTGCTGATACATTTGGCTCTGGTGTTCCATAGTTGCACTTCTGGTACCTCTCAAGAGTTTTGAGCATGCTGAACCAACAATAGTATCAATCAGTAATATTTAAATCTTGAAATCTAACCATCGAGATTGAAAATTGTAACAACATGTAGTGAGAGGTATGGGCACAATATATGTAGGAAGGGTTTTCATTTCAGCACAATCCTTTTCAGATAGTGTGAAATCTTCATACTTCCTCCTGTTTAAATTAATACCAAAACTCATTTACAATTCATGTTGTTATTAACTCAAGAAATTAACTTCTTTCGACAATGGATACTAACAACAAACGATTCACAACGAGAGAGAGATCCTGTAGTGTAGTTACGACATGGTAATTGACACAAAGGTGGCCAAATATTTTTCTAATGGATTATTTTTTTTTCCAGTTTAACTTCATAATACATGTATGTGAAAAGGTTTGAAACGATCTGAATGATCATTAAATTTAAATTTAACAAATTGATTGTGTTTCTCTTATTACGGAGCTTTCTTTTCCTAATATTGTTACTAAACTAGATCTATTTGAGTCCTTAAATGTAAAACAATATTTTTTCCTGGCTAGTAAGGTCACCCGAAAGGATACGAAGAGCACACCCTCTTCCTAATTAAGAAACTCTTTATTGGAAAAAAAAATTGATGTATCTAGATGAAATTTGAAAAATAAATTGGGTTGCGTAGAGGTATGGTCATGTTATTGATGACAGCCGAAATGGAAGGCAATATTCAAGCAATTAAGCGGCTAACACAGTATACTGGGAGACAAATGATGATGATTTTAAGCATTGAAGTTTAAAAAGAACAATGACTGAGCACGGCTTGATGAAGGATCGTGGTCATAGATAAGAAATTAAATTGACAGTAGAATTACCCCCACCCCGGATAAAACACTTTAGAATTATCCCCACCCCAGATAAAACACTTATCTTTTCATAATTTATTTTCCACGAAAGTGTGGTTGCTATTGCAGTTTTGCAATTTTCTTCTATCACGAAAGAAAATAAAGACTGCAAATTTAAGCTGAAATTAAAGCTTAATTGAGGCACAGGAGATGGAAACGAAAGTTTCTATCATAACACACACTATAAATTAATTAAGAGATTTTATTTCATCTATTTTTTTGTAATTTTTCTAAAAACAATCAAGCAATAATCCCAGGAAAAAAATCTCCTAATTGGTCCAGTAATTCAAAAGAAGAAAAGTGATTAGTCCTATCTTAAAGGCTTAATTAATTAAAACTGTTTTGACACAAACAGTCACATCGTACAAAGTACACACAAAACCCTAGCATAATCAAGAACATGAAATATAACATTGGACTGGAATTAAGGGTACTGTTAATTGTACAAGAACAAAAAAGGAACTACCCATCAAGAGGAACTAGAACATCCATGGACATTAGATTGATCACCCCTAGGACCCTAAAACTCACTTACGGACTTCGAAAACTCAACATTACAGATATAACTTCTGATCTGAATGGAAGAGGACAATTCAGAGAGGACTGATCTGTTGATATAATAAAACCCTAAGATCCAAGCAGCTTTGGAAAGATCAAAACCCTAGATGTATCCATTAGAATTCATATGATTGGAAAGCTTCTCTCTCCACAGGAACAGAAAGGCGAGAGTTGAAGATCTAATGGAAAGAATGGATGCTCCTATGTGAAAGGACTAATCTGAAGAAAAGAGAGGCAAAATGTCTCATTCATCTTGATTCATAAAAAAAACAGGAGAAAAATCTGCTGGAAAAAGTATGGGGGTAGAGAGCATGAACTGTTGAGAACCTGTCTTTTCCATCATGTAATTAATCTTAATCATAACAATATATATATATATATATATATATATATATTCTTGAAATTAACATGTGAAGACTGGGGTAGTTGGTAAAACATCTAAAAATTAAAAATTCATCAGACAGAAAATCAATTAGGACATGGAATGAAAAAACAAAGGTAGATTGAAGAAAAACCCTAAGCTTCATAGATTGCAAGTGAGAGAGAGAGCAGGATCAGCTGATTTGCCAACTTTCTTCAATCAAAACTCAAGAAAATTTTACTTGCTCAGCGAAAACCATGTTAATTTGGA
This sequence comes from Populus ilicifolia, assembly GCA_015708895.1. Taxonomy (NCBI): domain Eukaryota; kingdom Viridiplantae; phylum Streptophyta; class Magnoliopsida; order Malpighiales; family Salicaceae; genus Populus; species Populus ilicifolia. Next base: position 457,917 of record SRLM01000435.1, read on the forward strand.
TTTAAATGAACAATTGAAGGCCAAATTAACCCCGAAATGGTTAAATGAAAAGGGCCAACACTCTCAAAGATTATTAACAAAGAAAATGAAAGAAGAAAGAAGAGAAGATTATCTCTGAAATCGTGTAATAACGGTGCTATGTTGGATCCTGAAGAGAAAATGAAAGGAGAAGAGTGATAGAAAAGAAAAAAGATGCATTAAAACTCTTAGCTAGTTAAATTAAGAAGAAAACTCAAAGTTGCATAGCTTGGTGGGCTTTGAACAGTTTGAAAAGCAATGGATCATCTGAATTTCACTTTCCAAGAAGAAAAATGAACATACAAATGGAAAATTCAGATAGCAAGCCAAGAGGGAAAAGAGAAGGAGAAAGGGCAAAAAACTTCGGAAAAAAAACCAGAGAGGGTGATAGAGTTGAGTCAATATAACAGTTGAAGAGATACTTATCTCTCTTTTTTATTGTTTTCCAGTTGCAGATCTAACATCAACACCACCACAAACACACTCTACCTGCTATAAACGCCGAGACATTCACAGAAACGGAAACAAATAGAAACCAACTTTTGTTTCCATCTCTCTCTTTTCAATTCTCAAAACAAAAGCTTAAAAAACCCAACTCTGGAAACAGAAAAAATCAACTTCCAAAGCCCTGAAAATCTAAAGAAGGTTTCAAAACAAGAAACAAAAAAGGGGTCAAAGAAAAACTGATCAAATCTAGCTAGCGAAGAGAGTGAAGGAAGCTGAGAGAGGTAAAAGAGAGAAGCTTTTCTCTTTTCTTGTGTGTGTCGACGTGTACAAAAATTGGTTTGTTTTGGTGATACCTTGAACTACTGCAAAACTCGTACAGCTTTCCTCTATTAGAGAAGATGATGAGAGCAATCTCTGCATCACAAAGAACGGAAAGCTCATAGGCTTTCTTCAAAAGTCCATTCCTTCTCTTTGCAAATGTTACTTGCCTGTTGATCTTGTTCTCAATTCTCTTCAACTCAACCCTACCTCTCCCCATAATTTCTCCTTTCTTTCTTTCCTTCAAAAAAATCTTTCTTTTATTTTAGCACTCAAGTCAACAAATGCCAACAATTCTCCACACACAGAAGGCTTCTCTTCTCCTCTCTCTCTCCAATCACCAACACTTTTATTAGTATCACTTAATCTATGCTCACCTTTGTTAGAAATCTCACTAAAACAATTGATCAACAAAAGAAAGAGTAGTCCATCCCTCGAAATATTTAAGAACTACTCTACAATTATTGAGAAATTAACGCTAGCTAGTAAGAATAATATATAGCAGTAGAAAAGGGATTCCCAGTAATTAAGAATGACACTGACAGCCTCTGTGTTTTTTTTTTTAAGCAACTGTTTGGCAACGCGGTAAAGGATATTTTTGTTAAAAAAATAATAAAAAAATATTCAAAAATAATTTTTAATTTTAATTTTTTATATTAATATTAAAAAATATATAAATTTAATATCTTTTTAAACTAAAAACAATTTATAAAACAGGTTGGCATTACGAAAAAGGTCATAGATCGACGAAGGTGTACCGTGCCTAGCTACATGGGCTTTAAATTGTGTGGTGAACTTGGGAGAATGGATGGACGGTGGAGAACAAGTCCGAATGGAGAAAGGAGGTGTACTTGAAAAAGAGAGAAGATCGGGGCATTGGAGGAATAAATGTAAAGTAGGAAGGGTAAGTTCCACGTGTCGAAAGATAAAGTGAAAAGGGCTTCTGATTATCCACCTGACTATTTTCGGTTTTGGGCAATCAGGTGACTTAACCTTAAAATGTTTTATTCCTAGTTTCTTTTCTTTTACCATGATGCCCTTGCTTTCACTTTTGTGTTTTGGGTTTCGGCCGAGGGCTGTTTGGTTGTTTTTCCGCGGGATTAAAGGGCCGAGATGGGGCAAAAACAAGATTGTGAAAGTGATTTTACAAGTAAATATATATTTATTTTAAAAAATAAAAAAATTAATAAAAATCAAGGACTAAAATTAAAATCGGTAATCTCCTGATTTTAAATACTAATTTTACATTTTTATTAGAAATAAAATTCAAAAACTCTTCAATCTTCACTTACCATGACAATTACTTTACTAGTTTTAAATTATTATTGTTCACTACCAGAACAATATCACACACGGTCTCTTCATCACTATCCTAATAGACTCGATCATTCATCTCCTGTTTATTGACAAACCAAACATGACACCATGATCATCAACATCGATAATAAAATAATTTAAGGTTCGCAAGCTATCATCTCTTCCACAACCTAAAGATTTATAGCTATCACAAGCAACAACATCTTCTTTTTTAAAAGAAAAAAGAAAAGTTGGTAAACTTTTTGGTCTAGGTCTCTGGACAAAACAACTCTAATTTGGATGTGGGTTGTGTTGATGTCATTTATTTTCATTGGAATGTTATTTTATTTTTTTTGTTAATTAATATCCCTTTGTTTGGCTTGTGAATTTATTTGTGTTTGAATGTATTAGATCTTTTCTTTTCTTTTTTTAGAGGTTTTAGAACCGATCAATTATGTGGATGTAACACAAATTATTGTTGTTTCTGGTGTTAGTATTTGCTGTCTTTTATTAATATGTGATTTGTTGGATGGCATGTAAAATTTGAAGTATTGATCAGTTGTTGGCTTTAGTTCTATCACAAGAGGGATATGATGATAAAGAATCTGCAGATGCAAACCAGTGAAATAAGTCAATATGAATAGCTATGTTGTTTGTTTCATGGAATTTGTGTTGTTTCTAAATCATTTCTTTTTTATAAGCTTATTATTCAAGACTATGGGATTATTTTGTTGTCTTTTTCCTGTGAAGGGAATTTTTTTCTTGATAGGTTAGGTTTTGGGGTTTTTATTCTCTTTATTTATGTTTAATATGAGATTATTATTTTTTTGTTCAGCCTTAGTTTTTGCTATTGCTTTATTAAATAGAATTTGTACTCTACATTATTTATGATTTTATGATACTTTTTAACTATCTGAGTTTACTTACTAAAATTGAATTCAACTCTTCTTAGCTCCAAAGTTGTTAAACTCAATTGGTTTGATGCACTAGCTAGGTCTAAGATATAGATTGACATAGATTGGACAAGTTGATGAGAAATTAATTGATCGAAGCCAATTAAAAAGAATTATTTTTAAAATTTAAAATAATATCATTTTAAATTTATTTTTTAAAAAAATCAACAATCAAGTCAATTTCTAATTAACTTTTTTCACACCTAACCATAGTCAGTGCATCGACCAGTCAAGTTGGGTTCATAACAATGCTTTTCTTTTCATACCTTCTTTTATTCACTTCAAGTTATAAGAAGGGATAGTGAATTAATTTCCTGCTGATTATTCTATTTCCCATCATATATCTATCTATCTATCTATACATATACAACAGATTATGTATATTTATATTTATATTTATATTTCGACGCAAGAAGGGATAGTGAATTAATTTCCTGCTGATTATTCTATTTCCCATTATATATATCTATCTATCTATACATATACAACAGATTATGTATATTTATATTTATATTTCGACGCAACATGCTAATTGATCTCAATGAAGTCAAGTGTTGATTGATTGAAATCCTTTCACATTACTATTAATTACATGACTTGTTATGCTGGTCAACTTAATTATATGAAAAAAGTAATAATCATTATCTAAAAATAAAAACAAGAACCGTGTCGATCAAAACAATAAGGCGACAGAATCTTATTGCAGATTTAATGAATGTTAATTCTGAAAGCGAGGTTAATTTGAGCTTCATATTCTGATATGATAGTTGGGCCTTTGAATAAAGGGATAGTCAACAATCTGCTACGAAACCACTCGTCCACGTACAGTTATCTCTTACCTAAGCACATAAGTCTATCTCACGTCGAGGAATAGGAGCAATTGATCTCTGCATGTTAACACCATCGATTACTCTCATGGTTCTTGCTGTCTCCAACCTTTTGTTTTCTCTGATCATATGATGAAGCCAAGGCTTCCAAAAGTGCCCGACGTCCATGGCTATCTGACCAGATCGCTGTCGTGATATTCCTATTCCGACCAGTTTTGAACATCATCAACGACCCTCATTGTGGACGTCCCGTTGTTTAAAACAAAGAACAAGAGGGTGCTAAATAAATTGGTCAGCAGTACTGTCGCCTATAAGAGATTCGAATTGCTCGATCGCCACCAGATCTTTTTCAATATGTTAAGCATGACAATTCTGGTAGGCAAAAACCCATGCTAGCTTTACCATTTAAGCTTAAACATTTCTTCTCATGCTTGATTCACAACTAGCATATGTTGTCTAAACTTCAAGTAATCGCAAGTTTAATAAGATTAATAAGTTGATTTGAGTATTTTTTTTAATTAATAATTTTTTAATTTTATTCTGTAAAATTATTTTAATTAAAAATCATATCTCATCATTTATTTTGATTTAATATTTATAAGATCATATTAGTTTTATAATTCAAGTCACGAGTTTGATAAGTTCATAAAGTTGACTCAAATTTTTTTAATTGATATTTTTTTTATTTTATCCTTTAGCATTAGAGTGATTATGAAATAATTTTTATAATTTATTTTTATTTATTTTTTATAAGGTTATTTTAGTCTTATGACTCAGATAACGTGTTTTGCGAGTTAATCTGGATAGACTTTAGTTATTTTATTATATTTTATTTTTAAAACATTCTTTAATAATGAATTTATCAATAATTAAGTTTTATAATTTATTTTAATTTATTTTTTTATAAAGTAATCACAATCCATAATCTTATATTTTAGGTTTTTGATTTAATAACGGTACTCAATGATAAGTTTTTTTTTTGTTTTGTGTACGTGTCTAATCAAAATGTATGCTTTAATTTGGAAAAACGAAGAAGAAAATTCACAATTCAATCTTGAGAAGCTCAATTAATAATAATTAATTCTATAATAAAATTCCAATTTTAATTCTATTATTATTGTTGTTGTTAGTATTATTAAAAGGCAACAATACAACAGCACACACAGTAAATCACAGGAGGACCTTACAAATATTGCAATTGAGTAGCTAATTTCATCGATAAGAGATCGTAAGTTTGTCCAAAATGCATGAATGTATGTACAACCACCTTATATTCCTGGAAAAACATTGATGGTTCATTTCTTCTTTGTCTGAGCTGTTGTGAGACAAATTCCAGTCATCTGCTTTCCATTATTGTTACTAATTTATGGTCTTTCACCTATCAAATTCATAAGTTACAGTGAGTGAATTATAGTTGCAATTTAGTTTTCAACCGAATCTAGTATTGTTTGTTGAAAAAATATAACTAGTACTATAATTAAGTTGTTTTCTTAAAAAAATTTAATTAAATAGCAGCATGTATAATTTTTGTATTACTTGCATTCATTGCTTGGAATTTGTTATTTAGAGATCATCCATTCAAGTTATAAATACAGATCATTAATTTTAAAATTTATAAAATTAATCAAAATATATATAAGTTAATTTAAATATTTATGTTAATTAAAAAAAATTACAAGGAGAAAACATATGATAAAAGTTTCCGTCGGTCATCCATCGCACATCAAGAGCGCTGATGACAAAAAACAAAGCCCACATGTGTTCACCTGCTGGAAAGCTCAGTTTCGAACACTGTGAAGTGGTCCAGTAACATACGACATTGTTATATGTGTGGACACAAATGGACGGTGGCAGCCATGGTTGGTGGCAGCCATGGTTGGTGGCAGCCATGGTTGAAGTCATAGTCAAATGGTAGGTGTCTAACTTGCCCACCATTGTTGAACAATCATCTCCCTCATCAGCTATAAATAGATGTGCATTGATAGCTGAGATAGAGCACGAAATAGAGAGAAACACAGAGAGAGAGCTAAGGGTGAGAGTTGAGTTGAGTTGAGAAGTTTTCTCCTCCTCCTTGTTTTCTTGTTTGTATTGCTTTTGAGCTTGATTAATACAAACCAGTAGCTCCGTGGAGTAGGCAAGTTGCCGAACCACGTAAATTTGTGTGTGTTTGAATGTTTGGATCTCCTAACAACTGGTATCAGAGCCTGTTCTTGAAAGTTCTTGAAAAAGAGGGTGTTTGATCCAAACTCAACAATCAAAGTTATCCAAACGTGTTTTTGAAGATACCACCGTGAAGAGGACGACGAGAGGAATCCACTGGTGAAACCCCGACGAAAATACGACGTCCTGCATGCCCGCACGCGCCTGCACGCGCCACCACCAGTACTGTCCACGCGCACAGACGCGCCGAACGCGCGTCACGCGTCTTCCTCACCGTTTCCTGCAACTCGACTCTGCCACGTCATCAGCCACGTCAGCCGATCGACACAGTCATCAGCCACGTCACCTGCCACATCAGCCGTTTTGACACGGCCAACAGCCACGTCATCACTGACACGTCATCTGCCACATCACCACTGCCACGTCGGCCGAAAATCTCCGTGGATCTGACACGTCAGATTTGGTGGACCCCACACTGCCTACGTGTCTGACACGTCAGCCTGTCACGTCATCATAACTGGGTTTTGATCCGGTGTGGCGCAGCGACTATTCCGCCTGCCACGTGGCTTCATCTGCAGCGTCCAGTTATCCCAAACTTTGATTGCTTAAATCGGAGCCATCCGAAGTCCGATTTGGGTGATCTCAGTGTCGTTTCCAGCATTTTTGGCCATTCCGGACACATCTGTAAGGTCAGATTTTTGAGATTCAAATCCAAGAAGGAGTAAAAATGGCTGATGAAATAAAGGCTGCAGGTATTGAAAAATTTGATGGAACTGATTTTGGATATTGGAAAATGCAAATTGAAGATTATCTATATGGGAAGAAACTTCATCTTCCTCTATTGGGGAGCAAGCCAGAAAACATGTCAGAAGAAGATTGGCAGATTCTTGATAGACAAGTCTTGGGCATTATCCGGCTATCATTATCAAGAAGAGTTGCTCATAATGTTACAAAAGAGAAATCCACAGCAAGATTGATGGAAGCCTTGTCTGGGATGTATGAGAAGCCATCAGCAAATAACAAAGTGCACTTGATGAAGAAGCTGTTCAACCTGAAGATGACGGAAAGCACCTCTGTTACACAGCATCTTAATAATTTCAATACCATCACAAATCAATTGTCATCTGTTGAAATTGAGTTTGATGATGAGATCCGAGCACTTATTTTGCTAGCTTCACTTCCAAGCAGTTGGGAAGGTATGAGAACAGCTGTAAGCAACTCAGCCGGAAAATCCAAATTAAAATATGATGACATTCGAGACCTGATTTTAGCAGAAGAAGTACGAAGGAAAGACTCGGGTGAAAGTTCAAGTTCAGGTTCAGCTTTCAACATCAACACTCGAGGAAGGAGACAAGACAGAGGCTTATCCAGAGGCAGATCAAAATCAAGGTACAGAAGCAAAAGCAAGTTTGGACCTAGGAAGCAAGTTGAATGTTGGAATTGTGGCAAACCTGGCCATTTCATGAGGAGTTGCACAAAACCAAAGAAACCTGAAGCTGACTCTGCAAATGCCGCTACAGACGAGGTACAGGATGCTTTGATCCTTGCAGTACATAGTCCTATTGATGATTGGGTTCTTGATTCTGGAGCTTCATTTCACTGTACACCACACCATGAAATGATGCAAAATTATACTGCTGGAAATTATGGGGTAGTCTATCTGGCCGATGGACAACCATTGAATATTGTGGGTATAGGAGATGTGCAAATCAAGACAATGAATGGATCTATATGGAACTTGCAAAATGTGAGGCATGTTCCTGAACTAAAGAAGAAGTTGATCTCGGTCGGACAACTTGATGATAGTGGCCATTCAATCCTTTTCTCTGGAGGAATGTGGAAGGTATCAAAGGGAGCAATGGTTTTGGCTCGTGGAAAGAAAACTGGCACTCTGTATATGACCACAAGATCAGCAGATATAATTGCCTCTACTGAAGCAGAAAATCAAGCGCAGCTATGGCATTGTAGACTCGGCCATATGAGTCAAAAGGGAATGAAGATACTTCAGTCAAAGGGAAAGCTGCCAGAGTTAAAAAATGTTGATCTAGACATTTGTGAAAGTTGTGTTCTCGGAAAACAGAAGAAGCTCAGTTTCTTAAAGGTTGGCAGGACCTTAAGACCAAGAAAACTAGAACTGGTGCACACAGATTTATGGGGACCAGCTCCAGTAGCATCTCTTGGCGGTTCTCGGTACTATGTCACTTTTATTGATGACTTTAGCAGAAAGGTATGGGTCTACTTTCTAAAAAATAAATCTGATGTGTTTGACACATTCAAGAAATGGAAGGCTATGGTTGAGACTGAATCAGGTTTGAAGCTGAAATGCTTACGATCTGATAATGGAGGAGAATACATTGATGGAGGTTTCAAGGAGTATTGCGCTGTCAACGGTATCAGAATGGAAAAGACAGTTCCAGGCACACCACAACAGAATGGTATTGCTGAACGGATGAACCGGACCATCAATGAACGAGCTAGAAGCATGAGGTTGCATTCTGGGCTACCTCAAACATTCTGGGCTGATGCAGTTCATACTGCAGTTTACTTGATCAACCGTGGACCATCAGTACCTTTGGAGTTCAGACTGCCCGAGGAAGTTTGGAGAGGTAAAGAAGTACAACTTGCTCATCTAAAAATCTTTGGGTGTGTTTCCTATGTGCATGTAGACTCTGATGCTCGCAACAAGCTGGATGCCAAATCAAAGAAATGTTTCTTTATTGGCTATGGAGATGAAGAATTTGGATTTCGGTTTTGGGATGATCAAAACAGGAAGATTATCAGAAGCAGGAACGTGATCTTCAACGAGAAAGTTTTGTACAAAGACAGATCAAGTACAGAACTAGAGATAACTGATTCAGATACGAGTCCACAGAAATCTGAATTCATACAATTAGAAGGGCTTCCTGATATTACCACTCAAGAGTCCATCCAAGACAGTGCAAACACTTCAGTACCCACCACTTCTTCACAAGATAGTGCAGAGCCAAGTGAACCAGCTGTTCGCAGGTCTTCAAGGACTATAAAGCCTCCACAACGGTTCACACTTCTACTGAATTATATCTTGTTGACAGATGGTGGTGAACCATTAACCTATGAAGAATCCTTACAAGATGGAAACTCGAGCAAGTGGGAGTTAGCCATGAAGGACGAGATGGAGTCATTGCTGAAGAACAAGACTTGGGAGTTAACCAAACTGCCTGAAGGAAAGAAGGCCTTGCAAAACAAGTGGGTTTACAGAGTAAAGACTGAGCATGATGGAAGCAAACGCTTCAAGGCAAGACTTGTTGTAAAAGGGTTTCAGCAAAAGAAAGGGATCGACTATTCTGAGATATTTTCTCCAGTTGTGAAGCTTACAACAATCAGAGTTGTCCTGGGGATAGTAGCTGCAGAAAATTTACATCTTGAACAATTAGATGTAAAAACAGCATTTCTTCATGGAGAATTGGAGGAAGACATTTACATGCAACAACCAGAGGGGTTTGCAATACCAGGAAAGGAGAGTCAAGTTTGCAAGCTAAAGAAGAGCCTATATGGTCTGAAACAAGCTCCAAGACAGTGGTACAAGAAGTTTGACAACTTCATGTGTAGTACGGGATACACAAAATGTCAGGCTGATCATTGTTGCTATGTCAAACATTTTGACAACTCTTATATCATTCTACTGCTATATGTGGATGATATGTTGATTGCAGGATCCAGCATGGAAGAGATTGACAAGCTAAAGCAACAATTGTCAAAACAGTTTGAAATGAAGGATCTGGGAGCTGCTAAGCAAATACTTGGCATGAGAATCATCAGAGACAAAGACAAAGGCATACTAAAGCTTTCACAGGCAGAGTATGTCAAGAAGGTTCTTAGCAGGTTTAGTATGGATAATGCTAAGCCAGTATGTACACCTTTGGGGAATCATTTCAAGCTCAGTAAAGACCAGTCACCAAAAACTGAGCTAGAACGTGGATACATGGACCAGATTCCATACGCCTCAGCTATCGGCTCTTTGATGTATGCCATGGTCTGTACTAGACCAGATATTGCCCATGCAGTGGGAGTTGTAAGCCGATATATGAGCAATCCTGGAAAGCAACATTGGGAGGCAGTGAAATGGATCATGAGGTATTTAAAAGGCTCATCGGAGACATGTCTTATTTTCACAGCTGACGGATTGAAACTTGAAGGCTTTGTAGATGCTGATCTAGCAGGAGATGTTGATAGCAGAAAGAGTACTACAGGTTACATATACACTCTAGGAGGCACTGCTGTTTCTTGGAGTTCTACCTTGCAAAAGATAGTTGCTCTTTCAACGACAGAAGCAGAATATGTTGCAGTTTCAGAATCTGCAAAAGAGATAGTATGGCTACAGAGTTTCCTGCAAGAATTAGGCAAGATGCATGAAAAAGGTACTTTGTATAGTGACAGTCAGAGTGCAATCTTCCTTGCCAAGAATCCAGCATTTCACTCCAGAACAAAGCACATACAGATCAAATATCACTTCATCAGGCAATTGCTCGACGATGAACAACTGTTACTTGAAAAGATCTGTGGAAGCAAGAATCCAGCCGACATGTTAACCAAAGGAGTTACTCTCGATAAACTGAAGCTGTGTAAAGCTTCAGTGGGTCTTGAAGATTAAAAGACAGACCTAACACCATTTGTGTCCAAGTGGGAGATTGTTATGTGTGTGGACACAAATGGACGGTGGCAGCCATGGTTGGTGGCAGCCATGGTTGGTGGCAGCCATGGTTGAAGTCATAGTCAAATGGTAGGTGTCTAACTTGCCCACCATTGTTGAACAATCATCTCCCTCATCAGCTATAAATAGATGTGCATTGATAGCTGAGATAGAGCACGAAATAGAGAGAAACACAGAGAGAGAGCTAAGGGTGAGAGTTGAGTTGAGTTGAGAAGTTTTCTCCTCCTCCTTGTTTTCTTGTTTGTATTGCTTTTGAGCTTGATTAATACAAACCAGTAGCTCCGTGGAGTAGGCAAGTTGCCGAACCACGTAAATTTGTGTGTGTTTGAATGTTTGGATCTCCTAACAGACATGGCCGGTGAGCCTTTGCCTTTGCGTATCACTGTTCGACCAGGCATCAAGTGACGGAGCAAAGCAGCTCTGTCGTTGATCTTTCTGTCGTTGATCTTTAATGCAGACAACCGGAGATGGGCAATTAAGCTCGACGTCAAGATGATGAAGGAGCAGTTGGCGTTTACTACCACCAGAAAAATATGCCACGGTACGCGATACACGGAATCATCTTTCACTAGTATATTATTTATTTTATTTTGGATGACACGAGACTTTTAGGGGGGATTAAATTGATAACCTTAATCTGAAAATAAATAGCGGGACAAATCCTCAAATTAATTAGATAGTGTATTTTTCTGTTACACAAAGGCTCAACACTCAAAATTAATATAAATGCCAGCATAGTTATCAAATTTGGTTTAAAGCCAGGTCGGTCAAGTTAACTTACATATACATAAGTCAATTTACATATATTCTCAGAATATAGTTGCTTTGAATTTTTTAAATGAAATAATTTTGAAATAAAAATTAAGAAAAACTAAAACAATTTTATTTTGAATTATATATTTTTTATATTCTTAGAATTGATCCAACAAGATCAACTGAATCACAAATTGATCCACAAATCATTTGAGTTCAATCATATCACCTTTAAATTTGATTTGACAGCAAACTCAACCAAGGCTAAATTATGGATCAATGAGATGCCAAATCTATTAAGTTGGATCTAGTTTTTGATAACTATATATCACAGGTTAAATTTGATTTGATCTTCTTTTTTTTAATGGGGAAGCATTTTGTATATGTGGGAGAAGGATACTTATAATTGAAGTCTGTATATGTTGACGAGAATTGGACATAGAATTAAACACAAAGACGAATAGAGAGAGGCAGATCTTTCTCTCTTACGGCCGGCTATATATATATTTTCCTGGAAAAAAAAAAACAGGGTTTAAAGGCATATCATTGTATTCTATGGTATACTGTCGTGGTGTTTTTGGCGTTCATGCATGAATATGAAATTAATCTATCGAGTTAGATTGTAGTGGTTGCAAGGATCTATTCCAATTAAATATCTTCGGGGTTCCTTCATCTTTGCTAAGCTTTCAAATAAAGAATGTACGTAGACCTCCTATTCATAGCTTAGATTTGGGAACACATCATAGCTTGACTGCAGTAAATAAGTTCCAGACTGCAATTTAACATTCAATTCTATAGATATATAAACCTAATTAGTGGGGAGCATTTCATTTTATCTCGAGCATTTATCAAAGTAACATGCATGCCAGTGAAATGCTTCCATATTGTAACTATGGAAATGCTAGAATCGGGTGGTCCACTATTATTTCCTTCTAAGAAAAGAGGGTCGGTAAATCAAAAGAATATTAAAGAAGTGGAAGCAACAGGGCTAGGTATATAAATGCTATATATGATGAATGGTATTGTACAATATTTCTTTATTTTTTTCACGAGCATGTATATACACAACTGCGTATGAAGAAAAAAACCAAAATAAACATCAAATAGCGAAAACCTCCAACCGTTTAGTTAGTAGGGCCTGAAGGAGGAAGAAAAACGAGAATTATATGTGCATTAAACACAAACCTAACATTTCCTAAGAGAAATTGGGTCAAATTCATATTTATGAATCACTTAGGAGTTGAAACTATAGAGCAGTTAGAGGAAGGATAGATTAAATTTACATCTTCAACATTGTTAGAAATTAAAAGTCATGAGAACCCACTTTTTTTATCATCATCAAATTTTATTGGGTTTGAATGATTTTTCCTCATTACCAAACAACTAAATAAATTAAAACTCAACCTTATTTCATATATAGAAAAATTATTAAATACATACCTATTAGATTGTATCAATTTGGACAGGACTCTTTTGATTGGTCTCAAAATGAGGAGCAAAGATTTAATTTGGTATTATTATTAACAACAACATAACTTATCTTTCACAAACTAGCCTTCGAACCAAAAACAATTAATACCTGCATGATATGGTTTTTATCGCACACAGAGGCCTGTATTTGTAAAAATAACTGTGGCTTTATCCAGTCCAATTCGCCGATCCTAACGTGCAAAGGCATGGCTAATTAACTTGCTTCTTCTGGTGCTAGCTATAGAGTGCAGGTTCTTTATAAATAATACAAATTAATTAAAGCTTTATTTTTAGTTTCTTGGGGTTCCATAGTTACTGTTTAATTTCCAATCTCTTAATTAAAGCTTCCAAGTTAGCCTGACACGGATTAGTAACTGATTAGTTTTGTCTTTTTTTTTTGTTCTTTTTTTGGGTTCCATAGTTTCTGTTTAATTTCCAATCTTTTGCTTTGTTTCATGGCTTATAATATTCGGTAAGCTTCCTACCAGCTATCATGCATGGGCAGACGGAGAAATTGGGACAATGTATTATGTTTTCAGACTGGCAAGTACGGAAGAATAAGCACAATTGGAAGCGTAGACAACAGAAGGATTGAATTTACGTACACGGCAATGAGTGAAGCTACTTCCCTATTAATTTGATTGCGACTACTGATCAACCATGTGCAATCTTTACTTGCAGCTGCTTTATTTATGATCACGGTGGGTGGCGGGCCACTTGACAGACGAGGTGGTCGTACAGATACAAAATGTAGCCCGACGCATCAACAAGCTAAAGTCAATATATTTTTACCGTGAATGAGGGAGCAAAACTGGTTTAAATTTATTTTTTTAATTAGCATGAATTTGAGGTTTTTTAGGGTTATTAGAAGTTTATATCTTATTAATTTTAGAGTTTATATAAAGTATAAATTGAGGTGTAAATAAGCTGATTATATATATGTATGTATGTATGTATTCTACTATGTATTACCCATCTCCCCTAGCCAAACTTGTTGCAGTGCTTTTCGTTGTGTGAAATCAAATGCGGGACGTATCAATTGATGCTGATAGACTGTTTGCTTGATATTCAAGGGGTTAAAAGCAGAGAATTTCGGGGTGTTTTCCTCAGCTAATTTGACTTTGCGTTCAAGTACTTTCCGATTTGGTGAAACAAAGAATCTAAATGTTCAAGTTACATGAAATAGGAAGATTAAGTGGTTGATTAAACCCATGAATTATCTCTTAATTCTGCAAAGCTTGGAACGGGTTCTAGTCCAAGCTCTGCAAGATACCCAAATTAGCAATAGATGAGGAAAACTGAGTCACTCCTTGAATCCAAGTTTAACCTTAACTTGATTGTATGTGATTTACTAATTAGAGATAACTTGGTTAGTGAAAATAATGAAATGGTTGGTGGGGGACCATGAAGATGCAGTGGAAATCCGATGGCCGGAGACGAAGAGGGCCACCCTATGAGGCTAGTACTTTAGCGATGTCAGATTTCTTTCTATTTTAAGGTAAACACTATCAACGTCAGCAATAAGGGCACCTGGACCGTAAGCCTATTTCGTAAACATCTTTAATCGATCTACAGGGGTTGGTTCTCTGATACATTAGCCAAAGTCTTATTCCTTGAAACACTCAACAAGTTTTCCTCGCCTAGTTGTCTTCCATGACTTTTGTCTTGGAGCACCGTGCACCGTTTCGATGTCAGGGTTGGTTTTTTTAAAAAAAAAAGTTATAGTTGTTTGGTTCTGCATAGATGTATTTTAATTAATTTTTTTAAAATTTTAAAATTAATAATCAAATAAACTTTTAATATTTATAATATTTATAATAATAAATTTTAAAATTTTATTAAAATAGACTATAAAACATGTGGAAAGCATTTTTTGTTGATGAATATTATTTTCATTCTATTTAGTTTCTGGAATTTATATCTCATTTTATTTTAATTATTAAATTATATTTATTTTTAATTAGATCTTTACCTTTCATATATTGTCATAGTTTTATTTATTCCTATGTGATTTGATTTGATTTGCATTGCTAGATATTCTAATGTTAAGTTAAAGTCCAATTTTTCAAAAATAATTTTATGTTATTTTTAAAACTGAAATTGATAAATCAAGGACTAGAACTAGCATTTCAAAAAAAAAATCCACTCTTTCATTTCCGAGAGATGTGGGCATGTTAAATTTGGTCCCTCAAGTTTTATTTTTTTTTCATTTTTTAGGCTTTTTATGTTTTAGTCCATAATTTTTTATTTTTTATTTTTTACATTTCCATCTTTGAATGTCTAAAGAAAAGAAAGAAGGTAATTTATAAAAAGGAGAAAAAAAGTTCCTAGAATACCAAATTCCAATAACCTGTTTATTTGATATCTTTAGACATACCTTACAAAAATAATAATAACAAAATATTATTTAATATATTTTTAAACAAGAATATTTTTTAAAAAAATAATTTTGTAAACTTTTACTTCAATAATATTAGCTTATTATAAAAAAAATATTATTTTAATATATTTTTAATTAAAAATATTTTAAAAAATTATCTTACTAATTTTTACACCAATAACATTAGCAATAATATCTTTAGACGCAATTTAGGGCTCACCTTTTACACCAATAACATTAGTTCGCCAACTTTACATTTATCTTCAGGCCACTAAGCGACGCCGTACTGCGCACATGGGAGAAGCAGAGCAAGAACAGCGACGTGCGTATCTTTTAGATGTAAAAGAATCAAAATAAATAGTTCCATTTATTGCAGTGCTCTTCCCCCCATGAAATCAAATAGCAGTCCCCTTAACCACCTTCTAGATGGTGGCTAAGTGGTAAGAATTTAGGATCAAGGGGTTTACTTTCTCTGTGGTCTCAGGTTCGAGTTCTTTGTTGCTCATATAATGACCACTGGAGGCTTACATGGTCGTTAACTTCAGGGCCCGTGGGATTAGTCATGATGCGCGAAAGCTAACCCGAACACCTACGTTAATCTAAAAAAAATAGCAGTCCCCTTACCATGCAAGTGAGGTTATATCAGTGGGAGAGGTTTTTTTTTTTTTTCAGCATTTGAATTCAAGTCTTATCATGCACGTTTGTTATCCTGACGGTGTTTTACCTGTTCACTAAATTTATAGGATATTCAGTGGACTGTATGAATTAATCGTAGTGTGTATAAGCTGGTCCGAACATCTCATGAATAAGAAAAATAGCAATGGCAAACTTTCCACAAGTATTGTCCTCGCTAGCAAAAGCACAAATATTCTTTAAATATTTATCAGTTCCTAGAATTTTGGTTTTCGTTGACGCGAGATAGATAAGCTTCCAGCGAGACCTGAACAGCTACTTAGAGAAACCAGCTGCGTCCAGTTCTATTTTACTAAGAAAGACTTGTAAATCATTAATCCTTATACTGTGAACTGTGGTTGATTATCCACTCAAGTATAAGCATCCGAAAATTTCATCAATGATTAGTAAATAGTAATTTTGGTGTTGGAATAGTTCGTACAAGAACACACAGAAATAATTCTATTCCAAGTTGAAGAGAGAAAAAAAAAAACACTATTGGAAGCAGTACTGTGATACGTTATTTATGGGTTACATCTTGGTGGGATTTTATGCAGTGTTATTAAACTTGGATCGGTTTAACAAGAACCGGTTGATTTATTGATTGGTAATATAACCCGGGACAAGTTTCACGTTGAAATAAATAGGAGTTGACTGTGTGGAATTCGGTTAATCTAATCAAAATCTGGACAAGACTTATTTTAATTATTTTATTTATTTATTTATTTTTAAATAATTTTCTTTTATTTTAAAAAAATCAAAATTATGCTATTTTAAATTAATTCAGATTAAGCCGATATTAGACCGAGCTGACTTATTTATTCCTTGAGCCTGGTTATGGATAAGCCAAGTTTAACAAAATTGATTTTATGTGGACGGTAGAAAGCTGACACTCAGATTTTCTTTTAATGCCAATAATATATATATATATATATTTGTGAAATACATCCTGAGAAATTCATATTAAATTTACAAATTAAAAGCTTAAGTTTAACCTTAAAAGAAACTAATAGCTTATTTGAAATCAAAATTACATATTGAATTGAATTGAATTTACAAAATGAATATTAATTTAATTTATGACCTATTATAATTTTTATATTTACAATAAAATATTAAATCACAAGATTAAATTCAATTAAACTGTTTAAAATGTATATGAAAACGAGTTAAAATAACAATCTTGACTGTTTTAGACGAGTTACGCATCTTTGAAGAGCATAAACTTGAGAGTATCGCTGCCATTAAAATAGGTAGTGGCAATAGCCTCCCACACTGATTTTACCGTTGGAAATCAAATAAAATTTCTTCAGAGAGGGATTTATAGAATTGATTAGCCATCCTTTGATAATGGCATTGTCTATGCACTATTTTCAAAAAGAAGGATCTGTTTGAGGAGGCTGAGGTAATTCATCATTGATATATCCCAACTTGCTAAGGAAATTCACCATTGATATCTCCAACTTATCTTTGCCAACGATATACATCTCGATAACTTGATACTAGAGTCTATAGCTGGTGTCATTCAGCTTGATTCCAATGAGAGCAGCGGGAGGTTCAGTTGTATGGGCTGGAGTTTTTGTCAGAACATCAATCATGTTCGCAGTTAACTCATTGATGAAAGAGTTGGGTGGAAGATCACTTTAGTTATCAACATCTCTGGTGATCTCCATGGAGACCGATGGAGAAGTATTGGAATAATCAAAGGTTAATAGAAAAGAAGGCAATTCCAGAATCGAATTGGCTATGATACCATTATAGGATTTGAAAATATATTTTTTTATTTTTGTATGTTTCTTTATAATGATTGTTAGTCTATTAATACAAAAAATCTCTCAATTAGAGACAAAAATAATATTTGACCTTTTAAATCAGGGATTCCTAAAATTTCTTTATTGTTTCTATGATCTCTATATGACAACTCACGCCAACACAAACTTGGTAGGAGAAAGAAGAAACAACGAGCCCCATCATTGAAGAAGAAAAATATTTTTGCTTACCAAATTGCATCCATGGTTTGTTTCATATACACTCCGATCTTCTTCAACTTCAAAAGTTATATTTTTTTTGCGATCTGAACTGTACTTGAGATGGGTTTCGGTTATTATAAGAATTGTTTTTGTATTGATAGAGATTTTTGTAATGCAAATTGACAATTTTAATTATTTTTCTTTTTAATTATATATGATGTTTAGTTGATGTGTCTGTGATAATCAGTCACAAAGAATGCTGCTTTTTCAATGTTTTGTTTTTTCTGTTTTGTTTTAAACGGAGACAGTTATTTATTTTAGGGGTTTCAGGAGGGACTAAAAATGTGGATTTTTTAAAATATTTTTTTAAGTGAAATTATGTTAGCATGTCAGAGATTCCCCAAACTTATTTGCTTTTGTGCATTTATGAATTGAATTCTATTTAGAATTTAAATTAATACTCTAAAAATTATTCAAAATAAAAATAATAATAATTTGATAGTATGAATTGATCTATTAAATTCACGGAATTCCAAACAATCTATAAAAAAATTAATGGCTAATTACAATTCTATTTATTTAAATGACTTATAAATTAATAACCTGTTGCGCTTGATTATCCACTCAAATAGAAGTACCCGAATATATTACTTCTTTTTTTTTTATCAATGATTACTAAATAGTGAATTTGGTGCTGGAATAGTTTGTAAAAAAAAATACAAAGAAATAATTTTATCCAAGTTGGAAAAAAAAGAAGAAAAAACACTTCATTGGAAGCAGTGTGATATCTTATTTATGAGTATTTGGATTGATGGATCCTCTTGTGAACTTGACGCTTAGAATTCTTGGTGGGATTTTATGTGGATACTATTGAAATAAAAAAAATGACACTCATTATATACATAATGACAGTGATGTTATGTTATTTTTAAAATGGATCGGTATCCTGAGATTACATAACTCCCTATCTTGAGTAATTTTTTTTTAATAAGCCATGAAAGATTCATTAGCTAAAAAATTGGAGGAAGAGAATCACAAGTATGCCAAGCAACATCGTCGAGGAAGAAAGCTAAAAATAACAGAGAACCCAGTAGACGTTTGCCAGAGAAAAGAAGAAGAAGAAGAATTTGCATATCATATGGGCTTGGCCCGTGAGAAGCTAAAATGAAGCACAGTGGAATATATAATCTACATCCATTCTTGCCCATGCTTGGTGGGTTTGCACCACAGGTCACAACCGGCGAAGTAGATTTGCGCCAACCCCAAATATCCCCCCATGCATCTATTAAGTTACTCTATCTCAACGGAACTGGATCTCTTTTTTCCCTTTCCTGAGATCAAATTGCACCCCTTCAGCAAACCCACTACCGATCAAGCTTAACAACAACACTAATTTTCTGTGGTATCTTTTGATAAGAGGTTCTGGGTCTAAGCACATATAATTAGGTTAGCTTATATATGTGAATATGTTCTATATCCCAATTTTGCAACACTAATATATTCTCAAAGTAAATAGCTAGAACGATAAAATTGTTAAGTTCTGTCACGAGATTAAGAGCTTCATGATCCTTTTTTTTAGAAGCTTTATAATCCTTTTAAAAAGCTGGTTGTGAAGATTTGTTTTCGCATAGCTAATTAAAAAGTTAAAATCTTATTTATTAACAGAATTAATTAAACAAATTGTTCCATCAACTAAAAAGAGTTATACATCACCACCTATAAAATTAAAAAAGAGCTCTTAGTGCACCTGAACCTCTAGCTCCGTGGTCTGCTGCCAGGTTTGCCTTGCAGCCACCCGAGTTCGATCCTCTGTGTGCACCTGTCTGCCACCCCTGCGGTGTCTTACTTGTTCATTGGGCTTGCCGGATGTTCAGTGAGCCGTGTGGATTAGTCGTGGTGCGCGTAAGCTGGCCCGGACACCCCACGTTAATAAAAAAAAAGCTCTTAGTAATTTTAAGAAATGTAATTCAACTGATCCGATCCTAAATTTATTTTTTAAAAAATCATCAGTTTAAGTCTCACGAACCTCAGTATCACTAGAGGCTTAAATAGTTATTAGTTTTAAAACTTATAGAATTAATTAGGGTTTGCAAGCTAGTCTGGATATCCATGTTAATATAAAAAAAAATCGAAAGCTCTTGATAAACCTGAGAGATAACTAAATTGATCAGGCCTTGAGTTTGCTACTCAGTGGTCATAAATTCAAGTTCTCTCACTTAATTGTTAATTTTAAAATTCTAAAAATTAATCGAGAGATATGAATAAGTTAATCGAATCACTCACGATTACCCAAAAAAACTCTTATTCTATCAATTCTTACTATATTTAAACCTAATTAGTTTTCTCGTGTTGGTAGCTCATTCAAATAATATGCTAAGTTACTATTATGTTATAATTCTGAGCATGGTGGGGATTTTACACATTTTTTAAACTTTCACAATAGTTAAGCATTTACCCCCTCCAACCCTAGAGTTTTTATGATGGCACTCAAGTTAAAATGTCCCGTCCCTAGTTGCATGCCAGAAGTGTATTTTAATGTATCAGATGCTTCTATATGAATTAACCAATCCAATCGCTATGGGTATCGTGTGGTACTCAATCCGAATCCATTCCAAAAAAGATGTTAAACTTCAAACAATTGATTTTTTTCAAGCTTATGTTATTAATTATTTTCAACTTTGTAATAGGATTTCATGTTAATCGTAACATAAATGATCACGATTTTGTACTTTCTTGTTTTATTATGGTAAATCTTAATCTAATTATATGAGCAATACTTTTTTTCCCCTTATTACTACACTACAATACACTACACTATCTAAATTTAAAGTTTTAAAACATACAGTTGGTTTAAATTAATAATATATATAACTGACTGTTAATCTCTGACATGAGATGGGGCTAGGTTACCCCTTTTTTTTCTTGTGTAATTATATTTTTAGTGTCAACCTCTATCGAGGACTGCAAATTTACAAGTATATAAAATCATCCATAATAAGATTCATACATAGATACAAGGAAGGATGAAACATACATAATTTAATTTTTTATTTATTTCCAGATAAGTATCTTTTATCTTTTTGTGAAAACAAAAAACATAACAAGTTGATCAGTCTCTAACTCTGAGTAAGTTATCACAGGGAGTAATTCATTCTGCACCTTACAATGCCTCGAAATCAGCTCTTTCAAGCTTGAATCGCTCTCGAACATGCGAAATGTAGGTTGCAGCTTTCATGTCTACATTTTCGTCACCACCAGATTCTGGATAACTTATCAACTTGGTTGTGGAAACCTTGTGGAAGGATGGAGGATTTGCGTAATAACTCTGGCGGGTAGGAAAATCTACGTGAGTACCATTGAGGGTACACGGGCTAGGACTGACCTTGCTACTAGATTGCACTTCCTTAGAAGGCTTGATGACTCGAAACAAAGACTTGACCAGCTTACCTCTCACAAACCCACGAGTTGATCCCCGGTGTTTTGCTTCCATTTTTTTTTTCTTTTGTTAAGTTGGTGAAAGCTAGGAGGGATTATGTGGCTGGATATGGTAGCACTTAAGATTATAATTGTTTTGCCAATGTCCATTCCCAAGACGCATTTGAGCTATATATACAGATGGAGCAAGGCGCGTCCGAATCTAGCCATTTGAAACTGCAAATATACCCCTCCAATACATGTAGATAGGAGAATTGTTCCTTCTCATGATGATTCGGTGCCCCTTGATTAGGGTATTAAATGACCGATAACTGGAGCAAATTGTAATCCAAGGGCCTCGAATTGGAAGAGTGGTTTCGATAAGCACGAAACATACTGTTGGCCCACCGCCCATTACGATCCAAGATTTTGAATGGATAAATTTGAGATGCTTTAATTTGAACTGTTTTCCTGAGATATGGATGATGGATACCATAGTGTTGATACTTCCCTACCAAGGCACATAACTATTAAGAAGATACGGTTCCCTTTCGTCTTCTTTTTTTAATATATTCTCTGCGATTAAAAAAAAAATTGAAAGTGCAATATTATTTGTGGTTTAAAATATTTTTTATTTAAAAATATATTCTTTTATTTTTAATAATTATTTTTTATATTAGTACATTAAAATAATTTCAAAAAATTAAATAAAAATAATTTTTAAATTTTTAAAAAGCCTGGTTTCGACCGCCATGTTCCCAGAGACTGTGAATGTATTTGTTTATATAGCTAAAAGATATAGAACTTATGAAAGAAAATAGAGTAAACAAGACATTCTCATGTGATGGGGGCAAGTAGGACCTTTTAAAAAAAACTATGGACCCCAATACTGACGTCCATATTATAAAATGCTCCGAAAGTTACGGGCATTATTACACGCTACGACGGAGCATAAACCATCCTTGGACGGTCCAAAAGACATATGAACGTGAAGCAACAATACCATCAGATTCGTGTTTGGGCATGAACCCAAACGAATTTATCTCTGATGTCTTTTGACTAGCAGAGTGCCAACCCAAGGACTCAGATACATGGCAAACCTTTTGAAGATCCACGGTTACTCGCTTAACCGAAAGGAGACCGCCCTTGTCTCTGCAAGCCTTTTCTTCTCGATGGCTCAAGAACCATCGCATAATATCTACCTGTTTTTCGTGCTGTTTTTTAAGGTTCTTTCGTTGAAGGATTTCACAAGCCAGGAAACAATTGCCATTTGCTTGTTCAAGAAAAAGAAAAGGGAGTCACCAAGGTTTCCCATGCTAAAATAAATCATAGTAATAGATGTACAATTTAATATAATGCGTACAATAAATGAATTTTAGAATCGGTACGGTAGAATATCCAACAATACCGAGTCTGATCTGCTTGTCAAATAAAAAATTACACTTATTAAAATAAAAATAAGTTGGCAGGTGGCTGTTGCCTGGAAATACCCATCCCTTCTTCAGTATCATTAAAATAAAAATAAATATTATTTTAATATATCTTTTAAAAATAATATTTTAAAAAATAATTGCTGCTGACCTGTTAATTGGCCCATAGAAGTCAGGTAATAGCTTCAAAGGTTGACCCAATTGACAACTCCCTGTTAAGGTTCTTGTTATGTACGAAATGTCGGGCCAGGAGGGTCGGCTCCAGTATCATTTATAACAATCTGGAACCTCTGGATTTCTTTTTTCTTTTAATTTCAACAATATTCTCATACCAATTTTCGTACATGAGGAATAATTTTCTCCTGTATGAAAACTCCCATATTCGTGTTAATTTTACTAAAAGAAAATTAACTTCTTAATTTCTCTGTAAATTTTGCATTTTCTAAAACTCTGAACTTTAATAACACAGTAAAACAACTTTTGATAATCAAATTAAACATTAAATTCCCGTTTCTTAAAAAAAAGAAAATTTTAAAAACCACTTTTTTTTATTTTTCAATATTTGATAACCTTAAAAAAAAGTTAATTAAGGAGAATATTCTTCCGTCAAATAAAAAATTAACCTTAAAAAAAAATTATCTTCTTCAAAAAAACCTTTTTGAAACTTACAAAAAACAAATTGAATTTCTTTAAAATCTCATTTTTCTTAGACCTTTTATTTTATGTGTCAGGTCTCCAATCTTTTAATAAATTTGAAAAAATTAAAAAAATATTTTTAAGTTATTTTTCTTGATTTAGTCAAACAATAAAAATTATTTTTTAATTTCTTTTTTATGAAAGAGTGTATTAAAGGGAAGAGCTAAAAGAAAAACAAAACAATTCTTTTTTTGGCATTCGAGATGTTGATAGGATTATAATTAATGCCAAATGAATTAAAGTTTCCATGTACAGTTTGGGATGGTTCATGAAGCGAAGTTGAATTACAAAGCATTCTTTTTATCCTGCGTTGTTTTTGCTTTTTTATTAAGCATCTGGAGGTCTATGACTTCGGAATCTTCCCTTGGGGATCACATGCTATACATGAGATACACAGCCAGCACCTGATAAAAGCATGGCAATAATTTCATCCTGTAATGAGCTCTACAAGAATAACACTAGGATAGCTCCATTGATCATGCTCTTTTGTTTTTTGGGAGGTGCATAGATTTAATTCCTATGAAGAGAACACTACATGCGTACATATTACAATATTGTAGAATCTTAAAAATCACCAGAGTTGTTTGGAGTGGTGATGCAAACAAAATGGAACATCTTAAAAGTTTCAGAATTAAAGGGCAATAAACTCTTTCCTTGATCAGATTTAGATCAAGAGGGGGAGATTAGAACTAGAAATGGCATCTTCTACTCCCACGAGAAGGAAAGTGTCTGGTGAGATCCATTTGCAGATGACCCATCAGGTTCGATCTGAAACATGTGCTGACCATTGAGGTTGGCATTGCCGCTGCTGCCATCAGATACCAAAACAGATCCTGCTGGTTCACTTTCCATTCCAAGGGCATTATAATTCAAGCTCGGGATCAAGGACTGAGCAGGAGAGTTCAGGTCTGGCTGCATCATGTCGCTCAAACCAATCTCCCGAGTCTCAGATGGTGGAGATGACAGAAGAGAGAGAGCACGGTTGGAGTCTATGACTCGGTTTAGCCCATCAGAGAACATTTTCTGGCTGTTGCCACTGTTTCCTAACGTTGAATTGGCATCTAGATGGACAGAATCTCCAGGAATTGTGGAACTGGTGCCCTGTAAGAAAGAGAACTGCTTTCCTTCTTTATAGTTGGAAGACAAGGAGCCAGGGAAAAGATTTTTTCTGCCACCGAAGTTCATCGAGGATTGACTAGTATTCAGCATTGGATCACTCTCAGCTTTTGCAGCTCCAGTCCAAACAGTGTTCATAACACCGGTTGAAAATATTTGGGAGCTACCAAAATGTAGATATCTAGTACCTACAATAAAGTAAATTTATATGATTCAACAATATTCGGAGTTGTGGTGTCCTTTTGAACTCCTCTGATGCAAGAAGACAAACTGAATGGTGGGAAAGAGACAACTCTCCAAAACACAATTTTATTGAAGTTAGAATTCGAACCTTGGTTGGAAAATATCCTTCCAGAATTTACTGAAAGTGATTCTGGCTGGGGCTTTCTTCGCCGCCGATTATGCCCGTCAAGACGTTTTCTGCAGCTTCGCTTTCCCTCATCAAACTCTCCCAACGAATGGAACCTATTTGAAGGGGCATTTAGTAGCAGTAAATTTCGCACCAGCTAGAGAGAATTGTGGCCTAAAAATTTTCTTTCTAGAATTCGTGATTGATCTGCTTTATGCCTAAAAGGCCATAGGCGCTATCCCCAACCTCGGGGAAAAGGAAGCGGGTGAGAAAAATACAGCTACAAGCCTAGAACTGTATGGGTTATTAAGCTGCCATACACTATCGACAGCATTTTGCAAAGTCATCCAAAATAGGGAAAATCTTAGATCTTTTCCCTCACTTTTACTATATCGTATCGCAAACATTTTCCCAATCAATTAGCTTGGATCAACTACACCTTTCTCGACCAATCTGTTTTCTTCCACAACTTACGTTCCATTTAGACATCTTCATAACAGCAGAGTGGCATTCATTGGATCGGCTTAGACAATCATAGCAAAGCAAACTGGTTGTTTGATCTTATAGTACCCAAACATTTTGCAAGCCAAAACTTTATTAGAAGGAAAATAGGGAGCCGATATTCTGAATTTATAATGAATGAACCTTGTGTAATGCAAAGAATGATGGACAATCAATAGAGTCTCTCTTGTTGAAGATAAGAATGTGCGTTAAACCCCATGATAGTGTTGTTCCAGAGCTAAAATATAATCATGTAAGTGTATGGATTTAACAAGAGAGTCAGACTCAACAACCATGAGCTGGAAACAAATAAAAAACAAAGTGCAAGGAGAACATGCACAGAGAATTTAAACAATTCCACAGCTGTGAGCATACAGTAACTTCGACAAAAAGAATGCTGCACTCCATTTTATTCAATTAAAAATTAATTCTAATTAGCAAAAAGCAAAAAGGTGAAATAGCTAGAATTCAAACAACTCTCTACATTCACAAGTATGTCGGTCCTTACCTGCTGCACTGCTGGCAAAACCGTTGTTCCTGACCTTTAATAAAAACCTGACGAGACTTGGAGTGGAGCTCACATACTTTATGCCGCCTGTGGTAATCCCTACAATTGGTAAGGTCTGAAGTGCATCCATCAACCAAGCATGACGGGACACGGGTTTCATTTTTAAGTGTCCTGGCTCTCTTCAAAGATCCAGAAGAAGCTGATTCCATTAAAGAGACCCTGGGATCCTTACACTTGTCCCTGAAATCACCAGAATTGCCCAAGCTTCAAGTCTACTGAACAATACCCTGTTACCCGAGGTACTCTTAAACTGCTAGGTACAGTAATTTGAGTGAACTAAAGACTGCTTTGTTATTCCAATTCAGCTAATTCCCAAGGAGTCTTAAACACAGAACATTCTTGTTTTGCAAATCTATTTCTCTCTTTTCCACACTACCATTAAATGCTTCTCCAAGTGATCCACCAAGTCAATCATTGAACTGTCTACAAGAACAGCAAATAATTACCAGAACAAAGATCAAAGAAAGCAAGAAATGTCAAGCATTTTGTCTTTGAACTTAATATACCCTGACACAGAATTAGTTGGTGTTTTGCTTTTAGATAAAGCGATAGCTTACACCTATTTATCCACGTTGAAAAAATATCCACATATAAATGCAGTTAATAGGATAGAGCAATAGTATCTGAAGGAAGGAAAATGAGTAAAATGGGCCACGACAATCGTTGCACTTTAAAAATAAAGTGCACCCTTCGATGCTATTCAAAGACTGGATACCTGTCACATCATGGGAGTCAGCCCTCTCATCCCAGCCACAAAAGGCCTTGAACATATTTGTTTTCATGAAAAAACAATTTCCCATATCATTTTTGATTTCAAACAAAAAAAGTAAACTTAAGTTCGTTAATGAACAGAAATACCTTGTTTGAATGGGTTAGCCCGTTAAACAAGCTGATTACAGGCCAGAATGATTGCGTCTAAGTGGGACAATTATTGCGGCAGAGGGGCATGCCAAAAACTTTCTCTAATTTAAACAGACAATTTCTTTTCTTGGCAAAAGCTGCTACCACCCCTTTATTCCACATGTGTCACTGGAACTTTTACTGTTTACAAGTTACTATTGTAGGGTGTACCTTCTTTCACAAAAAATTATCATCATCGCAAGCAACAGAGAGAGATATATATAGAGAGAGAGAGAGAGACACACACACACACACTCTCCTAAGCTATGCAAATTATACTATTATTGAATAAAAAATGAAGGATAAAATGATCGGCTCAAGAGAAAAAAGAGTTGAAATTTAGAGGTGGGTACCTGAATAAAAACCAGGCCATCAAGCATAGGAGAGGGGAAATCCAGCCTTGGTAACCCCCAGGATGCAGAAATCTTTAAAATGAGGCGGGAAAGGAAAGAACTGCAGGTTGAAGTATAAAGAAGCCAAACTTCAGAATCTAAAGCAGAGTGGAAATAAGGAAACAAAGAGATTGGCAAGGGTAGAGAAGAACAAGAAAGACGACTTCTGTTCCTGGTGACCTGATCGCAGCCAACAAATCTCTAGCAAAAGCAGCATCAATAGTGTTTAAAAAGAAAGAAAGAGTTTAGCTGATGCTATCTGCTAAGGCATAGAAGCAGAAGGAAAAGAGAACGGATGAGAGTGACTTGGGGGAGAGGGGTGTGATTATAGGAATTATTGAAAGTAACATGGAAAGTGGATAATGTATTCAACTTTGGAAGTGCAGTGTTAAGAAAAGGAGAGGTGAGAAATGGAAAGGAGACTGCTGTGAAGAGTAAAAGACTCGCCCTTTCCAAGTCTCTCTCCCCTTTAAGGCTTGTGGCCTTGTGATAAGAGTAAAGAAATATATAATAAAATAGTGTTCTGTAAAAATCAAAATCCAAAAAAAATGAGTGGTAGGGAAAGGGACAGGGTGTTGCTGCTTTCAACTTTGAGAGAGATGACTTTCTTGTGTTTCACATTCCATGATGTTTCTTCTCGGGGCCTCGGCTCCGAGTCTCGAGCTGCCGAGCCAAAAACCCTTTTGATACTTGTGAGAACCCTCCCTGTCCCACCGAGCCGTTTGTAGTGGCCTTCTATTATCCGTTGGATCTTGATTTCCTTCCCTTACAAGTTTCGGATCAACCCGGATTAAGATACACACGTATTTTCCTCACAATTCCTCTCCTCTTCTTAATTACAGTCCTAGACTTGTACAAGGGAGCAGTACTCTTTTCTTACCATTTCGATCTTCATTTTTGAAACGTTTCCTCCTTGTTTACTTCTAGAATGTGTAAGATATCATAGATTAAGATATTTTTTAAAACTAAACAAGTTTGCTATTAAATTCAACATCAGTTAGGATTTAGATTTGTATGGATTTAGAGTCCCCAGGAATTCTAGGATTATCAAAATTCTATAATCTTAAAAATAAATGATTTTTTAGAATTTAAGAGTAGTTAGGAGATAATGAAGTGATTAGTTTTTTTCTTCAAGTGGAGTTCAAGTTATTGTTGACATTTACGAAGCGCAAAAAGTCAAGTATTTGTGGTTGGGAACAGGGGAAATTACCAAAAGATACGAACATTAGGTATCCTACCACTAGGAATCCTTTTCGCAACACGGAGCATAAGCACCCAAGGACAAAAAAGAGGCGCTAGGTTAGAGCAGGTTAGGTTGGTGGGGGCACATAAAAGCATTGTTTATTTTATTTCAAAATAATAAATTTTATTTTTTAAAATTATTTTATTATTATTATTAAATTATTTTAATGTGCTTAAGTTTTAAAATAATTTTTTTAATAATAAAAAATATTATTTTAATATATCACTAAATAAAAAATATTTTATAAAATAATAATAACTATATTTTTAAACAAATTTAAAACTAAGCCAATCCCGACCTTTATATTTTTTTTAGTGTGAAGGGTTGTTTTTTTTTAAAAAATAAATTTTTTATTTTAATTTGATATTGTTATATTATCTTAATTGATGTGATAATATTAAAAATAAATATAAATATTTAATTTCATTATTTTAGTGGGCCCATAGCCACGGTTTAAGTTTGATGACTAGTAATTAATTTTTTTATTATATGTGTATTTTAAAGTTTGATATCCAATATTTTTTATTTAAAAATATATTAAAATAATATTTTTATTTATTTTTAAAAAATTATTTTTACATGTTAACATATTAAAATAAATTCATTTAAAATAAAAGGTAAATTTTATTTAAAAACACACGAAAATAAATACTTGCAATTTGAGTAAAAAGCTGGGCCCTTTGCTTTATTCTACCTTTTGAGCTCGAACTCTCATCTTACCTTACTGCAGATGTGTTGGAATATTGAGATCCCATCTCCGTGAAGCTGCAAAATAAACAATGAAGTGATGGAGAAAAATGGAAACTTTGCCTTGCTCCAGCATAGCAAGCAAGGCCTTACTTGCAGCCCGCTGAAATATGCTAAGGTACACCTTGCTACTACCTTTTCTATTATGAAGTCTATAATAAGAATACGAGAGCCGGGGAACCACGCGCGCCCTCATCCTTTAAGGGGCTTAATTATATTTATTCATTCTAGCCCCTATACTTTTAATTTTGGGCTTAACATCCCTCGCACTTTGAGTTAATTCCCCCACGTGGTCCCTTCCAATAAACCATGTTCTTCGGATGTAAAAACGGATTAGACGGTGTTCGGAACTATGTTTAAAAAATGTTTATAAAAAAATTAATTTTTTTTATTTTTTTACTTTAAATTTATATGTTTTTTATGTTTTTATATTATTTTAATGTGCTAATGTGAATAATAATTTTTTAAAAATAAAAAAATATTATTTTAATATATTTTAAAATAAAAAATACTTTGAGAAGTTATCATTACCGTATTTTTAAATATCTCTTAAATACCTTTCAAGTGTTCACATGTAAATACAAATTAAAATGTGTAAGGGTAGAAATGACCCAAAATTTCACTTTATATTTCCCATGGTTTACTACAATAGTCAACATGTCATTAAAGACGTGGTGGTGTTTAATATTATATTCAATTGTATGTTTAAAATTTCTTGAATTTTTTTAAGTTTTAAAATAATTTTTATATATTTTTAATTTTTTTAATATATTAATATCAAAAATAAATTTGAAAAATAAAAAAAATCTTTAATATATTTTTAAACAAAAAAATTCTTTTTTTGAAAAAAAAAACCTTCACACTATCCATTGACATGTACCAAAGTGAGAGTCCTCCTATAATAATATACATAAAAAAAAATGCCCTGGAAAAGCTCATATATTTTCATTACAGCCATCAACCATTTCAAAGAAGATTCCAACAAAAAAAAAAAAATGTATTTCAAAGATACCTTTACATAACGGTGCATAGTAGCAGTGCTTCGGCATCTCTGTTGAGGAATATTCCCTTGCACTGATATTTTCTGTTCGCTTTTCATTTCTTCCGTCTTTAGCGTTTCCCAACCATGGTGCCGAACCATCACACAGAATCACGCTTTGTTTAAAGTACGACTTTCACAGGGCAAGATAACGCCCAATGCTGAAACAAGGAAACACATAACGTTATGGCAATTTATTTCTCAGCTTATATAAGATGAGTTCTTTTAGTGCAAAAAATATTTAGAAAATTAACATCTTTTAAAAGTTCATAGATGATTGCGAGCTAGCAGTTGTTATACCGACAATTTCAGGTTGTAAAATTCGTGACACAAGATTTAACAAGGATAGAGAAGAGAGATAAACAAAAAAACTTGAAGTTATATTAAATTCTCATGATAATAACAAATATGATTTAATAAAAAGAGGAGCAAGAAGAGAGGGGAAAAAATTGAAAGCATATTAAAATTTACTTAACTTTGAACTGTTTTGATGACTTATTTTAATTATTGTTGATAATATTTTTTTTATTTTATTGATATTTTTTTAATGATATTGATAATATCATTATTGAAATTTTGGTCTATTTTCAAAGTTTTTTTTGTATTTTTTTCTCTTTCCTCTCTCCTTGTTAAAAGCAAATGACACTTGATACTATATGTTGTTTAAACTTTATTATTTTTCAAAAAGTATTTCATGTAACATGTTGATTCATATCAATATTTAGCATGCTAGAGTACAAAAATACTGTATAAAAGATATACGATTTGCAAGCACTGATGCCTGGGAAAAACCCCCCCAAGTTAATCTGTTCTTCTGAATACACTTTCTTATGCATACTTTGTATTCGCCATGATTTGTCAACTCAACTGTATTGAATCAAATGACCTATCCCAAGAGAGACTGTTGTAGACAAAATAATTGCTTAAGTTGAAAATATAGGTAGTTTTGCGTACTGACAATTCTGTAAATAAAGAAAGAACCGCTTGTGAAAAACATGAGAGGGAGAGAAAGTTTTTATACGTAGGAATGCAGCGACAGGTGAGAGCTTGAGCGGGCAAAGGATGATGCACGAGGTAGACCCAGTGAGGTGTAGGATGGAAGCTTTGAAGGAATGCTGCAAATCTGTCATGGTTGGCATTCTGTTTTTTTTTTTTAAATATACGAATATTTAATCAAATTAATTAATTTGATAAATTTAAAAATAATTTAGATGATTGCTAAAAATATAATTTAATAAAAAAACTCAAAATAATATTTTTAAAATAACATGTTATGATATGAAACAATTAGAATTAACTCTCTTTTTTTTTGTATATAGAAGACGCAAACATAGAGGCTAATTTGTGGGACTTTCCATCGTATACTTACCATGGAAACTACCATTGAAGAAACCAAGATGGAGGACAAAGAATCAGCACGGCAGACTAAAGAAAGCTTTTATTTCAACGTCTAAATATGAAATTTATAGTAGTAGCTTTGCACATGCATTATGATACATAATGTTATAAAATCCAAAGTGTTTAGAAATAGTTTTTTTAATGGTTGCATTACAGATTAATCACCTGTTGTAGCAAGATAGTCTATTCTTTATTGTAAGACCTGCAAAACAGTTCAATGAGATTTGAAGACGTTCATATTATAAAGTCTAAAATCTTTAAGCAAATTATTAAAAAAAATAAAAAAAAATAAACGTTGATTCTTAAAAACAAGAGTGTTTAATTTTAATTTTGATATGACAAATGCTTTGCAATTAAAAAAATATTTTTTTAAGGATAGAAATTGTAAATAATGATTTAGAAAGTATTTATAATCATTAAACTTTGTTATTTTAATAGTTTGAAATATTGAAGAATTTTTTTTTATATAAGATTAATAAGAGATAAATATCTTACATAGGATATCACTAATATTAATAGTAATAAAAGATTAGAAAGGAATATTCTTAATATCAATATTTTATATTAAAAATCATAAAAATAAATAAATAAAATTTTATAACCTAACATGGGAGCCTGTAAAGATATAAAGATCTCTAGGTGTTTAGCTCTTCATACTTAGTACTCTAACATGCTCACGGCTAGTAGCAAGCCAGGCTTATGCCAATTTTTAACATTATAAATTACTAGTTTTATCTCTCAATTTCTTCTACTTCTCCCTTTTTCTTAAAAAGTTTTGTTTGTTAAGGAAGACCCTTAGCAAGTGGTATCAGCTCGTCTTTAAGAATTTATATTTGATCAAAGAACAAGCGTGATGGAAACAATACGGTGAAGTCTTTGAGGGAACACGCCAAGAGATTTGAAGAATAAATGTTTAAAAATTATCTAGAACTTCAGGAAATCAATGTTTTGATTCAGAAATAAAGGTAGTCTAAGCAAGAGTCAATCATAGGACGATCCAAGTTCAACTTCTTTCAAGGAAGGTTGCTAAAAAATGACTAAACTTTCCAAAGCTATCCATGTTCGCAACGTGGGGCATGAATTTATGAAAATGACTTGCTTCAGCTGTTCAATGAAGCTTGTTATGTTTTATCAGGCTCTTCTCCAAATACAAGATATCCCTTTAATTATCAATGCTCTCCAATACTAAATAAATATTCAGCCAACTATAAAGGAAATGAGTGTTATGTTTAATTCACATCACATCAAAAACTTAGTAGTGGACCAAAATACATTCAATGAGGTAAAATGCTCTTCTTTAACTAAATATGAGATTAGTTTTAAAAAGAAACAAGTGGGTTTTTTTAAAAATAAAGTAAATTTGATTATTTGAATGAAAAGAATGTTGCTTATTATGAATTGATTTGATGAAAAGATAAAGAGTTTTGATGTGAAAATACAAGAAGCTGAGAATTATATAGATGATAGATCGGGCTAGGGTTGCTTGAATGAAATCTGGATAATAGAATTACAATTTAGTTTAAAATGACTATTCAATCAATAAATTAGCATTTGTGGCACGACCACCGCAGCTACAGTACAAGAATGAACTGTTCTGATGAAGAGGCTACCTAGGTCCAGAAAATGACAAACCTATATAGGTGATCGCTCGTCCAAAGGTTCTCCTTGTCCAGAGGGGATGTTCTGCAAGATAAACGTTAAAGTTAGCTTCCACCTTCTCTCATATAGCAAAGCTATAGAAGGCATCTGGATTTCTTTAATTTAGTGAACTAGGACCTCCAGACTTGAATATTTGAGGAACTGAGAAACGCATGCCTCAAGTGATAACGCTTGAGGCCAACTTTTACCGCAAGAACAGAATAGAGTAGAGGACATAACATTAGGTTTTATAGTGCCAAAAACCACATCGATATTCTAAAAATCAAATGGAACAAATACTAAATCCCATTGAATCAGCCATTCCAACCCGAGTGGGGTTAAGCGAGATAAAAAAAAATAAAAATCCAAGTACTTGTACACAAGTTGTTAGAATAACTACTACATAATCTCTTACTGTTGTTTGTTTCTGACCATTCAAATCGGTTTTCCATAATTCAACCAGGGCAAGGCATCATCATATTAATGACAACATATTTGCTTGGACCCATTAATGGCTGCATCCCAGTTCCTTTGGGGTGGAATTTCAACATCGTATCCTCACCAAAACAACTCTAAATGTATCAAAATTCACATTCTGAGACTTAAATGGGATAAAAGTTCATAAATCATATCAGCATGTACCTTAGATTTCAAGAACTTTTGGCTGTCACTGAAGTATTGATTAGGATGATTAATCCCAGCATCATATGACAAACCATGAATAGATTCAAATGTTATCGTGCAAGCCAACTGCAGACAATTTTATACATGTAAATCAAAGTTAAAAATAGATAATACAAGAACCTGAAGGAAAATCAGAATCTGACAATCTGATAACCTGATAATGTCTGTTTCGCACTTTATCCATTACATTCTCCAGTGCACCACTATTTACACCCATTCTGCTGAGTGCAGTCCTCAAGTTTTCCTCACTGTCATAACCACCAACACAACTTAAGCATACCAAAATCCATGTCAAAATATCATGTCAGGTCAAATGAACATCATTACATAATGATAAATCAGGCAGCAAACGAAACGAAAATGCACAAATTTTTTATAACCATCAACTACTAAGTTTCAGGCATGTATTCAACATCAGAATTCCTGGCTTATGAAATACTTTAAATATTAATAACAAAATCAAGCAAAATAGTTATTAGGTTCGTCACTAGGATTTTAAAGAAATTAAACCCTTGTCGAGTGCAGCAATTATTTTGCTTTTGCCCAGTTTCATGTCATCAAAAACATCACATTAGTAAGAGAAGTGACCTGAAATGTCGATAGGGACAACCATGATGATCTCCGACACCAGGAGTTGAAGAGATTATTTTTTGACAGGAATAAGGAGTATAATCCTGCAAAAACAAAAAAACTACATTTTTTAGGCAGTCATGATACACTAACAAATGAACATAAATGCAAGCAGATGAATGAAGACCAAGTTTCAAAAGAACTAAAAGAGACTAAAGACCAATTCACCAAGAATTAGATCAATCAGGAAATTGAATTCTAATGCTACTAAATTTCCAAATCATATTCATTTTATAATTCTTCTTAATTGTAATATGATGCATAATCTCAATCTAAACAGTCTAGCATGACAATGACGACACATACAACATCTACATGCTAAATGATGGTGATGGGCCAGACATCTTACTGTTCTCTTCCCTTCTCTTCCATAATTGTGGCGAATGCTGTATGCATATTCTTTGTCAAACCTCTCAGCTCCAACCTACAAAAGGGGGCCAAAAGATATAAAGAGGAGGAACATTATTGATTAGCATTTGATTTCCAGGCACCAAGAGATCATATGAAAAAGATGGCACCTTGAAATTGTATGTTGATTGAAAATGCTAATTATGTAGAGAGATTACTAGACATCTGCCCTCCTTTTGCTAATTTATTATAAAATGCAACTTCCTAACATACAAAGTTAAATATACAAACGGCAACATCTATAAGAAATTGGCAGTTAAATTAACACCACAATTTTGTACATATTCATGAAGATTATACTGAGCTACTAACCTTTTGGGAGAACTCTGCTTTCCAGAATGCAAGTGCATCATCTAATTTCAATCCAACACCCTAGCATGCAGATAAAGGAAACACGTTACCAATTATCAAGTGTGGTGAAAAAGGCTAAGGAAAACATTATCGACTGCTATACAGCTTTTCCTCAGATAAATAAAAGAAAAAAGACAAAGCCACTAGGGAGATTGTCTACAGCAAATTCTGCAGGTACATGATGAGGGCATAACCAAATTGAGGGGATAGAATGTAGGACAAGCTGGAAGAATGAGTAATGATCCTAAATCAGCTAATATGCACAAGTTTAACAAGACAGGTGTAAAGTGCAATACAACCTTCAGAAAGAGACCCAATTGCATCCTCCCTCCATGCTTCAAATGATGATCTTCTCTGAGCTGCACAAACATTCATGGAAAAGTAAATGAAAAGAGAGGAAATTGTGAAGACTTGGTTGAAAACTAACGACTTTATGCAGGAAGAAAAAGCTGAGCTGGAAAAGAGAAAAAAAAAAAGATTAAAGATCCCCACTTGAAAGAGGATTGGTAAAAAGACTTGTTTGAATGATCGAAATTTCTCACTTTTTCAAACAGGTGACGCATGCACAGGGGAAATGAACTCTTAGCTACTTGGTCAATGTCTTTAATTGATACTTCAGCAAATTCTTTGGGCTGCAAATGATGTGAACCGAACTCTTCATGGTTAACCTGACCATGTGATCTAAAGGTAGCAGAAATGAGCTTATAAGAGGTAACAAAGAACCTGAGAATAGTCAGGACCCAGATAGCTTGTGCATAGGGTTTCCACGATCTAAAAGGCACCAAAATTACATGTGAAGCACTGCATTTTAAAAATAAAACAAAAATAGCAATCTAAAATTAAGACGTTCATGATTTGATACCCACAGGAGTTAGGCGATCCTTCTCTTGTTCTCTGATGGTAGATGTCCATTTTCTGCAAACAAAAAACATTCAATATAAGACTTCAATGTTAAAGAAAGCAAAGCCAGTTCTATAAAAGCAAGTGCATAGCATGTATTGTGCAGCAATGGAAAGAAATGTAACAGTCATCAACATGACCTTGGACACAATATGAAATTAAACCTTTCTTTCAATACATCAAAATCTTAGTTCTTTTATTTGCATAACTAAGATCAGTGCAGGTATTCAAACAAAAAATAGAAGGGAGCTTTCGAACATCAACCATTGAGAAATAACCACCTGTTTGTTAGAACAAGTGCTTTTGATAGAAGACCGCGGAACTGGTTAACAACAAGGGAAACAACCTAGAAAATGAAAGTAGAGATACATTAACAGATTGTTGATATACATTATCAAGGTGTAATGCCATGATTGAAACAAGAATTCGCTCTACCTGATTCATAGCAACATAAGCATAGCCTTTGCAGATGAAGACTCTACGACCAGCCACAAGTTCAGGAACTTCTTCAAATGGTACCTTCAGCTCAAAATAGCTAAGACTATAATTCTTGTGTAGATTCAGTAAAGTAATCAAGCAGAGGTAAACAAACAAACCTTGTAGAATATGGCATCAGATGCTGCAAAAAGGAAAGTAAAAAAAAAAAAGGAAGTGGATTAGAATTGTAAATGTGAAATGAAAACAAATTGTCAGAGATGGGCTATGGTCTTAAGCCCTAAACATGTAAAACAAAAGGTATGGTGAAACATAATTTTCTCCACCAAAAATGTTGGTTAATTTTTATTACAATTCCAAAACAGAATAAAAAGAAGTAAACCAATTATATAGACAGCCTGCCTTATTAATAGGTATTTGACAGCAAGGAGATGACAATAACAGAAATCACTCTTTGTTATCTCACCAGTGTACTTTCAAGATTGCTGAATTTGGGCAAAAGAGTAACATCTACTCGTTCAGGAAACTGTAAGCTATGTGAACATCTAAAAGCCTTTCATTATTCAACTGGGTGTGAGAAGCATATTCCTTTGAAATTATGCCTCAACTCAGAAATTGGTGTAGTGATGGCTATGAATGGATCTTAGTCTAGTTTGCATAGAGGTGGTAGTGAATGAATGCGCGGGGTAATAAGGCTATTACAGAAAAATAAAGTTGAGGACTGAATTCATTAAGAAAATGAATTAGATGGAAATTGGTCTCATGCATGAATTGTTTTAGCATTTTGGTTGTGCAATGAAATGTTATCATTATCAGTGATCTGTTTCACTCCCGACCATTGAGAAGAAGACTAATATCAAAGAACTTAATATATATGAAATAGTCCATTCACCAACCAGGCAATGATTCAGGGTTGCACTAACAGAACCACAATTGAAACAAAACACATTTTATGCTGTTACTTGAGGTCATTTAAAATGGTCAGCGACTGCTTACTGCAGAGATAATTAAAAAAAGGAGGGGATTACAATGAAACAAGCAACCAATCTGCTCTTACCGGTGGGAGTTAGCTGACCAGTTGATCGGGCAACTAGATGCAATTTTTCCTTTACACCCTGTCAAGTAAAATAGGTGAAAATAACCCTAAAACCAAGAATTGGTGTTTTTTTTTAAAAATGTTTGCAAGCAATTACAAAGACTGATTAAAAAAAACCTAAAATGCCTTGGCATTATATTTAATTTAAATAACCTCAAATTCTGCAGTGGTAACAGGCTTGTATGGAAGATCAAACTCCGCCATAAGCAACCTCTGCAAATTCAAAACTGCATACCTGTCAGCATCCGACACTAGGAACTAACTAAACTAAGAAATCAATGACCTAATGAATGGATGAATCTCACCTGAGCTTCGGGGGATAGAAGCCGAAATCTGTATCTAAAAAGTGCAATCTCATTGGAAAGGAACCATTTCCTCAGCTCCTCTCTGACAGGCAGACACACACACCGACAATAATCACAAAATTTGAAGAGAAAACGTAAAGTTCGCTATAAAATAACTATATAATGAAGCAATCTTACTTACGTTCTACAATAGACGAGACGTAAAACGAAGTGAGATATGATATCTTTGTTAGTAACTTCAGATGGCAGTGGATGCCTCATATTTCCTTTCCACAAATCATTTACTAATTTCTCCATTTCTTCCGGTCTTTTTCCGCGAGAAAGTCCGTCTGATACACCTTTTAAAACTGGAAAATCAAGAGACAATTTTATTGATTTCTGTGAGTAAATTAAACCCTAGAAATTGCAATTAATTGGTTAGTCAATAATTAAGGTAACGAAAAGAAGAAAAAGTTACCGCGGAGGCGATCGATGGCGTAGAGCTCGAAATCTTCCAGTCTGACTTCGAGAGAGGGGGCGGAGCGGTAGAGAGGGAGGGTGGAAACTACGTCGTTTGCAGATGGAGGTGGTTTCTTCCACTGAGGCTTGACTATCTCCATTCTTTCTCTCTCTCACTAAGTAATCCACTTTATGCTTGTAATGGAAAATAGAAGTAGTAACTGATCTGATTTTTCTTTTTTCTTTCTTTTTTTTAACATCATTTTCTATTTCTGTTTTTTCTCTCTGTGTGTTAGCGCGCCAAAGGAGGGCTTCATTGGCGGGAAACGAGTTATTATCCAATGAAACTCGGTTGCAGAGGGTAGGCCATGGCGTGTTAACTCGTGGTCCCCAGGAAACTCGGCCCCTCGACCCAAACAGGCGTCAACATATTTTAATCGCCGCTTCCCTCTTCTTACACTTTTTATTTTTTTGTTACAAAATTGAAAACATAAAATTATATTATACTTCATACAGGGGTTGCAAGTTTAAGTGATTTGATTTTAAAACTTCATGTTTTTTTTTTTTTTGAAAAAACAAAAGAAAGGATAGGAGGAAAAAGAAGAAGAAGAAGCTAGACGCATGGGCATTACTCGAGCCAGCGTTCGTGCCCTCCTTTCAGGTCGAGTCCATTATAGTGCAGTTCAGTTTTTTTCTTAGCCATATTATTTTTTGAGGTTTTATTTTAATTATTATTTTTTTAAGTTCATTATTTAAAAAAGAGATTTTTATTCAATTTTATCTTTTAATATTTTATTGATAATAAATTATTTTTTATATTTTTATCATATAATAAATAAATAAAAATCGACCAAATTAAATCCATAAATTAAATACTAATCAGAAAATCAAGTTAAGATATTTTTGCACTTTATTTTATATGTCAGTTTCTTTTGTTGCCAATTCCACCATTTCGTAGGAGATTTATTGAGTTTTAGCATTTAGTATTTAATCATACATTTTGTAAGATAAAATAAAATAAAATATTAATATATCCCAATGAGGGGTGGAGTCCATAAACGAAGAAAAATGTTGACAACACATTTCTGGGAGTAGCAGGAGACCAAATAAGCAGGATAATGCACCATTCTGGAAAGATTATTTCAATTGGTCTTCGATATCATGTTGATCGTTCCAAGGAATGAGAATGCCTAACAGTCTTAAACCAAAAACTGTCTGCCCCAACGACACACACTTCAAGTATCAACACATCTAAAAAATGAATTCCTCGTCAAGCTCAAGGCATTGCTAGGAGAGTTCTTCCAAAATTATTTGACGCAATCCTTTTAAGCGGGAACTCTCATAGGTATTAAGAAGTTCCTTGAACCCCTTCCCCCCTCTAAGATTAATTATTCATATTCCTAACCTACATTGTACACGTCAAAAATGATAGTTAACCTTACAAAATAAGCATCTCTACAAAATTCAGCACCATCCTGGTATTTATATTCATAGGGAGAGACTCATCACCAGAACAACCAAACTTCAAGGACCTCCCAGAGTAAAACTAATTGCCGCACAGAAATAAAATGGTTTTCAATGGAAAAACCATCACGATTGCTGTCTGCTTGAACTTGTTTGTTGTGCTACACTGTTTGTTGCGCTCCGCGTTCTCATAAGAAATGCAGGTTTAAGCCACCTCGTTCGATTACTTGTTTCTTCTTCTGTAAGGATACCTTTAGAAATCCCAAGGCCACTAGCAAGCTCAGCCACTCCTGAAATCCCGTTACTTCTCTGGAAATGTTAGGTTGAAAAAGTTAGATGTCAAGAAATTATATAAACAAAAAATAAAGGATGTAAACTGCAAATTGAAATCCAAGCTGAACCTGCTGGGTTGAGGGTGATGCAGCATTACGAGGGGGCCTTTGGACCTGGGAAACGGAAAAATCAAGGAAAGAAAATTGAGGTGATTATATTCTTAAAAGTGGTGGGAAGAGTTCCAGACAGAGAAGTTATCCTATGCTGTAAAAAACAAAACTGAAAAGGGAACATCAATCAAGCTTTTAGCATAAAATAAAGGTCATAAAGAAATTCTTTAAACTTGTAAGATGGCTATATTAGATTATTCATGGACTGGAAAACAGGGCAAGTCGCAATATATGAAAAATTGTCAACAATTGTGTCATTGATGCTCGCAGAAATTTATTTTGGCCACAGGCAACAAATTTTTAAAAGTAAACAAACCTCTTGAGATCCAATCAAAGCAGGAGTTGATGGTTCACTTGATGGAGCAGGCAATGCCCCAGCCTGGTAAATAACAACACAAAAACTAGTGAAAACTTTAGGCACCAGAAACCATATTTGGAACATATGCAAGCACTTTAAGCAAAGCTATTTTAAGCATTTGGCCTCTGGTTTGGGATAACAGAATGATTCGGCCAGGGCATGTCCAGTAAAAGTAATTAAACTCCAATCTTAAATAGATCTCCCCACTAACCAAGATGGTAAAACAGACAATATCTAGTTTAGAAATATAGATATGGTGTCTCCAATAACAAGAACAACTACTTTATTTAAAATGTTTTACCAGACAAATGCCCTAAAGCAGAAGAAAAATATTACCTTTGATGAGAATGTTAGCCGTGAACTGGATGCTGAAGTCTGCAGAATTTGTGGACCATGGTGAACGGTAAAGTTCAGTAACAGAGTATTGAAAAGGCCAGAAGAAAACAAAAAGATGATGACATGCCTGGACATTCTCTTCAAGTAAGTTGTTTTCCAAACTGGAGGCATAGTCACACAACCTCTTTACTCCTTGGGTCGTCAAATCCTAAACATGTATCAAAATCAATAACAGTTACCACAGGTGCAATTCATAATATTTTCTGATAGCACTGCATACGATGTTGATATAAAATCAAAATTTATAACAGTAACCACAGGTAGAATAAACAACTGTTAGCACAGTGTATGATGTTGATATGATAATTACCTGTTTCCCTTCAATTCTGCTAATTTTTAGTTCCTAAAAGAATAAAAAAGAATATGAATCAAATAAGCATTTGATTCCACATCTATAATGAATTTATAAAGATTGGATGAGCAAAACGAGATATGAGTATCAAGACTGATCACCAGAGTTTCAACGGCATCACGAACATATCGAACATCATTGCCAATCCTACTTGAATCTTCTCGCAATTCAATAACCTACAAGTGTCAACATACTTTTTATGTAAGTACAACTACTGCACCAACATATTAGCCAATAACTAGGTTAGACCCACCTTTTCTTGAGTGCTGGCTGTCAGTTCTGCAACAGCATTCAAATTTGAGTCCACACCATCGATCTTTGAAGATAAATGTCTCCTGGTACTCTAGAGACCAAAAGACTTTGCATTGGGATAAGAACACTCTATATTTTAAATTCCATAAACAACCAATAAAAAGTTCCAGCCCCTTTTTATTAGATGGATAAAAGATACAAAAAGTTCAAAAACTTACCCGGATTGATGCATAAACATTCTCTAGTTGCTGGGCTATAGAAGTGCAAGCATCAGATAAACTACGCCTGGTTGCAAACATCATATCAGGAAGTTTCCAACCCTGAAAGTATAGAGCATTATAAAAATAAAGCACCAGTCAAACCAAAAGAACAAAATGAAGCTCAAAATATATCAACAAGCAGCATAGTGATAATAATCTTAAGTATTATTTTCAATTGCTGAATTTGGTTAATACTTCAAGTCTCAATGGAAGAAAGATATTTTGAGGACCTCTACAAAATTATTGCTAGTATTAATTATACTCCATTTTAATGTTGTAATACCAAAAATATGAATCAGATCTTTATGGTATATCATTTGGTGTTAGAAAATCGTGCCTATATACACATCACATCAAATTATCAAACAAAAAAGAAAAACATTACCTTCCACCAAACATAGCCACATCCAACAACTACCACCACAACAACTACACCATATTTATTAGAACCTGCATATTAATATAGCGTCAGAGAACAGTCCAGAATAAGTGCATAATCAAAGCTAAAATACATTATAGGAATTTACACAGATGGGTAAGTAAAAAGATATTGCTTATATGGAAGAACAGCACTTGATATCAAGAATTAAGAAGATAGTGTAAGATTTCTTGAGAGATTATACAGAGATGAAGTTGCAAAGAGATACAAACTCGCACTCATGCACCCAGATGTATAAAAGCAAAGATAAATTCGATTGTTGGTTA
Source organism: Populus ilicifolia (assembly GCA_015708895.1). Lineage (NCBI taxonomy): Eukaryota > Viridiplantae > Streptophyta > Magnoliopsida > Malpighiales > Salicaceae > Populus > Populus ilicifolia. The sequence goes on from SRLM01000435.1 coordinate 500,779, forward strand.
AATATGAACCAACACAGCATACTATTGAGCATCCAGATAAATTTCAGTTATGTACATTTCCCAAATTGGAAATTAAAAGGTAAGAAAATAAGTAAACGAAAACCCATGCTCACAATGTGTTTGCAACATCATTAGACAGCTTTAATTGAAGGTCAAAACAAGAAACTGTCAAGGCATGCCATGGAGGAATGAGAAATCAGATACAGTTCAGTGATGTACATACGTGTTATAAAGAAGGGAAGGTAAGAGATTGAGCAGAACAAGGATATCCATGCATATCAATTTTTCAGGTACATTATGACTTAGGACTGACAGCATTACAACACCACTCCCCCTCCAAGAAAAGTGGAGATTACAAGAATAGTCAATAAATTTATTCTGGTGTGCATTGCATCAAGGATTTTCAGAAATTTCATTATTGCAAGAGAACATAAAATTTAACTGCAAAGGAAAATCCAACTCGATATTATATAACACACTTATGCTTGATATTTGAGAAAGAGCAGGAGAGGCATTTATATTAGCCTATTTCATATTTTGCATTGTAGATGGGATAAGTTCCATCTCCATTTCGATCAGTTTATTCCATAGATATATGTTTAGAAAAAGATGAATGAAACATAACTCATCTCCTGTTTCAGATGCAAGAGAAGGATCAGAATCCAAACCTGTCCCATTTGCAGTTACAATTGTGACTGGTCTACTTGATGCCAACATTTGCAGCTCCTGTCGAAGGCTGTTTACCTGCAAAACATGTAATTCAGTATTCACAATCTCTAACGGACACTCCCAACATAAAGCAATTTATAATTCATTTTCCTGAAATGATGAGAAAATATAATTACAAAAGACAATTTGAAGAATCTAAACTCAAACAATCAAATTAGTTCCCAAGAGCAACTGTTTAACATTCAGATATTCACATTAAAAAATAAATAAAGAATGCTAAAGGAAATTTCATTCCTACAGAATAAGTCATTTAGAGAGCACGAGTTGTGATGTTTCTTCGGTTGTCCAAACAAATATCAGGAAAGAAAGTGTTCAAAGTAAACTATTACATAAATGGAAGCGCAGCAAAATGAGCATTGCTACTCTTGCCCACGCCACCTTATCCTGTCACTTTGAGATTTTTACTTTTGCTACCAAATGGAAAAGGAGGAAAAAAAAGAGTCCATAGCATGAAAATACATTTTAAACAAGATTTAGTTTAGTCACTTTAAAGTGCATTCATAATCATCACCAACAACACCATTAGTTACAACTGATTAAAAAAATGAAAGCATATAAAAATGTTATAAATTGAATTTCAACACAGGAGAACTTATAAAGAACCATAAAGATGACATGCAAACCTGAGCAATCAAAGAGTCGTTTGGAGGTTTGCTAGACTTGCTAACTGATGAAGTAGAATCATCCTGTTTAAGTTGCCTGAAAGCAATCTGCGATGCAAGATAAATCACTATCAATCAGCAAGAAATAGACTAAGAATAGCCAAGAATTAACACTACATTTTCAATTGCATTATTGTTTCTAAAAGACAAAGGTAATAAGTAAAAAAAAAAGTACTGGACAAAATATTTTATCCAAAGAGTTCATTAAACATCAGTTAATATGTGACAAAGGATTCTACAAGCAACGTAGTAGACCAAATTTCATGTGCAGCGTTCAAATAATCAAGGTGACAACATCACAAAAGCTTTCAAATAGTATTGCATTCAAGGAGGTCCTACATTAATAAAAACACAGAAATTAAACAAAAGAAAATAATTATTTGATAAACAGCGTGAGATTAAACTGAATTGAAACAACGCAAAACTATTTCCAGCATGCTCCACTACAGACACTGAAAAGGCCAGTTAAGAAAAGCAATTGGCTAGGAAAACAAAAATATTATCCATTGCAAAGGCATGTCTAGTCTTCCAAATTAAAGAAAATACAAAGTTAAGGGCAATAGGGCAGATGTGATGGAACATAGTTTACCTATTAAGATATAAATAGTGGAGGTACTGCAATCAGGTCTAATATCATTGTTATCAATGAAGATAAACACCAAAACATTAAATGAACTTTGTGCATCTCTAAGACTTCACAATAAGTCAAATAAGTACCTTGAAAGCACCTGAAATGAAATTAGAAACATCAGGCAGCCGCCCCTCTTTTGCAAGAACTGAGCCGAGAATACCTAAAGAGCAGAAGACAACTAATTCAGTAAGAAAATCATTTCCACAGGGGATGGTTTTGATTTGGGTCAAAAAGAAACATCTGAAGGTACAAAGGAGATAAATTTGCTTATAAAGGCTAGGATCACAAATGGACATTCCTAATGCAGTCTGATTAAGATACAATAGACAGCAACATTAGCCATGCATAACAGAGATGAGATTTATTGACTATCAGCATGGGGGCCAATGAGGTGGTAGAAATAATGGTGAAAGGTGCATGCATAAGCTTTCCATGAAAACTTGATCAGGACCTTTATGAGAGGCTTAGGGGTAAGGAACAAGCTGGAACAAAAAAGGTGATGTCCAGTCTACTCCGTCCAACTAATTGCCGGTCACTAAAGTACCCTAAGAGAGTGTTCCTCAGCAGTCCACCTATTTGCTGTCATGATTCTCCGACTAAAGAAGACATGACCTAAATACGATAGTTATTTATTCTAAGGCCTAGAAGTTGCTGCCCCACGAACACATATTTCAATTTCTTTAACGTCTTCTTATTCCATTTCATGACACTACAGTTATTAAATACCCAATTGCTAACTAGCCCAGCATTCTAGAATTATCCCACCAGCTAAATTAACTCCCAGTGGCAAGAAGAGTGAATTTCAAGTTTTTTTTGCACCAAATAAAGCCAAACACTTACCTCTATTCAAAGACGAGTAAGTAGAATCACTTTTAATAACTATAAAAATAAAAGACAGTTCTAGTTAAAATGAGCTGGGTAATTAAACTGCAAATCAAGCATGACAGATGACATCAACGCAACAGAACAAAATCCCTTCACCAAGCACGCTAGCTTAGAATCTCACCAATCCAATGTTACAATTAACAGTAGAGCCAAAGAAAGCAAATACACCCAAAAAAATACCCAAATTTTTTTCAAGTGCCAAAGTACTAACACTGAAAGGACCCCTCCTAACATTATCACACATACACGGACACTTACTTCGCCTCAAATGTAGACCTAACGGACAACATATTCACACACACACTCTCTAGACCATGGAATCTAGGGTTTACCTTCAAAAACCCTAAAACTCACTCAATGTGTTCCAAACATCCGAAATTTAAAAAAAAAATCAAATTAGTTAATAATTCAATAGATAAATTAGGAACTGAAAATCAAACAAATTGAACTGACCTGCACCAACGAGAATAGTTAACTTGCCGAGAGGAAGAGCCATAGGCAGCCACTGATAACAGTAATAAATAGAAAGAGATGGAATTTTTCTAGATTTGATTTTGAATCAAAAGAATGCGATCATGATTTTTTTAAAGGAGAGTGAAAAGCAAGCAAACAAGGAATATAAGATCGTAGAACAAGAAAATATTTTTATTTTTTATATATGATAGTGTTTTCCGGTGTTACTAGGTTTTGGTAGATCACGTTTATGTCTGCTCTGGTCTGGAGGCAGACGAGACTGAGACTGAGACTGCATACACCAGAGAGGGCGATCAGGGATTGGAAAGCGAGTCAGCTATTAACTAACGCAGCTACAACGCACCAACCAACCCTATTTTTTGCTGGTGGTGTGGTGGCTGGCTAATCCACCTCTAATTTCGGTTCTTCATTTTCCAAGTTTACCCCTCTACCATCGAATATGCGAAAATACCCTTCTTCTTCTTTTCTTTTAATTTTTGTCGATTTTTCTGTTTTTTCTTTCATTGGGTAGTCGGCATTGGCCAGGTCACGGTTTTTTCATTGGAGTTTCATTATCTAAAGAAAAGGACTTCAAGTTTTCCTATGGTTGCGCATTAGTCCCCACGTATTCTTGATATTTTGTAGTGGAATGGCCTTGTATTATTTATTTCTTTTTTTCACTCGTTCTTTCTTGCAGAATATTCTTTCATATATATTCTAGTGCTTTTTGAGTAATTATCATGATATTATGGAGAGAAATTAAAAAAAAAAGTAGTAGAGTATTTTTTATATGTAATCACAAATGACATAATGAAAATGTTGTCGAATTTGGCTCCATCTTCTCTTATCGTACTGTGGATATTAATACTCACTGATCAGAGTATTTATACTTTATGAGTGCGACGATTTGTGAGCATACAAGTAATCTATTTCTTTATATTTTTTAATACGGAATTTTATTTTATAAAAGGCGTCCTTTAAGAATATAATATTTTTTTACACGGTGCTTCGTTATAATTTAAATATTAAGTGGTATTTAATATCTTGAATTTTATTTTATTTTCTCGATGCTGTGTTGTATTTCAAAATGACGGATGTTGTGAAATTTGTAAAATAAATCCTGAGTGGAATTCCTAGAAAAAATCAAGACGGAGAGGGAACAATCCTTGTAATTTTTTAATGAAAAAAGGTTAAATCACTGCTTAAACTGTAGTAAAATATAAATGAAGAGGAAGATTTTTGAAATTTTAATACTTTGTTTTATATTTTTAAAGCTTCTACTATAAATTGACATGGTGGCCCACTATTTCATGGGAAATTAGATGGGTGGTTACACCGTGGTGGAAGCAGGGTAATTTTTCTAAAAAAATTCATGTAGTATTAACTTGAATTACCTCGGTGCAATTTAATTATCATATAATCATGTACGTGAGATTTGAATAATTTTATAAAAAAAATAAAAAATAATAACTCAAAATTCAATAATTTAATATTAAAAAATAAAATTAAAAAAATTAATTTCAAAAAAAAAATGTCAAATAAAAAAATCTCAATCAATTCTAGTTAACTTGTCTAATCCACTGTACATAAAATAAAATAATAAAAAAAATTAAAATTTATCTAACTTAACTTAATTAATTTGAAACTTGATATGTCTAAAAATAAAAAAAATACAAAAAAATCAGCCAGCTAACTTAATTAATTTATTATTTAGAATATAAAATTAAGATATTGCTGCAAATAAAAAATAAAACACATTACAAAACTCAATTCTTAACAACTCTTAAATAATAATTTTTTTGAAAAAAATAAGTAAAGACCTAAAAAATTTAAATTGGATAATGTTTTAAAATCAGGAATCCTGCTATAATATCATGATTAATCTGTAAAAAAAACATAAAATAAATAATAAAATAAAATTCTTAATTATACCAAAATTCAAAATCAAAACAAATAATAATCAATAAAATATTTGGTATAAAAACCAAACAATAAAAAAATAATTGATGATTAAAATGAAAAATAAGATGAATTGGTAAAAGGATAAGAAATTAATGAAATAAAATTTTGAGGAACAAGATAAAAAAATCAAGAAAATATTTAAAACAACAACAAAATTAATGAAAGCTAAATTAAATACAAAATAAAATTTAAGTAACTAAATTGAAAAGGAAAGTTTAAAAAGTTTAAAAATCAACATAAATAACAATTAAAATAATAAAAATAAAAATAAATACAAACCAAAAAACACGATTAAGTTTTGAAAGGTTTGATGCGAATATTAAGGTCATGGCAGATAAAAGAGCGGGGAAGAAACAGAGTCTGCCGTCACTAAACCACCGCGAACTGAACTGCATGCTTTACCTTGTTGGCTGCCCTTCCATCAAACTTGTCTAAATATAAATATACTATGGTTGATTATTTTTTTGTCATCGTACCCCACCACCCTTACCAGACATTTTTTTTTTTATAAAATTTATTACTCGTTAAAAGAATATTTGCCTCCCATGAAAGCCGAGAATTGAAAAAAACAGGATAAAAAGATTAAAAAAAGCCTACGATAGCATGCATGTTTTTTAAAGGTATTTTAGTTTTTTAACTGTTTTACAAAAAGGAAAAAGACCATGAAGCCCCTATCAACAAGTCATTTTTTTTTACTACAGGGGTAAATTAATAATTCCAGTGTGCAGCGAAAAAATTAAAGAGACCAATCTACTGGCTTTCATTTCGAAAGCACCTATTAAAAGCCATGAAAATATCATTTTGCCCTTAAATTTGTTCCTTTTGGCTTGTTATTGCAGAGGGCAAAATTATCATTATACTCCATTTACAGTCTAATGAGTCTTACTTTACAGCGAGACACCGATGCTCTTTAGTTTTTTCGTTAATAGGAAAAAATAAAATTTGATTGTTTTCACATTGTTTGTGATAAAATCAGGACGAAGGATTCATTTAAGAAGGACGTCAAATGAGATACGTCAGTGAAAATTATTGAAATTATTAGAAACGACGTGGATAGGCCTGGAACCGAGGACACCGCGTGCCTGGCTTGCGCCAGAATTGCATTGGCACTGCATCTATCTATCTTCATCATCGTATTAATATAAATTATTTTAGTTGTATTTTAATTAATTTTACAAGTTTTAAAATTAATAATTATATAATTTTTAAATAAATTTAAAATTTATAAAAATTGAATTAGTAATTTTTAAAGAATAAACCCACCTTGCGTCCTTAAAGTTAATTATTATTATTATTATTATTATTATTATTGGTGATCTTATTATTGTTATTATTATCCAAAATTAAATTTATTTATAATAAACCAAACTACATNACCCACCTTGCGTCCTTAAAGTTAATTATTATTATTATTATTATTATTATTGGTGATCTTATTATTGTTATTATTATCCAAAATTAAATTTATTTATAATAAACCAAACTACATTATTTTATTTGTTCAGAATCTACCACGCGTACCCTTTTCACACTTCAAACCTGCATCACAAGAGCATGATTTATTAATTATGATCATTCAGAGGGCCAATTTAGCATAATTTTGAGATGTGAAGAATTAAGCAATTATGACCCAAGTCGCAGTATATCAAGCAATATACGTGAAAGGTTTCGATAAAACCACGTCTTCTTAGGATACAATGAATTGAAGTGAGAAAGAATTTTCTACACGTGATGGGTTGTGAGTACATAAAATCAAAATAATTAATAGAACGTTTTGTTCTTGGCGTTTCGAGGCTTAATTTGTCTATAGATTATTGACGTAGAAGTCTACGGATATCTCGATACCATAATTTCCTTATGTAACGATGATATATAGGCCTAGCTAGGGACTTAATTACAAGGATTAGGAGTAGATTTGCATCTGGCTCAAGATATGCTCGAAGTTATCTGGGGACTTTTCGATCTGATGAGAATGCATTCCTTCATAGGTTGTCACCACGACTTCTTCGTCTTTTGTTAATCTCTGAACCTGTTTCTTCACGTTGCACCCTTGATGTGTACACCGATAGTAGCTTCTGTAGACACAGAAAACAAATTAAGATTTATATATGCACTCATGTTTAAGGTAAATCAAGCTATATATGATAATTTAGCTGAACAAGATGCTTCAGATATTTGGAGCTCAAGGAAACCATCCGGTATTTTTCTTTCACCAAAATGTAACGGGATCAAATTCTTGTAACTCAAGTAAGCTTAACCTAGTGATATCTTCTTCCTTAATATAATTAAAATAGTTGACGTTTCCATCATCCAGATTGTTCATTATTCCTGATCATATACTTTAATCAGATAGAATATTAATCACTTTCCTGGAGGCAAGTTAGGTGAGGAATATATTACGTGCTGACAATATTTTACTAAATAAATAAATATTTTTAAAGTATTTTTTATTCAAAAATATATTAAAATAATAATTTTTATTTTAAAAAAATTATTTGTAACATTATCAGTATCCATACACGCACGTTATTTTTCCACGCTGACTGAAGTGATCCAGGGAAGAAAAGGTCAAGCTTCGGCCATGGTGTTGCGTGCACGCTTATACAGCTAGCTCGAATCTCTTTCGTATTTTTTGTTAACTGTTCTTGAAAAAAAAACTAAAAAATAGAGGTGCATTTCTTGGGTTTTCAGTTCTCTTAAACGAGATAAAGTGAAAGGAGCAAGAACATGCATGGAAGTCGTGAAGATAAAAGAAAATAGGGACTAAAATGATCTTTCGAAGATTTTGTCGGCCATCGCCCCCCCCCCCCCNCAAACCTACGTTCTGGCGCAAGCCCCTAAATACCCGGAGTTTATGAGTGTCCTGCTTTCCTGTATACTCCAAAAATAATGGCCTTCATGGTTTCTGTAAGATTGGCTGGATAAGAGTCTCATAAATCAAGACACAAGTGTCCTCTCTTGTTCATTTATTTGTTTTAAAAAGGAATGGAGCCCCCCAAATCACAACACCTGTGGCCTCAATTGCCCAAATGATGCTCGGAAGATTTTTATACCGTTTTCTCAATAATTTATAGATGTAAAAATTGTCACCTCAAATCATATCAATATACTTTAATATTCAAGTATATCTGCCACCGCTCGAATTCTTCACAGGTTGAGAAAAAAAATTATAATTAAGCAAATCATACATGTGTTTGACAAATTAAAGAGTATAGTAGATTAGTTAGTAAAAAAGATATAGTTACCTGGGAAATTTGTTGTTCTTCACGGCCTTTTGACCATACTTTCTCCAACGATATCCATCATCAAGGATATCAACTCGGCTCCTTGTTTGAAAAGCGTACTTGGGCTTTCTTATCTTCTTTTCTCCCTTATTCTTTCCCAATTTCCCCTCAATTCCAGACCCAACAAAGCCTCTGTTTTGGGAGATGTCATGAAAATTTAAACTGGCTGGAGCTTGCATTAATTCCAACAATCCATTTACCCTAGTACCTTCAAAGCCGGTAGAAGCATTAGAGTTGATCATGTTCAAAGACATGAAAGAAGCAGAGGTAGGTAGCTGTTGAAGATAAAATTAAATGGAAGAAATAGGGTTTAGGTGTCCACGAGAGAGAGAAAGTAGAAGTAAGAGGAAGTGCGATGGTGTGGCTAGCTATAAATAAAGGTTGAGTTAACAGGACTCCTGAGAATATCAACAGGCCTCTCTCAAAATATCAATAAGGCGGCGGCATGCTTAATTAATTAATCGTGAGTCTAGCTTCTTCTTCTTCTTCTTCTTCTTCTTCTTTTATCTTATCGTAGGTGGCGTAAACGGCACGTAGAATTTAATTGAGATTAAAAGTTTAAACTCAAAATCCCAACCCATGAGGATTAATAGGAGTAGTTAAATTAAACTCTTATAAAAAAAAAAAAAGAAACGAGAATAAAGTTCTAAGAAGTGGTCAAGTCTTGGCATAAAATTCTACAATAATTTCTAGACCTTCATGATAGATTCTATCACAGTGTCTCTTTCTAAAAACACAAAGGATGGTGTCATGCCATTAATTGTGCTAAATATATAGGAGTACGAGATTAATTAGGGTGGTGTGTGTGTGTGTGAAAATACTACAGGTAGTACCCTACTAGTTGTGTATATTTATAAAAAAGATTCAATAAATAATTATTGAATATAAATTATTAATTATTTTTGGTATATTGCTCTTTTATTTACTTAGAAATGGATTGATCAGTTTACGAGTAATACATCTTATCTATTCAATATAAAAAATTTGATATATAGTCTAAAATTTTATGATTAGTTATAGAAATAAAAACATCAAAGCAATCCTTATGGTCTTGTTTCTATGAATATTACGTACGATATTAAATATGTTGGTTGGTTTTGACCAAACTTTGATTTCGTTCAGCAGTACTCCATGGTTTGAAATATTAAGAAGCTTCATGGGTGTGAATACTGAATAATAGCATGAAGAATTAACAATTTCCCACCGAGAAAAAAAAAACATCTAGAAGAGGATGAGGATGAGGAGGAGGCCGCCCATTAATTTCATGGTCATAGCATGTGCTTTGACAGACACGCACACAGTTCCATTCAAACACAGAATTTCAGCATTAGATGTCGATGAAACAGTAGTTGGTGAGATCACGCCCCCAAGATAGGATCATTTTGTCATATATCTCAACGTTTTCTAGATTTATTTTTTTGGGTATATATAAAAATGAATGTGTAAATAGATTAATAATATATCCGACATGTGTTGTTGTACTTTTCATATCAACGCAATCTGAAGTTAATTTATTGAACATGTATAAGAGCGTAAGCTTCGATCGAGATCTCTTGTATGGGCTGCTGCGTATATAGAGCTAGTTGCTAGAACCATGGTTAAATTAATTATTTAACTTTTTCTCGGCAAATAGTTATGGAGGCCCGGACTCACAATAGTACTTTCAATGTTATATTTTCAAAATCGGTGACTCTTGACTCGTTAATCAATCCCGTAAATGTTAGCTTTTAGCCTGAAATATGATCAGTATAGAGATCGTAGCTCGGTATGTTTCATTAAAAAAAATAAAAAATAAATGTAGAATCAATATAGCATAAATTTTTGGTTAGTTGTTTTAAGTAATAAAGATAACATTCGTTTACCTTGAGGTTTTAAATTTGAGCTGTACTGCTAGCTTTTTAAGATGGTGAAAGATTGGTTAAGAATTATGATATCCAGGCACGCATACTTCATAATTACGAGCTCAATTTAAATGTGTTTTCTTTTAAAACGGATATATGTTTGGCGGTAGCTGCCTACCTAGAAGTATGTTGTTTACCTTGTTTATCTAAATTTTATCATTTTAATTTTCATGATTTTAAATATTGAAGATGTTTAAAAATAAACTTAATATATTAGATAATTAATTAATTTCTTAATTTAAATAATTTGATATATTTTTATAATTAAGTTATTTAACAACTTGATATGAAAATTTTAAAAAATTATTAATAATAATAATAAATAGTATTTGATAAGATAAGTGATCAAAAGCTAATATTTATAAAAAGTTTTTTTTTATGGGTGTGTGAACTCTTTAATGATAAAATTAGTGATTATATAAAAAGAGAAAGTATAGTAATATTATAAAGATAGATATTCTAAAAATATATATGTAATTAAAAATAAAAGGATTATGAAACCCTTAACTTTAAGAATTCATGGTATATTTATAAATTATGAATTTTATATTTTTACAGAGAAAAAGAACTAAAAAGTAATTTTTATCTTTATGATTTTTTTGAGTTGTATTATACTTGAAATGATGCATATTTGATCAATATAAAATACTAAAAGATCCGCGTAAGGTTTCAGAAAAATTCATGGCAAGTATTGAGCTTCGACTAATTAGAGTTGAGAAATGAATCCACTCACACTACTTAAACTCAAACATATTAGACTCGGGTGTAAAAGTTCAAGTCCACGAGGATGTTGAGCACTCCATACCCACGCAAGGTATGGCAACACATCTAGCAAGGTAAGCGTCTTGCATGGAGTTAAGCTTCTTGCGGGACCCACATTCTCTAGAAAGTTGGGTTTAAACTACCGCGCATGAGAGTAATATCAATATTTCTTATTATACTTTGAGTTCGAGATATCAAATCCAAGCCTAAACCCAATATATTTTATCATTATCTCTTATTGTACTTTGGCCCTGGGATATCAAGCACAGCTCCAAGTTTTTGTTGGGTTTATTTTGTTTATTTTATTTATATTTATTGATTTTTTATTAAAAAATGTATTTGATAAGAATTTGAGAAATCATTTGCTTGATTTTTTAGAGTGTAAGATATATTTTATAAAAATAGGTTATATGCATATTAGTTTTTACTTCAAGAAACACGGATTTTAAAGATAAAAGTAACTTTAAATATTTTACAATAAATTAGCCTTTTGTTTATAAGTTCGTAATTGACTAATATTTAATTATATATTAAATAACCTTAAATATTTTAAAATTAACTAACCTTAATTTTTTTAAAGTACATTAGTCCTCATTTTGTATGGATCTTAATTAAATTGTTTAATAGTTATATTTACTTAAAAAATATGCAGTGTTTTGATTATTGTTTCTTGTAATAGTCTTGTTTTTAATCTCACAACACAATAGTTTATTACCAAACAATTCAATGTATTTAATCTCACAACAAAGCATCACATGCGTAGCACAGTATGACATACACGACAAGAGCTAAACATGTTCCTAGTGCAATTAAGACAGGTACTTTTATGATTTATGATTTTTCCTTTTCTTTTCCTTCTTTTTAGGATGACTAGACGAGGGTTTCACATATATTTTTTTCCCGGGTCAATGGTTCAATTAATCTTTATGTAACGAGGTAATTTTTTTTTAATTTGTTCTTGTATCCCTAATTAAGCAAAGTTTATTCTTAAAAACATGTTAAACTTTAATCTAATTCTAACATGATTTTCAGGCTCGTTCATCCAAATTAATAGAAAGCCACGTTACTTAAAAAGTTAATGAATATTCAAATAAAAACTTATTATCATTTCCAAGTATCTGTTTATTTTTTATTTTTAAAAGTTTTTTTAATATATTTTTAATTATTTTAATATGCCAATATTAAAAATAATTTTTAAAAAATATTATTTATATATATATTTTAAAATAAAAAAATATTTTATAAAACAGCTATTATTATAATATTAAACGAGCTTTAAATTACCTAGGTAATTTCGATGAGATCACTGAAATCTCATCCAAATAAAAAGGTCAGGAACTTAATGTATATTCAAGGGTAAAACTAGATCAACTGAAAATATAAAGCCAAATTTAAAAAATACATCTCTTTACATGGACAAATTTTGCTGTCAACCCTTTCTTTTACTTTTGAAAAGGAGATATATGTTTTATAATAAAAGAATCAATTTAAACTAAAATTTAAAAGACTTTATAAATAATTTATATATTATTTCATAACATACTTCATAAATAAAAACTATTTAAATTTAAAAATTATATAAATTCAATACTTATATCAAAATTTTTATTTTTTAAATAAAAACTGTGAAATCCAAACTCATAATTATTTAATTATTAAGATTTTAATATTATAAAAATAATCATCATACAAGCTCAAGTTTAAGTCATTATATGAAACTCCATAAATGATAACATATCCTCTCAAGCAAAGTTATTTTTATTTGAAATTTATATATGATTATAATTATGATTATATTTTACTGTGTTTAATTTTATTTATTTAATTAAAAAATAAAATAGCAAGATTCAAACTCTTTAGTATTTGGTTATTAAGATTATAATATAATATTAAAAAATTATTATTTCAAAACAAAAACTAAAATTTTTTTAGCAACACTACATGGATATTTTTTATATTATTCACCTAATATGTGTGTGTGTAATGAACAAATGAAAGTGTGGGTTTTAATATTCTTTATGTACCTGAAAACCAAAAGTTCATTTAAATGTCCAAATGCGTCTTGGCATGCGGTTTGAAAAATTGCTGGTCAGCAGTGGACAGCGGCACGTCAACAGCTCGCGGTTGTCAGTAACCTATTATATATATTTGTGTGTGTGTGTGTGTTATTTTTTTTTTTTGTTACTTTTGGTCTCCCCCACTTTTTGAATTTGACTACTGCATGCATAATGACCCTGCAGTATTATTTACTTTCAGCCGCCATGAAACATGTAGCAGGCTAGCTAGTAGCATCAGTCGTCACGAAACCACATCGATTCTCCAGGCAAAAGAAACCAAAAAAAAAACGGGGGTAGGATCGGGACTTGTCCCCTCCAAGTATCTTACTGTACTCCTGCGAGCCATTTTCTATACCATGTTGAAAAGAATACCGAGCACAAAATTATACGCGGAGCAAGCCATGACGCGACCTATATTTATACATGTTCAAGCTTGAGGTGGTTAAACTCCATTTTTAAGAGAATTTCAACCATGTTAGCTACTTAGCTTTGAAGTTTCAAGGTAATTTGGCTTCCGACAATCATATAGAAACAGAGATATCCTGTTCGTTTGAAGTTTTGTTTTAAAAAATTTAAGATTTTTTTTTAATTTTTTCGCTTGAAATTATTCTAATATATTTTTAAATAAAAAATACTTTAAAAATAATAATTATAACGCCTTTAAATTTTATATAAATATACAAAATTATTCGAGTTCGGACGAGTGTTGACTAACTCTTGTTACAAAATATTATCATTGGGGTCATTTGAGAGGAAACAAATTAACGTGACCTACAAAGTGTTGAAGTATAAGTGTACGGTTATAATTTTTTTTTTTTAAAAATATATATTAAAATAATATTTTGTTAAGAAATTGTTTTTAATATTACTGTGTTAACATAATAATAAAAATTTAAAAACAAAAAAACCAAAATTACTGTTCATTGCGGTTGTCGGTACAGAAAAAGAATCCCGATTCAGAGTTTCCCACATGCACCTACGCCGCCTCGAGCTTAATGTGACATATTTATTTGCACGTTTCGAGTTGAAAAGTATGTATCTGACTATCAGTGGATCTAGGATAGTTCGAGGACGGTTCTAAACCTCCGAGGTTTGAAAAGTGTCTAAAATTATTGCCGAACGTGTAACAATTTTTTATGCACTTTTACGAAATACTGGCCTCCCAAGACAAAGGTTATATGCTCTTGCCATCCACCCAGGCCCGGTAATTATTATACATGTAATAAAATGAAATGGTGCTTTTAGACAGAAATAGTATAGCTGTAGATTTTGTCAATTTGTTATGCTGTATCAATGACAAAATTATAATTTTTATTTTTTTATTTGTTAGGTTTTTATATATCTTTTCTTTTCATATTTGATATTTTTATCATTTTATACTTCTTCTATTTATAACTATCTTTTTATATATATATATATATATTTTAAAAAATATTATTTTTTATTTTTTACTCTTTGAATATTTACTACTCTACCTGTTTATATCATTCCCTTTATTCTTAACTTTATTGTTTTGTAATTTTTTTCTTTATATTTTTTTTGGAAAAGTTATTATGCAAAAACCAAGGAACTAATGTTTTATTGTAACAAATTAAATATTGTTCCATTCTTCTGTTATATTAAAAATTAATTTTATTTTTCTATATTTTTATTATCATATACGGTATTTATTTTAGTTTATTATAAATAAATATTAATTTTTTTTATTAATATTTATATTTTATATCAATGTTAAAAAATATTTTAATAACATCTACTATTAATTCTTTTATATCAAAAAAAATATAATAAACTTGTAGCGAGATGAGTTGAATAAACACGGTAATACTTTATTTTTGTTATATTTACTGGCATATATAGTTATCAATATATTTAATTAAATATATATATATATGATAATTTTTTATTTATAGCTAAATTTAAAAAACCATACCTGAGATGTCTGTATATTTATTTTTTTATAAAAAAATTATAAATTAACTAGTTTGATTCTAAACATGGAATGGGATGGTGGAGAAATGTTGCATTTGTGTGCTCGGTACTCCTAAACGTAACGGACCTTTGGTGAAAGGCAAAGATGATTAAGATGAAGTAAATTAAGAGATAATACAGACTGAATAAAAGGGGTTTGGGTTTTTTTGTTTTTGGGACATCATCTATTACAGAAGCTAGTTATCAAGCAACTGTGTTACAATCTTACAATTCAGTGAATGCATGCAAAATTTAGTAAAGCTGGTTGTGTGTTGGCTGATATATCCATATCAATCCAAAAAAAAAAGACAATGAATGAGATAACCTTAAAAAAAAGCTCAATTAGATAAATTTTAAATTTATTTTTTAATAATTATAAATTTGAGTTTTTTTATGCTATTAAAAAATTACATGATTATTAATTTTAAAGCTTATAAAATTAATCAAAAGTGGATGTAAAATAACTTAAATATTTATATTAATAAAAAAATAAAATAAAAGGGATTGTTTATATTTGTTAGCACTGCACCTAATCAACAAAAATATGCTTCTGGGGATTCGGAAATATATATTAAATTCTGTAGAAATTAAGAATCTACGATCAAAATGAGGAATAGTAGCACATGCTTCATGTCTGATACGTCACATCGAATAATAGAAACAGCGGTGGCGGGTCAAAATTAGAAAATTTGGTGGAGCATCATTATCTATCAAAATTGTTATAATTCTACAAAAAGCACTGTTTATAATTGTGATTTGTCTCTGTAATAAAATCCACGTTGAAGTTTCTTCGATCGAGAATGACAAGTCTAGTCAAATTTTGCTGACAACTAACCCATTACCATCCGGTCTTTATTTTCCATTTCTCTTTGCTTTGTTGTTTTTTCTTTTTCATTGGCCTTGACTCTACGGTGCTCCATGGTTCCAGCTAGTTTCTTTCTTGTCCTCGTCGCCAATGAGCGAGCTTCTGTATCTATGGCCTATCGGGTGTTTCTCCATTTTCTTTTTAAATTTGTGTGGCTGTGGCTGTGGCTGTTTTCTATAAAAAGGAAGAACAAAAATTACTTGCGATCATTACGGCACTTTTTGCTGCTTGGGACCTAAGTTTGCTTGCAGTATAAATTATTTTTATTTGCTTTGCTTTACCCTCTCCCTCCCTCCCTCCCTCTCTGCATGCAGTAGCTGAGGGTTAAAGACAAATTGACAGTGTTGGGTTGATAAAAAAAAGAAGATATTTTCAAAGGTTTTCTCGTCACAAAACACGAGCATTGTAATTTTATCATGTTTTTTAATACACTCGCACAAAAAAAAATATTACAGATTTCTTGAGNGGGGGGGGGGGGGAAGGATTTAAGCTATACAAATGTTTAAGTTAACCTCACGAGTTATAACTGACGTCTTCAAGGGTGGGACTACAGCATAGATCTGAGGGGCCATGCGTTTTGTCGATTTCTCGGGGAAAAAAAGGATTTAAGCACATGTTCAGTTGGATGCAGCCATGGAAAATGGAAGTAGCACTAGAGAAGGAGTTTCTATTAAGACAATGATCATCTTACCTTGTTTATCTCAATGTAACTTTTTTGTGTCAAAATTACTGAAGACATTCATGTACAGTTACATATTTTTATATTTTACAAAGGAAAACTGTCTTGTTCTTATTCAGTTTATCTCACATCTACCTTGAAGTTTCTTGTATTCCAATATTCAGATGGCAAAAGAGATTATTATTTTCTTAAATGGCGGTGCAATGTATCCCTTCTATCCTGTTCATCAAACACAAAACCTGGAGGGAATTAGGCAAAGTGTAATAGATTTCTCTTCCTGGCGTGTGATGTTGTAAGAAATAGGGAAGAAAAAAGGTCCATCTCTATAAAAATCATCACGCAGAAATGAAGCAGAGGTACCTTAGTATGGTTTAATTTCAATACTAATCTACACCCACATCAATGTAGCAGCGTGGCTTTAAACTCGATCCCTCTCAAATAATCTATATGAATTGGTATTTTCTTTTCTATTTTGTACAAAAAGAAAGCACAGAAAAACTTTATTTCCTGTGGACGGTAATCAAAATAAAAAAGGCTACAACACGACTACCTATGCCAGTCAAAACGAGTAGGATTAAACACCGATACCAATGACCTAAATCATACCCTCTTTCCATGAGTGAACCGCACCTTGTTATCAGCCAAACACCATAATATCTGGATGACACAATATTCAGAGGTTAAGGAACTGGTATATTGCGAGCAAAAGTCAAATTAATTTTCACATATGAAGAAGGAATAGCAGGGTCAGGCACAAACCTTTTAGCATTTGATATCACAAATGCTTCCAGCGCCCATTTAGTATAGCACAAATTAGATATATAATTCACAACGCCATCATTCTCAGTACGGGTTGCTATGAGGGTCAGAACAACCGGAAGCAGCACTGACCACTGCACGACACAAAAAATGCCTTGTTAGTGCAAGTGAAAACCATTTCTATATGTGCATGTGGATGATTTGGGTGTTTAGTATACAAGGATAATAGATGATGGATTCATGTTTTGTCAACTTGATTTATGGAGCTAACGAGTTCTGAATGCAAACTGTTCTTCAAATGCTCACCAGTTGGGCTGGACCTGGCTCGAAGAAAATGGCCACTGCATAGGCTATTCCAGTCACACAATACACTAGACAGATTAAGACTATGTAGTTATCTAAGACTGTTGATCTTGGATTGTTGAAGAAGTAGAACATTGACAGATAGACAAGTGGCTTGACAATTGTGCTGAAATGCTCTATTGTATCCTTTGCAAGAAAGTATGCCAAGCTGCTCATACCAGAAGATCTCTCTCTCCAGTAATGTAGCTTATCCAGAGAAAATGACCTCAAAGCCGCGATCTTACACAGTAGTGCTGAAAGTCCGACAAAAACACTTAGACTGGTGAGAATGAATCTTGTACAAAAGTGCACTTCATGAAGGAACATAGGGAAGCTGACTTTCAATTTAAAAAGGCGAATTGGCATGGAAAGCAACGGGCACCTAACAGAGTGCAGATTTTTTTGTTACGAGTTACCCTACATTTTCAGCATCAGAAGCCTAGGTCCCATGCAAGAATATTCTAATGGAGCCTTGCGTATATAAGAACTTGGAGATTTTGATCACTTACAAACTGCAATGACGGTGTATGTGTAACCAACCACCCCAAAAGTTTCATCGCTCACTTTAGCTAGTGTTCCTAAGCAGATTCCAGCTAGCAATAAAATCAAATAATCTACAGCTTGTGCCCTTGCTTCTCGTAGCCGCTGCTTTCCAACCCTGCAACAAGTCATTCAAGAAGAATATGTTAGTTTGTTATGATGAACACAGTCAATAAAATTAATCATCCCACAATCAAGTTATCTCACTTGAGAGAAATTCAATTAGCACAATCGCTATTATCGTTATAATAGTAGAGGGTTAGACTTTACATGCAGCACAGAGAGAGAAATGAGATCGCTCTTACCTCCCCAGGAAGTATCTATACTGCTGATATACTCCAGGGCTTCTCCGTTCGGATAAGTCACCTGATTTCAAAACATTGGGTTTCAAGTTGTCTTTCTCTGACTCAACAGTAGATTTCAAATCATGCCAAAAATCTCCAGCTAAAGACCCTGTTTCAGATCCAACTTCATTTGCTCCATGAGCAGAATTTTCAGCGGAGGATGCTCCCAATCCATCTGTATTCTGCAGCATATCCATTGGAACCGGGTAGCCATTGTGAAGCATCCATCTAACTGGAAGTTGTTTATAGTTCACCCCTGATTTTGGTTTCGCTATGCCCTCCAAAATATCAATGAAGTAATCTGGAGGATTCACGCGCTCAGGTACAGTAATTCCAAGGCCAGCAAAATACTCCTCGACATTCTTGGCTGACCCGTGATATGCTGTCAAGCCACCTTTGGCTAGAAGTATCAAATCATCAAACATCCTGAATAATGTATAGCTGAAGCAACCGAGAAAGCAAAGGAAGGACGGGAAAGTTAATATTCTCTTACGGCCATTATATTACATAATCAGCAATATCTACTTATTGGAACAGAGAAAAACTTGAAATATAGCACATCCCCAAGGAATACAACTCTTTATCGTAATAGGAGTAAATTACCTTGGTTGGTGCACAACCATGCATATGTTTACTCCTTCAAGAGCTTCGCGTCGAAGAGCTCTAAGTAGCAACAGGGACGATGAACTGTCCAAGCCTGATGTGGGTTCATCTAATATTAGAAGTGAAGGTTCCATAACCATTTCAAGACCAACGTTGACACGTTTTCTTTGACCTCCAGAAATTCCTCGCTTTTCCACCGTCCCAACCAAAGAATCTCGCACTGCCTGCAGTCCCAAGGACTCGATAACTCTTTCAACAACTAGAACCTTTTCTGGTTTTGGTAGATCAGCAGAGAGTCTACAATAATAATAATAATAATAATAATAAAAACGTATTCGCTGACTTAATCAGAAAGTTTATATAACAAAAATCCAGTAAACAAATATGCTAAAAAGCAAGTACTGTGGAACAGCCACAGCATTTGTGACTGAGTTTATGAACGAGAGGGAGAGAGAAATATCTAAGCAGCATGAGCAAATCAATACATAAAGCGTATGGCTTTGAGAAAGGGAGATCTAAGCAGGCAGAGCAAATAAATACATAATAGAGAGGAGAGAACAATTGCACATTCATGTTCTGTTGAAGCAAAATGCCTACATATATGAATGATGCCAAGCAGACTGAAAGAAGAAACAGAAAGGTTTTGTCTTACGAGGAAAAATATTTGGCACACCATGTCGAAACTCCAAAGTTTCAGGAAGCTCCAATACCATAGTTGGAATAACAGATATGTTTAGAAAATCTTAGCACAGGTAACTTCCTTAGTTTGGTATAAACTGTATATATACGTGTGTACAATCGAAATTGACCACCTAATGCACAAAATTTTCTAGCAATGTTCATAAGTTTAAATGTTTACCAACTCAAACATCTACGAGTCTGAAATCTCTTAACATGAAAATCATTTTACAGTTTCTGTTGTTAAACAGTCCCTGGAAGCTAGGTTCTATTTCCACCTGTTAGGAAATTGTATCTGTCCATGTTGGCTTAACTCCGGAAGGACTAACATTAGATGAACTTATTTTGTTGAATACATGAAAACTTGTTGGATGTCAAACATTGACTCATCATTCTGAGGGATGCATGAATTGAGATTACCAAAACTGGGGCTAGTAATGAATGGTGAATTAATAGTTGAATACCTGCATCTTGCACTGAACCAGAGATTCTCCTCCACTGTTAGGTTTCCATGCACAATATCATCTTGAGGCACAAAACCAATGATTTTCCTATATGCTTGGATTGGTTCCATCTTACCATTTACAAGAACCATACCAGACATGGTGCAGCCAGTTGCTTTTCCGGTCAAAGCAGAAAGAAATGTTGTTTTTCCAGCCCCAGACGGACCCATGACTGCAGAAACTCGGCCAGGTGATAATTTCCCAGTCACACATCTTAGCAGATGTTTGTGTTTAGTCGTCAAAGTGAGGGTTAAATCTTTAAAAGCAACCTCAATAGAAGGCCTTTTCCTGATTTCGGTATCGTTAGCCATTGAAATTACTCCAGAGAAGGTCAAATTCTTGTTCTGTTCCTGCATAGCTTTCTCCCTCTCGATTTGTCCGTATGCATACCTGAACATTTGACTCTGAGTATGCAACTGCTTACCCCTTGGTGCATTTTTTCTGATATTTTTATCTCCAATTTCCAAATTAAAGCCTTCCTGACCCTCGGGGTTGTTCTCAATATCATCCAGCATCTGTGTGAGGTTGCTCTTTCCCTTTTTCTTCCCTTTTCCAGATGATTGCTGAGATGAACTGCCTCCCGGCATGGGTGGTAAAGCAGCATCCGATCCGGGTTTAGCTTGACCAAAACCTTTTAGCTGTTCTACTGGCCTTTTAGACTTTGTACGAGAAAATGTGCGCGACAGCTGGGTTTGTAATCCAATCGCACCCTTCTTGGCAATGTCTCTTGCAGATTTCCATTTTTCACGAGCTTGAGCAGTTTCTCTTACACTTTGAACTGCCTTCTCCCTTGTCTTTGCTTGTCTTCTCTCTCGAGTTGCAAGAACTTGATCAGAACAATTATAAATAATGATAAGCAGAAAGCTTAATCCAGCCTACATTGACAAGTGAAGCGATTAGATCTGATGGTTGTGCACAAAAGATGACCTATAATGCAAACTTAGATCATGAGAATATTTCGAGTTTAAAGTATGTCATCAATATTTCCCACCAACAGAACATGTAGTGCCCAATAGTGTTCCATTACTATCATGAAAGTTGGAAGGTGAATCGATGACTTACGAAAAATAAAATGCCATATGCAGTGATATTCTGATTTGTTGATTGTGTTTCACAAGTTGCCAGATTAAAACACCCTGTTTGAGACGTTGAACCAGTCCTGCAGTAATGTCTGAAAAAAGGCTACTTAGTTTAATTAGTAACGGGAAAAGCAAAACAGATGGCTGTGATATGTTTGAAGCAAAAAATGCCAACATCAAATTAAAGAAGAGGTGAGACATGCAATTTAATAGATTACTGCTAGAAGTTCAAGGATAATTTAACAATACCCACGACTGCATGGAATCTCTTGAATTGTGGACGGACAGTATGATCCTGCTGAACAGAATATCTCGCTACTACTCAAAATATCAGCCCAAATATCCGCTCCACCACAAGTATGGTTTGGCTTTCCTGGAGGCAATTGGTAATGATATCTGCAAAACATTTCTGCTAATAAATATTAATGTATGTACTATAAAGAAAAAAAAACTTGAAAACTACAAAAGCACAAAACACGAATGAACTTACGGGTCGCATATGCCAGTGGTTTTGTTCAGTTTTGCAAGGGGACAGTGAGCACCCAGTGGGCAAGCTTCAGAGACAGACACAAAATGTCAACATATAAAGAATATTAATTGTGGCTCAATTAGAATCATATGCACAAACAATGAATCCATTACCAACCTAACTTACCAGAAAGAAATCAATGTAAACAACAATTTAAAGTTCAG
This sequence comes from Populus ilicifolia, assembly GCA_015708895.1. Lineage (NCBI taxonomy): Eukaryota > Viridiplantae > Streptophyta > Magnoliopsida > Malpighiales > Salicaceae > Populus > Populus ilicifolia. The sequence continues at coordinate 523,161 of SRLM01000435.1, forward strand.
AAATGAAAGCCAGAAACATTGTTAAAACAATTCAACATAGAATCAAATCCAGGAGAAACGGTGAATGCCTTTTATATGTGGGACTCTAATACAATCGTTGTTGTTCTCCAAGGACACATTTTTAAGTGGCAGTGATCACATCTCACTATTATGCATCAGACAAATTCCTAGATGTTTCAAAAAGTCCATCTCCTAGAAACAGGAGCAGTATATACTAAGGAGACCCATTGACTTGATACAGACTCGAGAGTTTATACTAGTACTTTCCTAGACATATGTGGATGAACACTTCGGTTAGAACGGAAAAGAGAAAAAGTAATCATCGAGGAAGCTTGGAAAGTGAGAAAATAACTTTCTACACTTCAAAAATAAATAGATACTTTCTAGCCTTTTTTTTCCATTGGATCATCTTCTATTTTCTGGTAATGCATGGACAAAATATGAAAAAAAAGTGGTTTCTTCATGCTCCCTTTCCTTGGCAGAGGTTTATAAAATTGCAATTAGAGACTCAGGACTGGGAAAGTTCATTTCATCAATTTTCCTCCATTAAAGGTGAAAATACTTTAATACTTTCTTATTGCCAACGTACTAATTTCTTGCCAGTTTTTGCTCTTCAGAAAAATGGGACATTGGGGGAGCTGAAATGAGTATTCGGATGGAAACTAGAGTCTTGCATGGGATATATAAGGCCTATGATTCATCTAGATTCTGGAGTGGAGATGTGCAAACCACATCCGCGTACTCTTTTTAAGGAATATTGACATAACATTCGAAGCTATAATTTGAATGGTTTCATCATTCATGATGTGAGGTACTCACTGGGAATGAAAGTACAGAAAAAAATAAGTGGTCACCAGTCCAGTGCACGCAGATTAAGAGAAGATCTACTCATGCTAATAAAAAACTTGTAATTAGCCCAAGGAATGCAGCAAAAATACCAACGGCACATAACAAATGCAATTCTCAACTATTTCCATGGTTGATGATGGGTTTCCAAATACTTACGTATCATGCAAGTAATACCATGAGGGCAGAAGAAACCCTCACAACAAGCTGCACAATTTGTCGTTCTAAAAGGCATGACCTTCGAATTTCTGAGGTCAACCTTCTCACCTTTACCAACTCCACAAGCCCATCCTGGCTCACATCCAGAAACCCATGAACTCAGATTACAGTTCTTGTTGGGTTTCAAATAATTGCTTTTCTTTGCTCCTTTTTCAAAGAGACTGTTGAAATAGAACTTTATTTCTGCTGCTGTGCATGTACGCCTTAGCATGTCTCCTGAAGCACCAAAATAACATGAAAAATGTCGGGAACATATTACTACAGAAAGAAATTGGATTAACAAACTAAGGGGAGTAGCAGGTATCTCAATAATATCGTTTCTTTATGAACTAAGGCAAGTACCAAAGTACATCGATCCGAGTAAGATAGCAAACCAAGAATTTAAACTTTAATCTGTTAAATTAGGCATCATAATTTGCTTTGTAATTGAATAAAGGAAAATTAGCAGGCATGCTCTATGCTCTATACCTCAACCCTCTTTCGTTGAGGGAACTGCTATGGCTCTATGCTCTATGCTCTCTATATCGACTTCTTCTAAAAAAAACTGCCATGGCTTTTTTCATATAGGCTTTTTATATTGCCTTCAGATACTTCCATCTGATTAAGCAAATACTCAAATCCCTCTTTCTTTCCAGCTTGTGAATTGGTTTTCCATAAGGTAAAGGGAATTCAAACAAAATATCCATTGAGCTAATTAAGTTGTGTAGCATTCATTTGAACCCCAAAAGAAAGATACCTACATAAAATACAGACAAAAAAAGCAGTCTGGAACCTTAACCAAATAATCCTTGTTTTCATGGCTCCAAACTTTGTACGTACCTTTTGTCTTCTTGGCGCAATTGGATATGAATTGTGTACCTTTGGAGAAATTGAATGCCATATTCCAATCTTCATCACTGCAAATCCAAATCAAAATAGAAAATTACCTTCTTTTAATGATCAGCTTCCATTCCTGAAATCTAACATTACATTTATACAAAAGAGTGGCTCAGTTATCTACACGTCTGTTATGCAGAAACCAAAATATTTGACAATATCTTGCTTGAACACGGAGGTAAAATTTGAGAAACTGTTGTAAACCAGCTCTGAAAATAGCTCCTGTGTGGCTGGATTGTCATCATAGCCATCGATATCTTGACAATAAGCAGGGCTCAATGATAAAGCAAATGCAACAACAAAGATGGATACAGAGAGAAAACAACAATGGTCGTGTCTTAATTTATCAAACTTCTCTCTACTCATATCTTTGTTTAAGAAAAAAAATGTAACAGTTCAAGATTCAAAGATGTTAAAAGTAACCAACTGACAATATCGTGATGTATGTGGTAGAGCACATACAAGGAAATAAAGATTGTTAAGAAAATGTAGAGGAAATTAAGGTTGGTAGGAGGTGGGTTTCATGAAGAGGAAGAGAGGAAGTGGGAGGGATGTTGATTTTTGGAAAATAGGGGAAATAGAGGCCTCCGGATTTAGGGAGGAGGGTAAGGTTGGTTTTTTCTCGGAGGAAGAAATGGCAGGGAGGAAGAGTAGGAGATTGAAACAGTTAAGTCTGTCTGTTGTTGTTTTAAATGGGAGGGAGACCTACCATCTATCAAATTATTTTTAACTTTGTCAAAAGAAGCTGGAGGCACCTGTGCCCCGCTTCCTCCCAGGTACAAGTTAATAATAATTAAAAAAATAAAAATTATTACGTCCTTCGTGCATATTTTTTTAAAAAATATTTCATAAATTTCTCAACACATTTATGATATTTAACTTTAATCAAATGTCATAACGCTCCATCCATCTAACAGGAAGATTAATTAACAGTGGTTGAACCACAAGCAAAAGAAAATGATTTCGATGAGCACTGGTATTCTTCCTGAATTAAGATTGAAATCGGCTTTTTTTTTTTGAACCACTTCAAGAAACTGATTCAAGAATCGTTTTTCGACTTCGCTTTCCTTTTTCTTTTATTTTTGGGTGGATCAAGGGAGGGGGGGAACAGACTCAGTTATACCAAGATAGGAGTCTTTATTACTAGGCTACTCCCACTTGTCCATACATTCCTTGACTTTAAAACTTGGGTTTGAGATTGGAGCATATCCAAGCTATAAATTACATCATCAATGGAAATATTTGGAGAGGCACTGCTTGATTGTATTCACAAATAAAGATGGGCAACGAAACTTCATCTCCTCCATGAAAACCAAAGGAACCTCGAGCTTTGGTTCTCACTGAAATTTGAGATCATTTTTTCATCTTTTGATGACGAGGTAAATTAAATTCAGGCACCTCCTCAATATCCTCTCTTGGCTGAAGAAATATGAATACGGTAAAAAATAAAAGAGCACAAGGAGAAATATTTCAGTGGAGAACAGCATCAGTCCAGAAAGCAAAATAATAAAAAGTATTGATCTATGAATTACAATGCAGAAAAAGGAAAGGTAATTTAAGAAATTTCAGTTGCTTGTGAAAAAGACCTCAATGCCAACCTAACCAGGGACACCAACACTTCAGACTCGGATAAAAAAAGGAGCAATAAACCACCCAAAAGGATTGTAACCTCAAGGAACAGCAGGTTTGCTATTGTAGGCCTCTCTTGCTTCAAGCACGTCAGGACAGTACCGGTTAATGACAACATCAACTTGATCAGCAAATGACTTGTTACGATGGTCACCAAGGTGTTTGACCATTTGGTTCCATCGCTTCCGGCACAGATCTCCAGACCTGTGCTCTAGAACATTGTCCCAGTCGACATCTTCCATGCAGCAAGCATCCAAGTCGTAGAGCTCCATCAGCAGCCGATAGTCATCTGTATCAAGCCATTTACCTTCAGCTACCATAGGTGACGTCAATTGATCATACCATTTTTGGCAGCAGAGCGCATCAGTCCTAGTTTCCAACTTCTCACTAATTGCTGTCCAACTAATATTATCTCGTAACATCCCATGCTTTGTCTTCCTTTCAACAAAAGCTTTCAAGCGCAGATCCAAGTTCACCGAATCAAATAAAGACTGGTACTCATCTTGAGACCATTTCCCTTTCTTCATATTGATCAATTTTATTCTGCGCCATGTATCCTTTACATGAAACCTATGTTTTCCCAAGGCTTCTGCCAGTGTCTTCCAGTCTGATCCATGTTTTTCATGAAACTTTCGGATGAGATCATACTCTTCTGGGGTCCAAGAAGAATTCTGGTCCCTTTCAAACAATATATGGGCTCGATAATAGACACTCTCACGAGGCCTCCAGTGTAAGGCTGCCCCTATCTCCTTCCAGCAATGTTTAATCGCAGGGTGCTTTTTACAATTCAGCACCATGTTTAGACCGTCCGCACCTAAACCATGAACATTAATATAGTTTAAAACAGCTTCTTTAACCATCTCATCCTCCTCAAGTGAGAACCGCTTCCCTCGCACAAAGCCGTCTTCCCCAACAGCCTTCTTATCACTAGGACCATCAGATGAAGGGAAAATCTCGACATCTTCACAGAAACTTACTCTCTTAGATGTCACTTTTTTAAAAGATTTTTCAGATGGACGAGTGCTTTCAGCGTCTTCCTCCATTTCTGTTACTCTTTCACTACTTTTTTCTTTTGAACGATTTTCCAAGGACTTGGCCTTCTTCTTCCTTTTGTTTCCACCTTCAGCATTGACCTTTAGTTTGCCATCTCTAGCCTTATTTTTAATCGAACTTCTGTTACCTCCATCACCTTCTATTACACTGTTTTGGTTACCTGTTGTCTCAGCCATAATTTGCATTGATGCAGCCTCTAGAACAACATTGAGTTTTTTCTTCTTTTTCTTCTTCTCCTTCTTTGAAGACTCTACCTTGTCCTGAACAACTTCAATTGACTCCTCTCTTCCAGCATCTTTTCCATCAGCTACACTTTTAACTATCTCAGTACCACCACTGCCATCATCATACTTATTCTGTTTCCTCTTCTTTTCCTTCTTGCGGCCCTGTCCTTCCCTGTTATTCATGTTAGCAATATCTTCATTCCCAGGGCCTTTCTGTAACTCAAACGCCTCTCCCCTTCTGTTATCATCGACGCTGTTGAGCACAGAAGAAACAGTGATAGCTTTACCTTCTCTGTTTTTCTCCTTGTGATTTTTTTTCGTATCTCTTCTCACTTCTGACTCAGAATTGCTGACAAAATCCACCTGGACATTCTTTTGCAATCCCAAATTATCATCCATTCTCATGTGGGTCTCCCCCAAAGCCTCTCTCACTTCACTCATCTTATTTTTCTTCTTGGACACCTGAGATTCTTTCTCATTATTAACACGCTCCAACTTTCTCTTCTTCTCCTTCTTGTCAGCAACATTATTCAAGTCTACATTACCCCCACTTAGACTAGAACTTACTAACTCATATTTCTCACTCTTCTTCTTTGTCTTCTTCTCCCTCTTCTCACCCTTGCCTGCTGCATTAACATTACCCTCACTTAGTCTAGAACTTACTGCAGAATCCTCAATGCTATCCTCATGGCCCTCACTCTTCTTCTTCTTCGTCTTTTTCTTGCATTCCATATTCAGAGTTAGACCCTCCCCTCCACTCACAAGCAATGAATCTTTGGCTTTCAAGGAATCATCCTCATTCTTTGTTTTCCTTTTCTCATGCTGTTGCCTCCCCACCGTTTTGGTACCCATGTGGGTAATGAATATTGATCTCACTTGAGCCTAAACAGCTGCAGCTGAGCCAACCCGTCATGCAAAACTGAAAACAACAGAAATTCAAAAAATAAAAGTCAGATAACCAGTGATTTGATAGAAGCCCCTTTACCTAAAACATTATGAAAACCAATTCAATCAAAGGGCTTATTTCCAATTTCAGCAATTTGAACCGAACACAAATTCTGCTCAGCCGAACTCGCTTTCCTTGAAAAGCCATCCACCTAGTTGTTAAATACCGAACACGATGACACTCAAAACCCCAGACAATAACTGAACCTGTCAAGATTGACGGCTAAGACATCATTCTCACCCAGAATACGAGAAGGCATGCTCAAGAGCAACAGCAACAGAAATTGTGCAGCGAAGAGCGAAATTCATTGACATAAAAAGGGATTGCATTGCATTCAATTAAAGCTCAAATAAATCAAAATGATAGTTCAATTTTCTGGAAAATCATTAAATAAAACCCAAAAAAAAATATCAAAAGACATCATTATTAAACTCTAATTCATGTATTGTCCAAATAAGGAAACAGAAAATTTGAAACTTGCCTTGGAATTTTCAAGACGAGGTAGAGTGCCGCTGCTCGAGATAGAGACTGGTGATCTTTGGATGGGGTAGTGGCTGAGGTGGGCTTGATACTTGGGGTATAGTTGTGATTTTTGTTAATTTGGTACAGAGAATTGGAGCCAGACAGGGAGCAGAGAGCGGGGGAGTCCGAGGCAGCGCAGGAAAGAAGAAAGAAAAACACGTGCACGTCATGTGCTTTTATTTAGGAGTTAGGGTTATACTAAATTCGGTTTTCGGGCGGCACCGATTCAAAATTTGTACAGCCAAATTTTTTACATTTTAAGAATGTTTTTTTTAATAAATTTTTATATATTTTTATTTTATTTGAATGTAATAATATAAAAAAAATAAAAATTTAAAAATTATTTTAATACATTTTATAATAAAAAAATTAAAAAAATAATCACTATCACAATACTAAATAAATTAAAAAACAACAATAAATTTATTTTTGATGATTAAATTTAATTAAAAATTAATATTAATTAAAATTTTAGTTTAATTTTTCAAGTGACATATTATTAGCCTCCAAGTATAATCATAGTAAATAAATTTTTCTTGTATTTTAAGATCATAAGTTAATCAGAATTAAACTAAGTTGTCCGGATTTTTATTTAAAATAATCAAAATAAAATTTTATTAAGTTGATTAAATAAAAAATTTAAATTAAATTAACTCATTAAATTCTATAATTTTAAATTATCCTTTACCTGTTATCCATTAAGGTTGAGCTGATTACATCATAGTTAAAATATTTGTTAAAAATTTGAATTAATTTTATTCTGCTTAAAATTAACTTGTTTTGATGTTTATAGATTATTTTACTATATTAATGTTAAAAATAAAAATGTATTATTTAAATATATTTTTAAACAAAAACATATTTTTAAAAGCTAATCATGCTTCATGTCCTACTAATATATTAGTTTATATCCTGCAACGAATCAATATTATTTTTTTAAAAATATAAAATAATATTAAAAATATTAGAGAATATTTAGCTCTAGCATGACTAAAAGCAATATAAATTTGGTTATCATACTAAATCCGATTATATTTGACTCAATATGCTTCAATAACTAACTTTTAGAATAAAAAATAAAAAAGATAATATTTTTTATAATTCTCTAAACATTTACAATGTGGTATATAATTTAAATATTTTATATTTATAGTGTGACATTATACATATATATATATATATTTCTAGCATAGTATAGTTTCAGCATAATAATTTTCATACACGTTTTAAAGCATATCACCGAGCAAACGCCAAATTTTATAGCGGTGATTACTTAGATTTTTTAAACTTTCTAATAGGTTTAGAATATGAATTTTTTTTAAACTTTTTAAACTTTCTAATATTTTTTTTATATGCAAATACTTTATACAACACAGTTAAACAGAAAAAGGCCACGGGAAAGAATCTGGTTGCTGCTGTGATTTGTGCTGAGGCATTCATCAGCTGTTGATGCGGCGAGGAGGCTGTATTTTTCTCGACGAGGCTTTGTAAATTGTCAGCAGGTGACTTGGTTTTCTATCCTTTGATTGTACTGGGATCTTTAATTTATTTTTTCCAGTTATGATTTAATTTTAGTATTTTCAAGTCACACTTGATTTTGATGATCAGAGAAGAAAATTGATTTCACATGCTAGACAGGAAGCAGACCTTGATGGGATTTCTGCCCCCAGCAATGATATATGAAAAGAGACAGCTCCACTTTTCAGCGTCGTGTGTTCAAGGCATGATAGGTATAGTTCCATGGATCACCACTGGCTCCCTTGTCATAAAAGCACTATTCCGTGTTTTGTTTTGTTTTTTTTTTAAAAAAAATTATCATTTAAAATTAAATTTATTTTTTACATGGTTACCTTGTATTCTTGATATAGATCACAAGTTCAGCTACTTGACTCAATCTTTTTATTTTTTAATATTATATTAATTAAAAATTATATTTCATGATTTGTTTTATTTTTTATATTAAATTATCATGATCTTAATACTCGAGAATAGTGTTTTGCATGGTAATCTAAGTTGACTTGTATTTTTTATATTATTTTTTTTATTTTTTTATAATTTGTCATTAAACATCAAGATAGTTGAGAATTTAATTTTATAATTTATTTTATTTTACTTTATATAAATATATTTTAGTCTCGTGATAAAACTTGTGGATTTTGATATCTTAACCTTAGTTATGTTGAGTTGTTTTTTAAAAGATTATTTTAATTTTATATTTCAGGTCGTGAGTCTTTCATAAATAATTAACTTTTTATTGGATTATTTATGTCTCGTGATATAAGTTACTAATAAAAATTATTTCAAAAGAGTTTTTATTCAGTGTTTATATAGTAAATCTTGTTATTGATTTAACGATCTAAATAGATACAAGATCTCTAAGTTTAATAATCATGTCAAATTCAAAAAAATACAGGTATGACAGATATGACAAGTTCAAAATATTTTATTTTATCTATCATGTCAGACTTAGTGAAATACGAGTATAGTAAATATGCTGGATGTCAAAAACTTTGAACTTGACTATTATGTCAAACATGAAGAAACATGGGCAAGATAAACGTGTCGCATCTAAAAAACTTATGTTTGATAATTAACTTAATCCAAGGCAAACATGAGTTTGAAAATAATATTAGACTTAAAATATGTAGTTTTAAAATTTACAGTGTTTTATGATTATATTACATCCAAGATAATTTTTTAAATTAAAAGTAGTAGAGATTAGAGCTATTTAGAAATACGGTTGAATCGACGTTCATGAATTTTTTTTTGTGTAAAATTTAATATGGTTTATATGTTTTGGATCGTTTTAATATGTTGATATTAAAAATAATTTTTTAAAAATATAAAAATATTATTGACATGCATTTCGGCATGAAAAATTATTTGAAAAACAACCGCTACCATACTATGAAGCACACTCTTTAAAATTAATTTTATAATAGTTACAAAATATTAACAACACTTTTATTTTAAAAATTTTCCAAGCAACTACAACTCTTTAACCTAGCAACTCTTTTATTTTTTAAATTATTATCATAACTCTTTTATTTTTATTTTTTAAAACAACTATAACTTCAATAGCTATTTTATTTTTTTAATTATTGTAATAACTACAACTTTTTTGTTCTAAAATTTTTTTAAACAACTTAATTCTTTAATATCTCAACAGTTTTTTTATATTTTTAACTACTGTAATAACTTTTTAATTTTTAATTTATTTTTTGAATAGCTGTTATATATTAGTAATTTATAAATATCATGTATTCTTACAATTAAAATATACTAAAAAATCATAATTTAGTTTTTTATGTTTATAAAACTTGCTAATATTTCTTTTTTATCTTGTTTGTTTTTCTCTAACCCTTATTTTTAGAGGAAAAACTTATTGAATCTTACAAGATAGTTTTATATTAAAGAAATATTCTTAAAAATAGTGTCTGTAGATGTCTCCAGTTATTGTTCGCCCATGTTCATCGTATCTAATTTTGCAATAAATGCAACATTAAATTCAAAGTATCGGCCTTCTTCTTCCTCGTTCTGTCTTTCTTCTTTATTTTATTTTTTATTTCTAGGAGAAGGAACAACTATGTCGAGAGACAAAACTAAAGTGACGAGAAGCCAATCACCAGTGACGTAACAAGTAAGGCACGTAACATCAATGCAGCTGGCAAGAAATTGATTAAGGGGTGTTTATTTTTTGAATTTCTTTTTTAAAATCTTTTTCAAACTTTTCTTTACTTAATATTTTCATGTGTTTTTTTTATTTATGATTTTGACGTTTTTACATTAAAAATTAAAAATAATTAAAAAATAATACTTTAATAAATCTTCAATTAAAAAACATTTTTTTTAACCTAGCATCATATTAGCAAATACACCATGACATTCCACAAAACACTCATACCGTAAAAAAAGGGAGATTCTGATATCTATCCAATCATCTTGACTTGATGACCAGTGTCGTGTCTTAACCTCTCAATAAAAGGAGGACAAACGTTTCATTGAAGCGTACGCGCATTTCTCAGTGGTTCTATTGCCTTCTTAATACTATCTATCGATCATCTTCATCAGCACGAACAACTACGATGATGGATCGTATTATTTCTTCTTTGATTGATTTTAGAGCTTTTGCTAATTCCTTTTTATCAAATTATGAGCCTCTAGCTTTGCTTCTTGCTCCTCTTCTCACTCTTTTTACTGCCCGAATTCTTCAATCATTTTTTCTTCTTGTTCACGATAATGGTCTCAAACCCACCATTTTAGGGTTTCTAATCACCTCCATCAAGTAAGAGATTAATCAATTGTATGTTAATTTCTGGAAGGGAATCTTTTTAATAATTTTCACATGATGTCTTTTTTGTTTTTTTATTTGAAAAAAAAAGGATGGTGCCTGGTGTCAAGGGTTATATAGATGCAGAGAAACAGAAGGTGAGAAAGATGATTTTCTTTTATTTCATTAAATGATAGCTTTTGTTTGTATTCTTTTATGTCTGATTTTGTGGGGTCATTTTTATTTTTATTTTTATCTTTATCTTGAGATAACTATGAAAATGGGAATTTTGAATTATGCAGAGGAAACATTAAAAGGGGTGTTTTTCAGTTGCTTTGAAACAGAATGAAATTTATATAAATATAAGAAAAAGAACTGTTGCATTAAATGCTTGTCTTTCTGGTTTCCACCTCGTGGTTCCTTGAAAAACTAATATGAATGTTAATTTAATATTGGGATCTGCTCTGCTTTCTGGGTTGACGAATAGATAACTTATTGGTTAATTTTCATCTGGGACCGTGTGGATTGCAGTAGTTGTTACGTGTAGGCTGTTCATGATGGTCATGAGAATCGGTCAGGCTTACTAGGTTAATTGGCTGGATGGAGAAAGGTTTCCTTAGACTAAATCTATTAAGCAGATCTTGATTTGCTGCATTTGAGGAGGATACTACTCAAAAAGTTGGTAGGATACTAAGTCTTTTTGTTGGATGCTTTAATGTCATATCTTCATGACATTAATCACTTAGAAGCCGTTAGAGTCTGTATATTGACTTCTTAATAGCAGTGCCTACTTAATGCTAGAAAGACAATCAGGGAGATTTAAGTCTAATCAGAGCAGGTTATGAGCTCTATTTCCTCGTCTTAATCAACTTAAAGCGATCCCAGGGCCACCATGTGCCCTTCTTAGATCCTTTATTTCTGCTTGTCAAGCCTTTTGGTGTAGAACCATGGTATTTTTTAACTCTTTCCTTGTGTTGATTTTCATCTGGAAAAGGACTTGGTTTGTTGAACATGCAGGTCGTGGAGAAGTTGCAGTCTGGAAATAAATCTAAAAGGGATGGCTGGAGATCGGAGCTACCAAGGGAAGGTTTAGGAAGAGCAGTGATAGAGAAATTGAATCAGGAGAAAAGTAATGATGTGGCTTGGCAAGGAAAATGTTCGGGTACAGTGTATGTTTGCAATTAATACCGTACATATTAAGACAAAAAATTTTTTGCTTTGGTATTGAGATGGTTCTCTGCTCTATCCGAGTTTAGTAAGTTACTGTTTTTTTTCCCCTGTTTTTTGGTTGTCCAGCTACATTGGAGGGAGTGAATCTGAAGGACATTTTTCTCTGATAAATGAGGCATGCTCAATGTTAGTAAGACACGGAACATGTAGTGCTCTATTTAGTTATTTATTTATTGTCATCGTGAAGTTTTATTACAAGTTACTTGTTTTTTCTTTGAGGTATAGTTTGAATAGTATTTACTAAAATTTTGTCTGCTGTGTGTTTTAATAAATCTTAAGTTTGTATTGAATGTTTAGTGCCACCTTCAGTACTTGTCATACTCATGATGACCACGGAAATTAATGGAGGAGCTAACTTCTATAGTATTGTTAAGCTTACTTATTCAGAAAAGAAATTCTTGTCACGTCTGTTAATCATAGAACACTGGTGGTCATTTGAAGACATCTGTTATGTGTTGTCTGTGGATATGTGTCCTTGCAGAAGTGGGCATTACAGGTAGTCATAATTGCCTGGATCATTTATTTTCTAAAAACTATTTAGAAACATTGAATCTTTAGTAGTAATTAATTTGAGCTTACACATATTTACTCTGAACTATCATAAACTATGTTATTTGTTGAACCTGGAATATGTCCGTCATTTGTGTCTGTAGAAACTGAACAGGTTCTTTTTTGTTAATGTCAAAAAGGAAAGACGGGCATCGTTCAAAAAATGACATTTTTGACATTAAGTTTAGTCAGGTTTGTAGTTAATACTGACACCTTCATAAGAAAATTATTTCATCCTCGCAGTTTTGTCATATGCTTTAATGTGGTTCCTATAATAATCTTAGTTCTTTGCATTTCATCCCTAGACGCACTAAATTTGGCTGGGATTGTAATATCTGTTGAAAACATCATGATTATGACATCATGTGCTGTCCAAGAAAGGATTTTACGCTCATATATTGGTTTTCCATATGATGATTAGTGTAGGTCTTCCTGTTCCTCCCATGTACACATCCTCATAAATGTGTTAGTGAAGCTTAATTGGAATTCATTTTCAGGTTTGCACATACTAATCCACTGCATTTGGACGTGTTCCAAACCATAGCACAATGTGAGTCAGAAGTGGTAGCTATGACGGCAGCACTACTTGGCAGCAAAAACAAATCTTCCGGAGGAGAAATATGTGGTAACATGACTTCAGGAGGAACTGAAAGTATATTATTGGCGGTGAAATCATCCCGTGACTATATGAAAGCTAAGAAGGGAATCAAAAGACCAGAAATGTAGGCCAATTTCAAACACCTTGTTTTTTTTTATTAATTCGTGGTCTGCGAGTTGTTAATGTGGGTGATTTTCTTCCCAAGCACAGGATCATACCTGAATCTGCACACTCAGCATATGACAAAGCAGCACAATATTTCAACATTAAGCTGCGGCGTGTTCCAGTAAATAAAAGTTTTCAAGCTGATGTCAAAGCAATAAGACAGCAGATTAACAAGAACACTGTTTTGGTACACATTTGTAAACCCTTTTGTTTCATTTTGTCATTCAACACCTTGAGCTCTTGCCCTAAGAAACAGCTCTGGTGTTGATGTTGTCATCATATTAAATGCTCTAACATAAGATTTACTTACCAGTAGGCCTAATATTGATACCATGATACTGCAGATTGTTGGATCTGCACCTGGGTTTCCTCATGGCATCATTGATCCTATTGAGGTGAGTGATCTACACACCCACTACCTTCTCATTTCTCAATTTATTCAAATTTATCAATGTCCAGTATCATTCAATTCCCAAAATATCAAAATTGATTTTGTTTTTGTAGGAGCTTGGTGAATTGGCATATAGCTATGGAATATGTTTCCATGTTGACCTTTGTCTTGGTGGCTTTGTATTACCTTTCGCTCGTAAGCTAGGGTATATCTTTTTCCCAAGCAATTGTTTTTTCCTCAGTGCTTACTGGTTTGTTTGCCATTTTTGCCATTATCCCTGAAACTCTTACAAATGCCTCTTTGTTTATACAGAGTCTGCAAATATCACAAATTTGTGGCCCTTTTTATATTTCTGTGAAATGTACACTACCAGAAGTTATTCTAATGCATGAATAATAACTATTTGGGGCTAAAGCTTGATTGTGAAATTATTGGATAGCATTTTGGTTGTGGTGCTTTTTTTCTCCTTAAGGCAAGTTGATAGCAGAGAAATAAGATTGCAGACACTTTACAAAATTAACTGGTTTGGCAAGAAAGAAGATAAAATTAACTGGTTTGGCAAGAAAGAAGATTGTAGCCTTGTCTCTTAGTTGTTGAAAAATCATTTCAACTCAAAAGCTTAATAGAATTCCTGAGAATGGTTTTATATTAATGCCTGATCAAGAGAGTGCAATTGATCGAAAACTAGTCTATATTGAGGTCATAATTAAGCTCTAAGTTATGTAGGTCCATGAGAAGGATGTTGGTTTCCCGCAAGAAAAAAACAGTTTTCTTTCCTGTTGGAAATTGGACAGGGAAATGCAAAATGGTGTATATTGAACAATGTTGCCCCAGTTTAAATCATTTCTCAAAATCTGACACTCAGGGGACCATGAGGCACTCTGTTCATGGTAGATGGTGCTCAACAAAGAATGTATGTCTATGGTGAGACCCCATCACCATGGGCAGCGCTATGGGGTCTTGGTTAAGGGGTTTAGAGCCCTTATTCTTATTCTACCTTGAACTTCCTTTTCTTTTTAGGTCTAAGCAACTATGCTTCACCAGGACAACATATGACCATTGTTGAACTTCAATGATAGTTGTAACTGGCTCTGTTATTATTTTACATCTGTCTGTTGTGTGCTTTATAGATTTTGGTACACGGTATGAAATATCAGACTGTCGGTTGCTCTCTCATTTTATTGCTCTGGCTTTTCCGCAAGTTAAAGTTTTCTTCCCATTTCAGGTACCCAATTCCACCTTTTGATTTTTCTGTTAAAGGAGTAACCTCAATATCAGCGGATGTGCATAAATATGGATTAGCACCAAAAGGAACAAGTGTAGTTCTATACAGAAATCATGATATTAGAAAGGTAAAAACTATAGTTTTATTGTAACTCTATACAGAAATCATGATATTAGAAAGGTGAAAACTATAGTTTTATCCGCAACTCTAGGCATGAGTGATGTGTGTCTCTCAAATTTGGATCCTGAACTGGCTGTACAAATTTTTATGAAAGATAGTATACTGGTGCTTTTATTTCTCACCACACTGCCTGGCATTGCAGAACTAGTGTTCAGTTCCTTGACTTGTGGATCTCTCGTGTAGCTCACATGGTTAATTATTTGTTCCCTTTTTCATCATCAGTTATTCAAATTGCAGAAATCTTGCATCACTCACATTGTTAATAATCGAGATCCATATCAAATGTGTTACTTGACTTGTGGATTTCATGTTTTTTTATTGGTGGTTCTTTTGTTTTAAATTCTTGATTTTTTTCTGATATGAGTTTCTTGTGATGACATCTTGGGGGGCATGCTACTGATAATTTGTTCGCTTGGCTGTTTCCCAACAGCATCAATTTGTTGCTGGTAAGTTTTACTATTTATCAAATAGATTATCAAATGAGGCCTTGTATTTGGATGATTTTCAAGACCTACTTTAGTAAATTTCCTGGGCATTCATAAGCATTATGAACACGGAAAAGAGGTAGAGTTTATCTTAATATCAAGTTTTATACAATAGGCTTTTCTAGTTGGCTGTTTGAAGCCTATGCTTCTGGTATTCTAATTGTGTTTTCATTGTGTTGTTGTTGCAGTGACTGAGTGGTCAGGTGGGCTCTATGTCTCTCCTACTATTGCTGGAAGCAGGCCTGGAGGTTTGATTGCCGGGGCTTGGGCAGCGTTGATGGCTCTGGGGCTAGAAGGTACTATGATGTCTTTCCCCTACTGCCTATCCAGATGTTCCATTGAATGCTTCTGTTTAACCTGATGTTTCATTACATCCTGTAGGGTACCTGGAAAACACTAAAGCAATAATGGAAGTATCAAAGAGAATACAGAAAGGGTCTGTGTTGTTTTTAACTTCATTTTCCTATTTTCTTGGGTTGTAAATTCGTTGAACAATTGAGAATGATTCATTATTTTTACAGGATTAAAGAAATACCAGAGTTATTTATCATTGGAAGGCCAGACATGACAATTGTGGCATTTGGATCTAATGATCTAGACATATTTGAAGTCAATGATATCATGTCATCCAAAGGCTGGCATTTGAATGCTTTGCAAAGACCCAACAGGTAGGTTTTTGTTTTTGAAGGAGAACTGTGTTTATATAGGGTATTTATGCTTGGTTCTCCCATGTCCTCATTATTCTTGTTAGAAGATAGCCACCTCTGGCGCTAAGCTATTGTTCATTGATGTGAGGCGTTCAATTTAATATTATTATTCTAATTGTTTGCAGTGGCTGGTGTAAGTAGTTTATTCTCTGTTGTATTTCAGTCTCATGAATTGCTTCTGAGCATGCAATTATGAGTATATTTTTATACACTGATTACAATTTTTCATGTGGTTGAATCAGCATTCATATCTGCATTACCCTTCAGCATGCTCCCGTTTTTGAGGACTTCCTCCGGGATTTGAAGGAATCTGTACAAACTGTAAGTTGTATTCGCCAAAGGAGTTATCAAAGTACTTTGTAATTTACTCATCTTTAGGGTTGCTATGTTTGCTTCTGGGAGGTGCTAGTGGGAAGGACCTCCGGATATGGTCTCACTCGTTTGATTTTTCATCTTTCGCCCCCCTTTTTTTCCCCTGAAATCCTCCAGGTGAAAGAGAATCCTGGTCCAATAAATGGAGGCCTAGCTCCAATATATGGTGCTGCTGGGAAGATACCAGATAGAGGCATGGTTCAGGAATTGCTGGTGAACTTCATGGACAGTACATGCTAATGTCATTTGCATTCTATGGTTTTGTGTCTGCTCCCTTTTCCTTTCATTGTTTTTTGCACCATTGATTTGTATTAGAACGTGTTGGTGAAGTGATTCAAAACTGAAACATCACAAGAAATATTGCAATCACAAGGAACACAAAATTATGCCTAATATGGTTACCATACAATAATTTCAATTCAGAATTTTATCACTCAATTTTTTTTTATAATTTTTTATGATCAACACTGAATATTACAACACAACATTCTGCCTAATGGGTTACCATACAAAAAATTCAATTTAGAATTTTTTACTCAGCTCTTATAAACATTATTAACAAAGTTTTTTTTTAACTCAATAGAAAAAAAAAATCCTAAATTAACTAGAAAAAATATGGCAAATTCATCTAGGTTTTGCTCGAAAACCTTCCCAGCTTATGGTTGGATAAAAGAAAATTATGCCATTCTGTGTGTTTTCTGAATTATGAAATTTATAGCGGCAGAAATTGCTAGTTTCCTGTTGTCCTAAAACCCGTTCAGTCCTAAGATGCTTGGGCCAACTGCCAACTTAACTAGGGAGTAATTGAAATGGTTAGACTCCATTTTCATGCTGATGTAGAAACTAAAGGTTCTCAGTGAGATCTGATAATAGATGGGGATTGACCATAGATTATGTAAATGACTAGATTAGCATTCTAAACAATGATAATGGGGTATCCGATTATCGGATTATTGTTAAATTTTTACGTATGAATTTTCTTTAACAGATCCTGGCAGATTATTGTTAAATTTTTACATGTGATTTTTCTTTAAAAGATCTTGGCATTTTGATAGTAGATCCATCCAAATGACCCATAACTCCAACTAGAATTCTAGTAAGGCTTACAATATAATTTTCTCCTAGCATAATAATTACAAAAAAAAAAAAACAATTGACAGAATAAAGAAAATCACCACACCATCAAAAAACCAATATCTAGGCTGAGAACTCTACAACTAGAAACCCGAACTCCAAGTACTTCCGCCAATACCCAAAAGAATATGGAAGACTTGCTCTCTGAAACTACCCACAACAAAGTACAAAAAAAAAACAAGAAACCAGAAAGATTCAGCTAAGCTCAGAAAATACCATGTAAGAGAACCTGAGGTTTTGGTTTGAACACCTCTCATTGTGAGAGTTGCATTCTTTATATATTGAAGTTGTAGCTCTTTACAAGGTTAAAATCAGTCATTAGTAGTATTATAGGAGGTAAGAGTAAAGCCTATCAATTATACCTCTATGTACAGTATCTCTCTATACATATACATACATATACATATACACATACATACATACATACATACATACATACATACATACATACATACATATATATATATACTTGTAAGGTGATAGATAAATTATTTTTTATTTGAAAAAATAAAATCAATACTTATTAGATATTTATTTATGGTTTGGATATAGTAATAAAAAAAATATTATTTTAATATACTTTTAATTAAAAAATATTTTTATCTCTGCACCATATTATTAATACACACTGTATCACATCACACCATCATGTTAAATCACGGTTTCAGCTTACAATTGTTGTGGTCGCGATTGCGGACTTCATAGATATTGAATAATGGGTTATAAGCATTGTTGCCGTGAATTTATATTCAAGTCGTAATGAACTTTCATAACACATGATTTGCTAATAGATTTTCTAAATATACATAATAATAGCATTTGTAGCAGATAAAGATTGTATAAACAACATATTATAACTATAATGAAGAAGGGGAAAAAATGAACCTGAAATATAAGAAAAAATAAAGTCTGTAAGTAGACTGTTCCTATCAATATAACAGCTAATAATGGTATTTAACTTTTTATTTTTATGAATTGCCAATAACATTATTAAAACAGCGAAAAGTAGCAACGTAGTGCTCCGTATTCCGTTGTATAACAAGGTTATTACGTGGGTGCGTGTTGGGATGATGCATGGGGTAATGTTTTTCACAAAATTACGGTGCTCTGATGAATCTAGGGGCATGATGGTTTCTCTGTCGAAGTTTTACATGTAAGCAATTTCACCGCATAATGTTTTCTACTCATTGTGAAACTTTCTCTGATCTCCATACTTTGCCTTTCGGTATCCTGGCCATCAATTATTCTTTCTGTATTTTACTTAAAAGAGAACAAATATCGTCGCCTGTCTTGGTCAGTCTGGTGAGTGATTCGCTCCAGTGTTTTGGATAGGTCACCTGTCTAGTCATCCATGTATAAAAAGGGTCTGCAAGGTTGAGGATGGGGCTCGCCTGCTACCCTTTTTCATCCTGTATGATTCCCAGCTCATTTGTTGTCATAGTCAAGGATGGTTTTAACAATTAGATGTTAGAGACACCTCCATGAATATGCTCCCCTTGAAACAGATTTAGCACATTAAATTATGTATCAATCTGCTTTATAGGGATATGGCCAACAATGACCCAGAAGACTCCCATAATAAAGACTGGAAAAGGTAGAACTACTCGTAAATGGATAAGATTTGACAAAAAGTAGCAGCTTGACTGCTGCATCTGCCTCTTAGAGCTCCAAAACAAAAATCTATAATCAAGACATTTGCACGAATCAGGAGGCTATCAACAGCAGAACAGAATAGTAGACACATGATAGCTGGTATCAGTACCAAAAGCGACACATCTGCAATATAGTCTCTGAATAGTCTTAATAATGTTTAAACTTGGCGTGGATTCAATTCTTCTGCTGCGTGACCATATCCTCGACCCGCAATGGCAAGACTTTCTTCTTCTTATGCCTTTTTTTTACAAGCTAGCTTCGTATGGAGCCATTTTTAATAACAATCATTAATTTAACGTGTCATTTAGTGCTGTTTAATGTATTCTCAATCATTAATTTAACGTGTCATTTAGTGCTGTTTAATGTATTCTGCGCTTAATTCCTGTTATATTGTTATGTTTTCTTTCACTATCTCACCATACATGAGTGGTTAATTTGTTGCACACTTAGAATAACTTGCAGCATTTCCAAACGAAGCCTTAGTGTTATTGTTAGTCACTCCTGTGTAAAAAAGCTTTGGCAGCTTGAGCTACCTTTTCCCGTGTAACTTTCTTGTACCCTTCTGGCCCGGTTTGGTGTGTGACCTCTTTGTCTGGGGCCAATCTGTCGTTTGCAGCTCATTTACCCTAGGAAATGACGGTTGACATTCGAAATTCATTTGGATTATAACTGCCATATGCTTACAACAGATATACCTTACATTACATGACAATCACTCAAAAGGCAGGTTACTGTGAGAACTGCCCTTCTTATTTATTTTTCCCACACGAGTTCTTCATGATATAATAATCTCACTCACATATTACAAGCAACAATCATCTATACGGAAATGTTCTCAAACCCAACGTTACTTCTTTCCAATTGAAGGAGGTACTTTAAAACCATACTTGACAGCTGCATTTGCCTTTCACAGCTCCAAAACCAGATCTGCAAAGCAAAATACACAAACTGAATTAGGACAGTTGCAGTTTCCGCCAAAAAAAAACACAACATTAGACATTTGATGCCAGGTTCTGATGCTAAAATTAGCTGATCCACACTATGTCCCTGAACAATCAATCTCCACAATGCTTGAAAATAACATGGAGACCATAGAAGAAGTCACACTTAAAAGAATCTAGAGTAGAATCTCAAACAGAAGAATATCCCATGTAATGTCAAATAACAGGTGTTTGTGTTTTCATTGATCATAAAGAGGCAGAAACTGATCCCAGCCATATTTTCCAGAACTCGAGTTCTCAACAGTCAAGTTGTGATGACCATACATTTAGTGAACATGTAACTTGAAGGTTGATTACCCAATTATGGTCCTGTAAAAGAGCAGTTCTGTCAGGGATACTTACAGTCTGCATCTGTTTTAATCCAGCATTCCCTGCTTTCGTTAGATTCACAGCCCGTAAACGTGAAGTGGGGTGGGTTAGATTGACTTTTGAAGCGTCTTGTGCTCCTCCTTGAAAGGGTTCGAGGAACTATGGTGATGTCCTCATTCGGGAGTACCTGACCCCCCTTGTTGCTCTTCTTATTCTCATTTTTTTGGGGCTTGCCGGCCTTCCTCGTGGATGTTGAGCTTTCAGGATGAACTTTCCTGTGGAACATGTGTAGGATCTGCATACCACACATCAAGCAGAAGAAAATATGGTGAATTGCTCGGAGATAAAAACTGTTAGAGTTGGTGAATTGCGTCACTTTTGTCTAATTCTTCTTTGCAAGTTCATTAGATCGTCAGCAGGCCTCGAGTAAAGCGACAGCGACAGTATCTGTATTCCCTCATCTTACAAACCTCCCATCGCAATCCATTGGGATTTGAAATTAGGATTCTCGAAGCGGCCTACTAATTATATATACTTCCAATAGTGATTTTAGTTTAGAAGTTATGATACCTGTAGACATACCTTGCGCAGTTTTGTTTCTGCTGAAGCAGAATGAAGAGTTCCTCCTCCAGCGGCAGTAGAGCTCCTAGAAGAAGCATGGAGCATTTTCTTCTTCAGAGTCTTTTTCATGAGATTCACGGCAGATTTATCAGCTTCCTTCTCCATGCGCTTCTCCTCTCTCTCAAATTTAATCCCAGAATTTTCCTCTGCTATTTTTGTTTTCTGAAATAGCTCGCCAAGTGATGTCCTGTGTTCCTTCTTTGCCACAGGTGTTGTCTCTGAAAGTTCAATTGATGATCCAAAGAGATATCCCTGCAGGGGACAGACAGCATTGGAATCTCGCCCTTCCATTGGCTTGCCACTGAGTGTAATAGTGCTGCCATGACTGCTTCTTCCAGCACTAACATAACTGTTCCTTCCTGATGAGTCATTGCAGCAATCTTCTGCCAGAACCTTTTCCAACTCATCATTAATGAGCTTTAGTTCATTCTCTGTCACCTCAGTCTCTTTCTCAGTTATATTGTCGACAGAGATGGGAAATGTTGGTGTTGATGGGTCAGTGTTGACTGGCTCTGAACCAAAGGTACCGATTGCCAGGAAACCATGGAATAGCTCGGATATTTCAGCTGATGATTCTTCTTCGTAGTCTCCTTCTTCTTCCTTTTCTTCTTCTTCTACTCGAGCTGTTTCTAAGCCAGAAAAAGAATTTCGTAGCTGCTCTTTCTGGGCTTGCCTAAATGTTCTGGTCCCATAGTTCGGTTTTCTGTAGTGTTGGTGGTCATCAAGTGATGGCTGTCCTGTAAGGCAATTGCAAGCATTGCCTGCCACACACATACACACGAAAGAAGGAAAACGTTAAATGAACTTGATTCTAGTAGTGCATTTTGACAGGAATGCCTTGCCTTGGTTCTTAACCGTATTTTGCTAAACTAAGGAAAGATTTATCATTTTTTCTGCGTTCGGGGTCTTATGGATGGTATTCCAGTCATAATAGCGCGCAGCATGGAAAGCTATCGCCTTTTCCAAAGTCTGAAAATAATTCTATTTATAATATGCTCATGATTTTTGTTTTCCTTTGGAAGTGGCATGGCACATCAGGTCTCTCATGATGGTTAACTACCTTTGCTAGGAGATTAATAAGATCCTGATAGCCATGAATCTGTCTTCTGTGCAAGTGTATGATCTGAGTCATGCATGACAACCTATTAATTTTGCACCCACATTGGGCCTCTTCCTCTACATGGATAATCTTCTACCCTCTCAAAAATCTAATGGTCATCATTTCTATGTTCATACCTATTGGAAATAGGAAATGTTTCGCGGGAAAACAAAAATGGAAGATACCTACCAATAGCAAAATCCTTCAGTGGTTCACTACCATTTTGCCGAAGCTTACGGTGCATCCAACCTAGTAACTGCAATAAAGTGGGATTCAGCATTTAGATCAAGAAGCATTGAGAAAGATTAATACTTTCATTTTCACGAGTATATTGGAGTTTACCTTCATCTTTCTTCTCTCTTGAGAAAACCTCAGTTTCAATCACTTTGGTTGTTATGAGGGGCTAGGATAGGATTTGCATTTCATAATTACAAGTCGAACTGTTTATGAATAAGATGTCAAATCCAACCTGGAAGCTCCAATAATCTCAGATGAAGGTGGCTCGAGAGAACCACAGAGATGGTTCCAAGATTCGGGTTGGCCATTCCTTGTCAAGATCAAATAATGTGGCCAAATGGACACTGGGTCCTGGACCTTAAGAGCATATGTTTCTGTATAAGCCATGTACTCGTTTGGGTATGAGGTTGATAATTTATTTATTTTTACATGATTTCACATTGATCATTATATCTTTAGCAGCGTTGCAACATCTTATTTGTCACAAATCTGATAGACCTGTATTTGCAGGTGCATTTTAAAGGCATCAGCTGTAATAGATGGCCCATATACGTGCCTTTCGAATTTGACATTTTTACACTCATGCAATTTCCATATTGTTTTAATATTACTAACTGTTACTCCTATGGTACTCTACTAGTTACTTCGTGGAAAGACTTCAAATGCAAAAGTGGGGACTGAGAAGAACATCATGTCGGCGTTTAATGAGTTTAAGGACAAACTGACAAAGAAGAAGATCTCTTCTTATCGGGGTACAATAAGCTGAATTATCCTTGGTCGACCTCAAGGTGGGGCATTTTAATTTCTGAAAGTCTCTTCTCAGATGAACAATACTGAATTGTGATTATATTTAATAAGTATCTTGATTCCGCATTTTCTTTTATCGTAAACTTTGCCATGTTTTGCTTTCGCTGTAAACATCATAGGCATGGCTAAAATCTAAACCTTTTCACAGTTCTGGTGCCATGGAGCTCCTAAGAGCCTGGTTTTACTCATGCCAGGTAACAACACTATTAATCACATTCAGGCCGTATGATCTACACCGCTTCCTGGAAATTTCTGCCGTGGATGGCTAATTAAGTTGCCAAAAATACTGATCAAGTTGTGTGTTTTCAGAGTAAGCCGTAAAAAATTATTAGATGTGTTTTCTTAGCTCATTTGGAAAAAGTCTGTTGCCTGTTGGCTATAAAACACTGATCGTGCCCCACAGCCACCTTTATGAACTGGAGTCAGCTGAAAAATGAGGAAAGTGTTTTTAGCTTAGAGACAAAAGTTGATAATAGCTAGAGACATCCTTGAGGAGAACAACAATCTTTTTTTTTTTATTAACGTGGGTGTCCGGGCCAGTTTTTGCGCACCACGACTAATCCTACGGGCCCTGAAGTTAACGAAGGAGAACAACAATCTTTGCACTATAGTCAAGTAGCATTATAGTATCGAGCAACTTTGGTTTTAGTAAGTGGATAGGAGGATTAAAATAAGAGACTTTTACTTTTTAATGGATTCATATAACACTATTAATCAAATACTTCTAAATTAATGATTGAGACAAAACGCAAAACACATCATAAGAATAAATGTAGCCCTGGAGGGCTACCGAGCACGCTGTGTAAAGCTCCAATGGAACAAACAGATAGTTTCGATAAATGATAAAAAAAAATTCAAGATGATTTCTGTGATGACAGCGCTTGTAAACCATTTCTGATTGAAACTGCATTACCTCAGCTCACATGTTCTTTGGCTTTCTAAAGCCTGTATTTGCGCAAACTTCAGTTCCAATAACCGTCTACTAGTGCTTGGTCTCCATCACCTTCCATGTTAATACCAGTGGCTTCGAGTGGATACCTAGAATTACCTTGAATTTGCTTCTATAATTTATTTTAACAAAAAAATCCTGGCAGAAAGTACCCTATAAATCCTGAATACTTAAGAAGCTTTGCCACGGACGGAAGCTAGTAAATAATTGTACTACTCATTGATTGATATGCTAGTTTAAATCTATCACCATCGATTTGATTTGATTTTACTTTTTAAAGTTAATCAAAGATAACTGGGCCATATACTTTGATATTGTATACAGGGTAAATTTCATGATCTCAGGATATTGTTCCCTCTTAATCTGTGTACGATCAAATTGATATTTGGAAAAGAATGAAAGCATGTTGATTATCTAAGCATGACCTCCTTCGGAATAGAGATTTCAGAAAATACTCACTGATGATGGTGTTACAAAAAATAAAATCAACCTCATAAGCTTTTAAACTATGGTCTAAGGATTTATTTGTCTTTTCATTGTGTTTTTTTTTGTAATTATAGAGTTAAGACATGGATAATTTTGTATTTTAAAAAAATAATTAATATTTATATAATAAAATTTGTTAGAGCATGTATAACACATACGAGCATGTCAGGCCACTTTACACACTTAAAGTAACGCATGCGGTGAAGTTAGTAGGTGGAAAATACTATCGTTGATGATGTTAAAAATCTCACAGCATCCTCTTCCAAGCTAGGTGGTGTTTGCAGTGATTTGTTAGGTGATTTGACTTCAATGATTTTTTTTTTGCCTCGAAAGACATGCAGCCCAATAAAAAAAAATTCATGCTGTCCATTTATTTTGTTTAGATATTTGATTTAATTTTTTTATTTTTAATTGTATGATTTTTATCTTGATTTCTTTTGTAAACTTTTAGGTTTATTTTTGATGTCACCATTGATTGAGATTTTATTTTTCCTTTTATTTTGACTTGCTTTCAAATTCTTTCTTTTGATTTTAAGTTTTTAACTTGTATTTTTTGGTAAAATATTTGATTTTTTTTTAATTTTACCTTTAAATTAATGAATATTATTTCCCTCCTTTATTATTTTGTTTAGCATTTGATCCTCATTTTTTTATATTACTATTTTTTGTTTTACGGCTTTTATTAAATTGATTTTTTTTAAAAATTTAATCCTTTAACATTGAAATATTATTTTTCTCTTATTTTATTTTTGTTTCATATGTGCTCTCTTTTCTTTTAATTTTTGATTTTTATTTTAATTTATTATGTGAAATGTTTGATTATTTTTTTTAATTGCATGTCCTTGAATCAATGAATTGTTTTAGGCTTTTTATCATAATGATCTATTTTTTCAATTATGCTCTTTAATATTAAGAAATTATTTTTCCATTTATTTTGTTTTGGTTTAAGATTTGATGTCTTTTTTTTTAATTTAGTTTTTTATTTATTTCTTTTATAAGATGTTTTTTTTTTAATTTCACTCATGAATCAATTACTATTATTTTCATTATTTTCTTTATCATTTAATCATTCTTTTATGATACTTTTTTCTATCAAATTAAATTTTATTTTTTAATATTAAATTGGTTAGGAATTGAGATCATTGTTTCCTTTGATAGAGTAACATCAAGTTTACAATCGATATATGAATTTTAAAAGTTGACTTGAGTGGAAATGAGCTTTTTTATCTTTCAAAGCTTTACATTTTTTTTTAGTTTCTTTAAAAATTATCATAATTTCGTACATGTTGCATATTTGTAATTGTATATTTACTTGGATAATTTTTTTTATTATTATTTTTAATTTGTTTTTTGTGATACTCTTTATTGGATTGAAAGGTATCCTTCTTCTTGTTTTTTTTTAAATGAATGTTTTTTGTATCATGATTCGCTCCACTTTTTTCTTAGTTTGATGCTTACGATGTCATGAGACGAGACAAGCCTTTTCAACTCCGGAGTGTTTACAACCCAAATCACAACTTTTTCTTGTTTTTTTTAAATCACACCCGCACTCTTGGCATTTACTTTTTAAGGCTAAGTTTTTTTTCAAGCCCGCCGTGTGGCGATGATGTCGGACTAGTAAATTACTAAAGGGAGTTCAAAAGCTGGCAGCAATAAAAGCGGATTTCAGGGAAGGGGAATATGAGCAATCCCCTCAGACACATTCTAATGAATTCGGCGGCCATGAAAACAAAGATGGGAGATTTAGGGTTTGTCGCGCAATTTTATGCAGAGAGAGCACTCTCATCATAAAAATTTAAACCGAGCAAGACTAATGAGGAT
This sequence comes from Populus ilicifolia, assembly GCA_015708895.1. Classification (NCBI taxonomy): domain Eukaryota; kingdom Viridiplantae; phylum Streptophyta; class Magnoliopsida; order Malpighiales; family Salicaceae; genus Populus; species Populus ilicifolia. The sequence continues at coordinate 549,765 of SRLM01000435.1, forward strand.
GTCAATTTGTCTCTCTATACATAGCTACGAAATTTAGTATCAATACTATTCAACATAGTAAGAAGTAGCTCCGTCGTCACATGATAGAATAAAATAATTATGGAAACGCCTATAATCACAATAAAGATTATTAAGATATGTATTTTATGTCATGATTAATTAAATGTTTAGACAATTGCCAAATAATAACCTACTTTGTTAAAGAGGGTCTTCTAGTTTATATTAAACATAATGTTAATGCATTTTTGTGTGTTAAAAAAAGACACATTACTTATCCTAATGGAGTTAGACTAAAGATTTTTTAACATTTTTTTTTATTTTTTCATTCATAGTAGACGTGTCTAGTCCCCTACAAGAGTTAGCTTAATAGATTCTAAACTTTTAATTACCACTTATGAATTTTATACAAAATAAATATATAATAATACATGGTATTAATTTAGAAAAAAAATTTACCTGATATATGGATATTTTTAAAAATAAAATGCTCTGGAAATGAAAGCTTGCATATATAGGGAGCAAACCATGTGTTTGCATCCAAATTATGGGTCAGAGAGTTTCTGTTCCAACCTCTTGTGATTACCAACATGAAACTAGAATACGAACCCGTGGAAAGTTGACTGCCACAAACATGAGGGGAACCGACTATGCAGGAGAAACTAGAAAATGTCATCCATTCCCGCTTAACATTTTCCAATCATCAAGTCCAGACACACAGATCCCCACGGTGATACGAATGCAGGTCTGATCCCGAATTACGGTGGTGTTTGTCACTATCCTAGTAAACTCTCCTTTTCGAATCAATTTTGAAGATGGTGGGGCTGCTTCAGTTCTCCCTCTGTTGAACAGAAGGGTTTTTGCTACCAAGCAGCAAAGAATATCGAAGCACAAGGATAGCGTCAAGCAAGTGGTGCTGATGCACAAACGGAGTCGTGAATGAGGATGACTTCATATTCTTGAATTCTTGCGGGTGGTGTCGATCCTACTGGACGATTGAATCTCGAATAATCGGACATAGTAAAGTACTGGATCATCTTCGTCAACTTCAATTGTGGATAGTATCGAATAGCCATTTAAAGCCTTAGAACTGTAAGGTCATGGATAGCGCAAATAAATGTGTAGGCACTAGCCCAATCATGGCTGAAAGCGAGAGGCTCTGATCAACCTCAGTTAGCCATTTAAAGCCTTAAAACTGTAAGGTCATGGATAGCGCAAATAAATGTGTAGGCACTAGCCCAATCATGGCTGAAAGCGAGAGGCTCTGATCAACCTCAGGTAGCAAAAAAACTACGATACAAATCATCCCAAATCAGCAATGGTCTTTATGCTGTTTTTGGTCTTCAGGACCTGGGGCCTTTTGAGCTTGTCCTGGGTTGCGGTGAAGGAGATCGATCATCATTCTGTACCTGCCCGACTGCTCCTCGACTTTCATATGCTTTGTGCAGAAGAAAGCAAGGAGGAGAGTGACAGATTCTGGTTTTGATCATGATCAATCCAGAGTTGTCATTTCTGATTTTGTCTGAAAAACCTCTCTGTAAGGAGTCCTGATTTCAATTCAATCTCAGGTTTCGTATAGTTATTTATTTTCTATTTTGGTTTAGGATGTTCATTATTTTAATTGATTGATTCAAGTTTAATTTACAGTTCAGAGATTTATGCTCTGATCAAGGAGCAATTGCACCAGAGATATCCGGAGAAAATGGTGCACTCATTTATTTCTTAAACTTTGAAGTTTTCGTCAGGCGAAGAAAATAATGCATGCGCAACTCTCTCGGAACTATTAAGCTTAGCTGGTTGGCGATAGCTTGATACTGTGAAAGCCGCTTGCAATTTGGAATTGGAAAATTCTTGTTTTGTATCTAATGGTTCACTGAACCATAAACTCACTGCATCAATCATTAAATGGCTGTTGCGGGATTGGAAGGAAAATATTGGGAAAGAAAATATGCGTTTGGAATAAAATGATCTTGGTTTTTCTTAATGTCAAAACCATATAATTCTTCTCCATTTTATGCATTTACAGTTGCAGGTTTATCAGTACACAGCACTTTACAATAGAGTGCTAAAACATTCAAACACGGTAGTAATGGTTTATCGGCAGGATTCAAATGTTGCAAGTGTTGATAAGATAAAGAAGATAAGGAAGAATTTGGGTGGTAACTCTACATTCATAATTTATTTCTTTGAAAAATAAAGGTGATAAGGTCTGTTGTTCTTCAAGTTTTACAATACTTTTAAAATAGACTTAAAAACTCTATATCTACTAGAAAATAAATAAAAACAAAAAATATAACAAAAATTAAAACAAAATCCAAAATAAATCCTAGAAAAAATAATTTTTTTTTAACTCAAATAACAACTTTCATTTCTAGCTTTAGGATATCCAAATGGCCCAATAAGCAATATAATGTTTCTACGTAAAAAAAAATTAAGTTTGATTCAATAATCAAAATTTTTACTATCACTATTTTAAACCACTATTTTAATATAATATAATTAAATTTTTTTAAGTCTTGTTGGACCATTTAAAAAAATATATCAAAATAATTTATTTAATTTAAATTTTCATCTAATTATAATAAATTCACATCCAAATACTAAAAAACTTTAGTTTCTAACATCCTGGCTACATCATGTAAATCACTGAAGGCTCGTTGCGTTGATTATCATGACTTTCAAATAATCAAGAATTAATGTATCCTTTTAGATTAATTGGATAACTACGAGGGGATGTTAAAAAATATTCTAGTATACTTAATTAGTAAAATCTTAAGAAATATACTGATAAAACTTAACGATTATAATTTATTTTCAATAAATTATAGTGTAAATGTTTTTTAAAATAATTTTTATTTAAAAATATATTAAAATAATATCATGATATTATTACTACTAAAAAATAAACTGAAAAAATATTAATTTAATACTAAAAAAATTAAAAACAAAAACAATTTTTTTCTCCAACGCCGTAATAGTTTGTAAAGATGTTGCGTCTAGTTGGCAGCAATATTAATTATTAACATGATCCCGATGGCAGCATCCATCACCATCTGATGGGACGTTATGTTGAATTGATTAAACCACTGTACCTACCACCCAAGCGCGTTCTTTAACTATTTAATTTTGTTTTTTAAAATATTTTTTATTTAAAAATTTATTTTTGATATTAAAAATTATAAAATCACTAAAAATATTTAATTTAAAGTAAAGAAAATAAAAGGAAATTTAATTTTTTTAAAAAAGAAAAAAAAATCTGCCTCTATACAGCTAATTGGATTGCATTTACAAGCATCTTCAACAATCCACAATCTCATTGAGAGAGGAGAGCGGACGCCATCTATCTTACTTGTTTAGTTGCTGCAATGGCTGGTGAAGGTAGGAATTTTTTATAGTGTGGAGGAGGGGTGGATATGGTAGGGTAAAAAAGAAGTCATCCACATGTATCTGTTCGTAAAATTATGTGATATTTACACCTAAGATAATTTTAATATGTTCATCATGGAAAGTAATATATATATATATATCCTGTTTTAAATTGATTAAATGTTGAAATAATTATCTATAAAATTAGCACTATCAAATAAAAAATAAAGTGCTTTCTAGTCTATATTAAGCATTTAGGTTATTCTGTGTATGGATGGAAAATACACGGACTTTCCATTAAACTTTTGTTTATATTTAGACTAAAAATTCATTATATGTGATCTAACTTTTACATCAGCTTGTTTCCATCATGAACATATGTATATATACAGGGTTTGTCGAATTTTAATTTGTTCAGTGGGAGCATGCATTGATATCCTTTCAAATGAATGGATCTAGTTAAACATGGGATCTAAGAGAGAGAAATCACTGTCCAGTTGATGTTTTTGTATCATGCATGCAGGAGTGTCTGTGTGATCCATACATTTGAAACATGTTCTTTAGTTTTTATATCTTAGCAGTGGTGAAGTTCAGGATTGGCCAAATGAAGATGATATCGGGACTACTGTCCGAATCGTTTCTAAACATACGCAGGGGTTGGTGGTCTCAATCCATCCCATCCTGATCAATATCCGAATTAACCTGCTCTTTTGTCATTTGATTCAAGGTTCATGGATTTAGGATGGTAACGTCTGACAAGTCCCTCACAAGCTCAAGAATCAGAGGGAAATTGTCAAAAAGTGCAATCTATTATTAGATAATGCATCAAAACTTTCCTTCTCTATTGTCTCCTGCAACCACTGCTCCGAATACAATAACTCCAGCTAGCTTAATTATTGAAGATCAGTCGCTGCATAACACGTGAATGCCTCCGAGTCCCAGGCGAGAAAGCCAAGAGGAATTGTTAAAAATGTGACTTGACATCTGGGAAACTAGGCTAACTTCGCCTAAGAGAAATGGGCAGGGTTCGATATATATTCACCGAATGCGTTTTCGGCACCAAGTAGCTGTCACGTAAACTTTAGGTCTTTCAATAAAGGACCTTATAGAAACAGGCAGGATTGTATTTTATCTCCAATTTTAGTACAGATTTTTTGCTTTATGATATATTAAGGATCTAATTTGTCAAACGTGGATTTCTATATATAATTAGCATAATCTTTAGTTCCTAATACGTACCTTTAACAGTGAAGTCATTATATCATAAAAAAATAGCAGTAGTAAGTTATGATTTATAATTTGAAACTATATAGGGCCAGTGCTTTGCTAAGCCCACCTCAAATTTTTTTCTAGCATCCAAAAAAAAAACAATACAATACAAGCAAGTTAATTTAAATAAAATAAAAAAATATAACAACAATAAAAAAAATTATAAAAAACATAATCACATCCATCTATATTAATATATCAAATTCATAACTTAATCATAATATTAAAATAAGCTCGTTGAATAAAATCATAAAATTTAATTATAAAATAATCTAATAATTTTTTTTTAACACGGCTGATTTTTTTTAATTAAGATGTATACCCAACAAAGCGGATTTCAATTAGCTAGTTCGAAATTCTACAGGATGTCCGAAAAGGAACAGCATTTTCAAATACTAAAAACAGGAAATAGAATTCTCGTTATTTACTTTGCTAGACTTCATAGAGGATCAGGAGGGTTTGAATCGAGTCGGCAAAAGAGGGCTTGCACGTGGCCCAATCTTATTGTGTGGAATGGGCTCGTTTCAATTAGCCTGAATAAATTTTTAAGTGGCCACTCATACAATACCTCCCTCTTTTTAAAGTAATAAAAAACTTTAGAAAATTTATAACTCGAATGGATTGATTTAATAGTTAAATCGGTACATTAATTTTTAATATATTTTTTCGGATTTTAAGATCAGCATATAATATCTTTTATTAAATTATTCGAAGATGTTATATAGTCCCGACTTCCGATTTTCGAGACCTATTTCAAAAGGTTATAAGACATTTGAATTGAATTAAATAAATTGTCAATTTTCAGATTAAAAAGTCTCACAGATTGCTTAAACCAGTTATCCGAAATTTACAATTATATTTTAGCATGCTTTAAACTAGTTAGATTAATCTATTATACAAGGCTTACCTCATTTATATATTGATTTTGAATTTATTATTACTGGAACAAAAATCATTTACACTCACAAACACACACCTAATTGAGCCGCGATGAAATTCTAGGGTTTGTTTTTGTGGCATAAACGTGCTTTAAAATAATTGAGTTCATCTTTCATTTCTCTATTTTATTTCCCACTCCTTGCCTCAAATTTCAATCCCCCTGGTGCTTCAATGATTTCCTATTGTTGCAAAATTAATCATCCACTCAATATCAGTATTAAGATAATTATTTAATACATCAATGACTACATAGAGAAATATCAAAACAAATTACTAATAAAAAATCCTAATCAACATGGCATAAAAGAATTAGATAGAAATAAAAAAATTATAATAAAAATTAATTTTTAATAAAAAAATATATTAAAATAATATTTTTTTATTTTTTAAAATTTATTTTTAACATAAAAAAAACCAAAAGAACTCAATTTGAAAGCAACTTTTTCAAAAAACAACAAAAGGGATAACTTTTGTGTATTTGTTTTTTTAATTTTGATTTTAAATTTTATCTCAACAATAAAATGAAATTATTTTATATGAAATTGAACGCCATTCATCAAAAAACATTTTTCCCGATATCACATAATAAAAAAAAATCAAAATAAATTATCATCTCTCAAAACCCCGACAACACATGTAATGGAACGACTAAAATTGAAAAGAAAAAAAATCAACAGCAAAAGATAGAAAAAATAAAAAAAAATCACAGTGCTTCCCCGCACCCTTTAAATTTTGCTTAATTAACAATTAATTAATCCTAAAGAGTGATTAGACGTGCATTTATAACTACACTTGAATACTTGTATTAGAAGAGCACACTTCGTCCAATGGTAAACAGAGGCTTCGCCATTCCAAACAACAAGATCTTATGCTATCTCATTGGGTCCCAAGCTTCCAATATGGTGGATGCAGCAATAACTGCTAAAAAAGAGAGCGTTTTGAGCAAAGGGCAGAACCATGAAGATATGCTAGCACATTTTTAGACACTCTAATCGCCATTTCATTGGCCGACCACCAGCAGCTAACCCAGCCGAAAGGAATCGAAAGAAAGCATATAAAACCACATTAAAAAGAAAAAGGAGAGCACCGAATAAAATAAAGCAAGCTTCATGTCTCGTGGATTCCCTGTATCCCAGTTTATTTTTATACACAATATAGTATAATCGCCATTTCATTGGCTAATCACAGTGCTTAGTTCCTAAGCAAACAAATTAATTCATGCACGTCAAATGAGAAAACATCCAAACAACTTCCTCACCGAGAAAATGACTTGGTGCCGGTTAGTACATATACTTTCCGGCAGCAATATCACTAGTTAATTAATGTTAGTTTGTGATTTCTTTTTAAAATGCTTTTTATTCATAAAAGAATATTAATAATATTTCTTACTTTTTAAATTTTTTTAAAATAAAATATAAAAACAATTTGAAAATATCAAAAATATATTAATTTAAAACAAATCAATCTTTTAAAAAATTAAAAAGCAATCCCGAACTCCCTCTAAAAGAGAGTTCCACTTCTTGGGCAGTGGTTTCCATTGGAGGGGGCCATCTTGCCCCTGTAGTCTACCCAACACAAAAAGAAAAAATCCAAATTTCTCGTAAAACAAAAGGATAATATAATACTAATAATAATAATTTTTTTTTTGGAACTTACAAATTCGGACTCAAAAGACTCCATAAACGAGAATTTAACAACCCTAACACATCCGGCAACACCTTCCATGCCAAACCCTTGTGGCGGCCACACACCGCCACCCCATAAGCAGCCGCTTCCACTGCTGTCTCCGCTGCCACCACTTCCTCTGACACTTCATCATAAAGCTTGACAGCCTCCTCCATTTCTTCCCTCTCGGTTATCTTCTCAGGTGACAAGCCATTATCCGGACAACCAACATTAACATCAGCAACCGAACCAGTAGGGGAAGATTCATGGGCAGAAGTATTACTGGTCTCCAGAACTGTTAGTATCTCGGGTTGACCCGGAACATCAAGAACCGGTTTTAAACCTACCCGATGACCCGTTTTGTCTCTCCTTTTACCTCTATTACTTTTCCTTGACATTTCACCGCTGGTCAAGTGTTCTTCAAAGGCTTCGATAACTTGATGAATGAGTTCACGGTTAGGAGAAGAATCCCACCTGAACCAGTAGCTTCTATAGCAGTCAAAGCAATCACAATCAAAGATTGGAGCTCTATGGTTACTAGTCTGGCTATTATTATTGTTTTGTGGTTTCTTGGAGGATTTTTTTTTAGAACCTTGATGAGAAGAAGACGGGTTGTTTGTGGTAGTGGTTTTTAAGGACCTTGTAATCATGTAAGCAAGAACTTCACGGTCTTCAAGTGAAAGAACAGAAGCTAAAGCAAGAATAGCAGCAGGTAGAAGCTTTAACACAGAGAGAACATCAACATCTCTCTTAGCACCAACAGAAGAAGAAGAAGATGATGATGGAGATGGAGATGGAGATGGTGATGGATATACTTTACCTTTGTTCTTTATCTTCATTTTCCCTTTCTTGGCCTTTTGTGGAATTTGATTCGGTTTTTCTCTCTCGATGGAGCGACTGATGGGCACAGAAAAGAAATGATGGGGTGGTTTTTTTTGGTTTTTATTGTGATATTTGTTGAGGTGAGAGAGAGGGGAAGGGGGAGAGAAATTAGGGTTTGTGTTGTTTGACCTGAGAACCACCGAAGAGAGAGGTGCTGCCTATGAATTATTAAAGTTGAAGTTTACGGTAATAACAGACGAAGTTCCTATTTACGGATACTGTATGAATTATTGAAGTATGAATCTTGTGATGGGATAGCCTCTATGGAAAGTGGAAGCACAAAACAGAAAATGGAGGGGAGAGGTTTTCATTTTTTTTTTTTGGCTTGCGATTTATGTTTTGTATATGAATGGGGGAATTTATTTTTAATGTTTGTTCCAGTGTAAAATATTATTTTGTTAAAATATATTAAAATTATATTTTTTATTTTTTAACATTAGCATGCAGAAATAAATTTAAAACGAGAGAGTAGAGATTTTTCAATAATAAAGATTTTGTTTATGATAACGTATTTACCGAATATAAGAGATTTAGAAATAATAAATTGAGAACGGTTTATTTTTGTATTTTAAAAAAATTAATTTTTTTTATTAATTTTTTAATATTTTAAAATAATTTTAATATGTTAATCTTAAAAATAATTTTTAAAAAATTATTAACATATATTTTAATATAAAAATATTTAAAAATAATTATAATTACACAGCAAAACAAGCTTTAATTGTTTTATCTTGAACTTATCTTGAAGTAATACCCCGGTTAATTGCTATTGTGAAATTACATTAAAGTGTTTGTTAGCTTTTTTTATTATTATTATTTTATTTTTTTGTTAAATTTTTAGCAAAGTGGATAAGATTTGTATTACTTATTTATTTATTTATTTACATAAACTCTAGAGGATACTAGAGTGAGTGCAGTGGAATTTTTTTATTTTATTTTTTTAGATTGATCGAGTAAAAACAAAGGATCCGTAACCCGGATTCCTTGGCGGGTGGAACCCTGACTGGATTTTAAAAAAGGGCGTCCCTGGCGCGTCGTTTTGGCACCGCCACTACGTAACAGACAAGGGTCCACTGTCTTGTGATACGAGTGGGCGAAGCAATTTGCCTGCCCATCTACTCTCAGCCACGGATCGTACAAACATTTCTAGCACGAAGGCGAAAGCACAGAGGCCTGGTACGGTTTCTTTACGTGGCTGGATTTTATTATCTTCTTGGTCGCAATTCGGATAAGGACAACCGTCCACGAGCGCAGAGAACGGTGTAAGAAATCCAGTCATGATATTCAATATGTTTATTAGATAGGACTGACTGGTGCGGTGTTGCACATGTAAGACGAGGATTGGTCAAATAATCAAAATATATTTTCACTCCCTCTGCTTTTAACTGGAAACAGACGGCTTTCCATTGAAAACGCAAAAGCAACCCCCTCGGTTACTGTCCATTCTGCAGAAGCTGCGGTCTTAAGTCACAGCTTCGAAAAGTGTACGCTATGGGCTGGACCTTGCAATTGTAATTGCTCAGCTCGTGATGTTTTAAAAATAATTTCTCACTCCTAATGCAGTTTCTGTAATCGAACTATGCCAGGGAGAGTTCTTCTTTGAAAAATTATATATTTTTTATATTTATATATGAGTTTGATATATTAATATTAAAAATAAAAATTATTATTTTAATATATTTTTAAATAAAAGTACTTTGAAAAATAATCATTATCATAATTTTAAATAAATTTTAAAAAATATTAATTTTAAAAAACTGAAATAACATTTTAGGATAATTAATTTGAAAGAGAAACCTGATAAAATTTTATGATAAACTGAACTCCTCGTACAGACACCGCGCAGTTTCGCAATTTGATAGACCGAGTTGGCAAATGGCAAAGGCTCTTGCTTTACGTGACTGGGGAAAGCATGCAACACCACGCAGCTTTGACATTGAAAAACCACAGCATACGAATTTCTTCCTCGGAAAATGCAAGACGGAATGGGTCAACAAAGGATGTTGGCTGAGTCAACGGAAATTTATTGAACAATCTACCTCAGATCTGTTTACCTCCCAAATCCTTATAAACTGATATTTATGTGGTGAGATGACTTTAGAGTAGAGGCCGGCGAGGTGGCTTCCTTGTTCTATCATTTTCCCTGTTTTTCCTGGCGTAATGCTCTTACAGCCTTGCCTATCTCATCATCATAATATGCTTAATTGATAATTAGTATCCTAATAACAATATCATATGAACGAAAATATGGCAAAATTTCTTCTTTTTTTTTTCTTTTTTTTTTTGTAAATGACCTTTGCCACCGGTACTTTCACTTATTTTTTTGTGACTAAATTAATCAATATTTTTAAATTAACTTGGGAAACCTTCCCCAGATAATAATTTTGTTATTTTATTTTATCATTTACTTTTTGCTGTTAAAATTTTCCATCATTTTCCATCTTTACCCATCGGGAACCGTCATCTCCACCGCATCTCTCCCTTTCTTCTTTTTGTCTGCACGGTAACTTTTCTCCTTCACGTCGTAGAAACCCACTTTGTCACCTTCATCCCTAAATACCCAGCAACTAGAAACTCATGGCTCATTTTGAATATTTTCACGTACTGATTTGAGGATGTGAACCTAGTAGAGTTGCTAGGAATCTACCTGTTGCCTTGCTGAACTAAAGTTGCGATTTTGGAAATGGTCAAATCCGAGGGCGATAGATTTGAAAGCATGCGAGAAATTTGTTGCATTTTTCATAGCCTTGGGTTTTTAATTTTTAAAATTCTGATTTGGGTTCTATCTGGGCATGGGCTTGGGTAGGGGGCATGGTTTTGAAGGAATCTTGCACTTTTCATAGCCTTGATGAACTTGATTTGTTTGTTACTGGTTTAGGGTTGAGTAAGAGGCGCCAAATATCCGACTTCTGTAAGCAAACCAATGCATAAGAAAAACTATTAACTGTGTGTACTAACGTAAAATCAAGAGAGAGTACGAAAAAAAAACATTACTTGCAAAAGGTGTCGATTGCTTGAAGGAAATGGTTGGGTAAATGATGGGAACGAGGGCGGCAATGGCAGCCGCAGCGTGTTTATGTTGTGAAATGATTCAGTTGAAGCCCCTGTTCAGGAGTGTTGTTAAAACAAATGTTGTTAAAATTTTAATTTTTTTATTTGAAATTATATTTTTTTATATATTTTTAAATGGTTTTGATATGATGATATTAAAAATAAATTTAAAAAATAAAAAATATTATTTTAATATATTTTTAAACAAATAATATTTTAAAAATAATTATTACTCCTCAAAATCTAAGTTTTATCATTTCAATAAAAAGATAAGCTAGGATTTTAAGTGATTTTTGGTGAAATTACAGGTGGAGACTTGTGACGGCTACGAAGATCGAAGGTTTTGTGGGTGTTAGCTCAGTCTATCATTATGAGAGAGAACGACTGTTGTTATGAGGTATGGATTTAAAGAAGTAGACTGTGATTCTTGACGGGGAGTATGACATAGAAGAGAAGGTTAGGATGAAGAGAAAGAATAAGTTGTGTGGTAATGTTACATTTCATGTTTTAATTTATGTGGAGGTATTATCGTTATTTCATTGATTTTCAAAATATACTTTAACCCGAGGTTGCAAGATATAATATTTAAAAACTTAATTGCAAAGTAAAAAAAAATATAGAATTCTTTAAATAATTTTCCTTTAATGATATAATAATGTGTAAAATGCCCTTGCGTGGCAAATATTACAACATGATTAGTATTGTGGTAATTGTTGTTTTTATTTGGAAATGTATTAACTTTTTATATATATAAATACATTAAAATAATTTAAAAGCATCAAAATAATTAATTTTAAATAAAATATTATTTTTTAATATTTAAAAAATACAAAAATAACTAGTTAAATGAAAGGGGGGGGGGGGGTTGCGGATACTTTGTTTCCATGCACGAAGACATGGCCTTGCTGCTAGGCTAATTTACCAGTGGGCCCAGAGACATTTTCCTAACAGTTGAATCCATCTTGCAGATTCAGCGGCAGGGGAGCCGTGAAAGGTGAGATGTGTTTGAGTGTTCTTAGTGGGATCTATTTAAAAAAGTAATAAATAAATAAATAAATATGTATTTTAGCTTTTAATAAGATATGATTTGTGTTTTAAAGAAATTGTACGTTTAATAAAAAATAAAAAATCATTACAAGACATACACGATTGCATACAATACCAATTTTTGACATCGCCTCGGTAATTGCATTGCTTTGCTGGACATAAAACATGTCTAAACATGCCACCGCTTAAGAATGGCCTTTATTTACCTGGGGAGCGTATGCAGCCAAGACACTCGCCTAAACAATCTCGACAGATGCTTCCCCCTCCTGCCACAAACTCTGTAGTCGTCGAAAATCAACGAAATCCCAATGCCTAGCGTCTCTTGACCTCTCGGCAGTCAAAAGAATCACGGAATGTTTTTGGGATTTGCATTAGGGAAAACTGGATCGTAGATTTGAGCTGTGATGCAGTCGGGTCAAATTTATTTTTATGTCCAAGTATTGTTGTGTTTTTTAATAAAAAAATTAAAATATTATCATATTCAATGAATGATGATATATTCAGTAATATTTTTTAAAAAAATATTAAAATAATTATATATTAAATTAATTCAGGTTAACACGATAAATATATAATTCAGGTCATAAAATTATAATGATTTTATAAAAAAAGTAAGAAACTCAATTTCTAACAAATATAATATTAAAGGATAAAATTAAAAAAAACAACTAAAATAAAAATAAAAAACAAAACAACTCAAGTCAACACGAGCTAACTTGATAAACTCTTTACTTGAATCATAAGATCAAAATAATTTTATAAAAAATTATAAAACTTCATTTCCAACAAATCCAATATTAAAAATTAAAATTGAAAATAAATAAATAAATCTAATGAAACTAGGGTAACATCACAGAAAATAAATTAAAAAAAATTATGAAACTTAATATACAAACAATCTAATATCGAGAGATCAAATTAAATATATATATATAAAGGAAAAAGATTGAGTTGTTAAAAGGTAAAATTGAAAAAATATGTATTCAATTAACAAATAAAAAAAAAGTTAACTCAAGTCAGCCTGTTAAATCCATAACCTAGCTCAACTCGATCAAAATAACCTCATGTAACGTAAATAAATTTTTTGTACAAAGCCTGATTGGAAAACATTCAATTACAAATAACAAGAAAAAAATAAAGTCAACTTGTTTTTGATCATAAGATTTAGACAAGTACAAAGAAAGTAAATTAAACAATTTATCAATTCAATATTGAATTATAAAATAAAAAAAATTAATTAAAAAATAATTAATTCATAAAAACAAATAAAAAAAACATGAAGCTTCATTTTCAACAAATCTAATATTGAAGGTTAAAATCAGGAAAAAAACTAAATCTATAAAATCAATACATAACCCAATTAAAAAAATAAAATAATTTAAAATCACAATTTCTTAAATAATATAATATTAAAAAATGAAATTAAAAAAAAACTAAATAAAAAAAATGAGTTGTTGAAGGGCTAAATTAGAAAAAAAAATACTATTTACAGGTTTGACAAAGTAAAGTGATTTAAGGAGTGATTATTTTTAAAATATTTTTTATTTAAAAATATATTAAAATATTATTTTTTATTTATTAAAAAAATCTTAATTTGACATCTATAAGTCAAAATATTTACGAAACAAAAAAATTAATTTAAAATAAAAATAGATAAGTTTATTCAAAAAGACAACAGCCCCATTGTGAAACACACTCTTAACTATTCGGTTTAATGTTTTGTTAACTAATAGAAATAATTAATGCCTAGAAACGAAAAGAAAGTTTCATTTCCATCAACATAAGGCTAAAGCAATCGGCTCTTCACAAGACCATCTTAGACTGCCGCTATGGTGGTGCAGTGTTTCAGTTGCTGCATTAATATTCTCTTAAATATCACAATGTCTCCTAGCATGAATGTCATGTTGTGTTTAATATTGGTGGTATAAGATAAGATACCGTCTAGAAATTTTATTGAAATCGTTTTTTTCTACTGCTAAGTTTCAGAAGGGCGTAATAAACGATATGAAAAACCAATGGGTACACGCCCATGACTTAATTCGGTTTTCTTCTTGGTTTGAGATAAAAAGGTGCTGAACTTTTTTAAGTGGTTACAGCTCTTGAAACAGCCGCTCCCACTCAATGTAACAAACGTGAAGTCGTCGGCCACCTCCTATAGCAGAGTGGTTATGAGGAATATACCTACCTTTAGAGATGAAGCTGACAAAATTTTCTCACCCAAAAAGAGGCGATAGGAAGTGGATTGCTAGAGAGAGCTAAAGGACATTTCGTTTGTCAAATTTTAATAATTTTTAGGGTAATCCCAGTGATTTCACCTCATCAGCTTGTTATATTGTTTTCTTCATTGATATCAGAATCTGCAGGGTTGTTTTTATGCTGATTCGGATGAGCTTTGCCATAAATAATCATTCAAGGGTTCATAGAATATTTTTATGGCAGAACTCATCCAAATTAGCATGAAAACTAGCTTCTATGTCGATGAAGAAAGGAAAAGAGTAAAACCCGAAACCTTAATTGGATTTGAATTGGACTGAATTATAAGCTGATGAAATGAAATCACTAAGATTATCCTAAAAATAACCAAATTTCACAAACTAAATGTCCCCTAACTCTCTCCAACAATTCACTTCCTATCCTTTTATGAAAGTGATTTCTCGACAATATCTCTAAATATACAGGCCTCTTGATCATTCTGCTATATATATATATATATAGATAGATAGCAGAATGATCAGGAGGCGGTCGGACACTTCATGCTTGTTGCATAAAGGGTTGCAGCCATTTCATGCAACATGCGTTGACACTTCACATGTTGGAAACCAGTTAGTAGGCTAGACTCTTGAAGAAACGAGTTAAAGTATACCAAATGCTCTCTTTCCAAGGGAATCGCATTGGCCTGGTTTATGATTTAAATTTGATACATGTAAAATGCTTAATCTGGGATTCCTGTTGCTTATTCTAGTATCGGTGGTGTAGAAATAGCTTGTACCGCTTCAAGTCTTCGAGGTTATATAAAAAGTAAAAGTTTGGAAGTTGCTGATCAGAAACATGTCCTTTTATAACAAAAAAAAATCCTTGCACAAGTAGAAGAACCGCTCCAAATGTGATGATAAATAAACAGAAGTGAACAAAGCAGCTTTCTTATCTGCTGATTTGGTTTTGTTTGCAGCGGCAAAACGCTTGTCCTCTGCCATCTTTGATTCATTTTCATCCATCTCCCTGAAGTACTTCTCAAAAGCCCGTGGAAGGAATTTCGGGATCAAAAAAAGAAGAAGATTAATTGAAAAATATGCTAGATTGGCAGCAGCTAGACTCCCAAACCAATACCACGCAATGTCCTGAATCAACCACATGAAATATGTTAAGCTAATTAGCTCTCGTTTAAGTTAAATCCAAATCATGGAAAAGAAATTAAGAACCACGTACCTTGAGCAGTTGCTGGTAGAGTTTTGGTGAGCCACACATCGCTTATCCAATCAATGATAACAAGCTCCTCCTGACTGTATAAAGCAAGGGTACTAATGCCCTCACTGGCGGTGAAAACAACGACAGACCACTTATTATGTTCTCAGTAAGGATCTGAAACGAGAGCAAGAACAAATGAGGTGTTACTGACCGGACTGCTTGATCATTACCCCTTGCAAACCCACCCAACACGTAAGCTAGGGGCAAGAAAAGTCCTATGGTTGTTCCCAAAATGACGTAGAATCTAAAAAATCAGCTTCCTTGGAAAATCTCTGATGAGATTCTGCCATATGAAGGGAAAGCGACGCGCGAGAGGGCTAGAAGATAAGCAGAGGTGAAGGCTGGGAAGACTAGATCAAGTAGCGGGACAAGGCCCCTAACTGAGAAAACCATAATGAAGGCTACCAGTTGAAGTTCTATAACACGCAATGATCCCATTAAACCTCCTACCATCGAATTCTGCTTTTCCTGTCGCTTAAGCGGAGCCTTTGTTGCTGAAACAGTGGTCCTGTTAGGTTCATATGGTGGATTCACAGCGAGAGACACACCCGACATTTCGACATTTCTCCTTTAATTTGGTATAATTTTCTCTGTATTAAAAGTTTGGATGGTTCAGAATAAGAACAGGGCATGCAAAAAATGGTAGCAATTAATATGTCTTGAACAGAATTAGCGTGAAAGGTCAAAGAAAAATCAGATAATGAATGAATATCTAAACAGAAAGTCATCAAAACTAAAGACTAAAGAGACTGGCCATTGGGATTTATTTAAAATGAAAAAGAACAGAAAACGAAAGACGGGACTATACAACTACTATATGACCAGCATCGGAAAATTAATCAACCTAAGAGGTTAAGATAGCTAGAACAGTCTAAAAAAACATTAATATTACTGATATGCAAAGCAATAAAGGTGATCAAAAGTTAATATTCATCTGATAAAGGCTGGGTGAATGTTTCATACTCCAAAGGAAACAGAAGAGGCAAAATTAAACCACGACAATGATACAATACCACCAGAAGATTAAGAAAGAACGTGAAACAAGGGGATTGGTGGTTCAAGAAGAAGAAGAGATATCTTACAGATAAATGCAAACGAATGAATCATTCAAAAGAACGATCACCGAACAGAAAGGGTCAAAAAATATTAACTAGCGGTGACTGTGCTGCAAATGTAACTGGCACAACGTGCCTGGTGGCTGCTCTTGAATGGGGGATGCTGTCAGCCTTGCGCGTGCCATTTTTAGAATGGATTCGAATTGCTATTGCCAAACCACTCTTTTTTATTTTCTTTTCACTCTGTTCAAGGATGAAGAATAACCAAGTTTCACTACGATAGTTCCATCATCGTTGGCAATATTACAAGAGTATTATAGAATATAAGATGATATATAAACCATGATCCATAATATTTAAATGAACTCAGTTAAATTTAAACTCAATGGTAATGTCAAATTTTGGAATTATAAAGTTTTAACAAAAAGATTGTCTCCTTAGGAACAAATCAATTTATTTAAATTGGCATTAAGCCATGTGATTTACTGTTTAAAATGTATTGAGATAAATATTTAATCATGTGATTAACCTCTCTTCTTCTTTTTTATCTCTCTAGTTTTATCCAATTTATCATATTAAATCTAGGCGTGGAGGGGAGACAATCTAGAGAATACAATCACGTCCTGTTTTATTGTTGTCATAATATTTTTAAATGGAAATGAATAATTGAATTTTTAAAACAAGGAAAGAGTTAGTGTACAGCCTAAAATCTCACATCATGAAAAAAAACCTCACACGTGGGGTGGCTCTGGAAATAAATCAGATCATCCAGCAACCGAATCAACGGATCCGCGCCAAAACCTTACACAGTATCCAGAATATTCTGAGAAACGAAGACAGAAGTCACAAAACCATTACAGCTTCCATTTGAGCAACGCGGGGACTTCTTGATTGTGCGCATGGAGCAAAAGACAAAAGACACAACGTAAACAAAAATGCGTTCAATTTTCTGGCTGTCGTCGAGACCCCGAGATCTTAACAATCCATAGATTTCTCAGAAAAAAATAAGTTTGAATTGACCGGTTCAATTTAAAATAAAAATATTAAATTCATTTTTTTATATTTTTTTATAATTTTAATATGTTGATGCAAAATAAAAATATAAAAAAATATTTTATAAAGTATACACCACAATTTATTAATGAAAGTCAAGATACATCAAGTAATATTTTAAAAGACATGAAAAAAAAATACTATTTCTTATGCTATTGTTTACCAGAAAACAAATCACTATAAATTGTCATGTTAATTTGTTTTTCTCTAGTTCTTTTTTAATTGCACCCACAAGTAATAGCGTATTAAATTATATTTATTAAGAAAAGTCAAGATTTAAAGGTAAAAACTAAATTAAAACGTACAGCAAATAAAGATGTTTTTGTTAAAATTAGCCGCCAACTAAGAAGAGGCACTTACATTGATTCACAACGCTGCTTCTTCTAATATGGCTCCACAATGTAAAGGTGATGTTTCTTTATAGCGAGGTCAATTCTCTTATAAATACGAGGCATATTGGAAGAACAACCTTTCAATATAATTTTGTTTTGATTTAAGTTTGTTTGTATTTAACAACATGCAAACAACTAATATTTTATTAATTTTATTGATTTTCAGGTTTACAAATATTGAGGTTGTCCAAGTAATAACATTGACCTTTAAATTATTGATGAAAATTCTATTATTTTAATGGAGTCAAGTTTCCAGATATCCTGATTGAAAACTTAATATTGATGCATGATTTATAAGATTTGAGGATAGTGTTAACTTAAATTTTTAACTATTTTTTATGTTATATTGAAATTATTGATTTATTTTTTATAAATTTTTATACACAAAACAAATTTGAATGGGACATCACAAATGATAATGTTGTGAGGAGGGTTTAAAAAAATCATGTTGTAACTAAGTAACATAAAAAACAATACGATATATATTTTTAAATTATATATTAAAATCTCATTTGTCATTAACTCATATAAAATACATTTGCATATGTAGGTTACATGATTTTTTGGTATAAAAAGCAAAAAGAACTAAAAAATATGTTAGAGATGATGCTTTACCAGTCTAAAATGACATAACAGTTTCAAAAGATTTCAAGCCGCTGTAAATCCTAAAGGATATATAGACGCAATATTAGCATGTGATGTCTTAGCGGTTCACACAACGGTCATAATTTGATATCAAGAAAAAAATTTGGTAAATTCACAGTTCAACTACCATATACACCGGCAGCTCCGTTCATTGCTCATGTGAAGTGTATGGTAATATTGATTTAATAACATCTATCTTTAATTAATTTATTATTATTATTTATAAATACATTTAACTTGCAATATATATATATATATATATATATATAAGTTATGACTCTTAAACGTGAGTTGAGTCTAATGAAGTTTTTTGTCGAGATACACATGTGGAGTGAAGATCGCTAAAGGTGGGTACAATAATTTGTCGACAATCACACTCAACACTTTGTAGTATGTTCATTCAATTATTTTTTTTTCTAAGTTATTATTATTTTTAATTGAATGTGATGAGTTTAGTTTTTCTTTTCATGAGACATATAACAGCTTGTTGAGAAAGAGATGTGAGGACGATCCTTCAACCCATCAAGATTTCAATCCAAATTTATAAATGGAGACATAATTATTTGATGGACCCGATAAAAATAAAGTGTACAAACTCTCCAATATTATGACTAACAACTTACAGGTGGCTTGTAATGTCTCAATTGTTGGGAGCTTCTAATCAGTATCGAGTATTGAGTCTCAAGAGTTCGTGGCTTTGCAGCAATACATGACTCATCTTATAAAAAAAATACAAGCATCTCTCGATGGATTATGAATAACTCTCGACATATATTGAAACATTTATTAAGAAAAGTTAAGATCCAAAAATAAAAGATTAAAATAAAAAAACATGATAAATAGAGATTATTTTGTTAAAATCAAGGCTTAATATATAGTTCAATCTTTAAAATTTGTAGATTAAAAAGAGAAAGTCTAAACTATTTGATCTGCAGTGGAAAATAATAAGTTTAAAATGTGTTTGAGATTGTAATAGCAGTTACTATTCAAAATATTTTTTTACTTAAAAATATAATAAAATAATATAATTTTTATTTTTTTTAAAATTATTTTAATATAAATATATAAAAATAATTTTAAAACTAAAAAAATTAATTTTTAATAGAAACTCACAATTTTTTAGCCAATATGCTTTTTTATTGTGACTTTCTTCGTACATAGTTTGATATTTCAGGCGTAAAAAAACCACGCTAATCCATCCCGAGCTTAATGATTAAATTTTACTGCAGTAAAGATACTAGAAAGAAGATCCTTCAGAAAAATAGCTCGACATAAGACGATAAAGAGCTTAACATCTCTCATTTTGACGTTCACAAGCATACGAGCTTCCGACTGCTTGTTCCGGCGCGGTGCACCAAGAAAAGCCTTGCTTTCAATAATTTTCCAATTTGGTTTGGATAAAAGGAGCGTTGAGGATTTCAATACTCATTTTTGACCGCAGCTTCGAATGCAACGCCTTTCACAAGTAACGCCTCCCCGAAGCCGCACAGTCTCGCACACACGTGCTTCCACGGGCACAAAACCTCATTGGCGAACAGGTCCCACTTTGGATGACTTGGCAAGACCCCATTTGCTCTTCCTAGACACATCAGCATTTACATACCCCCCGTGCCACCAACTTCGTTTTTAAGTTTTCAATGTTGAAAATTAAACAATTTTATCATCAACCCATTTTATGATGCAAATATAATTAATTATTTCTTGATGAGTTTTTAAGAACTCTGGAAACTGAAAGGAAGCCATCTGAGTACTCAATGGTCAATATAATATTTTCCGGTTTCAACAAAAAAAAAAAAAAAATTTCTGGCTGAGATTTGCCCCTGATGGTCCACCGGCTTACGGTAGCGTCTCTCATCAACCACGAGCCATGAATTCTGAAACCACACTGATTCTTCCACGTGTACTTAAAACTCCCGCGTCTTAATCTATCCGTTAAACATTAACGTTCACTCTCTCTCTCTCTCTCTCTCTGCAACTCACCTCCCCGTTGAAGAAGGAAAAGAAAAAGGAAAAGAAAAGAATAAGATTCAAGAATTTTTTTTTCCTGTTATTGATCTGAAGAAAAATCAAAAAATGGGAAAGTTGTTGTGCGATTCAACAGCAGCCGTTGCCGAAACGACATTTCAAACGCCATCTTCACCGGCTGTTCATTGGAGGGACGACCCAAAAGCCACTGTAGATCTTTCAGAACAGACTCTGACTATCGCCGCACAGCCTACGTGGGAGGACGTGATTGGGTTGGAAGACCAGCAAAGACGCCACTTACAAAGGCTCCAAACCAAAGGAGTGCTGTGGAAGCATCCCAAGAACGACGATTCGTATCCGGCGGTGGTATTCAGGCTGTCGCACGGGGGAGACGTTTCGGCGGACGGGAACTGCCTGTTCACGGCCTCGCAGAGGGCGATGGCGGCGCGTGAGATGGACGCTCGGAAACTGAGGAGTAGGACGGTGAGGAGGTTTGTAGAGGACTTTGGATCTGTTAGCGGGGAAGAGAGGGAAGTGATAAATGGTGCTATAAAGCATATGTATTCGCCGGATCTGAAGAACGGGTGGGGGGTACATGTCGTTCAAGAGGTTAAGCTCTTAGCCAACAAAGAAGATCGCGTTGCGCTAGATTCTGCTATTGAGGAGCTTGTTCTCTTAGGGATGCAAAGGTGATTGTTTCACTGTTTCTTTCTCTTATCTTTTTTTTTTGTGTGTTATTTGCTTTTTGGATCTGTATGTGTTACTTTCTTTAAGTTCAAGAAATGAAGAAGATTTTTTTGTTTTTTATTCTTTTTTTCCCTGTCCTTAATTTAAAAATTATGTATGTAATTTTGAAATGATATGTTATATTGGGATTTTATAGCAGCAGATGGTTTTTGCCACATTATTTTTTTTGTATATTTTTGTGTCTAAGAAGGGGATCGAAAGTTATGGTTTTTGGCCGATTTAGAACGAAGTGTTGAGGGTTTTGTCACTGCGTTTCCTTGCATCTGTTGGTTCTAAATGGAAAAGTGAATCGTCACTTTGTTTAGGCTCAAGAAATGACAGCTGAAAAAAAGATTATTTTTTCTTTCTTTCTGGGTTGATTTTTGAAAAGGGAAGTGTATTGTTGAAATGAGGGTTTTTATTGCAGATGATTGTTGTTGCTTCTGCTTCTTCTTTTTCTTAATTAGAACTTATTTTTGTGATTTGAAGAGAAATGGCGGCAGAGTCAATATACAAGGAGAGGTGTATAGCGGTGAATGATGGCCCGAGTTGGGCAAAATACATGTTGATCTCTGGTTCACCTGATGATGAGGATGATATCATCACTTTGCAGTATACCGAGGAAGGTTTATTATCTGTAGATGAGAATAGAGAAGGTCATGCTGCTGCTTTTGGTGATGATATTGCAATTGAGTGTCTTGCAACAGAGTTCAAGCGTGAAATCTATGTGGTAAGGACTAGATTTAGCATGCACATTCCCATTATTTGTATGTTGAATTTTAGGTATTAGAGATACTGTAAAAGCTAGTATTTATGGTATGTAGATATGGTAAAAGCTAACTGTATGACGAACGCACAAATTTCCTCGTAAATTTGACTTGTAGGAGTTGCCATTGTTTCCTTCAACATTATATAGTTTTAAATGCATAAAAAGGAATATTAGGAAAGACAATACTTTATTATTACCATGCAACTATGTATTGCTGTTGTTTCCTGATTGAGTTTAGTTTATCAAGTCTTTCCAACATGGATAATTGTTAGAGAGTTCCACTTGTAATGATTTAGCTCTCATGTTCTGGTCAAACATTTTACAGGTGCAAGCACATGGATCTGATGCAATGATTGACGAAGAAAATTGTGTCTTCTTTCTCCCACATCGTCCCAGGACTGAAATTTGTGAACCCCCCTTCTTTCTCTTTATGAAAGGAACAGGTAATGAACTTGTCATAATCTATTTGAATGTTCAGGGTGAAAATTAAGTTCATTTTTCATTATGGATTTTCCATGTATATATATATCATACGCAAAGACAACTCACCACACAAGATTAACTATTTGATTGAATTTTAGGCACTTTAGTTGTTGGCTAAAGAATTAAATTTTTATTTGTAATACAGGCTGGTGTGGTGCTGGAGCTGATCACTACGAGCCTTTAATTGCTCAGCCATCTTCACTTGTTTCCCAGGAGAAGGTTGCTTTTGTACTTTGAGGGAATTAGTCCCTGCAGTTTTGTGACCTAGAGAGAGGTTGAATAGAAGTAGCCGCCAAATTTGTTTTTCTCCAGAGTTTGACTTGCAATGTTCACCTGATATTTTTTTTCCCCAAATAATCAGGAGGATATGATTGCATGACACAATTTTTTGTTAAGATCATTTAGCATCGATCATCATTCAACTCGCAGGTTCCTGCCCTTGTAGTATTTGTAGTGAGTTTTATCGGCATTTGTTATTGTTGCTGGGTTTTCATAGGGTGCTTGTATGATCTTGAATTTCTGGCCAAAGATGGAACAGCGCTTGTATGTTCAAAGTTTAATTTGACTGATTAATTTCATCTATGCACCACAATTGTGGAACTATGATGACAGCTTATTTTCGGAGAACTCCCAAGTGCAACTAACAGCTTCAACGTTAGGCAGCAAGCAGTAGACATCACGGTGCAGCAGTAGCAAAATGTTTTGGTTGTCCAGCAGTTCTGTAACAGTAGCCTTTTCCAGCAAAAATTTTTTTAATTCCAATAGAAAGCAGCTTGCAGCAATTATCAGATCCTACCTTGCACAGCGGTCAGCAGCATGGGCGCGATAACACTTCTTTGCGCCAACAGTAGCAGCAGCAGGCCTAGGTTGAAGCACCTCCTTCACATTCGGAAAAAAATATAAAAAAATCTAAGAGCAATAGCTTATAAAAAATCGAACCAATAGAGTTTTTAGGCCATTCAATTCAAAGGATGGGTTGTAATATAAAATACATGGATGGTTAAGTGCTGACAAAAACACCATTGAACATTGAAAAAATCAAATGCAATCTTTATTTGAGTATTATGCCTGGTACGTTGTCAGGAACAAAGTTCGAAAGAAAAATGAATGTGCAAGACACAAATCCAGCCAAGGAAAAAAAAAACATTAAAAAGCCTGATATCACTTCTTGCAAGAGGTGGAATTATTTGTTTTGGAGAAGATCATGCATGTTGAAAGTGCAAAGGAAGCTTTTTGGATATTTTTGACAATTCGTACAAAGATTTAGACAAGATAAAGAAGGTGAAGTTGTAGACTTTACAGGCATAGTTTGAGCTTCTCTGAATGAAAGACAATGAGAATATTGAAGAACATTTCTCACACAAACAAAAATTGGTTAATCAAAAGAAAGCCAATGGAGAAAAGATGATAGATCATCTAGTTATGGAAAAAATTAATCGAAGCCTAACATCTTGTTTTGAGTATGTGATAGTAGCTATTAAAAAATTAAAAAAATTGAGTAAGATATTTATTTATGAATTATAAGGCTCGTTAGTAGCTCATGAGCATTGATGAATTACAAGGCTCGCTAGCCGCAAGACTTGTTGTATTTTATTTTTTTTGTGTGCATGTGACAGTGCTCTTCCCCTCCTCAGTATTGGAGTCATTGCTTACTTATTTTCTCACCCTAAACGAGCTAGCTCTAATATCTGCTCATGGTTACCATAAAAATCTATGCCTTGCTTGTTTCCTATCGTTTATAAAGAAAGGCAAAAAATGAAGAAACCAAATCTGATCAATAGAGAAACTAGAGGAACCATCTACACAGTATTATTCTTCGAACTCTTCCATTATCACAACACAAGCCTACATAAAAGGCAATAAAAAAAGTGTTGTATTTCATGTGGCTGTTTGTGAAGTTTAATGTTAATAAAATATAAATTAATTCAATTAAAAATTAAAAAATAATTACATGTACTTCGGAATATCATTACCTAAATCAATTTAACTATAATTTAATCCAAATATCTTATATATATTTTTTGCTGTTTATAAATTTTAAGTATAATTTTTACCAAACAAGTATCTAACTAACTATAACTAACCTTATTTTTTAAAAACTTGTTTTTTTTTAAATCACAACCATAAAAAATATCATAATATCAAACACACTCTAAGCTAATGAACCCACAACACCTTTAAATAAAGATAATTAGTAATCATTTAGTAGGTGATTCAGTGGTAAGAGCTTGAGACTAAGAGGTTTACTCCTCCCATATCTCAAGAGGTTATGTTTTAATTTTATTTTTTAAATGTTACTAGTTTGAGTTATTAGAAACTTACATTATTGTTAATTTTATAATCCTTAAAATGAGTCAAAGTGCTTGTAAGTTTATCCAAATACTTAAATTAATAATAATAAAAAATAACTAGCATTTATATCTTTGAAAAGAAAAGTCATATCTAGGTAAGGTT
Source organism: Populus ilicifolia (assembly GCA_015708895.1). Lineage (NCBI taxonomy): Eukaryota > Viridiplantae > Streptophyta > Magnoliopsida > Malpighiales > Salicaceae > Populus > Populus ilicifolia. Next base: position 574,988 of record SRLM01000435.1, read on the forward strand.
CTTTTTAGTGGTAACTGAATATGATCACTGAATATTACATCAATAATAATCATAACAGTAAAAATATTTTCATTATCAATATTTAATTTATAATAAAAATAATAGAAGTAGTCTCTAATAATAATATATAGAAAATACATGATGATGATAATAATAGTATAGCAATAAAAATAATATATTTTAAAAGTGTCAGCGCAAAACACAGGACTTTCCTTGGTTTTGTTTAAAAAATGATGAATTCTCTATATTAAATGATATTAGAAAAAGAAAGAAAAAAAAATAACAAAAACTTAAAATGAAAAATTATAAAACTAATTAAGCAAGTGAGTTTATATTTATCTTACTTGTTAGTTAGGATTTAATTTTAGATAATAACAAAAGCTTAAAAAACACCACTAATGAGTAACATAAATATAAAATAAACGTAATTAATTAATTAATTTTATTTTTATTTTTTGTTGACTTTTCATCTTGATAAAGAACTAAAAATACTAAAAAAGTCATAAAATAACTATTATTTGGATAAATGCCATATCAATTAATTCAGTGATGATATCCCAAAAATTCAACTATTTTAGAAATAAAGCTTCCAAGTTGAATAATCTCATTTATTTTTACTATTCAAAATAGTTAATAACTTATACTTGATGTTTGATAAGCTAAAATAACTTGTAGTCGATAACCTCAAAAAACCTTAATGTTTGATAAGCTAAAATAATCTCAAGGTGAAGAATCTTTAATGTTTAAATAATTATTTTTTTAAAAAAATAAAAAATATTTTTTAAAAAAATATTCTGAAAATATATATAAAGCAAAGAATAAAAATTATGAGTTTTTATTTTGAAAATATTATAGTGTATTCGTAAATCCTACTAAAAACATGTTCATTCCATTACACGTGAAGAAAAAAAGGTTATAAGTAATTTTTTTAGAACTATTACAAATAAAATATAAACTAATGAAAATACTAATCAAAATTCATAGTATAAATATTCCAATAGAAATTAAAAAAAATAGTAAGTACAAGCATTTATGTAGAAATGATCATAACGCACAAGTACTTCATGTATCATTTATCTTTGTCAAATTTTGACATGTGAACTCATTTGATAAAGGGATAAATGTGGCATCGGTGTATTGTAAGAAAAAACTGAGATTTTTTATTAATCCAATTTTATGATTACAAGTATCTAGATAGAAAAAAAAATTAGTTCATATACTCAAATAGAAGAAAAAAAAGTGCAAGCACTTCAAATGATATTATCTTTGCACCATTTATGAAAGAAGAATCATTCTTGTTCTTCGTTTTTTATTTTCCACCTTCTTCATGAAAAAATGAAAATTAAACATATAAAATGAAACTACATAGATTCAATCTAGAAAAATTTGCATGGGAGGAGTCTCTTTCACATGGCTTGTACTGCAACAATTCAAATGTTAAGTGGCCATAATAAAGTAGCTTTCCATCTATAAAATCAAGCATGGCCATGTATTTGATTGTTAGTTTAGATACTAAGATTGTGGAGGTGATCATGGCAGGCTGTACATCTAGGAATCTTGCTTTGCCTAGCAAAAAAGTTACCAACCTAATTTTCTAAGTATTTTGACAATGACCTTGATACCAGTGTTCATGGGCGCTGCACCTCCTTTACAAGCTCCTTTATTGTCCCCATTCAACAAACGTGCTGCCATCTGCTTCAACTATAGACGAAAAGGCGCAAAACCATGTTCAAAAAGCATAGAAATGAAATGCCCACTTTCACCACAATTCTCTTCTGTTCAAAAGCTTAAGCAAGAAGAATATTAAACCTGTATTTCTTTCTACGAGTAACCTTTTTTTTTCTTTCTTATTTTCCTGCTGAATAACATAGATTGAAACAATGTATTATGCTACATGCATACTTAATTCTGTCCTATTTCATGTTTATGTTATGCCTATTGTTCTGGTTATACAGACTGGATTGTTGAATCCAGAAACAAGGGGTCTTCACTGGTTGCTGACGCTAACTTCACTGGTTGCTGACGCTAACACATATTTATTAAGTAAAATTCCAGATGGAGAATTCAAAACCATTAACAGAAATAGTGGAAAGCAATGGAGGCTATAACATATTCTCAACCCGCCATGCCTTTTTACATAAGCAATTTCCTCTACACCTAAACAACAATAAAGTAGGATTTCTTGAATCCCCACCAAAATATCCTCCATCATGTCCCTTTTCCCTCCGTTTATAAATCCTTGTCTCCATTCCACCATTGTCTGTCAGATGTGTGTCCTCACTTAGCCTTTTCTAACTAAGTTCTCCTTAGCTTTCCCCATTAAAATCATAATCTCTAAACTCACTAAGAAACCCCCCTAAACTTCTTGTTATACCTCCTTCAACAATGGATACTGTAAGCAAGGCTAAAAAGCTTCAAGCTATGCGCAGTTTGAAGACTCAGTTTTGTTACAATCTCATGTTTCTTTCTATCCTTGCCTTGACGTGTAGTTTGCTTTTTTCCTGTCCTCTTTGGTTTCCATCCCTATGTTCAACCATGAAGCTATTTCTATCTCTATCCATCCCAAATAAGTTTTCCACCTTCTTTAGCCCCAAGTGCTTGTTTATACTGGTAAATGTCATTATTGTCTTTCTTGTTGGAGAATCAAGGTTTGTTGGGTCTCACTCATCTCCAGTGGGCGAAATTTATGATGAATATGTAGAGAGGAGCTGGAGTCTTAGAGGTGTGTCAGCTCATCAAGACAAGGCAGAGGAGAGTAAACTGGAGGAGAACTTGGTTGACCAAGAGACTAATGTTCAAGATAAAGAAGTAGTACTGAAGGAAGAAGTCGCTGAATTAACCAACAAAGGAGGTAAAGAAGTAGCGGTGAAGGAAGAAGAGGATAGAGAAGCTAATGAATTAACCAGCAAAGCAAAGAAGGATGCTCATGAAGAGGTTAAAGTAAAACAAGATAGGCATGAGGAGAAGGAAGTAAGTGAAGAAGAAGAAGAGAGTGGATTGCCTCCTGAGGAACTAAACAGAAGAGTCGAAGAGTTCATTGCAAGGGTTAATAAGCAAAGGTGGCTTCAAGCTCAGTTATTAGTCTGTTGTGAGGCATGATTTCTAGGATCCAGACACTGTAGTGCCATCAGAAAGTTGGAGTAAATACTGTATTCCTTGCCGCTATGGTCATTATTTTCGGCACAATAAATCTGCGTACTTGGAACTTAGGAGAAGGGCTTTGTAATCAATCTGTACTTATATATATTTATCTCTCTTGACAAACAGTTTATAAATAAAGGGAATTCTTCATTTTTAATTTTTTTTACCTTTTAATTGAAAAGGAACGGCGAGAGGAGGGGAAACAAAAATGCTCTGGTGCTTTAAACAGAAGTGCTGACAATAAATATGGTATTGTAAAGGAAAACTTGGTGTTCTTAATTATTTTATAACCCCTTTGCAACTCCCAGCTTGATCCATGCAATTTTTTTTAAAATTAAGCGAGGTACCTCAATATACATAGATTACATAATTTAATGAATCATTAGAGGACTTCCAGATGACATGATTAAGTAAATTATTCTTATTCCTTGTTTTTAATCTCACAAGTTTAATTTTCATTCTCATTCATATACTCTTCTTTTTCATTTTAAAACTTTATTTGCACCCCAATCATTCCATTTTTTATTACCAAATAACATCATCATGGCTGTGGAATTCCAAGACACTTGAAATCATGATCCATTCCCTTGTTAAGTAATTTGTGAAGTCATGGGGCATGAGTTATCCAGAAAAACAATTCACAATATAAAGAGGTTAATTTAAAGAGATGGACAGAATTAGCTACCTGTGTAACCTCGCTATAGTCATTGACAGGAAAGTTATCACAAGCTTGCAGTGTAATGTTGGGTCGTGGGACATGGAAGACATTCAGTTGTTGCTGTTGACTCATGAGGTGGTGAGCGGGGGGTTTGAAATGCCAAGGGGAATATTGCTTTATTAGGAGGCAAGACAACGCTCTTTCAAATGGAACTCCTTGGAATCTGGGAGTATTTTCTGGGCCAGCCGGCATCCATTGTGACTTTGACCCCTGCTTGGCTCCTTAGCGCATAAGAATGCAGTGTGTGGGCGGTGGGAGTCCCAAAATAGAATATGTCAAGGGGAATAATTGATCAATTTTGTTAATTTAAGTAATTTAATTTATTTTTTAGAGATAAAATATATGATAATTTGATATAAAAAGCTTTGATAAATAATAATAAATGATATCCAATAAAGTAAATTACTAATAACTATAATAATAATATAATAATAGATAGTGTCTGATAAATTAGATTGCTGTGAACTAATACATACATATATATATATATATATATTGGAATCTTTGATTATAAAATCAGTAATTTTATAGTGAGAAAAAGTATAATAAAATTTTAAAAATATATAGAATAAAAACATTAAAAATAAAAAAATTGTAAATATTTAATTGAATGATTCATGTTATATTTATAATATATAAATCTTATTATTTTATAAAAATAGCTAAAATATAATTTTATTATTATAATATTTTGAGTTATATTCAATTTAAAATAACATGCATTCCATCACCCCGCACAAGCACAAATGCGCGCGGTCAACTTCAAGTTATTCCTACATGGAAACTTTGTTACATACAAACTTTAAGAAAAGCAAGTAATGCGTGAAAATTTAATATTTTGGATTCACATGCAAGAATACGGTCCAGATACATTGAAGTAAATCATTTTTAAGTTCCAGTACAAACGCCAGAGGTTGTTTGGTGTCGGTTTCGTTTTATGGTTCCTACTTCTATTTTCGAGAAAACGAGGAACAGGATATGAAAGCTTATTTATTTTTGGACACGTGTCCATAAATTGTCCTGTAAAAGACGGGAGGGTTTGGTTGTTTTGTTTTTTACATGTAATTATAGCTGTTCCGGTTAGCTTATATGTATTCTTATTAATTTTTTAAAATTAATAATTAAATAAAATTTAATTAATTCTCATAGTTATAATACTTTAGCTAATAATTTTTGAGAAGTAAATCCATGACGAGTCAGACCCCATTAAATTGAGAAGATAGTAGATGGCAGCGTCCATCTAATTTTATCTGTTCTATAGACCGAGCTCGTAAACACTCTTACATTGTTGTACCCCATAAGAATGTAGGCCCAAGATCGTTGGGGCCTCGAAGTTATACAAGCCTCCTCAGTTGGACTTTTACTATCTTGGAACTCTACTTAGCCCCAGGTCCCAGAGATGAACAATCCTCGACTTGGTCCTGAAGGTGTCATCGGCCCATCTAAGCAACCAGCGAGCCAGACGACACATATCTAGCGAAGACAACTTTATCGGTGGCTCATTCTCGAGCAATAGGTTTTGAAGTGAGATTGCATGCAGCTCACGGTATGGCTCTGTAATTTACTCAAGAATAATATTCTTTGCTTTAGCCAATTAAGAGTGGACAGATTGTTAGTTAAAAAATAAGAATATTTTCTTAAGGCATGCTGGGACAGGTAAGATTGATAGGCCCTTGTGCTCTTTCGAATGCGGTGGGGGCATCGGGCCATAATACCACTGTTTCACTACCATAATTAAATGTGTCATACTATTGGTTTTATATCTCAACTAGTAATATATTTTTATATTTTTTTAATTAAATAGTTATTCTGAAATACTTTCCTTCATGTGCCTTGCTGAGAAGTTTTTTTGTTTAAATATTATATACAATAAATAAGAAACAGTTTATATTTTTATAAGAATAAAAAACCAAACGTCCTCGACAGAAAACATATTTTTTTAAATAACTAATAAAAAACAACTAAGTATTCTCACAGCATCGTAAAATCTCTGGATCTTGTCTCGTTCAGCTGTCTTTCTTTTAGCAGCCCCCAATGATACAGTTTAGTCGCATGATTTTGACCACCCGAGAACCCAATTATGACCGCACACCAAACAACTAAGTATTCACATGATGAGTTTCTTGGTTTTGACAGTCATGTACGATGCTGGCTTTACTATTATTTTCTTCCGGAGTTTTTAGGTTCTTTTCCATGTAAAATGAAATCGTATCGTTAATTAAATTTAAATAAAATTGAACAGTATCATTACAGAGTATTACACCCAAATAGCATATTGAAGAATAAAGAAATACAATAAAATATTAAATAAATACATAAAGCTAATTTTATTGAAATTTACTATATATTAAATAAACCACGAATTGTTAAATGATCCAAATTTACTATATATTTTTAATTTAATATTAAAAATAAATTGTTAAATGTCTCTTGAATCCTGAATTAACCCGCTGAATCAGCCGAGGTTTTACCATTATGGAAAAACCTCCGGTTTAATTAGAGAGGAATCAAATTAAAAAATAATTTTTTGATGCCATCTGTCTTCTACTTGTCTCTCTAAAGGAGTAGAGGAAGTAATTAATTAATTTATTCTCCTTCTCTCTCTTACAAAAGAAAAGGAAAATACAGGTGTTGCTTGCAAAGACAAAAGAGCAGCCTTTCGGAGATCTCAAGGGCCTTGCGATTGCGCTCACCCCTCGACGTTTCCGAAGTTATTCTGAGGCGTCAGACACCACCATTGCCAACTCCCTCCAAACCCATCTCTTTGATTCCTCCAAAACACACACACATACACGCACGCACACAATCACACACGCACTTTTAAAAGAGAAAGCAGAGATTGTTATCAATCTACAAGGATAAACAAAAGAAGAATGGCTGCACTTTATTCGACGACATGTCGTTCACATTCATACTCTCTATTACCTTCTTCTTCTTCATCATTCCATGGGCAGAATCATCAACGATTAAACTTCTCTTCTTATATTGCGAAAAGGGTCTTACCATCTAAGGTTTCTCTTCATTCTCGAAGAAATTATCATTTAAATGTGGTTCTCATGCAAGATGGTTAGTCCTTTTAGTTTTGCTGTTCTCGTCTTTTCTTCTTCTTTTTTTCCTTTTTTTTTTTTCTAAAAACGATTGTTTTTTTAGTCGTATGAATTGTTTAGCAGATTTATTTGTATATTTTTTTATATGTTTGGTTAAATCGCCTACTTGTACCGTTGGGTGTCTTTTTGATTGCCGAATGCTTGATTTGCCTTTTGTTTTATTGCTATAAAATCCAAGGATGCCCTTTAATCTATATATATGGCTTCGGTTGTGATCAGGGTTTATATATATATATATAGAAACTTAAAAACTGTATGCAAGTCAGAGAATTTTTCTGCTTTTGATATTTTCACTCGTCATTTTTTGGGATATTACTTGATCACTCTCTTTGTGAATAATGAATATCTATGCCCTCTTGTTTGTTCTTATTTGAATGGGAACTGATTGCAGGTGCAGTGGCCACTCCAGCGACCTTGGTTGAAAATGAGACTCCTTTTAAGAAATTGAAAGGTGGGTTGTTGTCTTCAGTGCCATCAATTCAGGAATTCAAGGAAGCAGCTAGTTTTGATGTGAATAAAGATGAGTCAACTGTCAGTATCACTGTGGTTGGTGCATCTGGGGACCTTGCGAAGAAAAAGATATTTCCTGCACTTTTTGCTCTTTATTACGAGGGTTGTCTCCCGAAGGTTCAAATTTGATTTTTTCTGTCGTCTGTCTACACTTGAAAGTTTGATTTCATTTTTCGATTGTTTATAAAGTTTTGTTTTTGAGTTTATGATAATATATTAAGTTGTGAAGTTATTTGGTGGCAGCATTTTACAATCTTTGGCTATGCTCGGAGCAAGATGACTGATGCTGAACTTAGAAAAATGGTTAGCAAGACACTTACTTGCAGGATTGATAAAAGGTGACTTTGGATCTTTTTTTGGCCTTTGACGTGAAGTTTACATGTTATAAATATCCATGATTTATTTGGAGGTTGGGACATGATATGTACTGCTGCTTCTGAATTTTCAGGGAGAACTGTGGTGAAAAGATGGAACAGTTTCTTAAGAGATGTTTCTACCATTCTGGTCAATATGATTCACTAGAAAACTTTGCTGAGTTAGACAAGAAGTTGAAAGAACATGAGGTAATGGGGGTCTAGGTCAGCACTCTAACAGAATGGATTATCTCTTTTAGTAGTAGATGACTTAATGGTGATTCGCATGTAAGTTGAACAATTAGGAAAATTCTCTTTTCCATCTGTTGTTATGTGGATTGGAGGGTTCCTGATAAGTATATCACTTTTGACTAATGGAGTCAATTGGAAACTGTGTGCTATTGTTATCTGTAGACATTCCTAGTAAGGTGCAAAAAATTGGCTGATTGGGTGTTAGGGAAGTTTTAGAGTTCAGATATTTTCTTGCAATGCCTAGATTTTATGCACCTTAGCTTTTGCACCTCTTTATTGATGCACATCCTTTAATGGTATTGGAAACTTGCAATGCTACATCATATAGAATATTCTTGCACCTCTTTATTGGTGGTACCACTTACCATTTCCAAGCTGATTGAAAGAGTTTCGATGTAATTATGGGTATGATTGTTGGGTAGGTGCATTTAGGAATGAAAATCAGCATTGCAGTAATGTATATGGTTGTATAATTTTCACAACTGGTCATTGTGACCATGGGCATGGCGATTGAGCTTGCAAAGTGGTGGCATTTTATATTGGTGGATGCACCTTTAAAATTTTATCACCATCCTTCATTATCGTTTTCATGATTTTGCCTTAAAACTATAATTCTCATTGTTCTTTATTATTTTGGTTTTATGTCTGCTGAACTATGCTGCAACTGAGATGGAATTAGTATTTTATCTGTTGTTTAGAATATTGTAGATTGTCTTTTCTTTTTTTTTCAAGGTTAAGATGTAATGGGGTTCTTTACAAATTTTCTATAAATAGTTCTACAACATGAGCATTTATATTATCGGATTCTGCTTGATAATGAAAGTTACAAGTGCAGGGTGGGAGAGTTTCTAATCGCCTCTTTTATCTATCAATTCCTCCAAATATATTTATAGATGCGGTGAAATGTACAAGCTCATCAGCTTCATCTAGTGTTGGCTGGACCAGGGTCATTGTTGAGAAACCCTTTGGCCGAGATTCGGATTCCTCAGCTGCTTTGACAAAAGCCCTCAAGCAATACTTAGAAGAAGATCAGATATTCAGGTAGAAGATTTCTAAATTTAATCAGCTTTTATGATGGGATTTGGAGCACAATCTGATCAGATGGATATTCCTTTTTTCAGGATAGACCACTATTTGGGAAAGGAACTTGTGGAAAACCTGTCTGTTCTTCGCTTCTCTAATCTCATTTTTGAACCCTTATGGTCAAGGCAGTATATCAGAAACGTACAGTTGATATTCTCTGAAGATTTTGGCACTGAAGGACGTGGAGGGTACTTTGCATTATAAAATGAGAGCATACTTTGCAATTCTGCGTTCTATTTAAGAGCTTACAGTTAAAACTTTCAATTGGTTGCAACTAGGTATTTTGACAATTACGGAATAATAAGAGACATAATGCAGAACCATCTGCTTCAAATACTAGCCCTCTTTGCAATGGAAACACCTGTCAGTTTGGATGCTGAGGACATCAGAAACGAAAAGGTTATTGCTGCTTGCTTGAAAGTGAGCCATTTTAGCATAATCTTTTTCCCTAGTTTAAATATCATTTCTTGTTGGATTGCAGGTCAAAGTTTTACGATCAATGAGGCCTTTACAACTTGAAGATGTTGTTGTTGGGCAGTACAACAGCCACACAAAAAGGGGGGTCACTTACCCAGCATACATCGATGACAGCACTGTGCCAAAAGGCAGCTTAACTCCAACATTTGCTGCAGCTGCTCTCTTCATAGATAATGCAAGATGGGATGGAGTGCCTTTTCTAATGAAAGCTGGCAAAGCATTACATAAGAAGAGGTGAGCATTACTACATTGATGGCAAAATGTACCAGGTGTTTGCTTCAAGAAATAACCTTTTCTCTTACGACCCAGTAACATGTTTATAAGACATGTAATTTTCTTGTTTTTCCCAGGGCCGAGATAAGGGTGCAGTTCCGGCATGTGCCTGGCAACTTGTACAATCAGGATTTTGGGAATGATCTTGATCTGGCTACTAATGAGCTTGTTATTCGAGTGCAGCCAGATGAAGCTATTGATTTGAAGATCAATAACAAGGTCCCTGGATTGGGAATGAGATTGGACCGTAGCAATCTAAATCTTCTCTATGCAGCAAGGTAATGTTTAAGATCACTTGGATGTTATACATGAAAAGCCTTCTTTATATGCAGCAAGGTCCATCCAACAATATCTTGATTGCAAATTAATTTGGTATGCCATTTGTAGATATTCAAAGGAGATTCCAGATGCATATGAGAGGCTTCTGCTGGATGCAATTGAAGGGGAAAGGAGATTGTTTATCAGGAGTGATGAACTGGATGCAGCCTGGGCACTCTTCACTCCCGTTCTCAAGGAGCTTGAAGAGAAAAACGTTATCCCCGAGTATTATCCTTATGGTAGTCGAGGTCCTGTTGGGGCTCACTATCTAGCTGCAAGATACAACGTCAGATGGGGCGACCTTAGTATAGAGCAATAACTCGGGGGGGTTTTGACACTTAAATAGTGTAGCGGGATAAGACGAGCAGATCGCTTTGTTATTTTTCTGTCATTTGTTAGGGTTACTTAATTTTCTTTATCCTTGTGGGTTGCTCTTTTATATGAACTCGTTGGACACTAGGAGCATGCCAGTTACTGGTGCAAGCAAAGCAAGATTTATCATTGAAGATAAGGAATTTTTATCCTTTTTTGTTTTAAATAATCCTTATGTTTTTGGTTTTGCCGTGTGTTGTTGGTTCTTCGAGGTGAAAATTAGAAGAAATACAAGTTGAGTTTAATTTTTGTTAACACGTTGCATTTTAGTTTTGTCCTTTCCCTTTTATTCTCTGTTAGGAGGTTTTCCGAGGCCGTCGTAATTTAATTTTTTATGTTGATTTTAAAATATTTATTTTAAATCCAAAAAAAATATAAATTCACAATCATTTTTTATTTTTATCACTTTTTTTATAATTTTGTTTGAAAATAAAAATATAAAAAATCAAAGATTTTTGTGAAAATATGTCCACAAAGCAATTCAACCAATCCTCAACCATTTCACTATTCTTGACTTTATGACGAGTTTTCATCAAAACTTGATTTTGGCCCTTGTTACTGTAATGTTAGTTCTAAATCACCATGGTAGTATAAAAAAGGCCATGTATTATTGCTCATCATAGAATTGCTTCAAATATCCTAAGATATTGCTACTCTAACTATAAATTTTAAATAGATACATTACTCTTATAAACGTGAATTGATCCAGTATAAGAGATGACAAAAGTAATAAAATAGTTGATAATGACTTAACAAGATAGATCTTATTATGCATGAACAAAAAGAAGAGGAAGAAATATCTGCTTCTTTAACAATCAAAATGTCAATGTATTAATCCGACAAGCCTGATGATGATAGTTCTCTTGTAACAAAATATTTATCTACCTATCTAGGATGATGATGGTTATGATGTTAATAGTAGAAATGAATTATTATTATTTATTAAAGAAGATGGTTTGAGTTTAGATAAAGATTATGGTAGTGTTGGTGTTAAAAAGAATAGTTTATTGTGTTGAAGTTGGTATCAATATTAAAATAAGTGTTAATGTAAGAAATGATTGGATTGGATTTAGTAAAAAAAATGGTACTAAATGTAAAATAGATTACAAGGCTGGGGAAACTAGTAAAGATGTTAAGGAATATATTTTTTTCAAATAAAAAATTATTTAAGTTTTTGAATGCAAACAAAAATAAATGGATTGATAGCTTATAAAGAAAAACTTATTTTAAAGTGCATCAAAATTTTTGAATGCAAACCAAATAAACTTATTGAAAATAATAAAAACTCTGACAATAATAATGAAGATAATAAGGATAAAAGCAATAATAATGAATAGAAATAGAAAAAAAATATTGTTGATCTTATAATTGGCTTTAGGAGTAAGACATTTAAAAGTGTATTTGGTTTTGAGGTGTGATTGTTTTTTTATTTTCATATCTTTAAAAGTTAAAAAACATATTTTTTACAAAAAAAAAAATAATCAAAGTCGTGTCCCATCTAAACACATACTTAAAATAAATGTTAATAGATAAATTAAGTTTTCAGAATATCATATTTTTATTAATGTCAATTACTTTAAATATTTAAAAAAATATAAAGTGAAAGATAGATATCATTTTAAAAAACATACAATAATTAAAAAGAAAAATTTAGAGTTACGTGTATAGATAATAGTTGTAAATGAAAGATATATAGTTATTTAGTTTATGATAATAAGACGTTCATGATGAAATTTTTATGAGATTAATTTTAACCGGGTTACAAAAAAGTTGCTTCCAATAATTTATGTTGACCCAAACATTTCCAATAACACCTTTAATAAAATTTTGGATGAAAAAATTGGAATTAAGTTACAAAAAAGTTGCTTCCAATAATTTATGTTGACCCAAACATTTCCAATAACACCTTTAATAAAATTTTGGATGAAAAAATTGGAATTAAGCCGCACCCAATACAACTATAAAAATCTAAAGCTATGAGTAAAGTTTTTTTTTTTTATGAAAAGAAATCATAGAAAATCTTATAAAAGACCTTATACATATCTAACTTTTAAAACAATATATCCTAAGTTTTGATTTGTTAATAGGAATTCATCTTAACAGCAACTCTAAATTACTTTCACCAAGAAAATTTCAAAGAATATATATATGTTTGAATACAATGAAGTAATGATTTGTTAAAAGAAGTAGAACCTTAATTAGGATTGATGAATATCATCTCAGGAGCTCTTATGGGAGAAGTATTGTTATCAACAGCTGGTTTGAAAGGTAATAATAAATTTTTCGCTTTGCATATGTTGCTGTGGAGTGTGAAAACAATGACAAATATAGATAATTTTATATGCACTTTATGGATTAGTCAAGCATAGAATAAATGAAAGATCTTCTTGCATCATGTCTGACAGACAAAAGGTGTATATCCCATTTGCAGCTAATGGTTTTTTATGCAACTTTTCAACCCATTTGATGTTTTCATCTTATTTGATGCATGTTTTGTTCATAGAGGACCAGAAGCTGTAGCATAGACCTTCCCAAAGACAACACTATTACAGACACTATTTATGGTAATAGAAAAAAGAAAAGATTCCATGGTTTGGAAATAAAGAAGTGATTTTAGGTTGCCTCAAAAGCTCTAGAATACAATAACCATACGAAGGATATTGAGGTTGTAAATAATGGACCTTTAAATTGGTTAAAAAACCCCTAAAGGGCATTTTTTTTCAAGTATAGATCACATTTAACCACATTAAAGAATCATATTAACTTGAAAACAACACTCTTGTTTTCAGACTTCCAGAATGAACTTCGAATCAGCACATCACTCTCCAAACTCATTAAATTGGACTTAGTATTGACAAGATTTATGATTACAAAGAGATGAACAGCCTCTCTCTCACGCATCCACACTGCATAAGCAATCATGCTGGCTAATGAGGAAGATGAAACCGTCTGCATAGCCCATGTTTCATGATTGGTCCCAAAAGCTAAGGAACTGGAGGGTCCACTGCATTTGCAGGATCCAAAAACTTGAACTAAATGTAACTCCTGGATTCAAGGCACTCATTGTCTGCTATGAAAACTCGGCCATGACAGTATCATTGATCCCATGTCCACAGGACATGTAAATTGTATCTTCACTCCTTTCTTCTTCTCTACTAGAATAGGAAAACTCACTGCTTTCACACATTCACGGTTGCACGCGGCCCATAAGTCTGTCTACTAACCGACAATCACGTGCTAGTGCTAACTATTGCGGTCACTCAAAAACCAGAGTCACCCTAATTACAACCTCTAGTTTAATTTCTTTAACTTTTTCATCAGAAATAAGCTAATCTTTTCAGTCTCGTAAGAAAAAAGGCATGTGTACTGAAATTAATGAATTTATGAGCATTAACTTCTCGGAAAAGCTTGAACTCCTAAGCCTAGTGGATAAAGAAAGAACACTCTTGAATCTTAACCATCAAGCCATCCTTTTGCAGTTCATTATCCTTACAACCACTAAAAAACAGCAACAAACAGATAATTATTGCCTACCATGTACATTATGTAAGACAAATGGAAGGTAGCATTTAAGTTGATAAGCATAACAACAACCACCACCTTAATCATACAATCGTCAAATCATGTATTAGGTTTAGCTCATGTGTTAACTGCTTAACAAATAATGTTAGTGGTCAGATCACATAAAAGCTTTCATACTTGAAACATAAATATTCTAGCACGATGAACATTATACTTTACTGGCTATAATAAAAGATATGGCCCAGTCAAATGAAAGAGAAAAGCGGTTACCTTAATCATTTTGTAGTAACTTTAAGTTGAAACATTGCGACAAAAAAAAAGGTTGGAAATTTCAATCTTTGAACATGAAGCCAAATATGTTGACAAATGAGATTGAATGGACAAGAAAGCAGTGTCCTTTTGAGGTCACCTTCTTCAATCAAAGAGGCTCCTATTTTCCCCTGTTCCCATGGAACCAAAGAGCCCAAATCAATATCAACCACAGATGCCCTCTTTCTTGAATCCTCCACAAGAAGCAAGCATGTCAGAGAACAACATCAGCAGCAATAACAAAAAGCCTGCAGAGATCGAAGATTTTCAAAATATGATTGCGGACAAAGATGATAGCAAGAAGAAATTAGCACCAAAGAGAAGCTCCAACAAAGACAGGCACAAGAAAGTGGAAGGTAGAGGAAGGAGGATAAGGATTCCAGCTCTTTGCGCGGCGAGGATTTTTCAATTGACGAGAGAATTGGAGCATAAATCCGATGGAGAAACAATTCAGTGGTTGTTGCAACAAGCAGAACCATCGATTATTGCTGCGACTGGTACTGGGACCTTTCCCGCATCAGCTCTTGCAGCTGCAGGGGCCTCTGTTTCAGAGCAGGGGGACTCTGTTTCAACTGGATTGCATGCAAAAATGGAAGGGTTGGGACCAGGAGTTACTGGGTCCAGAGATAGGAATGATTGGAGCATGACGAATACTAAATTAGGAATATCTAATGTGGCAACTGGGGTCTGGCCATCTGGTGGTGGAATTGGATTAGGATTTGTGCCCAATTCTGGTCAATCAACATCGACTTTTGGAAACGAAAACTCCAGTACTTTACCGAAATATGGATTCCAAGGGGCTGAGTTTCCAAATATTAACATGGGATTAATGAGTTTTTACTCCATGTTTAGTGGCACTAACCAGCAACTTCCTGGCTTGGAGCTTGGACTTTCACAGGATTGCCACAGTGCGATGTTAAATCCTCAAGCTTTGAGTCCCTTTTACCATCAGATGGTGCAGGGTCGTGGTGTCTTAAATTCGTTGAATCAAGAAAAGCAGCAAGAGCAACCTCCTGATAAAGATGATTCCCAAGAATCAAGGCAGTAGAAATACGAGATAAGTTTCTAATGGATGGATATCCATTAGAAATCAGTAGAACAGTAAAGCGTACAGTACCATATTTTCTTGCCTTTGAGGACTAGAAATGAGTGCAAGACTTGATCAGCACTTGGCAATCTCTTGATCAACAGTTTCATCTAAGTTTACTAAAACAGGTGTTTTTCTGCCTTTCTTTAGTTCTGCAAGTGAATGAGCACATATTTTCTTCGTTTCTTATTTATAAGTATCAATAAAAAATAAACTTCTTATAATTTGTCATATGCAGGTTGAAATTTGAAGATAACATGGTTTGAAGTTTACATTTGGAGTTTGTTTCATATAAGTTTTTGCAGGAGTGTTGTTTCACAAATATTTTGGTGCAAGATTATCAAAAGAAAAATATTTTTGCCACTATTAGACCTACATGTTTCTGTGTTTTCTTGCCTATATTTTCAAGAATTAATGTTTCTCTGAAAGATAAAATTGAGTAGTTTATAGCCCTGTTTAAACAACATACACTTTTCTTGAATAGTCACCCTGGTGAATCTTGTTAAACCAATTTCTCTGGTTTCTTTCGCTCGATATTTTTTCCTGCGTTAACCGCGGCCAAAACGATAACCTTTCTGAATCAAGCAGCATATAGCTGGTTGGGTCCTATATTCTCGTACTTGAAACTCCTTTAAATCATCCCTTTAAGCTATTTTACCTTTGGCAACAAGAAAGAAAGTTTGAGCTTCATTGCAGCGTCACATGGCTACAAGCCTACAAGTTCTACTGAAAAAAGGTCAGTCCCCACCACAGAATGTTTTCCGATCTTTAGCATAGATATTTCATGGTGGTGCAGTCCTGAGTGATTTAATATTCAGGCTGAATGCACATTTCCTTGCAACTCACTTTTTTCTCTAATGAAAATCTGCTTTGCAATATCGGCAGTCAATGCATGAAATTTCGTTTCTTCCTCTCCAAGGAGGAGTTCTCGTAGGTCGTAACACAGATTGACAAATGCCTGCTTAAGTGATCATTATCCAATTAAGTTGAATCCTGAGCAGCTCAGACTCGTGGGTATGAGATGGATACTGCATTTCTCAGCGGGGTGAACACAGCTCACCCCCTCAGCTTAAGCTGAAATTGACTATAATTTCCACCTAAAAGATTTCTTCTTCTTCTTGGTGCCAGCATCTAAAAATATCTGGAATTTCTCATACCTCTCAAAAGAAGAAGTTGCCCCTTCATTTCAAACTGTGCTACATTGCGACGCTCTTACAATTCCATGAATCTGGAGAATAATGAACGATGTCCATGAAGTCCAATTATATGATTTTTTCTCCTAGTTTTTCCTGAGATAATGTAATATGAACGTCTTTAATCCAGACACTAGTTGAGCTTTATATTTTAATGTAATATGACGGGCATTTTGGTATATCTTTTAATCCAAGCTATACCTTGTGGATTTGTAGTGTGCAACCAACGGGCGGTATAGCTCAATGTATTCTCATTTTGCTTGAAGGAGGGAGTGAGGTCGTTTTGGGTTCAAATTCTAGTCTTGTTTTTTCCTCAAGAAATCTTCAAGTTCTACTCTTAATAATAAAAAAAAAAAGGGGGGGGGNNNNGGGGGGGGGGGACTAACCTAGGCAAGATATCTAAAAAAAATGATAAAATGAAGCTTACAAGTTCAAACAATATGCAAATGCCTCCCAAGGTGGCTTTGTCTTATCAGGATTTGTATATCTGAGATCAGGCAACATGGCCTAAGCCCAACCAGCCATTCGCCAGTATTTGACAGCAGTGACCCATTAAACTTCTTCAATCCACCTTCACTGGTACACCAATTCATCCCCAACACCAAATAAATTGTCCCAAACCAGTTGACTTCTCGTCTTTTTGTCAGGAAATAGAGATCGGAATCCGATATTGCTCGAGGAGATGAAGGATGTGGATATCAGCAAGGACGGAACTACTTGTTAGACGGGGAAGCCTGGTTTCTGGTCTATCTTCTCTTTTGCTTTATTTTATTTTCAACTTCATCCTCGTGTGTTTTTTTATATGGTACCCCTAGTTGTGAGGTTTCAAATCCCTCCCTGGAAGGTAGAAACCCAGGTCGAGATACCCCAACAAGTTGAGTTTGTTTTGTATTTGTTATTTGTTGTTGGGCTTATATATTGAATTGGGTTCCTGATTTGAAGGAGCTGGAGAAGAAGATGGTGAAGATCTCCTCTATCCTTGAGATGTTGATGAAGTAAGTGCTGTCTAATGAGAGGATGGTTCGGGTGTAACAATGGCAAGCCTAGAATTCTCTCTTAATTTGAAGCCCGGGACGAAGACTGTTTTTGAGGGGACCTGACCATCTGAAAAGAAGACTACGGTCCTGGAAATTACTTTCTTTTCTTTCAAGGACACTTTAGCCCTTTAATTAATTATAACGACAAACACATAATATTTCAAAAAACATTTAACAATAATATATAAATACGAGAGAGATTATTCTAAACAAGCTTTAGAATGTTTCAGATAATTTTTCGCGTCGCTACTTCCCTCGCTTTCTAGGATTAAAGCCTCACGATGTTGTAACTTTCAAGTAAATTAATAGCGTTAAAAAAATTTAAAGATTTTTAATTTCTTTTTTAATATGAAAAATAAATTTAAAAAATAAAAAAATATATATCTTTTTAATTTTTTTATAAATAAAAAAAATTTAAAAAAATAATTATGAGACTCTTAATTCAAGATTGGACGTTATTTTTTATTATTATAAATATGTTTAAAAATATGATTGTAATTATTTTTAAATATTTTTTATTTAGAAATTTATTAAAATAATTTTTTATTTTAAAAAAATATTTTTAATATTATTCCATCCAAATAACTTAAAAAATATTAATTTAAAATAAAAAATATTTTTTAAAAATATCTTTAAAATATAAAAACAAAGTAAAATTAATATCCATGTGTGGCTCGAAACTCTAGACTTCACAACATGCTTGATCCGGTACGTGCACGATGACTTCATAATGCAAACCCTATAGCCAGCAAGCGGACAAAATTTATTACTTTACCGAAAACAACAGAACCAATTGGTACAAGTGGACAGCTCAACGTTGTGAAGTGGCCAGATCGGCTAGTGGTCCAAATCCAATGGGTTCTTGGACCACTTACAGATGAATTTGGGTCCAGTCCATTGACGATGATGGCGTACAGCACACAGTGACACTTCCCTTGCCGGAACACGTTTTTTGTTTTTACCCTGTAGGATCCAAATTCAATCCAGCGAAGAGTGGAGGTTGGCAGTCTTCAGAAAAATTTGAATTACCTGATAAGATTTTCTAAGATCTCTCGAAGAATTAAAAATCCGGGTAATTCTCCTAAATAAATTTCAAAAATCTTGGATAAGAGGAAAAAACAATTTGGGGGGCCTAAATTAATCCAAAATTCTTTATTGTTTTTAATTCATTAATAAATAAGTAACCTGTTCATCCATAATTATTAGCTAATAAAGCTCGAATTGTCTAAAGTGTGTTGAGCTAAGCTCGGAAAACATGATAATTTTCGAATATTTTGAAAGAAAACCTGGTGAAAAAAATCAAGAACTTGAAAAAAAATAGTTAATGGTAATTTTTTCTCTCTGGATATCACCCCAAAGCTCAGCCCAATCAATCAAGAGTATTTAGGAACATGATGTAACTATTGTTTTTTAAAAAAATAATTTTTTTAAATTTTTTTATTAAAAATATTTTTTATATTTTTTAGATTATTTTANGTTTTTTAAAAAAATAATTTTTTTAAAATTTTTTTATTAAAAATATTTTTTATATTTTTTAGATTATTTTAATGTTGAAAAATAATATTTTAAAATAAAAAATATTTTAAAAAATATTCATAATCTCAATTACCGGAAGCCGAAAGCGGTGCTCTTAAAAGCAAGCTGTACGGAGTCACTCTAGAATCCACAATCAGTCGAATGGGTGCTGACTGTGATGTTCTTTTTATGCTTCGTCTGATAATGTTAAGGAAGCTTTAGCCAGGAGGCCTATTCTTTGCCTGCACTACTCATTGTCTCTAAACAGGTCGAGGGTCCATGTTGTCGAATGCTAGTTTGTCGAAACGGAAGATGTTGACAGGATGGACTAAAGTTTTCTGTAAAACCCCTAGAATTGCACTTGATTCTGAATGAATAATTGTTTGGAAAATATGAAATTGAAGTGTGTTTGGTGAACATATATACAAGATTGAATTATTGTTTCATGATGTACATAATTTATGCATTAGATTTAATAAATATTATCTTTTATGTTTAAAAATAGAATTATGTTTAAATGCGTTTGATTGATATATTATAACAAAAAAGACATAAAAAATATAAGCATGCTTAATTAAAGGACATTTAAACATAGATATAAAAATAGATATGTTTATAAAATAATTTTGAAGTGAAATCTTATTTTTTTAAAATAAAAAAATAATAAAATATATTTATTATAACTTAATTATTATTCTTTTCGAGACAACAACCAAATACTATATAAAATATTGATTATTTTGATATAAAAAAAAATCATAGGGAACATGAATAGAATTTAAAAGCTATGTTTATTTTTTAAAAAGTGATTTTTGAGAAAATATTTTTAAAATTTTTTTGTGTTTGTTTTTCAAAAAATAATTTTTATAAAATTATTTTTCAGGTTTTCTTGTGTTTGTTTGCTGTTAGGAAAGTTTAATGAACGAAAAACACTTTCTAGTTAGAGAAAAATTTAGCTTGATTTTCAGAAAAGTGTTTTCCTGAAAAATTTAAGAGGAAAACACTTTCCATAAATTATAAAAAATTTAGAAATGTTATTATTTATTGATTGTATCAAATTTGATTATCAAACTTTTAATTGTTATATATATATATATATTTCTGTCTCTTATACACATCTAGATGTGTATAAGAGACAGGTNGATCTTTATTATTTTGATTGTTATTTATTTTATTTAAAATAATTTATAATTTTTTTTAATTTCATTATTATTCAACCTTTTAATTTGTAAGATTTGTTCTTTATTATTTTAATAAACTTGAAAAAAATAAAACATTAATAAATTATTTTTCAGTTCATTTTCCATAACATAACTAAATACTGGAAAGTGTTTTTCAGTTTATTTTTTATAATACTACTAAATATCAAAAAATAATTTATTTTTCAGAAATTTATTTTTCTCGAAATTTACTTTTTCTGAAATTTACTTTTCAAAAGGAAATAATTTTTCTGCAAATAAATAGAGCCTTAAAAAAGAAAATACTTTTCTAAAAGCCAAACCAAATTTTTTTTATATCGAAAAATATTTTTTATTAACTAAAAAATATTTTTCTTTAACTGTAAAGTATTTTTTATGAATTAAAAAATATTTTTTGTTGATTGAAAAATACATATTGTTTACTTTTGTTAAATAATGTAATGAGAATAGGGATGATCGCTTCCATGTCAATCTATTTGCTTTCAGCTGTGAAAGAAAATACGATCACCAAGTTTCCAGAAAATGCTGATAAATCCCGCAAATACCTCCTCCTCCTCCTCCCAGGAGGAGGAAGTTAAATTTCGGAAGAAGAAAACATTTGATTCTTTACCTCAAGGTGTCACCTGTGAGGGGTGCAGAGGATTGCTGACTGACTATCATCAAAAGGACAAGACATATCACAGCCAAATGAGCAGCGATTATTTTTTAAAGCTTTTTTTATTTAAAGATATATTAAAATATTTTATTTATTTATAATATCAACACAGAGGTATTGAGAAAAACATTAATTTATTATTAATTTTAAAAAATAAAATATATTTTTAAAACACGTGTAGAGCAGGAGCTCAAAGAGGCGGATGCCCCCTTGCCACGGCAGGTGGGCCTTGTATGACCTTTACCTCCTGGCTTGGTACGGACATCCGTGCCTTTGTCCTTCCCTCTACTTTTGATTTAAATAAACACCAATGAGGTTGGTGCGATGTTGCATAGATATTTGGTACATTCAGCATTTACCATAAAACAATTAATTTAGTAATATTAACTTTATTTATTCAGCTTTAAAATTATGGTGACTCAGTTGTCCAATAGAACTCCTTAAAAAATAAAACAATATAATATCTTACTAAATCATCTCCACGAGTACACTCAAGGGTTATCTTATCCTGTCAAGAGTGTATAAAAAATCAATTTAATAATTTTTTAAAATCACGCGAGGAAACAAAAACTCCTCGGCCATGTAAGCAATACCTAGCTCACTCATGTCACACGTGATAGAGTCCGAGATGACCAGAGTTGCATGTAATACTGTCCGAGATGACCAGGACAACAAAAATTTCAACGACTCTGAATCCCTCCAACCTCCATGGGCACAGGACACGGGCATGGTGAGTAGTTACACCCATTACTGCTCTTTTTTCTGTTTTTCTATTACTCCCACGTGCTAATTTTTTTAAATAGTCTAGATTGATTCCCTGCGTTATGTTGCCGACTGAAACGTTGTTTTTTAAAATGTAAAAAAGATGTGCCCGCGTTGTTAATGTTTTTTTTTTTCTTGTTAAAAAAAGATTTTCGCTACAAATTAAAAAAATTATACATATATTCCATAATATAAATTAAAAATTTTACAAATCTACAAATAATAATAAACTTGTTGATTTCAACCAAAGATTAAATTTAAAATTAAAATAAAAATACTGTTCCTTATAAGAAAAAAAAGTCAGATACTTTGTTTCTGTTTGAAATTGAATTTTTAAAGTATTAATTAATTTAAATTGATAAAATTAAATTAAATTTTACCAAACCAAGCGTTAATTCAATATGAAAAATTATTCTTAACAATAAAAGATTTCGATCTAAAAACCTGTTAAAAAAATATTATCATTATTTTTTTAGTTTGATTTAAAGAAATAAGAGTTAAATTGAAAGAGTATTTATAATTTCTTTAAAGTTGTAAGATGAATAATAAACTCATGATTTACATTATTTTGATCAAGTTTATTAATTTTACATGAATTGAATCTTATTTTATTATTTTTTAAGTTTTTAAAGATCACATAACTTTACAAGTCTATCTCTTCAAACTTTATCAAATGGTGTGAAAAAAGGGTATAAAATAAAAATGTGCTATTACTATCACGTACTGTTTAGTTGTATCAAAGATTCCTACCAACAGCACACCACTCCCCCATATAAGATACTGAATACATATTCTGATTTCAAGGAGCTAGAAGTATTTCATTAGCCTACATGCATGGATGGAACAGAACCCCGGAGGTTCCAAGAAAGAAGGCGAAAACGATTCTATATCTCTAGAAGTAGCCGAAGCAGTCTAGTCAGGGGAGGGAGGGGAGGGTAGATACAAGATTTCTTGTTCTTTTAAAATAAAAATAAAAAATTAAAAGGGATCAATGTTTTAACTATAATATGCGAGAAGAAACATTGTTTATTCCAGCGTTGTGTCAACTGTTTTTGTCATTCAATGCATAGAACAATCATATGGATTTCAGGAGTGGAGTTGTCTTATCATTTGTCGATTGATAGGAGGTAATATAGTAAATTTATGTTTTTTAAATACTATGAATTACTTCATAACCATTGAAAGTGATTGAAAGCTAAATTAAAAGGAGGCCTTTGTCAGGGTTTTTGTATATTTTCAGCTTTAGTTGCACGGAAGATGATATCTTTAAAAACTAAAAAAGATTGACCTTGTAAAAATATATTTTTTTTATTTTTTTATAGTAAAATAACATTTATGGTTTTGATTTAAAAAAACCTAAGCCTAACAAGGGTGTATATTTTTGTCTTTTCAACATATGCAATACATCATAATACTTGCGCAGTCACCAAACATATTTTGATGGTCAAAATCTACCATCACGTGGCAAAGCAACTATTAGCATGGCATGTTTAGCCTGCAAGTGAGGTTCTAACCCGGCGGTTGGAGGAGCTTGTCCCTTTCCTCAGCATATGGGTTCGAACTTTACCATGCACGTCTGTCACCCCCGCGGTGCTTTACCTGTTCACTGGGCTTGCAGGATGTTCAGTGAACCGTGTGGATTAGTTGTGGTGCGTGTAAGCTGGCCCGAACACCCCCACGTAAAAAAAAAAAAAACTATTAGCATGACATGTTTAGCCTGATCATCAGGGGTTCGACAATAATAAAAGTTTTATTTTCAATTATTGCTCTTTTTTATCTTTCCAATTTCATATCTATGCATTTCTCTTTAATTGTTTTTTATGCATGATGTAGTTCTTGTTTTTTTTATCATTAAAAATTTTATTTTGTTATTTATTTTAATTGTTTTCTATAATCATGATTCAGTTTATCAATTTTAATAATTAGCCTGGTTTAAATTTGATTTTTTAATTTTTTTAATTTTTTTATTTTCATCATTTAACATTAACTTGTTAGGTCTTGAATTTCATGAATTGTTTTGATTTTTTTGTAAGGTTATTTCTATTTCATATCATTAGGTTGCGGGTTATTAAAATAAAATATTTTAAGCATCAAATAGTGTATTTTGATTTTGATTTTTTTCTTTTTATCGAATATGTTCCTCACTTATTTGACTTTTATTTTTGTTTTGATTTTTTTTTATGGACTTGTGGACTTAGAAATTTTTAATTTCGCCCTTCATTTCAATATTTGATAGTATTTTAGGTTTTGGCCATCAATATTTTGGTTTAAAATTTTTATTCTTGGTATCTTTATCTTTATTAAAATTTAATTTATTTTTAATCTCATCATCGAATTCATAATTTTGGTTTTTTTCAATTTCATCACCTTAGTTTGTTGGTATTTTTATTATTTATTGATTTTTTTTCTAGTTTTATCTTTTATTGTTTGTATTTACGGGGATTGACAACCAGTATTTTTTTTCCATGCTTTTTACATGATTGGAGGTTGTTAACCTTTTCTTTTTTAAATACACCTATAGCGCTTTGTCATATTTTTTCACGCTTTAAAAAAATCAGGTCGAACCACAATGAAATGTGGACAAGCTATCTATTTTTTTTTTAAATGAAGAATCTAAATAAAAAGGACAAAGTGATTTCTCTTGCATTGTATGTGTTTAGCATGTGTTTGGTAATATAGTGCAATATATTTCTTAAAAATATCATTTAAAATAATATTAAAATATTTTTTTTATTTTTTTTATTTTTGATATAAATATATCAAAATCATTAAAAAAACACCAAAAAAAACACGACTGTGATGTATCTTCCAGCAAAAAAACATTTTTAAAACGCTTTCAAATGCCTTTTCAAATATAAAAATAAATGATGCCTTAGCATAGAGTAAAAGGATGAAAAACTTACTTTTATAATTTTTATGTCCTTTTTACTTGTGTTTGGTTGATGCTTACAAGATGAGAAAGTTTCTTGAAGATTAGCATTTGACTTTGAAAGCGTTACCTTTGCGATGAGAGAGGGGTATGGAAATTTTAAATGGGGAGAATCTTGAAGTCGTGTGTCCTTTCCATTTTTTAATTCAAAATTATTATTATCATTATTTTTTTTCCATTCACTTATATTTCAGATCAAATATCCTTTAACACTAATTAAGCCGCTTAAGCACTTTTTATATATTTAATATTTTCATTAAATCTTAATTCTTTAACATTTTTTCTTCTTCAAGTCTTAACTTTATACCAAACACAAGCTTAACGAGGAGCGTGCCATAAAATCAAAGGAAGAGGGAGTAGCCCTAAATCCAAACAAAATCCAACCAGATGTGAAGATGATTAATGTTGTCACCCAGATGAAGGGTGACACCCTGAAGCGCAGCAAGATCTTGCTGCATCTTCATGTGAAACTGAGATGGACCGAAAGTAAAAGAATGGGTGCCAATATTTACTTTTTAAAAATTAATTTTGATACAAGTTTATTAAAATAATCTTGAAAAAATAATAATTAAAAAAATCAATATTTAATTTAACGCCTTTTGAAAACCAGATAGAAACTCTGAAGTCCGTGGAGTATTAAGACGTGCTATTGATAGAAGGAGTCTATAAAACCAGGGCAAGGAATGTTGAAAACCCACTTGCACTAGCCAAAGAAAAACTTGGAGCCGCCTTGTGAAAGGGTACCAATCAACAATCACAAACCCTCAAACGGAGAAGAAGAGGAGACCAAGTTCTGGGAGGAGGGGGCGTAGGTAGGCCCCATGTTACCAGGCGACAACGAGCCTGTTTGACAGTGCCTCGTCCCTTGCTTTCTCTGCTCTTCTCTTATGCTGATTATTCTTTCTTTTCTTTTCTTTTGAAGGGATTAGTGTTGTTAATGTGAAGTTCCTCCAAAACTCTTCGTCCAAACAAAGAGACAACCCAACACACATACAACACAACAGAATTCAGAATCCAAAGGTAAAAAAAAAATGATGACACTGATGGAAAGAAAGTACACCAGCAAACCAAAACAAAGCCAACTCATTTCTCTACGTTTTAAACACACACAGACATAATCCTCTGCTTTGGTTTTATAAATCTCTCCTTTTTCTGGTTCTTCTTCCTGTTCTTGTTCTAGTTGTTATAGAGAATATGGACTGGTCTCCTCTCACAATGGATGATGAATTTGAGAAGCTTGTAATTCGAATGAACCCTCCAAGGTGAATCTACTTTTGTTTGCTTTTAATTTCATTTAATATGCGAGTTTTTGTTTGAATTGAAAAGGGTAGTTGTGTTTTCTTGAAATTTTCATTTCTTGAGCTCAAAGTTCAGATTTTTTCAAGGATCTGGCATTATGAGTGTGTGATATTGTTTCTTGTCTGTGTTTAATTTTACAGGGTTACAGTTGATAATGCCTCAAACAGGAAAGCCACTTTGATTAAGGTGTTTGATTGAATCATTTGGATGTTATTGGTTCGTTTTATGAGCTTTCGTTAGTTTAAAGTCTGTAACTTGATTTTGTTTTGTTGATAATTTTCAGGTTGATAGTGCTAATAAGCGTGGTAGTTTGTTAGAGGTGGTTCAGGTCTTGACTGATTTGAATCTTTTAATCAGACGAGCTTACATTTCTTCAGATGGAGAATGGTTCATGGATGGTTAGTTTTTTGTCCTTTGCCTTTTCATTCAAGTTTGGTGGCTCTGTTAGTCAATTAATTGTTGTAGATTTTCTCGTCTTAAAATGGTTCTTTTGCAGTGTTTCACGTTACAGATCAACATGGGAATAAGTTATCCGAGGATGATGTGGCTGAAAGAATTAAACAGGTAGGTCTGCTAAGCTGGCCTCCATTTTAACCAAAAGTGGAAAATGAAAATCTTCACATTTATAGTTTCCATGTGAAAGTGGAATTAAAGAGACTTTAAAGCATATAACTTTGGTTCTGAGTCCTGACTTCTTTTCTAAATGTTTTATGCCCTGATGGAGCCTTAGCTCCAGCAAGTGCCTCTGTGTTTTTAGCCATTTCACTCGTCATTAAATTTTGACAAGAATCCGAGAGCAAGGCCTCATTTTTTGTGCACATTTTTAGACGATAGTACTTCTATTCTCTCTGAATTCCAATTTTTCTTTCAAAAAGGAGGTAGAAAAATTCATATAGAAGTTCAAAACTGTTGAAAACCCTTGGTTAGATATATAAATGTCATGGAAGGAACAGACAAGTCAAATTGTATAGAATTCCAGATGCAGTGAGGAAGTCACTGGGCACTTCTTTTTGTGGATCCAAGTCCTTTAAATTAATTATTCTCCTTAGTTTCGCTCAAGGAGATAATGAAAGGAGTAGACGAGGAAGAAATGGTGGCTGTTGTTTGGTCTCTACTATTAAAGTTTGACAACAATATGTGTGGAGCCATGTAAGTCTCAAGTCATGTTCATGAATTAATTTACATGTCACAGTCACTGGGACCAAGAGGACCAAGCTTCCGATCCTTGAGACGGTCTGTGGATGTGCAAGGAGCTGCGGAGAACACAACTATTGAATTGACTGGAAGAGATCGACCAGGCTTGCTTTCAGAAATTTTTGCTGTTCTTGCTGACCTCAAATGTAATGTGGTGGCCTCAGAAATATGGACCCACAATTCAAGAATGGCGTCTGTTGTTTACATCACTGATGAGGCTACTGGATTGCCAATTGATGATCCTGATAGGCTCACTAAGATCAAGCAACTTCTCCTATGTATTCTAATGGGTGATAGAGATAAACGAAGCGCCAATACAGCTGTGTCCGTGGGTTTCACTCACAAGGAGAGGAGGCTGCATCAGATGATGTATGCTGATCGTGATTATGACGTGGATGATGCAGATTGTAGCTCAGCTAGTGAACGCAACCGTTTTGTAACGGTGGAAAACTGTGTAGATAAGGGTTACACTGTTGTGAACTTGAGGTGTCCAGACCGGCCGAAGCTAATATTTGATACGGTGTGCACGTTAACTGACATGCAATATGTAGTATATCATGCAATTATCATAGCTGAAGGACCGGAGGCTTGCCAGGTTACTCTTTATTCCTTCAAGATGCATTTAATAATTTTCTGTTCTTTTTTTCTTTTTGACCAAACAAATGCTTTTAAACATTGCTATGGAGGATCTCATTTGTTACTTGTAATACAGGAGTATTTTATTAGGCATGTGGATGGGTCCCCAATTAATTCCGAAGCAGAGAGTCAAAGACTAATTAATTGCTTGGAGGCTGCTATTAGGAGGAGAACTTCTGAGGTACAGATATGCTCAAGTTTGATTTTAATGCTAGTTTCAAACTTGTCAACATCTCACTAGTATTTGATTTATTGAACTGTCTTGATGCAGGGCGTAAGATTGGAACTTTGTTCTGAGGATAGGGTCGGCCTTTTGTCTGACGTGACTCGCATTTTTAGGGAAAACGGTCTTTCAGTCACTCGAGCTGAGGTTACTACCAGAGGTTCCCAGGCTGTGAATGTTTTCTTCGTCACTGATTCATCAGGACATCCAGTGAAGAGTGAAACTATTGAAGCAATTAGAAAAGAGATCGGTTTGACTATACTTAATGTGAATGATGATGCTTACTCGAAGTCTCCGCCCCAGGAACGTGGGTTATTGTCTTTAGGTAATATCTTTCGATCAAAGTCAGAGAAGTTCCTTTATCACTTGGGTCTAATAAAGTCAAATTCTTGAGCTGTTCAATGGCTAAACTAGGCCGGTCAGCCACATAAATGTTGGATAGCTTGACTTAATTGCACAGGTTGTTCCTTGGAGTTTCAGTTCACGTCCCTGTTGATCTTGGACGAGGCATCAAAGTTGCAATCAAATTTGAATTTGCAAAGCTTTTTGTAAATATCTTGTTCGAGCTTACTTGTCCCATATTACCTTGTAAATATTGTTATGCTGGCTCAAAAACTTCATCCAAAATGCAGCGCTGAGGGTCATTCTGCGTGATGGTTTAAGCGCTACGATCAACATGATTTGCATTTTGGATCCTGATGCTATGTAAAGGCTCCTTTAGTGCAGGATGCATTGCAGATTTGATTTTATGGGATCATTGAATTTGAGAGTGGTGATTCCATCGCACAGCTGTGCATTAATTTGATTGTTTATTTCTTTTGGTCCCTCTCTTAGCATTTTTCTCATTAGCAGGTAACTCATGAATAGAGAGCAGGCGCTACAGTGTTGAAGATTATATTCCCCTAGCAACATTATGGCCTAGGCATACCAATATCTATTGGTGGGATGTTTTAGTTGTGCTTTCGCCTACCAAGATTATACAAAATGGTGATGTGTAATGGGACAGGGAAGTTTGATAGTGGTTCAACCTCCCTGTATTTATATAGTAATAAGCCATCAAGATTGACTTTCGCTGCAATTCTTACTAAAGAAAGTGCTTAGTGCTCATGACTCGATAGAAGTTGGGTTGTGGTGGTGACATGCCTTGATTCAGGGCTTTCCTGAAGCGACACCTTCAAGTGCTCACGGGTAGATAAGGAGCGCTCCCAAAACGGTACACCCCAAACTAACCCCTCTTTTCCACGTGGAACAAGTAATGTGGGAACCCATCATCATTTCAAGGCCAATTTGCATTCCTGAATATGGCATGTTTTGATAAATCTGTGAAAAAACTTGTTCATGATTCAATTTATCCAATGCTTTTGGTTTCTTCTGTACATCCATTTATAATTGGAGAGGGGCTGAAAACGAAAGTCAGAGCACGATATAAAATAGTATGATTAAATGCCAGTATAGATGATTGATACCATCGATTCTATACTTCTAGCTTTTGATAGAGTTTCAAGTTCGGCCCTTGAGTGGTTGGATCGTTCCGCAGCGAGGAAAACTTTTAACTAGTAATTGATCAATCCTTAGATCATGCACGTGAAAGACAAATAACATAATTATGACATAGGAAAACTCTAAAATGCAGGCTCGGCGACTGGATAAGAACGGGAATCTAAAGTCTAAGATCATAACGATGCAAATAGGAGACTTTGTTAGTGACTTCGTAATCATTTCGTAATTAAGGCTTTCCTATGAAAAAAGACAGCAGAAAAGTCACCGACAGAATCTCAACGGGGGAGGAAAGATGTTGCGTAATTCCACATCCTCCAGCACCTCATTGATGTGTCCCTTTCCCCTTTCTGATTTATAGTTCTTATGATTACGATAGCTGCATCAGCAACGTAAACGTGGCCGGATAAGGATCTCACAAACGTCAGCCGCCAGTACATATGGGGTCCTTCTTCTGGATCCTTGAACGAATAGAATAAAATGGGAGGTCTCGCAGTCGAGATACTCTTTAAATCTTCCTCGAAGCACGTAACGTAAGTTGAGAAGATGGAGTGGTAGAATTTTTGAGACAAAATCATTATGTCTACTGTATCATTTACGATGTAAAAGACGAGTGATGCTGGCTGCTTACTATACAGAGTATGGAGATACGTAGTCAAATTTAACATGACAACATCGAACAGCTGTTGTACCTGGCTACAAGTATGGTATTAAAATTGATTTTATTATCTTCATTATCTAAAAGGAATTTTATTTTTTTTTTATAAAAAAATCTTGTTTAAGTTTCATGTAAGCATAAGACATCATTTTTCTCTATCTCTATTTAAATGTCGTGTATATATGCCAATATATAATATACTGACATACATAATATTTAAAGTTTTTTTTTTCTCTATTTAGAATTGTTAGGAAATAATAGATCGGGCATATGTCAATATATAATATATTTGTATTATTTTTATCTAATATAAAGATAAGAAAACCGGCTTATATAATATTTCTAGAAAAATATATACAAAGTCATATTATACAATAATCAAATGTAACAAACATGAAATTTTTATTATAAAATAGAACAGTATAAAAATAAATTTATATATTTTCAATGTATACTTCCAAACACCAAAAGGTATCTTCTATCTATTTTTTATAATATGGTCAAACATAAAAAAAGAAGAAGATAATTTACTTAGAATTGGTTTTTATATATATAGAAAAAATTCAAAAGAGTTTTGTCCCCTTAAGTTTATCAATCAACGCTACTTCTAGGCTTTTAAATACCACAAGTTTTTTTATAAAAAAAAATATATTAATATTAGCAAATATAAGTTGATAGGAAAGTGTCGAGAAATACCCGAGTAAATGCTTGGCTATTAATTATTTAACGACAATTATTAAAAGTTAAAACAAAACAGCAACAACAACATGATAATTATAATAATAAGAATGGTCATGAAAGTCACCCCACAAGAGAGAGGCGATGCCGTCGTCGGCACAATCATAATTAACAAAATATCAGGAAGCCAATTCTTGACGGGTTAAAGATGAAAACAACGTTTGCAACTTGCGGTCATGTTATTTTACTTGACCTACCAAAACTAAACATTCGATGTCTGAATGATTTATGTGAGTTACAGTGGTGGTTTTCTAGTGGCTTCACGGAGCTTTTGAATCCTAAGGGCCTACTCGGGCATAAGTTCATCGCAAACCCAGCTGTGAACTCTGTTACTTTTTACCCACTTCCAGTTTATTTTAGTGTTCTTGGTGGTAATTATGCCTCACTTCTAGTTTCCCGTACTGGTGCCTTTACCCCAACTTCCTCACATATATTACCGCATGTTTTAATAGTGCTTGAACTCCCCAGAAATTTAATATCTATTAGTAAACATACATCTGATTTTTCTTTTTCTATCACCTTTATTAATGATCGTTTTGTTATATAAAATTGAGTCACCAAAGGGATGGTGGTGACTTGAAAATGGGCTATATGTTCCGCAGCATGAACTTCAACCTCTAATTTTTACTTTTAGGGCATCCATAATTCAGGCTGTTCTCTCTTTTGCAATTTTCGGTCATTGGCCTCTTTATTGGCTTGAAGTCAAGAAGGCATTTCTCAATGGTTTGTCTCTCACCCCCTTCATGAGAACTTCTTGCTTATTTTGATGCTAGTTAGGCTTGATGCCCTAACTCGCGAAGATCAATTTTCGGTCAGGCAATTTATCTTAGTGATAATCTTGTGTTCTAGAGTTCTACAACCAACGGTATCCTGATCAAGCTGTTCATCAAAATATCAGGCTATATGACACTCACCGCTGCTAAAATCAATTGGCTTGGTCATCTTCTTCGAGACCTCGAAGTGTCTTCATCCTTGCCTTCAAGCTTTGTGATAGTCAAAGTTCCATCTTTATTGTTGTTAATCCATTATCAAACAAACATTCAAAACACATTGATTTGGATAGTCACTTTGCGAGAGAATTGGTGGCTTCGAAAAAACTTCAGATTCACCATGTTCCAACTAATCTCTTAATTACAGACATGTTTACCAAGAGCCTTGGTCGATCTGCTTTCATTCTTCTTCATTCCAAGCTACGCATTTTGGATAGGCTTTAGAGGGGAGGGTATTTCAGTTATATAGGGATCCAAAGAATCCTCCTCAAATCATGTCTGTGACAACTCCTTGACTGTAGGAGATAATATCTAGTATTTGAATTTGTATTTATTTAAATTTATTTTATTATATAACAGAATTACTATAGCCCACAAAGAATTGAGCGGTGATTTCATAACCTTTTCACTGCTATTAACTTGGAATCACATCCCAAGTCAACTCTGAACACTCAAAAAAAAAACCATCGCCATGCCATCATGATGAGCACATTTCATATACTGAAAATGATATGCTCCAACAACCATGTGATTATTTAATTTTTTTCTATCCGGGAAACAACCCCCTTTTTGCTCAAGCTTTCTAATGAACACAAGTGAAGAAAGAAACTTTTATCAGAGGTTAATTCAATACTCGTTTAACGAAAGCCCTCCAAACGGGGTAGACTACTCTCATGGTCGATGTTGAGGAGGAGAAGGGATGGATAGAATTGATAGCATCAAGCTTCATTCATGGGAAGCTCACCACTTTCAAGGATCACCACTCTCTTTGTGGGACGGTCTCCTCTGTCTGTCTCTTGTGACTCGATCAATTTAACAATGTCCATGCCTTCCAAAACTTGACCAAAAACAACATGCCTCTGATCTAGCCATGGAGTCTGTCATTTCCCATGAACAGAAAAACAAAGCAACATGTGTCAAGCCATCTAAACGTAACATAAATCTGCAAAAATTTGACCACTTGACAAAGCTTTTAACTAGATGGAATTGATCAACAAAAGCAATAAGCATTTGTAGAACATAACCTGTCTCCATTAGTGACTACTAAAAACCACGTTAGCTATAACAAATAGGTGCTAAGCCAGCATGAAAATGGAACATTGTTGGTGAAATTTAGATTATATAGACCATCAGCAACCACAAACAAAAAAATGCATTCCAGTCTTCAAGACCTACATCTACCATCTAAATGCGGCTATGGTCATCAAGAAGTCGTGTTAAATATAGAACAATTCCTGCTTTCTTTGTATTGGCCACTTTCCATACAGAAAAGTCTGGCAGGCAAAACCACCTGCATACTTTCCAGCAAAAAAAAGGGGTAACCCGGAAAATACCCTGCTGAACTTTTTATCCTCATCCTCTTTCCTTTTAGGGAGGTGTTAAGTTAAACCCAATTTAACAACAATTAACAGTTATTACACCCCCCGGCCCAAAAAAATGAGTGCAAAAGAAAGCAAAGAAAAGAAAGGCAGAATGTAAAAGTTGGAAACAACCACCGATCCTTGTTTGTTTGGCGAAAAGTGGTTTTATGGAAATCATTTTCCAAATTTTTCAGTGTTTATTTGTCATTAAAAAACATAGTCAATAGAAAACACTTTTCAATCAAAGAAAAATTTAGTTTGGTTTCGATGAAAGTATTTTCCTTTTATTTTGGGTGGAAAACACTTTCCAGAAGTTGCGAAGAATTTAAAAATATCATATTAGTTGTTGATTATAACAAATTTGGTTCTCAAACTTTTGATTGCTATATATTTTGTTTTGAATATTTTTTTTTCAATTTCACCCCTTAAAATTTGATTTAATTAGATTTTTATATTAAGTTTGGTTCTCATTTTTATAATTGTTATTTGTTTTTCTCTTATTTTTTTAATTGAAATTTTTTATCTATCAAATTCGATCCTCGTTCTTTTGATTGTTACTTATTTTATTTGAAATAATTTATGAAATTATAATTATAATTATTTTAATTTCATCATCTTTTAATTTTTTTTATTTGTTAGATTTTATCTCCATTATTTTAATTATTATTTATTTTATTTGAGATAATTTATAAAATTAGTTTTTTTTAATTTCATTCTTATTCAGCTTTTTAATTTGTTACTTATTATTTTAATAAACTTGAAAAAAAATATTAATAAATTATTTTCCAACTCATTTTTCATAACATAATTGAAAAATATTTTCCAACTTATTTTCCATGACACTATCAAATATTGGAAAATAATTCACTTTCAGGAAACTATTTTTAAAAAAAAACACATTAAAAAAAAACTATTTTCCAACAAATAAACAAGACCCAATTCTCTTGATCACTTCTCTAGTATACCTCAAATCAAGTAACCATGACAATTTATTTTATACCATAAACACCACCAAACCCAGCTAGTAGCACGGACATTAGCTTCCTGACAAAGCAAAGAGAGAGACCCTAGGAAAATTTAGTAGATACAGGAATTATTTTCCTTCTTTAATCTCTCTATTTGAGATTCTGCTCCGTTTATATTAAAGAAAAAAAAAATCAAAGATTCAAAGCATTCTCAACCAAATTGAAGAGACTGTAACAAGAGGATATCACGTGTTTGTCCGCCCAGCCACAAATGAGCATGCCTCTACACACATGCATGAGGAATATATGTCTAAATAAAATGATAAATCTACCTTGACAGTGCAGATGAAAAATTGGCTTCCATTGGTGTTGGGCCCTGCATTTGCCATACTAACAATTCCCGGTCCACTATGTGACACTGCTACGATATGAGATTTCATAATTAGGCATGCAGTGGCACATGGATAAAATATACAACATCCAACGCCCAAATTAAAAAATGATGACCAAGCAAAATCCAGGAAAAATCAATCACTCATGTGGGGAAGTTTGGGTTCAGTGACTGCTCAATCTCAGACATGAAGAGAGTGAGAGATGCAGAAGTGATCATCTGTCTTCGACCAAGGAAACATCCTAGGTGAGATTTACAGTTTACAGAGCATGGGTTTCCAAACTAGTACAATAGATTCATGAGAAGTATCAACTTACACTTGAAGTTTTCATCTTTAAATGTACGGCCATAAATGCTTTTACCTCCAGTGCCCTGCAAGTCTTTCCAAATATCAGAATACAAATCTAATTGAAAACGCTGACAATGCCCCAAGTACAAAGCTAGTTGGTAGTAGCACAGATGCACGTACAAGACATAACATGAGCTTAGAGTATCATTGCCAATGTTTCATTTCTTAACAAACACACACGGAGAAACAAGGGGGAAAAAAGGTATATAAATTGAATAAAGAGCAAATTTCAAGGGTCTCATAAACTGAACAACACACCTCCTGCATTAATAAGAGAATTATTCAATAGGAACTTGAAAGATGAAAATGTTTAGGAGGTAAGAAAATAGAGGTGGAAATGAGACATTGAAGTTATCTTAGCATACCAGCTCAAAATTCTTGGTTTTTCATTGGATATTAAGCCAATTACTATTTCTAGCAAGCCAATAAAAGGAGGTGAAGATTGCCTTTAAGAATAACAAAGGGGTTAAATTTGAGTCAAGTTACAAAAACATGTTTGTTACAATTTTTTTTAACCTATTCAGTTTATTTATGTTATATATAGGTTATTTAGGAGTCAAACAAGAGTTTTCATTAATTTTTTCTGATGTTTTATTTTGAATCTTCCTATAGTCCATATTTTGCACAAATTCATTTTGCTACTTGCGAAATCATAATCTTAGTTTTGTTTTGCTTGTTTTCAGTATCTTATTGATTCTTGATTCACTTTAGATTTTTTTGGGAGAATTATTCAATAGGAACTTGAAAGATGGAAATAAGACATTGAAGTTCTCATAGCATACCGGCTCAAAATTCTTGGTTTGTCATTGAATATTAAGCCGATTACTATTTCTAGCAAAGCCAATAAAGGAGGTGAAGATTGCCTTAAAAAATAACAAAGGCCTCTAGCACGGCAAATTAGTTGGTATCTTTGACTGCATGTATGCTTACAATTTACAAAACAGGGATTCAAATCTCAGCTAAATAACAAAAGAATATATCACAAGACAAAAGAAAAATACATACTTTTTGTTGAGATGCACCCAAAAGTGTGAAGAGAGAACTCACATTTCCTTTGTCAAAGTCCCCTCCTTGAATCATGAAATCTTTGATGACACGGTGGAAAGCAGAATTTTTGTAGCCGAAGCCTTTCTCTCCTGATCAAAATACACAATTGAAATCAGATTTAAGAAAATATTCAAAGCTTTGATGTTTAGAAAAGAAATAACTGATGGATAGCATGGATCTTAAGTTCATATGACACAACCTGTGCATAAAGCACGGAAGTTCTCCACCGTTTGTGGCACATCATCGCCAAATAACCCAATGACGACTCTCCCAACAAGTCTCCCTACCGGATTCCCAATCCCTATATCAAAATACACTTTGTTGGTCACCTTTGACTGTAACTCTGCAACC
The DNA here is from genome assembly GCA_015708895.1 of Populus ilicifolia. NCBI lineage: Eukaryota > Viridiplantae > Streptophyta > Magnoliopsida > Malpighiales > Salicaceae > Populus > Populus ilicifolia. The sequence continues at coordinate 611,498 of SRLM01000435.1, forward strand.
TGAAACTTTTTTTAAGAAAAAAATTCAAGACACGGGTATGCAAAACCATATACAATTCAAACTTTATCAATCCAAAAAACTAATTCCACATCAAAAACATCACAAAACAAACTCTAATACACATTTCACGTAGCAAATCAAATTTTCTGATCCCAAATTTGTTCCTTGAGCACAATGAACAGTTGCGTATATCTCTAAGTGCTCAACATAGTCGTCAGAACTGAAGAAAGTTTTTTTAAAAAATAAGTTCACTAAAATCTAAAAAAATCTCACTGTCCAGGTCTCAAGCAAATAAAAAACTCTCAATCAATTGAACCGATAAAAACCACGTTATAAACTAGAAACATAGAGTAGTCCCAGGAAGGGGGGCGGGACCTGTAAAAACCCTAACCTCTGCACTAGCTCGAACGGAGCTAAGAACACGGGATTTCTTCGGAGAAGAGTTTGTAAGAGAAGCAAAACGAAGCGGACCCGAGAAGAAGCAGCTCGATGAAGACGAGGAAACATTTGAAGGCAACACATTTCTAGTGGGAAAACTCACCGCATTGCACTGGGTGGATCTTACTGATTTTACCTGCAACATAGTATTTTGTGGAGTTGATAGTGAGCCCACATTTGTCTGCAAAAAAAAACAAACACATTTTTTGCTGTTGGGTCAGAAAAATAGGATGTGCGTGGTTACTGAGAAAATAAAAGGAAGAAGGACTACCAGGGTTGTAAAAGAAGCCGCCATTGATGGGTATGTGTCAGAGAGAGAAGGCGTTAGGCGTGGTTTTCCTTGGTTTTAGCTTATAGAAACAGAAGAGAAGATGATGCGGCGATGATTGTGAAATTACAGATATTGTGTTTGGGTTTACAAAAATGACAAGTATGTCCTCTCAGAATCTCCTGGGGTATGTGTCGAATATCCGAGGACCATAACCATACCAACCAGGGAGGCCCCATTTTTATTTTATTTTATTTAAAAAATAAAACTAGCATTGGGCAGCTGAAATTAGTGGCAGCAAATCACTGGATATGATATGTCCTGTAATGCTCGATGGCTTGGAATTTTTATTTTATTTTTTATTTTTTTACAGTGGATGGTATATCAGCTATAAATACCAATCAGATTTTAACGTGAGAACTTTTTATTTTTTCCCTGGATTTTTTTTTAGAAAATTGATTTTTTTAAAAATAAATTAATAAAAAAATCTTAAATTAATCTCTAAATATTACAGATTTAAAAAAATATATTATTTAAATTGTTTTATAATCATCTCATTGTAAACTAGTATAATTATTTATCAACCATGAATATTTTATTATCAATATAATTATTATTTTAATATAATTTTATAGCATTATTACCACTATAATCATTACTTTGATTCTATTATTATTATTATTTTATTATTAAAATAATTATCATTTCATCATTATTAATTCTAGCCATCATTCTAGAATAATTAGAATAATATTATTAGTATTATAATCATCATTAATTTAACTATTATATTTATCACCATTATTGTTTTTATCACTAACATTATAATTTTTTTTTATCTTTATCATTTAAAAATTACAATGAAAAATAATTTATTTTATAATAAATATTTTTTGAAATAGAAAAAAATAACTCATTTTCTATTAAAATATTTTTCAATGAAAAAAAAACACTAAAAATAAGTCAAATAAAGTATTTTTCAATCAATCATTAACTAGAAAAATATTTTAACTTCTCAAATAAACAAAAATATTTTTCTTAACACTATAAACTCATAATATTTGTTATTATTATTACAATTATTATCACCATCATAACCATTCTTTTATTATTAATATAATCTTTATTTTATTATCATCTCACCATGATCTTATCACAATACCCACCAGTACCACCCCCACTATCTTATTATTAATATAATCATTAATAAATTTAATTAAAGTTAAGTTTTAAGTTAAATTAAAAATATATTAATCTTTGGAAACTTGTTTATCCCGGCTGGTTTGTCGAGTTGCTAGCTTTTTAGTAATTTATTAAATCCAATCAAGTTGGTATCTTGATTTTTTTTATTTTTATCTTTATATGTTTTTTGATTTTTTTGTTATCAATAATTATTATTTTTTATTTATTAACCCTTATATTTTATGATTTATTTGATTACATATATTGATAGATTTTTTAACTCACATTTAAATATTAATATTTTTTATGTACAAAAACATGAGAAAACACTTATGTATGCAATTTTTTTTAATAAAAAATATATATCCATGTGCATGTCGCGAGTCAAATGACTAATTACATTCCTCAAAATCCAAGCCCTTCATGAATTACGAAAAGGTGAAAGTGAGCATTCTATATATATATGTTTTTTCGAATATTGCCGAACCCCTCAAACGCTTCGACTTGCAAAAGCCCAAAGTTCTCCGTATTACCCCAAAACAACAACAGGAACCACGATAACAATTATAACTATAATTTCGTCTAACCATGTCAATGACATGTGGCCAATGGTTGTTGAAGCCCTTGATATCAACTGCTTGTGCAAGATCCTCTCACTCCTTCCACTCTTATCTGTCTACTGTTTCAGTGTTCAAGCTCTTCACTAAAGAGACACAAACCCAAGTCTCTGCAGCAAGAATGGCCACCAGTAGCGAAGCTGACAACAAGAAAAACCCCGCCAAAGTCATTGATTCACACTTGCACGTTTGGGCATCTCCTGAAGAGGTAAAGCCAAAATCCCAATATTGGAGACAGTTATAGCCATTTCTTTCGTTTTCAATCTAAGATAATTGCTTCGTTTCTCGTCTAATGGTGAATACCCACAAGCGTTACTTCTTACAAAATTCTCCGTACTGGCCTGGTTTCTAATTCCTCTTAATCTTCTTGTATATTTTGTGTGCTGTGCTTGAAGGCTGCTGGTAAATATCCTTACTTTCCAGGTCAAGAACCCAATTTACGTGGAGATTTAGATTTCTTGTTGCAGGTATGTATGTCTTACATTAACCTACATGATTTTCTGGGTTTAAGGTTGCCTATATATTATGCTGAGATCTTTGAAATTCAAGAATGTCAGTTTAGAAATTAAGTCACTGTTTATTCTCGTATTAAATCGGTTCTTGGTCTAGTGCACACTGTGGTCATATTAAACTGACTGTGCATCAACATTTCTTCATTCGACTTGGTGAAATATGAGGACTTCTTTTAATTTCTTTGATTCCATTGTGCTGCTCTAGACTAAATTCATGACGAATCATTCCCTATCCCCGTAGTTTGTTTTTTAGTATCTTGATTTTGTTTTCAAGACCAAATCAACTCTGTAAGTAATGTAAATGAGAGAGGTTGCTCCTAACTGAAACCAATCCTTTCATATTTGCTATCTGTATATCTTGTTTGTTAGATGTTCATGTCGATAATCTTGAATTTCAAACTCAAATCAATTCATGTAATACATTTAAAGAAAAAGTGCTCCCAACCTAAACACTTTTTTTTTAATAACTTTCATGCAATACATATAAAGAAAAACGGCTCCCAACCTAAACACTTTTTTTTAATAACTTTCATGTAATAACTGGATGACTCGTGCTGTTCTGATTTGCTCCGCTACAGTCCCTGGAAGAAGCAGGTGTAGATGGTGCACTCATTGTACAGCCCATTAATCATAAGTTCGACCATTCTCTAGTGACAAGGTTTGTTGAAGTTGTATGTATTCAGTGTTTATAGTTAGTTAATCTGGATGGTCATATATTGCATTTGTACATGAACTGGCGGATGGTCATACATTGCATTTGTACATGAACTGGCATACTGGTAGAAAGCCTCAAAAAAATGTATGGATCATCCACTGTAATTAATACAGTGATCAGCATATAAACAATACAGTGTTTCTGAAATCCCTTGATGCTCATATGCGAGATACAGAAAGACAGAGTTCAGTAGCCTGGGGTTTTGCAATGTTTGATACGTTATTCTGCTCATATGATTTTGGTTAAAGAAATGGCATTTTGATAGTTATTATACCCTCTCCAAAAAAAATAAATAAATCTGGTGGTTCACATAGCATGGGAGCATGATCCTTAAAGACGAGGACAATAGATGATACTTTCCTCTAAAAACAAATTTCATTGGCTGTATGTACTTCTCCAAAAGTGCTATAAGCTATTGTTTAATGACAGAATTTTCCTTGGCTAGTGTCCTGAAGAAGTATCCAAACAAGTTTGTTGGTTGCTGCCTTGCAAATCCTGCAGAAGATGGAAGTGGACTCAAGCATCTTGAAGAACTTATTTTGAAGGTGTATTCCTGTTATTTCATAGCCGTAACATTGCCTTTGACAGATCATTCTGACATTTTCTCTGGTGTCTATTCATGCTAGGATGGTTATCGTGCTGTTCGCTTTAACCCATATCTGTGGCCATCAGGAGAGAAGGTAAAATTCTTGCTTGTGGTTACCTGAAATTGTCAAGTTTCTAATACATTTGTAGCTCAATAAGTTAAAGGCAGGAGGAGAAGATTTTTCTGTGGCTGCTTTCTCTTGCTTTGGACTGTTTTGAACTTATTGTTTGTCTTTATTACAGGAAACACAGAAACAAGTGGACTGTTTAACTTCTGTAGTTGTACCCTTCTAAAAATGTTGTACATTTGTGGGATATGAATCTGCTTTTCTGAGCTAATGTGGGTTAAGAAGGAAAATCTTCAATAGCAATTGAATACACTGTTAAGAGATGGGGCTTGAACTTCCATGAGAGTTATCAATAATTTTTTTTTATTTCTGGGCATTAGATTAAAATAGAGAACTGCTGGGGTTGGGTTGGTCTAGGTCTTCGAAACTCATAAACTACACGATTAAGATGCAATGTAAACTCCCATTTGAAATTTGTAACAAACATCAAATCTTAATTCCCTGATATATGCAGTGCACTGAGATAATTACCAAGAAAGTTGTATTCATCGAAGTTGGTAAATTATGCAGATGACAAATGACATTGGAAAGGCGCTGTTTTCCAAAGCAGGAGAACTTGGTGTACCAGTTGGTTTCATGTGCATGAAGGTATAACCATTCTTATCCAATTTTCCACTCAAGCCAAAAGCTCAAAAGAACTAACAGAGCCCTATTTCTCGTCATGTAAAATTTACTTCCAAGTGCACTGCAATATCTGCCCGAATGTTTGGGATATAGCATTTACAAGGTAAAATCTTTTCAGGGTCTCAATCTTCATATTTCAGAAATTCAGGAATTATGCACAGAGTTTCCTTCCACAGTTGTATTGCTTGATCATTTGAGTTTTTGCAAGCCACCAACGTAAGCTGTGTCTTAACTTCTCTTGATTTGACGAAGCTTTTCAATCTTTATCCGGGTGGAAGACATATTAGCTGTTTTTTTGCATGTTATCGTGCAGAAATGATGAAGAAAATTTTGCCTTCTCTGAGCTTCTGAAGCTATCAAAATTCCCTCAGGTATGGTTTCGATGCTTGCTTGATTTGCATTTATGACTGACGCTGCCATTTGGTGAATCCATTTATGAATGATGCTGCCATTTGGTCAATCCAAGGCTGCCTAAATTTTAATCATAACCCGAAAAGTGGTAGACAGCCTCCACTTTCTTTCCTTTTGTTTTCGAGTCTTTTTAGGAAACGACAATAATCATAAATGGCATGAAACTAAAACAAGTAGATTTTACTTCCTATTAGATTTCTCAAGCTCTATGTAAGGTGTCTTACAATTTCTCATTAAATATACTTTCCTTTTTGCGGACATCTTTTTTTGTGTGTCTCCTCATGAGGTTAGACATAAAGCTTCCGGGATGATCAAAACATTTCGATTGAATTTGAAGTCAATTTCAATTATTAGTTACACTGTTAAATGCCTTGTTCTGAACCTTTTCATCTATTTAATTACTTTTCCTCCATGTAGCATCCAAATCATCCAGTTGATGACACAGATTCTTCATTTATTCCACTATGAAATTCTATTCCCTCTTCTTATATGGCATTCAGATCATCCAGGCGACTCCACTGATTCTTTATCTGTAAAATGAAATTTTATACGAGCAGGTGTATATTAAATTCAGTGCCCTGTTCAGGGTGTCAAGAATGCCATTCCCATACCAGGATCTGGCCCCCCTCCTCTCCCAAGTTGTTTCGAGCTTTGGCGCAAGCCGAGTCATGTGGGGCAGGTAATTGCTTTATCTATCATCTTTCCTATCACCCTAGAGATTAAAAAGAGGCATGCAAAGAAACATCAATGGCTATTCTTGACATTTTCTTTTCGCTCCAGCGATTTTCCCTATATTGTTCCTGAATGTGGTTACGAAGGTGGAAAAGAAGCAGTACTATCCGTCGCCAATCAAGTACCTTTATCATCATCCGAGTTAGAGTGGATAATGGGTAAAACAGTGATGCAACTCTTCCAAGGTCAATGGGTTCCATGAGCTTGTACAAAAAAGATTACCCCCGCCATGCAGATCACAACAGAAGATGGTTAATTGCAAGGGGGAAAAATGGGGAATGTTTCTAGTAGCCTTCCACACGCCCATGCCTGATCACAAGCCTCCATATTTTCAGAAACTTTAAGATGCTATTGGATGGTATGGGCTGAACGTATCAAAACTTACCAATCCATCCCGTCCTTTCAATTTTTTTTTTTGTTTTGTTCCTTTTGCTAGTTTATTTAAATCGTATGAAAGGTAACAAGTTCTCCATGCCCAGATGAGATATGCAATACGAAACTCACTAGGGAAAAAGACTTTCGGTCAATGTAATTATTCAATCAGTTGCGCTAGTGCTGGACTGAAACTTACAGAAAGCGTAGGATCGCAAAACACATTAAAAGAAAAAAAAAAAAACCTCTGCATGTTCCGATTTACATTTTCTTGGGTGTTGATTCCAAACAATCCAGTAACCCAGCAGCATTCCTCTTCTTCTTCCTTCTCCTCAACTGGTCGCATATGTAAGCCCTCTCCAGTTGCTCAACCCTCTGCGATAGCGAGCTCAACAACCTTGTTTGCATCTCATTCCTCTCAAACAACTCAGCCATCAATCCCATCATTCTCTCATTATCCTCCATCATCCTCTCCAGGAACTCTTTGCCCCTTCTCCTCGTACTCTCATCATTGCTTTTCACTTCTCCTTCATCCCCTTTCTTCTCAATTTCTACCGCACCAGAATGTTCTTCTTCATCACCATCTCCCTCCATCAAACTCGCAGAGGAATCCGATTGACTTTCCATCTGACTTGTTCGCATACAATCACCATCTTTATCAACTTGTTTTTCCAAATCACCATGTTCTCCTTGGCAAGCCGTCTCATCATTCTCTGCCTCTTTCAATTCCACAGTTTCATTAACCACTTCCAGCACCCTCTCTGGTCCACAATAATCACTCATCAACATCGGCACATCACCATCACATTCCACTTTCCTCTCACCTTCACTAGCCATGTCAACATTCTCCAAAGCTCCATTAAACTCTTCCCGGGCCTCTCTTGAGCCAGCAAGCACAGAAACAACAGCCTCAGACTCAGCAGCACCATTCTGCAATTCATCAGCAGCATTCGCAACACTGCCATATTCTTCCACTCCTTCTCCCGTTTCATCCACACCTTTCTCTCCAGCTGACACAACAGAATCATCAGCATTAGCATTAGCAGCAGCAGCCATAGAATCAACAGTCTCCTGCAACGCAATTGCCTTTTTAATAACCGCCTCCCTACAATCCCCGACACCAGAATCCACTCCTAGCACCGAATCACAATAATCACTCATCAATGTCGGCACATCACCATCACATTCCACGTTCCTATCAACTTCACTAGCCACGTCAACATTCTCCAAAGCTCCATTAAACTCTTCCCGGGCCTCTCTTGAGTCAGCAAGCACAGAAACAACAGCCTCAGACTCAGCAGCACCATTCTGCAATCCATCAGCAGCATTCGCAACACTGCCATTTTCCGCCTCTCCTTCTCCCGTTTCATCCACACCTTTCTCTCCAGCTGACACAACAGAATCATCAGTATCATCACCATTTGCAGCTGCAGCAGCAGCAGCGATAGAATCAACTGTCTCCTGCAACGCAATCGCCTTTTTAATAACCGCCTTCCTACAATCCCTAACACCAGAATCCACTCCTCGCACCGAATCCAATTTCAACAACAAACTCATTAGCATCTCATTAATCTTCAACTTCTCCTTCTGATCTCTTCTCATTAATTCAACAGTCTCCTTCATCAAAATCCTCTTCTCAATCTCATCCACTTGTCTCTTTGTAGCCAAAATCTTCTTCATGCTTTTCCTCACCAGGAAGCCTCTAAACACCTTCTGGATCTTGATTGCAGATTCGGATCTGCTCCGGTCCGACCCGATGTAGCGGACTGGGATTGAAACCACTTTCTTCGGAAGGACCGGCGTCGTTCTGTGATGAACTGGAATTTGAGGGGAAGAGGAAGGGTAGTTACGGTGAATCCTGTAGAATGGAGTATCCATAACTGAAATCGTATCTTGCTGGGTTGCAAATTGAGGTTTTTTTTCTTCCTTTTCTTCTTGCTTTTAGTATGTGAAGATACTTTGTGAAGGTTACATGGTGTGGGATTTATAGAGAAGGATTTTTCATTCGTTCCATTCCGGAGGGGACTGGCAAGTTCCAGAAGGTTTTCCTCCGAGTTCTAGTTCTAGAAAACAGTCGAATGATCTATTTGCGCGCGCGTCCAGTGAAATAGACTCTGACGTGTCGCGTGACGATTGCTTGCTTATTTCCTTTCTATCTTAATCCGTCGTCGGTTGCGTGTTTTTGCGAAATTGAGTATGTAACCCTTTTGTATTTTATTGTTTTACTCTGATGCACCAATTTCTTTCGATTTTGCCAATCAAGTACTTTCCTCAATTTCTAATTTTCCAATATAGTTTTTCTAGTAGAAGTGCCTCCAAAATGATATTATATTTAATTAATAAAAATATTTTAAATTAATAAATGAGAACATCAGCATCCCATCACTTAAATTTAAGATTTCACTTAAATGTAAAGCCAGCTTGAGCTCTTTTCTTTTATTTTCTTTTTTGATAAAAAAAAAAAAGAAAGATTGCAAAGATGATTGGCCTCTACATAGAAAGGTAAACATCTAGCGAAACCATCGTCAACCTCATTAAATCAAAGCAAAGCTATGTGTTAACGTTTGTTTTTACGGTAAAAATATAAATTTAATATTTATATTTTTTAAAATTAATTTTTTTATATTTTTTTATGATGTGCTAATATTAAAAATAAATTTAAAAATAAAAAAATATTAATTTAATATATTTAAAAAAATGCTTTAAAAATCAATTACTTCCGTAGCAACCACCGCCACCTTAATCTCTACAAATTCAATATTTTTTTAAATGGCGATTCGGGGAAAGCTGATTTTCTGTCCAGGACTCGTCTTCCTCGTTAAATGTGAACTCCTTTGTTAAGCACAGCTGTGGTGTCATCTGGGTTACAAATCTTAGAGGAAAGTTTTGGATTGTTATCCCTGTGCTGTGCTTTTAAGGTGAACAGCATCCTTTTCAGGAAGAACTGCAAGCATGGATCGGAACCTTCAGAGAAAACAATTAGAGGACATCAATTCATTCTGTTGGGTGTGCTTATACCAGCCCTCTTCAGAAGTTTGCCAGGAGCTTCCTCTGCTGCTAACATAACTTCCCTATTTTACAACAATTTGCAATCAACAATTTCCCTAAGATATTGCAGTAGGAAGTAGCTCCTCCACATTCAAATTCCTTCATAATCCATTTGCCGTTGCACATTAAGAAGACAACACTCTCGCACCTCGTGTTACAAGGCCTCAAATGCTACAGGTAAAACAAGTATCAAACCTCGTGAGCTTTATATATATATAATGGGATGGCTGGCTGCCGGTCGGGCCATGCCCAAACAGCAAGCAATGGCATGCAGTCTGGGTCAAGGCCTAATAGCAGGGTATCCTTCAAGAACCCAAACAACAAATCAGGCCTACTCCCAGTCATTCTAAGACTGAATCCAATGTGCAAATTCTCAAGAAGTTTTGTGAATGACAGTATCTTAACTTATGCTTACTAATGAATTATCGGCGCAGCATTACTTTTCTCACCAGTAACTACATTCCCAAGCTTTTTTCTAAGATAGCATCTACTTTCACATTAATCACCTTTGAGATGCCATGCCAACTGTTTTACCAATAACATAGCAAAGCACAAACAGAAGCGAATAACAAGATTTGTTACAAGTTAAAATTCTAAAAAACCAAGAACACCATGACTACAAGAAGAAAACACTTAAAATATTTAATTTTTATTTATCTAAGTCTTATTTTTCAAAAATTTATTATAATCCTTTATAAAAAAAATAAAAAACCCTTCGAATAGAAAATTTAGAAAAGTCTAATAATGCCAACATGGAAGCAAAAATAAAAAAACAATAAAATTAACTAAAAAAATATTGTTCTTTTTTTAAATCCATTATTAAAGAGTTTTTTTTTCCTTCGTTACTCTGCTCTTATAAAGAAAGTTACCGTGAACAAATGTCTTGGATGATCAGTTAAACGAAAGAACAAGTTCATTCAATAACACCACTTGGAACAGAAATTGAGGGGAGGCAACTCAAGGCCATTCCGGGGAACTCGAGGCTACACCATCATATTATGCAAAATAGACAACACAACCACAGATATATATTTCTCTCTCCCAAGCTCTCATTTTTTTGGGGGCTATTCTTTCCTTTTCTCTTATAATTTACTGGCTTAAACATGAAAAAATCGAACTTGTTATTGCATGAGAGCGTGGAACAACCCGGTCCGAGCACTTCAGCCAATCCTCACGACTTCATCAAGACTATCGAGCCAGGTATATATATCGAACAAATGCCGCGCTTCATTTGAGAGTAGTTCCGAAGGAAAAGAGGAAAAATTGAACAGAAGGAATGTGCTGCAATTGTGGGTAGCAACACAGAATACTTGACAGTTGTTTATAATTCAGATTTTAGATACACCTCAAAAAACCTAAATGGGAAGTGATAAAAGCATTTATATATGGTCAATCAAAAGCATTCACTATGTAGAGGTTCGAGCAACTTCTTTAAAATTTAAGGCACTGAGAACATGAGATGAATAGCTATAGTACTGTTGCAAGAACTTCAAGGCTAATTTGATACCAGTCATGAACTGGAACCATGGACCATGAGATGGGATGGATCACAGTAATGTCAGCTTACCGAATCATGAGAACAAAGATTAATGAGATTCAATTGTCTGCAAAAGCAATAAGAAAACAAATAGTTGTAGTTTTGCAGAAGCTAAATCTCTAATTGTAAGTTAAACAAGAGAGAGCATGGAAGGGAGAGATGATCAGCAAGGTAGATGAGGAGGTAAAAGAGCGACTGATCTAACTTGGATTCCATTTGGGACTGCAGCACATCCCTAATTAGCTTTAACAGTCCACCCTTTTCTCTACTTCAAGGGATCCTATTTCATTATCCCGGATCACTGCTTTTGCATCATTATGGTTGCCATTCTGTAGGATCACTTGTTTACTTTGCGTGAACTGCCGGTTCTTTTTTGATCGAAGAAGCAAGGTACATCTCATCAACTGCAACCAGAATATTTCCACATAAACTTGCAGCTACTATTATCCCGAGGACCAGGGAGAACTCTGACATTAGTGTAAATATTTGATACAACTTGCTAAAAGAACGAGCTAGGAAATATATAGTTGTTTTATTCAAATTGAAGTATGGTTTAACATCGAAGAGTCCTGTCACACTGCTAACAACTGCTATTTATTTGGCAAATTCCACAGTCCATCTACATTTCCAAAACAAAAATGTTTCGAGACTTGAACAAATAGCAAATTAAAATGCAACAATAATATGTATGTTTGTGTACGCGGCTCAAAAGAAAACATGCATAAGAAAACATGACACTCAAAGGCGTTTGAAGCATAATTTTGATCGTACCCACTAGCAATGACAAGTCCTGACGTTGCTCATTATCCAAGTAGCTGTATACCGCGAACTTCGCTTTGGGTTGAATAGAAAAATATTTAAGAAAAAAATTATGCTTAGTCAGTAGCATTTTAAAAATTAAAAAGAAATTGAAATTATGAAAAAAAAATTCAATCGAATGTGAGCCCATCTATATTAACCTGTTAAACACATGAACCGAATCATGATATCAAGATAACTTTATGAAAAAAAATAAAAAAAATAATAAAATATATTTAAAAAAATAATAATATCAAGTAATAAGATAAAAAATCAAACAATGTGATTCCATGACCTGAATCATTTGATTGAAAGTATCAAAACTATGAAACCTAGATTTTAATAAATTAAATGTCAAATGTTGAATTGATAAAAAAATCAATTGTGAAAAAAAACTCAAAGTTAAAAAAATAATAATTATAATAACATAGACTAATTTTAAAGATTAAAAAAAAAACCAAGATGAATAATTTTGAATTAAAAAATTAAATTAAAAAAAAATCAAAAGAATTAAAGAAGAAACTGCCAAAAGAATGATAACTCGGTCCAAAACAATAAAAAGTTTTAAAATTTAATTAAAAGATGAAATTAAAAACAATTGAAAATTTACAAGAAAAAATGAAAATAAAAAAAATTAGGATAAAATTTAAAAAATAAAAAAATTAGATTGAAAAATAAATTCTTTAAAAAAAACTTACAGAAGAGTTAAGAATACAAATAAAAAAATTTAAAAAATAAGTATCGATACTCAAATATTTATTTGAGAAAGAAAAGGATTGTCCTGAAATTTTTAATATCAAGCATGAATTTTCAAGAGAGTAAAAAGAAAAATAAAAGGCTTCAATAAAAATCCGTCCATTATAGCTTAACATGTGTCGCTTGTGGAGGAAAGGGACGCTGTAGGCGATCGACAGATCCTGAGCTTAGTTTCCTGGGCTGGTTTCATAAAAGTCATAAACATCGACCCACTACTATAATCCGCCATGTCTATACTTTTTGGTAAATGGTTTACGATTTCGATTGTATATATTAACACAAATTCTTGTACTTGAGTGGGAAATCGCGGGCACTCGACTTTTAACAAGATCATAAAGTAGGATTAACAGCTCACTTGCTATAGCACCTCACTTGCTCCCTCCAGAGGAAGAATAAAATTTATAAGAACATTTGAAATTGCAGGGAGCTGAAACCCAGTTGTATTTCCACTGTGATTTGAACTCGAACTGCCTAGCAGCTCAGAGAGACTGATGCCCGGTTTCAACAAAAAGTTTATGATGGCAGCTATTCGTAGGGCCCAAGACGTGGGCAAGCCCTCATCAAAATCCACAGTTGAATCAGTTAAGCAGGCCCGCAAGCCCAATTTGTCAACAGCGTGGCCCTGCTTCAGCAAAGCAAGTCACCTATACAAATTAAAATAAATAAAAGAAACTTAATTCCGATTTTTTTAAAATAAAAACCAGACTCCCGGAGTCCATCGTGACGATCATGGCATTTTGGATTATCGTCACCGAGTCGCTGCTACTTCTCTTCATCTCCCTTTCTCTAGCACTCTGTGCTTCTGCTTCCCTCTTGTAGTTTTGACTTCCGATAATTGCTTCGATTTTTAAGGCTTAGATCGTGCCGCTTGCAGATGTTTTAGGGTTAAAAGTCAATTCCATCCATCACTACACGAATTCTTGCAATATAAGATGCAGAAAATTATAAATAACCAAACAACAAAAACAACAGCAATAATAAAATTTTAGATACTGGGAATTTCTTATAGCAAAAAAATGCAGTCCAGAAGCTTCTATATTTATTTGTTTTAAATAAAATTATCGGACCAGCAGAACACACGATCAAATAGCAAGTTTTTACTGAGATGCAAACTCAATTATGCATCAGCTTGTGCTGGACGATGCACCATAGTAATTTTATTTTTAAAAAAATCTTAATAGCAACACTATAAGCCTTAATTTCGCAAAAATCATACAACTTTAGTGAGTCAGCTTAATAAAAGACTCTTGGTGTCTTTAGTAATACTGTTTCAAAAAAGCTTTAATGTTTTCAGTAATACTTTTTATAGTATTAATACCAACAATACCAATAATTGATAGGAAAAGTAGAGAAAAAGAAAAAGGAAAAAGGAAAAACATGAATAAGTGACATTACAGAAAGGGATTTGTAGACCATTAAGGAACAGAATCAATGTTATAAGCAAAGAGTTGGGGTAACAAGACAATTCGTGCGATATGTCTGAATCTAATTAGCTCCGTACATTGATAAAACTATTTTATGTTCCGTCCTTAGTGTGCGGATGGAAACCACCTAATGTGTCTTGTCAATCATGGAGCTACCATACAAAAAAGCACATTGCTGAGTGTATTTTTTTAATACAGCGAAATGACTTTGTTTCTTTTAAAAGTAGGAAAAAAAATCTATACCTTTCGACTAGGGTTTTTCTTTTTCTATTTAAAAGGTAAAATTATGCTAATTCTCTTAAAAGCACACACAAAAAATATACACTTGCACATAAGAGCTTATACATCCTTTTCTTTTGTTTGAACAATAAGGTGACAAAAACTAAGGCTTGTTTTAAAGGTGTTTTAGTTCTTTCACTCTTGTTTTTTTTTTTGAGGTTTATTTGTTATTTGATAATTAAAAAAAATAAATATTATTAACACAAAACTTATTGATGCTTGCAACACAGTCATCAACATGTACGAGACTGTCTAGTTATCAAATATTACTATTTGCAGGGATATTATGGATCGATAAGTTGTTTTTTTGATGATGCATGCTTGTTCAAAAAGAAGATCTTGATAGGCTTCATTGCCCAATTTAAGTTAATATGTTTTTAGGTCCTTTATAAAAAAAAATTGATCTTTTTTTCTTTCAAATTTATCATTTTTGAACTTCATTATTTGTTTCATTTTTTTTTCTTTGTTATCCCGATCTTGTATATTACATAATGGGTTAATTAAATTAACTTGAGTTGATTTAGGTTTTTTTTTCTTAACCTTTTTCTTCTTAAAAATAACTATTTTTACAATTTTATCATTTGATATTAAATTATTGACCCTTGAGCCTTGTAATTTTTTCACTTTTTTTATGTCAGATTATCTTAACACAAGTTAACATGAATTAGCAACACATTCGTCAATATATATGAGGCTGTCTGGTTACCAAATATTGATACTTGTAAGGACATTACGGATCGACGAGTTGTTTTTTTGGGTGATTTGGTGTGTGCTCAAGGAGGAGGTTCTGTCGGGCTCCGTTGCCCAATTTAAGTTAAGCTTTTTTTAGATCCTTTATAAAAAATTGATTTTTTTTCTTTCAAATTCATCATTTGAGATGTGATTATTAGACCTCGAGTTTCATTATTTGTTCCACTCTTTTTTTTCTTTATTGTCATGATCTTGTATTTCATATAATAGATTAGTCAAGTCAACTCGAGTTAATTTAAGTTTTTTTTCTCAACCTTTTTTTTATCTTAAAATTGATTATTTTCACAAATTCATCATTTAACATTAAATTATTGACCCTTGAGCCCTATAATTTTTTTACTTTTCTTTATGTCGGGTTATCTTAATACAAGTTAGACAAGTTAACATGGGTTATCTCAAGTTTTTTTTAATGTTGTTTTTATTTAACTTTAGTTTTTTTTGCGAAGTTATTATTTTAAAAGTTTAGTTTTTATTTTTTATCTTGATCTTGTATAGATGATGACAAGTTAATTGAATTAATTCAAGTTGATTTTAGTTTTTTTTCTCAATGTTTTTTATGAAATTGATTTCTTTCAATTTAATCATTTAGCATTAGATTATTGGCCTTTAACTTTTATTATATATATATATTTTTATTTTAGGTTATCCTAAATGCAGGTTATCAAGTTAACCCGAGTTAACTCATAATTTGTTTAATATTTTTTTATTTAACTTTGATTTTTTTTCCTCTAGGTTTTTCTCTTGAAAGTCTAACTTTTTTTATTCTAATTTTATATTATAAATGATAGGTTAACTCCCAATTTATTTTGAATTTGTTTTTTAAATACTATTTTTTAAAATTATTGTTTTATTTCATCTTTTGACTTAAAATTATTGGACCTTAGCTTTACAATTTCTTCTTCTTCTTCCCTGCGAGTTATCATCTTTTATCTCTTGAATTATAATTACATGGATATTATTTTTTACATTAAAAGAAATTTAACTTGATCCGATGCTGCGAGCAACAAATAGAATGAACTAAATAGCCTTATGGTCTGTTGATGCAATGTGGAGTTGGGCAGTCATCCTCTCGTGCACTAAAAGAAACCCTTATTGACGAAAGGTTTTTAAGCCACATTTTTTTTCACATGTCAAGATAATTCTTCTTAATCCATCATTAGCGATGATCATCATCCATTTTTATTTTTGCCTAAGTGTTCTATTTCCACATAGCATTGTGGTCCAGTTAAAATTGCAGAAGTGGCTCCATCCTATAGGAAGGTATATCACTTCCTTTTGCACAACACACACACACACACACATATATTTTCATGCTTGTACATTTAAGACCGGCTCCTATACCATCACGTTCTGAGGTGAACCTATTATCTAAACACTGTAAAAAAAATAGATTTTTTTTTATAGTGCTTTACTATTAATCTAAATAGCAAGGCATTCTAATATATTTTTAATTTTTTTATATTAATTTCGTGTTGTCACTGGAGTGGTTACAAAACCAAGGCTGGAGTGGTTACAAAACTAAGGGCATGGGTTTAATTATCACTGGGAGTGTTCATATTCGCTAAATTGTAACAGACAATTTGTCCCTGTGACGTTTTTTTTCTTTCAAAAAGATTAAGTGAGGCCAGGCGCCCGACCTGCCTGATACCGGTGAGCTTCGCTCTTGCTGTTTTTTTTGACACTTAATTTTTTTATATATCCATTTATTTTTTAGTTTTGGCATAATTTTTAAATATTATTAAAAAATTATTATAATTTTAATAATCTTTTTAAAAAACAATAACACTAATAATAAATTGTTTAAATCAAAATTATTTTTTTTATTATTCAAATTCTTAAATAGATATTGAACATGATTTTATTATCTTTTTTTTTTTTAGTTTTCAATCACGTAAAATATTGACATACTACTTTGAGATTGTTTGTTAATTTACTTTAATAATCATAATTTTTTAAATATAAATAATTATTCTAATTATAAATATTGTGTTGACTAAGATAAATAAGAGATACATTAAAACAAAAAATTATCATAATATTTTTTTTTTAAAACCAACTAGTTTCTTGAGACATATGTATTTTTTTTATATTTTAAAAAACTTGTATTCCCTAGCGGGATCAGACAAACTAATTATATAATCAAAATAATTGCAATGCATAAGACGTGTGTGATGCTTGTGAATTGAGATACTCCATTTAAGATTTAAAAGAAATCATTTGCTATACATAGGTGGTTTTTAAGCAATTTCTTAAATATTATTTAAATATGCTATGTGTGGTTAATATCTCATGATAAAAGAGATATATCTGTATTTGGTTAGAGAAATTAAGATACAAACATTAAATAAATCTATTTCTAAACTAATCTGGGATAAATTCAGGATATAAAATACAGAGATATATCCATTTCGTCTCAATTGTTTTCATCATTTATAGTTAAAAGGGCGGTCGGGGGGGGGGGGGNGGGGGGTAAGTTGAGATTTCTTGCAGGCGGCGTCTTCATGCGTTATAAGATCTGAAGACATGTGATATTAGAAAGTCAACATGCTTGATGCTGGAGATGGATCTGTGTACTTGCCTTGGTACCGATAATTCTCGAGCGTTCGAGGGAAGAAGATTCGAAGTGACTGGATTTATGAGCGAGTCAATATTGACGTGTAAATGATAGTGGTCATAGAATGATTATCCCTCCACGATGCTAATTAGTAAAAGATGCACCAGTTCTCTCCTGCGATGTTTCCAGGAACAACTCATGAGATGAAAAGAGAATAGAAAATCGCATGCAGGATACTAGAAATAAAGCATTTGCTTATTTCTAGTCAGCGACAATTGCTAGTGGCGTATTAATCAGAAAAAAGGTCAGAAAAAGAAAGAGAGACACTTGCTAATGGTGTCGCATCGATCGATTACAGCCACATCAATGCGTCATGACAGGAAATGGTACATTATATATTATATTATATTGCATTGCATTGTATGTAAAACTAAAATAGCTCATTGTTTTAACTCACAGTGAAACTCCCTTTCTGTTCCTGGGTGGCAATTTTTTTTTTAAATTTAAAATTTGGTTCTTGAATTATTTGTTTCACAATTAAACCCTTTTGATCAGGTTTTAAACTTGCCTATAAAACATGTTTTTGGGGAAAAGACAAAAAACAAATAAGTAGAAGCATAACTGTAATTATGTTTTTCATTTTCATGATTTTTTTGTCCCAGTATTTTGAATATTGAGAATTTGGAAAATTGGGCAATATTCCAACTTCCTATGGATGCTGATTTATCAAAACGGAGTCACAGGCAAAGGCCCTTTGGTCAAAAACATGAATGCAAGCTCGGGGACTAGTGTGTATCCATGTTTGGTGGCTTCAGTGGCTCTAAGATGACTAGGTTTTTGATCGAGTTAAGGCATCTATCTGTACAAGGAAAAAATTAAAATATTGATGAAGTTTTGAGAATTTATATGCAGGTTTTAATGTTTTAGGAAAAAACATGTTGAGAAAAGTTAAAAATACTTATGGATATTTGTTTTCTTGATGTAATTAAAACTAAATGGGAAAAAAATATTATGATCAAATATGAATAGAAAAAAGGAGTCACGAAAATAAAACAATATTGTGTTTTTTTATGTCAACAATAATAAATTATTTTAATTTCTTGAGTTAACAGTCAAACAAAAATTAAAGGTATAAAGTAATGGGTACAATAAAAAAATATTAGTAAATAAAATCGATTAAATGATACTATAAGAAAGACTATTAAAAATATTACATTCCACGCCATGGCCATATAAAAAATAAAAATAAAAACCACACACAAAAAAATAAAAATAAAAGGGAAGGGTTGTATCTAACCAAATTGAAGGAGACAAACATCAAACACAGCAATCCACGAGAGTTTCTGACAACCAGGAAACTAGAATAGAATATTTACTGCCGATTTGAATAATTTTATCAAAATAAAAATTAAGGTAAAAGCCAAATAAAAGACCAATTGTGCAAGCACGGGCTTACAGTAAAACAATAGCCATTCACAAGCACGGGCTTACGTAAAATCAAAGAAAGTAGAGCGAAGTCATGCTGTTATTATTCTGAATTGGTTAAGAGATGAGAGTTTTAGTTGTTTGTATAATATAAAAGTTTTATTTTTTAAAAGATATTTTTTTAATAATAAAACTTACCACGTGGCTAAACACACGTTAATTGAAACAATTATTCTTAGAATGCTTATCATGTATGAATATGAATATATATAATTATTGATATTATATATAAAAATATCAGCCATGTAACGCCACCCTGATCCTTTATTTAAGTGACTATGATAATGCATCATAATCTCACGTCGGCTGAAATATAATAATCTTAGTTGTTTATATAGCATTAAAATATTTTTTATTTTTTAAAAATATTTTTTTAATAATAAAACTCATCACGACTAAATCCATTTTAGTTAGGATATATATCCAGAAAAACTTGTTACGTACAAGTATATATGTTAAATAATACTTTAAAAGGCGCGGGGAAACATTGTAATTTCCCCATGCCTTTCACTTATCAATATATTATATTATATTATATTATTAGTATATTATATTATATTATATAACTATTTTTTTATGTTTTTTTAATGAATTGTTTTTGTTTTATTTATATTATTAACGTTAAATTTGTTTATTTAGGTATCAAATTTTCATGATACGGATCCCGGATTTGATAGGTTAACCTAATTTGACTAATTAACCTGAATTTTTTTAATTTAATTTAGTTTGTTAATATTAATTTTTTTTATTTAATTATTAAACTTTCATGACATGTATCCTGAAATTAATGAGTTAACTTCATTTGATGAGTTAACTCAGTTAATTTTAAGTAAATCTGTCAATTTTTTTATTTAATTATTAAATTTTTATGACATAAATTCCAGGTTTTACGAGTTAACTCAATTAATTTATTTTTTTTCTTTATTAGTTTTTTTTATTATTGTTTTTTTAATTTATCTATTTAATTATCATACTTTTATAATAAGCCTATAACTTTATAGTTAGACCTACATTTAATATTTTTGGGTCCAGTATTGTAGTCAGGTTCGCTTAAACTTTGATTATGCAAGTTTTATGTTATAATTAATATTATAAATATTACTCTTAAATTAAATGTTGTAGCCAAATCCAAGACCCTGAGGTATAGCTTTCTAAAAAAACTTAATACTTTTAAATCTTGATTTTTTTATATTTTTATACAAAAAAATAACTCGTGGCATCGCACGGGTTATGTAACTAATACATTATTAGAAGATGTCTTGTGGTTAAGTGCCTGTTTAGATGTGTAATTGTAGTTATTTTTTAAATAATTTTTTATATCAAAATTTATTAAAATAATATTTTTTATTTTTTGAAAATTATTTTTAAGATTAATGCATCAAAACAATTTAAAATATACAAAAAAATTAATATTTTACAAAAGAAATTAATTTTTTTTAAAACGTTCTCTAAGTTACATAACATTATATTATTTTACAAGATTAGGTGGAATAGTTTTTCTATTCATCCATGTATAGAGAGTGGTCGACCCGTTCAAATATGAAAATTTTCCAGGTTTTCCACCTGGAGTTTATTTCTTCAACAAATATTGTGGCGGCACCAAACCTTTCATCGAGGTAGTAGAATATGAAAAATTATCCTGTCGTTTAGGATACACCCTGTATCCTACGAAAAGTACATCTTGATGGTGAGATAAAGAGAGTACATTTAACTATTTAGGTGGTGGCTAAATGGTAAGGACTTAGAATTAAGGAGTTTGCTTCTTCTGTGGTTTCAGGTTCGAGTTCTTGGTTGCTCATATGATGACCACTGAAAGCTTACATAGTCGTTAACTTCAGGGCCCGTAGAATTAGTCGTGGTGCGTGAAAGCTGGCCCGGACACCCACATGAATCTAAAAAAAAGGATACATTTTATTCACGTACAATTATAGCGACGCCCCCCTCCTTTCCCAGGGCCAAAAATATTTGCCAACGACATTGATGATGTAATACTAAACAAATTCCAAATATAATATTATTATTATCGAATAAAGAAAATGTTAGAATTGCAACCTGACATTTGAAAGAATCCTTGTTAACATCAATCGATTGTCTCTCGGATAATAATTGATCTTTTCAATGATACAAACAACAAATAAAATTCTTTAAAATCTTTAATTTGAATTATTCGTGAAGGAACTTGTGACACTTCACAAGTAGACAAAGACATGGATCCGAATATTAAATCAAGACTTATAGATACAATTAAAGGAAAACTAGAGCAAGACTTAAGATCTAGAGTTGAAAACTAGAAAAACCTCAGGGGAAAAAAATAATAATCCCTGCCAACGGCAGCTAAGATTAGCTAGGATTGGAAGGTGTGATGGCTAGGGTATTTTTAAAACAATCACTGCATACAATAATAGCAAATGAATAAATAATAAAAGTTGGATGCGTAGTCAACTAGGATGGTGGGGTGGGGTGACATTTGAAATGCCCTTGGCTGGTAGCCTGATGCAAGGAATGGTCTATTGCTGACCATAATTGCTCATTTTTTTTACTTAATAATAAGATTTTGGCCTTGAAAACATATTATAATCTGTCTTCAATACAACAATGACGATAAATAAATAAATAAAAATCGAATTAGTTCCGAAATTCGGAAGGGAAGCTAGGGTTGCCAATGCTGTAGGGGGAGTGCATGACCGTTTATATTAATAACATCACGAGGGGCCACGTATTAGATGTTTTTAAAAACCGACCAAAGCATAATTAATAGAACACAAACAAGACACGGCTTACTGTTTTCTCGAACACAACTAATTATTCTCATAATACATTTTGGACATAGCAGAGCTTAGGATAGGAATCAAGTAATCACCACCTCCACGTGGCTAGTTAAAATCTACTCGTCTAGCAAGTGAGGTTCCAGCTCAGTGGTGGGAGGGGCTTGTTCCCTTCTTCAGCACATGGGTTCGAACCTTACCATGCACGCCTGTCACCCCGCGGTGCCTTACCTGTTTACTGGGCTTGCAGGATGTTCAATGGACCGTGTGGATTAGTCGTGGTGTTCGCGTCAGCTAAGCTGACCCGAACACCACATGTAAATCAAAAAAAAAATCTACTCGTTTATTTCATGATTTGAACTGTGCTGAGGACGTAAACAGTGGGTATAATCAACTCGTTTATTACTATATTATCTATGATTGCAGTTCAATTAATGCTAGTTTTGATTTTAATTTTTTTTCCTGAGGTTTTAATTGTTTATTTTGATGTTTTACGTGATAAAAATTAAAAAAATATATTATTTTAATATATTTTAAAATAAAAAACACTTTAAAAAATAACTTTTATCAATAGTAAACAATCCCTACATGTTATAGCTGGATTAATCCTCTAATAAATTGTAATGTGCATCTCTTTCTTGACTATGATTGATACCTCTATTTCCCCCCCCTTCATTATCGATTTAATAGAAGAAAAATATTTTATTTTAGTTTGTGGTCAGATGGGCAGTCTCATAAGATTTGGATTAGATAATCGGGGTTAAGTGTCTTCCAGCCGTGAATCCTCCAAGCTCTGAAGCTGAGATTCTAAAACTTTATTAATATTAGTCTGATATTTGTCCTTTAAGTGAACCCACTGGGGGAACTGGACAAGCATATACCACTTGGAACTAGCCCGCCTTGGCATAGGACGTACATTTTCAACTAAATTGCTCTTATTTTGGGAAGGATTGTATAGATTCTCATGTTTTGCCTTTTCATAGCTGAATCTTAAGCGGAGAGGAGGATTCATTAGCATGAAGCATAGTTATAAGATTAGGCTTAGCTCCAGGTGTGGATTAACTTGATGATTCGTCAATTTAAACTAGACAAGTTAATAACTTAGATTCTGTTTTGAAAAAATTAATATTATTTTAGAGTTTTTTTTATTTTTTTAGAAAAACCTGACCCGAATTGTTATCCTCAATTTAAGCTGGGTTGAATCTTACATATACGATTCGATGAAATATAATGATTTCCTGCTGGGGTTTCTATTTCACACATCAAAATAAAAACAAAAGTAGGCCCATGACAAGACAGCAGTATTAGACAGCTTAATTAAACAGAAACTCACATAACAGAAGTAAATCTTACATTGATGGCCTGGATATACTTTTCCAGTCCTCTGCTTATCCTGTACAGTATGTAGTACATGATTAAACATAGGATAAGACACAACTTACACAGCCTCAAAGGCTTAAACCCACAGCTCACATTACCGCACACACACCTGACAAGCTCTAATTGTCGAAATAACAACACAATTCTACATAGACTTAATTTAAAACTGATTCAAAACGATCATCCTCGATGGGCTAAGAAGGTGATAAGATCCATAATTCTTGGCAAAGCGACATCCGCGATGAATCTTGTTTTCAATACCAGTGTCCTCCATAGCCATCAACACTTTGTAGAAGATATCAACGTTGCAGGGTAGTGTTAGAGGGCCTTCAGGGTTGTAACCATACTCAGACTCTGCTTCTTCAAGCAGAATCTTGAATAGTGGGTGGTTTGCATACTCTGTCTTGATCACAAACCTTTGTTTCTGGGGTCCAACGTAGACTGAGAAGCAACCTTCAGGAGCTACACTTGATTTCCTGGAATGCCTTTGATCATGGTCGTCTTCTAGCGAAACTTTAATATGCGGGCATGATTTGCTCTTTGGTGTCAAAGAACGTTCCAGTCTTGACGTTCTCTTGCTTCCCCTGCCAAACGATATGCATCTCTCCCATGTCTTGATGATCAGATTACCTTTGAACTTTCCTTTCCCCTTGCTCACATCCATTAAAAAATATATGTTTATGATGACACGAAATACACTAAATTTGTACAGCAAGAACTAATTAAATATAGCTAAAGAAAAAGTATTGATATATATTGTTGGACTTAGCAACACATACCACCTCCTCAATCCTTGTAATTGAAAACAAGGTAAAAGAATTGGTGATACGGGTATGGAGTTTCTACTTAATTAAGAACAAAATGAGAGAGAATGCTTTGATCATATGTTAATCAGATGTATAGTGGATTCAGGCTAACCTCTATCATAAACCAAATAAACCATGACCTTCATCCTTGGCATCATTGAGTTACTCATATCTACTGAACAAAGAGAAGTTTTGGTCGTACAAATTAAAGGAAAACAAACAGCAAGAAATTGTTTTGACAACAAAGTGAAACAGAAAGATGATTCAAGATAAAATACTAGACATAACTGGAGTATATCTCAATAATTGGGGAAGGGATGAAGAGGGTGATGGAAGAGGGCAAATCAACGAACCAGAACAGAGAGAGTCTCACAAGATGTTCTCTCACTTGCGTCTTCAAGGGGTCAATCTCGGCATGGAACGATTATAACTAGCTCTGTCCTAGTTCATATATAAAGCCCACAAATGGACATAAAATATTTTTGAAGATGCCCTCTTGTCAACGCAAGAAAGGTCTATTTCTGTTACCTGGCCATTTATGGGTTTCTCTTTCCTTTGTTTTCTTCGTGAGAGATTTGGTTTTCGGGATCCCTAAAATGACAAGAAGTGGCTAGTTTCTGTGAATTGAGAAATTTACAGACAAGCGGACAACCAGGTTTTACTTTTTGTTATCATGGCTGTAAAATATTATTTTTATAGATTTCTTCTTAGATCACCTGCTGGAACTGTTTTTGGATCGACGTTGCTAGTGGTATATATGATATATGATATATGATATATATAATTTTTGTTTTAATTTTTTCAACGAGGAATTAATATCTAGCGTATAATTTTTGTTTTGATTTTTTCAACGAGGAATTAATCTCTAGCTAGCTAAACACTGCTGACAACTTCGTGGACCCAGTACATTTCAATATATATGTATTGTTCGAAATTGCATATTAAAAAATAATAAATAACTCATTAATTCCCACAGGATCATTTTATATCAAAATAGCTAACAAGTTTATTTCTAAGAAATTCATCAAATCAAGTTTTTTTTTTTCTTTTAATCTTTGGGAGGGAGACGGGCGGCCATCACCCAAAGATGGAGTGAGGAATTTTGGTTTAAATCACCAAATCAAAGAAATTTTTTTAGAAAAACTAAAATTTAAAATTCTTTATCTTTAAAATTAAAAATCTAATTTATGGAAGAAGAGGTGCTAGAAAAAAAAAAAAAGAGAAAGGATTCTTGCCCCTGCCCCTGCCCCGGCTCCTGCTCCTGCCGCCACGAGCCCCCTAACCCCGCCTTTACTGAAAAGTCAAACCTCTGTCTCCCTAAAATACAAACCTCAATCGTATAATAATAATTTGAGTTTTGCTTGCACGTGACTTAGGAGGAGATAAGGAAGCAAGGAAAAAGAATTGCAATTTCATAATCTGACCAGAACAGTTCACGGTATAATAGGCCGCCATAACTGCTCAAAAAAACAGAAAAACATGGGCCAGCAGCAAAATCAGAGACGCTTCATTTTTCCCCTCGAACAGTTATATTATTTGAGTACATTAAAAATAGCATGCATGTTTTTTTTTTTAAAAAAAACAATTATGCATGCAATTGTAAATTTATTTCAAAAACAGACTATCCTTGTACTTGTAAGTACCTTAAAAACTCAGAGACACGTATTTGCGTTGTCTTTGATAAGGAACTCATTTGATCCATCAATTAAACCATATGTGTGTGTGTGTGTAATTCTTCCCAGATTTTATTACTGCAGTGCTGATAATTCAAAAGAAATTCAATGCAGCGACACTAGAAACTCATTGAGAAAAGTGTCGGGGGTAGCTTAATAAGCTTTTTTATTCAAGGATGCATATTTTATGAGGCGAGTAAGATAAAGATTGGCATCGTAAACCTGGTCGATGAAGAATATATAGCTCATCGAGCTAAGTTAATACATATATATAAACAAGATGAGTATAAATATCAGTATTATCTTTTTAATTTTGTGTTTTTTTTTTATCTTTATATATACTTATTCATCAGCGAAAAAGATGTAAAAACCCTTACAGAATAGTATCCAAGACTAGGGTTGGTGACAGGAAATATGTTGCAAGCCACTTTTCTGATTTCTAAATGGAGGATGGCACAAGCTCAAGATTTTGTGTAGATTATTGGGAGACCTTAATTAAAAATGGAAGATAATCTTATTCTTTGTGAGATTTTTGACAAGCTATTAGCCTATCACATACGTGAAAGGTGTTTCAAAAGACTGTAAGCCATAAATAAAAAGAAACGTTCTTAGAGACACTCATTACTCACAATATTTGAGTGGAGAAAGAGTCTAGAGGACAAGATCTAATCATGAAACAATACAGCTATGGACAATAAATCTATTTTTTGAAAATAAAAACTTAGCTAAAAAAGATAATAGCCTAAAAATACCATTTGGAAGCATAGGAAGAAAAATTGGTAGACGCCCATAATATAACAATGAAAATAGGAGAATCAAGTATAAAATAACCATGATTTTAATGGATATTTTATTTGTGACAAGAGTGGATATATTGCTGGAGTTTTTAATTTTGTTTTTGTGAACCTAAATTAAGCTTAGGCCAACATAACAAATAAACAATTTGTGATGATGATAACAAATTGAAAAAATTACTCTTAGTATTTTATAATTTTGTTAAAACTACCTAATTTATTAAGTTTTAGAAAATTATACTTTGCATCATTATTTAACATAAATTTTTAAATTAAACAAAACAGTCAAATTATCATTATATATAATATATCACAAAGTCAAACAAAAAAACAAAATTCTCTCTCTTCCGAACATAATTTCTCTCTCTTCAAGTCGCCAAATTAAAGCTAAGGAAGAACTCTAATTTTTTGAATCATCTTTTTATTCTCTATTCCTTAATTTATTTTTTAATTAAATTTTGTTTATCGATTGATTTTTTAATATTGAATTGATTAATAATTTAGTATAATTTTTTTTATTTTTTATAAAGTTATAAAAATTTTATAATCTAAATAATAGATTTAAAATGTAAACTCAAGTTGATTCAAGTCGATCTAGTAAATTATCATTTTAATATTTTTTAAAAAATATTGTTTTGATTTTTTTAATCAAATTATATTTTTATCAATCATCTGAGTTTTTTTTATATTTGTAAGTTCTATCAAGTTATATTATATCAATTCTTATATATTTTAATTTATTTTATTAAAGTAACATGTTACCAACACCACCATGATACTTTTTTTAATCTCTAACAGACAATAATCTAGTTTCCTCTGTAAAATTTTATTATAATAGCACGAATGGAGGTCTAATGGGTCTTGGCCATATAAAGAGGAGTAGCAGCCTTTGTTTTAAAATCTCATTCCACCCAAAAGTTTGGACCAAGGGTGATACCCAAGCTTTAATTGACAGGGCAGTTTTATGCATCACAGTTTTCTAACAAGTGTTCACTATAAAACGACATATCCCGGAGTTACCTCAAAGGAAACGGATGCCATGAAGGAATATTCCGTCACCACCATATAGGGGCCAGCAAGGGCGAAGAACAAAAAATATAAATAAATAAAGAGAAAAAACCAACTCAAAACTTACATTTTAATTATTATCTTGATAATGATAAGGCATATCTCCTGTATTTTTTAGTTTAAAAGTATAAAAAATTACTTTAAAACCTTCTCATGGTATATTTATTTTATATCTTGTTTTTTAATTAAATATATTTTTACTTTCACTATATTTATATTTTTTTAATCTTGATATAATAACCAAATGCTAGCTAAAACTTAAAATAATTATGAATTTCCTAGGAAGAAAACTCTCTCGTAATTCAACTCTATTCCCATATTCACCAGAAGTTCTCTACAAGAATTTGTTTCTGTATACATGTTCACTTAAAACCTTCCGGTCTTTTGAGAGCTAAGGACGCCACGAGGTTCCCTCGGCAATCGGCGTATTAGGGTTTTTTCTTTTTGTTGTGAAGATCGGGGCACAAATGAGTTACTCAGCACCCCTATATGCAAGCTTTTATTTCCTACGCTTTGATATTTCAACTACGTATGCGACCACTCACCCCTCCTGCAATCATCATTTTAGTTTACTTTAAGGAATGAAATTTAATGCAAATCACAAAGATGACATCAGGTAATTATATTCAATTAGTACATTGAACGTTTCAAAATAAGTGTTTGTTCTAAAAAAAATATAAAGGTCGTGCAATATCATACCTGGTAGCTCTGACCAAAAATTTTATACTGATGTTATCGATATTTATTTTAATTTGAATAATAATAAGTTTTGTTTGTTTTTGCGTGTAGAATTATAATTAGATATCTTTTTAAGTTTATTTAGTTTAAATATTTTTTAGTTTTTTTAATGATTTTAATATACTGATATAGATAAAAATAATAATTTTAATATATTTTTAAATAAAAAATATTTTTTAAAAACATGCTACAAAATAATTCCAAACACTTATAGTGGATAAGCACTGCTCCTCTAAGCATCAAATAATTTCAAAATGTTAGTGGTCAATTCATTAATTGCGGATTATGTATGCAATGACGGACGGTCCATGATCGAAAGAAAAATGCCCATCAGACGTCATCTGGGCGGTGGAGTTTGGGTGGTCTCTAGCTAGTTGAATATAGACTACTAGTATTTTATTTTTTGTCTACACGCAAGGCTATTTTCAAAAGCCATTTTTTTTATAGCTATTAAAACAAAGACCTTAAAAAGAGTTTTAAGGGTTTAAATTATTCAGTCAAAAACATTTATTCTTATTTATGTATTTTTTTATTTGACACATATTAATTTTTTTATCAACAGCATGGTTTTTTTAATAGAAATTTACAGCAATTAAAATAAAAATTTATAAGAATTCAAATAACTTAAATTTAAGAGAAGAAATATGTATTTATTTAGACGAAAC
Organism: Populus ilicifolia; assembly: GCA_015708895.1. Lineage (NCBI taxonomy): Eukaryota > Viridiplantae > Streptophyta > Magnoliopsida > Malpighiales > Salicaceae > Populus > Populus ilicifolia. Next base: position 640,602 of record SRLM01000435.1, read on the forward strand.
TCCTTTTTTTTACAGATTTTTTTTTAGAAGCTAAGTTTTTTAAATAGGAATTTATCATGCTTTTCAACCAAAAAAACTATTGTCCCCAATATTACCATGTGATTGTATGAAACAAATAAATAATTCATGTTACTTATATAATTATTCAAAAAATAATTATTGACTTTACCAAAATAAGCTCTACACTTAACATGTCATAATCATTTTTTTTTACTTTTATTTTTTAAAAATATATTATTAAATAAAAGAACAAAATGTGAAAAATCATTCTAAAAGGATACACATAGGTCTATCCTTCAATATCCATGCATGCTTGGCTCAAAACAAGCCCAAGTGTGGTAGATTTGCAAGGCTGCTTGATTTTGTTAATAAGTATATACGGTGTGTTATTTCAATATTTTTTGATCATTGAAAAAATAGGTTTTAGGTTTTTGAATATTTTAAAATTATTTTTCCACTTGTTTTCATTTAAAAACATTCTAAAAATATAATAAGAACCTTAATAACCCCAAATCCAACACCTAAACACCCTCTAATTGCTCTAGAAAATAAAAATTAGACCAAATAAAAAATATTTTAGGCTCTCATTCTACCTTTTACATCATAAATATTTTAGGCTCTCATTCTACCTTTTACATCATAGTTAAAGGATAAAATCACCTAAATTGGACTCCTATCTCTTAAAAAAAATTATTTGACATCAAAATTAATCTTTAGTGACGGGTTAGAACGTGATAGACCAAAATTTCTCTCTTTTCTATTTTTTTCAATGATTTCTCTCCCTTCACAAGACGCAAGGATTGAAATGTGATGAAAATAAAGTAAAAGCGCTAAAACATAAAACCATAAAATTACGGGGTCCAAATATATAAAAATAAAAAACTTCTAGGAGAAATGCATTGGTCCTCTGCAACACTGTCCACGATAACTTTGAGTGTAGGAAAAATAATAACATGCATGATAAAAGAAATAGATAAATTATTTTATTTTATAATATGATATGTTTTTATGGAATGCAATTTGGCAATGGCCAGGTCCCCAGAGGAAAGCTTTCTAATGGCTCATGAACAATGATAAGCCTTTATCTAATGATCAAAGAAGCAGAAGAAAGCTGTCAATGGAGACCAACTGTACTTTGTGTTTGTCTGAGTTCGAGTCAACCATTCACGTGCTCCGAGATAAATTCTTATGGAAAGAGAATTATGGGATAAATTCTTCAATGTAGAATCCTAGGAATGGTTTGAGAAAAATTTAAATGGAAAACCTTGTTCTTGTGATGTTGCTGGTTTTTATGGAGATGGTGCGCTGATAAGGTGTTTGATCCCGCAGTTCCATATTAATCAGAATCATATGGTTCGTCTTATCTGCAACTACAGCGCAGAAATCAAAGTCAGCATGGAAGGGGGATTTCAATTCCCTTTTTTGTAGAGCTGTTACCAAGGCTTATGAGGAGATTCAGTGGGAAGATTCGTAGCTGAGTTTGCTGCTGGAACTGGTACCTGTAATGCTCTTAAGATTGAGCTTTGGGCTATCAGTTATGGTTTGGACCTGACTGGGAGTTTGGGGGCAAGATTTCTAAACTTAAGGGTAATAGTCAAGCGCTTAAGCTTATTCTATTGAAGGATCAAGTGGATCTGGGGCAGAGTCTGTGCTCGGCCCTTGGGCTCTCTTGAAAAAAGAAGGGTGTTGAAGTAGCCTTGTATTACCGTTGCAGAATTCCCGCGCTGCCTTCTCAGAGTTCCTGTTCCTGGTAATCCAACACAGTCAAGTTCAGCACCAATCTGAATCCCTAGTAATCCAACGCAGCCACCGTGCAGATTTACTGTTCCTGCAAATGATCTGTTGTCAGCTCTGATAGCCAGGAATAGGAAAAAGAAAAGACAGGAACTGGCCACGGAAAAAAAAGGTGATGTGGAGGCTGGATATCCAAAACGATGGATTGAGGTGTAAAGCGAACACCCCATCCTGTGAAAAAAGATTTAAGTGGAAATGGATTCCAAAGTTGAGTAACAAAAAGAGAATGGTATTTGGGTTGAAGGTGATGATAAGCAATGCACTTTCTGGGTGTTAGAGTTTCCTCGAATACAAAAAAAAGAAAGTGATGATAAGCAACCCAACAAATCTTTTATTTGGTTGATCGCAGAATCATCCCTGGTGTTTCCTTTGAACTGGACATCTTAAACGTGTGAAATAAAGTTTCACGCAAAATAAGTTTTGTTGTAGTCATTTGGTTACTATAGAAAAAGAAGAAGAAAACATAGAACATGTCATATTTTAAATTGGCTTTAATCACAGCAAATGGCATCGCATCCAAAACAATCCTATGAACTAGTAAAAGAGAATCTTATCGTCTAATTGTTGGCCATTACCGGACCAGTTACCTCTGCATGGGAAGACAATGAGAATCTCTCCATCCTCCACTGATCCTGATGAATCCTGCTCCTGATTGTGATTGTCTCCGGTAAGAACATTGGCCGGAGCAGCAACATCAGCTCTTGCTGAGCTGAACAGAAACAAAATTTCTGCTTGCAGTGGAACATCAAATAAATGATTGATGTGGTCCTGTGGATGACTTGGAGATATCCCATTAATACATGCTACTGCGTTTTAAAAAGAGAAGAAAAGAGACAGTGGAGGGTTTCTATATAAAAAAAGATTTGTATTGTTAAATGGTATTTTTTAGGGAAATTACTCTGCAAATCAGAAGGTATTTCCTTGTTTTTTATTAGTTTTTAGCAATTAAATTCTATTTGTAATTCAAATCAATTAAATTATCTGCGGAGCGGCAGATTCCCAACACAATACAAAACAAAAGTATATTGTATAACTTTCGACTCACATTGAAAGCTATTAAGTTAAAAGAAACAGTCGTTAATCACACGGGATTAGACTAAAACCCTGGAAACACAAATCTATAACAGTTAACAAAAACCCAGATCCCCGGCCATTCAAGAAAAAGTAAAAATTAAAAGAAACTATTCAGCCAAAAATAGAAAGACAAAAACAAAAGCAAGGCTAGAAATGATCTGATGGGCTTTTCGATCTCCCTTCACTGTAATGGAGCAATGAAAACTTGTTTCAAGGGAAAATGAGAATTTTAATGTGGTAACACACAAAGAAATATAATGAATAAGAGCTGAGAGGTTAAAGGCACGGTTTTTGAACCGTCTTGTTGGTTCATCTGGATTTTTTATCATGTTGTAAATTGACTTTAATTTTTAAACGGGTAAGGTTACATTAATTTTTTTTTATTTCTTTTAAGCTCATATTAGTTTAAGTTCCGGGTTAGTTAGGTTTTATTTAGTGTCTATCCAATATAAAATAAAATAAATTATTTAATTTAATTTAAAATACACCGATCACAAAACAATATAATTTTTTGTTTAATCCAGTCCAATTCATTTAATATTATCCAACATATCAAATATTATCTTATTATATTAATTATTGTTATTGTTATTATTTTCATTTTAAAACTAGTTAACTAAAATTTATAATAACATAGATTCATGTTTATTAAAAAAAACAACTACTAGATATTACCATGATGGACTCTTCGACTAATATGAATGATAATGTCAAAATAATAAAATGTTTAATTTAAAAGGAAGGGAAAGGGTATGCTTGGCTGTTATTTTGTCCTTTCGGCCTCAGGTATCAACCATTTCTTTACCGAGAGGGTGAGAAACGGAGAGTCGCGCCCCTCTGGTGTCTCACAACTCACAAACAGAAGTTTCTCTCCCTCCCGAACGCGCTCTCCTGCAATTCCTCTCGGATTCATCTTGACAAAAACCTAAAAACCAACAAAAAGCACTCTCATAATCATATAATTTCGTTTCAGGAATCAAGCAAGAAATTCTTGAACTTTGTTTGACCAAACAGTGCTGCTCCTCCATCAAGACAAGACTGCATTAACAACCCCAATATTGTTAAATCAAGTTATTTGAGTTTTCTAGTGGTGGGAGTACTTCAAGCCTTCATTCTGATAGTCTTGACAATATGGACGTCGACAATTCCTTTCTTGAGCAACAAGTTAGGAGTACCGCTGCTAAACGTAGCAGTGACTCCTTGAATGATTGTGACGATAATGTTCATAGCATTTTGAAGAAGAAACCGAAACAAGAGAGAGAATTAGGTTTCGCTGTGCCTGATCGTGGGTGTCTTGCTCCTGTTCCTCTTAGAACGGCACCCCCACCATTAACATACAATGATCATCAAAAAGGGCATGTCGGTGCTGGTAACAACAACAATAACAAGGATACTCAAGTGGCTGCTGTTCCGGTTGTGCGTGGTTGTAAGCAGTTTTGGAAAGCAGGGGATTATGAGGGAGGCAGCGTTGCTGACTCATCTGCTGATCATTCTGGTGGTTCTATAGTCCATGCTCCTCTAATTAATTTGTGGCTTAGTTTTGCTTGTTTCGTTTGCAATATTTGTGAGCATGTCATTCTAGTTGAGTTATTGTTTGTAATAGCTACTTGATTCCTGTTTACAAGAACAGTGGGCATGCAATTCCCTTTTCAGTTTGTTTTTTGAGTTCTTTCATAATTCGTTGGCGTTGGAAAGTCACATCCTTTACGTCAATTTTATAGGGGCCACAAAATTAAGGAATATGCATTTTGTACTGCTATATTTTCTAATCAATGTATTGATATCCGTATAGTTGGCATGGATCATGTCAGGGTGCACCCCAAGTTCTTGCACTCAAACGCAACCAGCCATAAATGGGCACTGGGAGGTAATTAGTGGTCGTTGAATTGTACTAATATCTATGTTTATATATGTTTGCTTAACTCGAATAGGTGAGTTTTATTCATCTGGGTTCTTATTTGCAGCTTTTGCTGAACTCCTAGACAATGCTGTAGATGAGGTATTTGTTGCTCTTGCATAGTTTCAACGAAAATTTTCTTTTCGTTTCTTTTTCTTGACTGCTGACGATTTTGTTTAGGTTGGTCATGGAGCTTCTTGTGTAAGCATAGATGTTCTGAATAACAACAAAGATTTCTCTAAGATGTTGCTAGTTGAAGGTATGTATCTCTATAATTGTTCTGTGCTGATATCTTGTTAGTTCTGCATTTGACGGGCTTGGTGCATACCAAGTGGTAATGAATTCGAATGCAAAGCCCCCTAAGAATTTCTGAAATAAAAGAGTTATTCATGTTAAGAAGCTCAACTACTCAAGACCCTTCAAGTGAAGAAGAAAAAAATTGAAGTTCAATTGAGTATTTTGTACAGATTCCAGAGCACACAAGAAAGGGCTTCTCGTTGTGCGATGAATTAATGAGGGAATATTACACATGCCTATTTATTGTGTGACTGGTTTCCAATCTTTGCTTATGTTGATTACAGATAACGGTGGTGGGATGACTCCTGACAGGATGCGGGCATGCATGTCTCTTGGATGCTCTGCCAAAAGCAAAATGGCTAATACTATTGGTCAATGTAAGCCATTTAATCAAATAATAAGCTCTTACTGAAACTCTGGAATATGCCATTTAATCAAACTTTTGTTTTATATTATTCAGATGGAAATGGCTTCAAAACTAGTACCATGAGGCTTGGGGCAGATGTGATTGTGTTTTCTCGCTGTCGGGGGAAGGATGGAAAAAGGTTTTTTCATGACTCTCATTTGGCCAAAGTGTTCATTTCGATCATTGACATGCTTGTTTGATGTGCCGATATAACAATTCTGGCTTGTTAGTGTCAATTTTCACCTCGAACAGAAACAAAATTTTTCACTCTGTATATTGGTCATGGGCCATTCAGCGACCGATAACGCACTTTTCTTTCTTTGTAGTGTAACACAAAGTATCGGACTGCTGTCCTACACATTTTTAACAGCCACTGGAAAGGAAGATATAGTGGTTCCAATGGTAAGACTTTGATGCTTGAACCAGAAATGAGATGATTATACAATTGGAGAAGTTTGTTATTTGAGGAATTAAGTAAATTGTTGGTCAACAGACAACACTCTCGGAATTCTCTTTTGATCAATTAAAAAGAATGAAAGTAGGTAAGGATCTGTGTGGTGAAGAAATGATTGAATGTTATTCAGATAGGAGATATAAGAGATTGAGAAAAAGTAATGGGCAGCCAATGTTATCCTTTAGTGTCTAACCATAATTAAAATTTCCACTGGACATTTTGTTTTGGATATAGTTTTTGTCATGCATGTTTTACGATTAATTTGTCGTACTATTCTCCTGAAAAAAATTAACATTTTCCTGTTGAAATTTCAAGATTGACTTTGAGAAAGGAGGACGTGGCTGGAAAAAGAAAATACGCTCTTCTCCAAATGATTGGGATATGAATTTAAAAACCATATTGCAGTGGTCGCCATTTGCAAGTGAGGAAGAACTTCTGCAGCCGGTAAGTTTCATGTTATATCCTTCTCTTGTTTGTACCCGTCTAAGGCTTGATGGAGACTGTCATATTTCTCCATTCAGCGCTATTTTTCATTCACTTGCTCTTTTCATTCTCACGAACATGAATTTATTTCGAAAGGGAAGAAGATTAAAGGGAAAAAATGATCAATCATTATATGTAGTTTTCAAAATAGAGAGAGATTGTGGACTTTTTTTCATGCACGTTAACGTATTATATTGCATTTGAGATATTCCATCCAGAATTCGTAAGACAGGACAAAATAGCTTTAACTATTTTCCAAAAGCTGGAGTGTATGACCCCCAAGAATTTCTCAGGTTAGGACCTGGGAAGATTTTTCAAATACCATGCCAATGCTTGGGAAAATAGAGGTTAAAGATATATATTGGTCTTAAAATACTATCTTATAGTCCTTGCTTGTGGATTTTCCCTGGTGTTAGGTTGGTTGTCATTTCATGTAAGGCACCAACCATTGACCATTGACTATTACACCAACTATGTGCAATGTTAAAGGTTGGTAGCCACCATTGTTGAAAAAGAGCTGGAGTTGGCAGCCACTTTTGTTGAAGAAGAGCCTCCATGAATGCCTATAAATAAAGGCATATGTTAGAGAGCAAAATATGATAAGAAAATTGTGAAAATGTGAAGAGAGTAGAGAAGAAGAGAGAGCTGCAATGGCAGCAGCTACAAGTGCAGCAAATAGAGCTAGAGTTGAGTATGAGAGGGTGTAATCCTCCTCCTTCATGTATTTGTTTTAAATTCTTTCTCAATCTCTAAGTATATTAACTTCTCCCGTGGATATAAGTGATTTGCCGAACCACGTTAAATATTGTGTCAGTGTGCTTGGTCTCCTAACAGCAAATATCAGTACATCACCGATCGGAATTTCCCAACATATGGTTTCCTTGAACTGCATTTCATTTCACTCGCAGATAATTCAGCGTCCTTCGATGATCGACACAGATCATTTTGCTGCCATAGTCATTGTCGTCCTGGTGTAAATGATAATTTAGAGCTCCTCACTGTCAAGGCATCATTGCACAACCAGATGCAAGTGCAAACATGCTATAAGTTATATTCCTATTTCATTGTATCCCATTCTATAATCACATACTATCTTATATTGTAGTTTAACTTCCTGAAAGATCAAGGAACGCGAATCATCATCTACAATCTTTGGGAGGAAGAAGATGGGCATCTGGAATTGGATTTCTACACTGTTGCACATGTATGCCTTCAGCATTGTTACTTTCTGGTCAGCATTTTCCCCATCTGGAATTAATACAGATCTGAAAGTGGTTTCTAATTTGATATTTTTTGGTGGCAATTGGAAATCACAGGACATTCAAATTAGAGCAGACCATCGAGATGTTAATAATGTAGTAAAGGCAGCAAAATATCCGAACTCTAGACATTTTTTAACTTATCAACATTCATTAAGAGTACGTACAATATCTCTACTTAAATTTGAGATATTTGGATCTTGTTCATGGACATTTTTCTGTGTTTATTTATTTACTTCAATTTTCTTGCTTGATTGTGTTATTCAGATATTAGAACTGTATCTTTAAAATAAAGCCTTCTTGCCACTGTTTAATTGGTTTCCACCAAACATTCTTTGTGATTTCCGTTGAAGAAATAGTTTGAAGTATGATTTTCCATGACCAATTTGTTCAAGAACGGATCCAGCCAAGAAAACCTGGGTTCAAGTGCATGATAATTAGGGTTAGAAGCAACTTAAGCTACAATAAGTGATACGTGAACATGATTTTTTCATGATTCGTCATCTGCCTGCCTGCAATATCCAAGTGGATTATATATGGGTGGGAGGGCATCTGTATATCTTTCTTGGATCAAATTAGTAGGTTATGCTGTTTGTGGACTTGGATTGAGGTGACTGGGGTACATACCGATTTTTCAGTCATATCTTCTCGCTTGGAAATTCATGCTATGGCTAGTTATCTCTTTTTGTCAAGTTTTTATCGTTGAAACACAAAGAAAACATAACTTCTCTATGCTTTGAAAAAATCTTCATGTATTTCTATAATTGTTGCTAACTATGCTCTTTCGTTTCTTTCCATTTCTAGAGTTATGCATCAATTCTCTACCTAGAACTTCCACCAAGCTTAAGAATTATCTTGCGCGGGAAAGAAGTGGAACACCATGACCTAGTGAAGGATATGATGCTAGAGCAGGATATTTCATACAAACCTGTGAATGTTGCAGAGAGAGTTCAAGAGAATAAGAATGTAACGCTAACAAACTCCTCGATTTCTTCGATTTTTGTCGGTTTCCCTCCAGTGACCCGGTTTTTGTTTTGGCAGATGGCTGCAACCGGGAAAATTGGGTTCGTGAAGGATGCTGGCAATCATATTGACATTCAGGGATTTAATGTTTATCACAAGAATCGACTTATCAAGGTTATATTTCTGCGCATTACATATCATTTTCCACTTGATTGAATCTGGCAATCAAGTTGGAGAGACCAAAGTCTTAATGCAACATTGCAATAACACTATGCTTTTTATATGCTGCGGATGAAAAAGAATCCATTCCTGCTACTGTTGGATATATACATGACCTGCTATTTGTAGAGAAAAGAATTGCGTTGCTGAGCCACTATGCTAGCTTGAAGCATTTTTCTTATACAATATCTTGAACTAAACTTCCACAAGATTTAGCTACGATTTGCATGGAATAAAATCCAGGAATACTATTTTTTATGCTAATCTTGCGATTATGAGCTCCTTTCTGTTCGGTTGTCCTTTCCCTTGCATCCTCACAGTATTGCCAGCACAAGCATACAGAACAAAATTATTCATTTCAAGTGCTTGTACCATGATTGTTTCTAGGAATCTATAATCATTCCAACTGTCATATTTTATCAAAACTCGTGTTCTTCAGCCTTTTTGGAGGGTGTGGAATGCCGCTGGAAGTGGTGGTCGTGGGGTAATAGGTATTTTCTTAGTCTTGCGAAGTACTTAAGAGTAATCTGCATTCCATCAACGAGTATATAGCTAAATCGCTGTCTCTCCGGGCGTGCTCTTTTGTTGGAACAGGTGTATTGGAAGCAAATTTTGTTGAGCCTGCTCATGATAAACAAGGTTTTGAGCGCACAAGTGTGCTTTCAAGATTAGAGGCAAAATTGATTAATCTGCAAAAGACTTATTGGTTTGTACTTCTCACTCGCTTTGCTTTCAGATATTTCCAAGTGATTGACATTTGAATTTTAAAAAACTTTTTTAGTTGGCATTTAGGAGGACAAATTGCCATAAGATTGGCTATGCTGTGAGGAGGCAGTCTAAGAACCTTTCTTCAGACACAATACAATCAGCATGCAATAAAGACATACACTCTGCAAGAACGAGTCAGAACGGACGGTACTTCACTGATGGAAATAAAAGATCCTCGCATGATAATGCAATTTATCAGAATGGACATGGCTCTGAAAGTCGACAGTCCAGAATGAAAAACGGATTGAATTCCTGCAAAATATCAGATGTCAATGATGCAAGCGAAGGTGTTGGACATAATGCACCCTTTGCTTCCAGGAAATCTCTGCACGACCCTTCAAACATAAAAGCACTCACTTGTTAACCTCTCCTTCATATCCAAAGGTAAATTCTCCACATGCTTATTTTTATTTTTACCCAAGCCTTTTTGCACAAATATTCATGTAATAACGTTTTTTCTTTTTCTTTTTTTGATGTATTTGTCAACTTGCAGCCTGTTGTCATCTGCGAGAATGGCCAAATTACCACCAATGGCAACGTGAAGACTTTATCCAGCTCAAAAGCAGAGGATCGTGAATCAAGGTTCCTCTGGAAACAGAGCCTCCATTTTGTTCAGATTTTGGTTGTGCCATCCATATACACGGCTTCTAATACTCTGTTTCTTGTTATTTGCATGTTGAATAGAATCTGTGGGACTGAGAATCATCTTCTGCAATATGAAAGGGACAAGTGCCGGGAACTTGAAAGCCAGGTATATGCTCCTAACTTAACTAATAAATGCAAATTATGCTGCGCTTGTTAATTTGTCAGGGTATATTGTTTTGAAAAAGTGAAATCAAAATTTTACTTTGTGTCATGCTTTCTTCAATTTCATGCTTAAATAAGGTTTACAAATTCAAATAGGGGTTAAAAGACGAACATGGTCATAGAAATCCAACTTCTTGTTTCACATTTTTCCAATGAAAGCTTAGACAGGAACGCAGTTGAAAGAAGTAAGAGCGAATTGTATATTCTAGGAATGAAAGCAATTCAAAAGTGTAGACAAGTATTCAATTATTCACATCTGTTTTAAAACGATTACTCTCTTTAATTTTCCTCACTTTTTTGCTTAATTATCAGTCAAGACATCTTGGTTTTCTTTTAGCATCCCCAATTTCTCATTCAAGCACTCTCGACGTGCATGGGAATTTTCATAGCAACAATACTTTGAAAGTTTCCATTTTCAGAACTTTGACTTCGTGGAGTTTCAGATGTCGATCAGAATTTTATGCCACTACCACTTTAATTTAAAAGATGTTGAATATTGATTGCGATGAGTAAAACAATATCGTATTCTTAGTTGCTCATTATTGAAACTTGGAAGATTATATGAAATTAAAAGAGAACGTGCTTTGAAAAAGAACAGAAGAAAAATTGAAGACAAAAATAATTAGTTTGATTTGATTTCCACACCATCGATCTATTCGATGTTCCCCCTTTTAATTTATCTATCTATTTCGTTCAGCTTCAAGAGAGAACAAATGAGCTTGAGGCAGAAAGAAAGAAAACAGAACTGTTGGAGACAGAGTTTGAGTGTCTTGTAGTTATGATACAGGAAGAAAGGACCAGGCAGACCGAACGAGAGGATGAATTAATGAAGAAGATTAAGGTTTGGATGAGGAGTTCAATTCATTCCAGTAGCTTGATTACCATAACACTTTTTCATGATTCTCACAAGACCCTTTTCTCTTTACGGTTTGCTGCACGATCGATCCCAAGCTATCGAGGATCTAAGAGAGAGGGTGAGACAGCTAGAAGCCAAGGAGCTCCTAAGCTGCAAAACAGAGAAGAACTGCTACTAATTAAGTAATATTCTTGGATTTCGTTTAGTTAATTAATTTAGTTTTAAGTAGTATAGGTTGTAAATTAGTAGTACATATATGACATGATAATTATAAAAATTGTTGTGGTATGTGCATCAAGGCACGTATGCCAGTAGGGAAAACTGTTGGTGCTCGAGAAATGATTGTGATATATTAAAAAATTAAATAAAAAAATATTAGGAGGCTCTATTTGAAATTAATTTAATATTAAATAAAAAACAAACATTTATGGCCACCACGCACCTCCTTATTAGAAAATCTTGTTAAGACGATTCTGATGACACCATTGGATTCAAAAGGAAGTTGTACGTGCCACCACATCACGGCGACATCCTTAACATGCTAGTGTGCGTGCCAACCACTTCTCCATTTAAAATTTGGTTGTTAAAGATTAAATTATTTCAAATTGTTTTTTAGTTAAACCAAGTATCAACTAAATCCTAAATATTAGTTGCAGCACAATAATCACCCAAAACTAAGTTAAACAAAATATATTATCAAGTATAATTTTACATTAATAATATATAAAATAATTAAATTAAAAAAATTATATAATAAAAAATGCTGAACATTTAATCTTTAATTTCAGAAAAAAAAAAGAGCTTCAATATTTGCTCGGTTTAAAATTTGATTATTAAAGTATTAATTATTTTACATAATTAAAATGAAAATATTATTTTGTTGATTTGATCATTAACCAAGTTCCTGAATTTTTTTCTAAAATCATAAGAACCTAATATCAAGTAGGTTAAAATAAATTATTAAATTTAATTTTATATCAACTTAAGGTAAATAGATAAAATTATAAGAAAACAATTAAGTGAAAAAAAAATTATGAGGCGAATTACAATATGGAGTGTTTTGAATTTTGAGTTCCAGTGAAGCCTGAAGATGTTTTAGTTTCTTTTTAATTTAAAATTAATTTAATTTCTGCTGTTTTATTCCTGGGTTTATTGTAAATGTCTGTATAAAGACCCAAGCCCCTTACTTTGTTACGGATAAATTTATCTGCCTCGTATTTGTTTCTTCTCTAACACAACGTGATGTATGCTTACTTTGTTACGTTTTGTTTTGTTCTGCCATTGTTCTCTGTAGGCCTTAACACGAGTGCTTTCATTTCTAATTATTCAGGAGGGGGTGGGGTTCCCCGATTTGCATATTATTTCGATTTGATGGCATTAGCGATCCACAGCTACATGGCCATTGCTTTCTTTTGTTCCACTTTATTGAAATCACTTCGTGTTTGATGGATCTTTTACTCTTTATTAACCAGTAGAATACTCAAAATCTTGATGGTTTTTTTGTTTGCAAAACTAGATTTCTTACTTGGATGTACTAGATTAACATAACAGTATTGTTTCATTTTTAATTAATTGAATATAAAATAATAAAATTAAACAAGTAATGAACGAAAAACTCCACAAGTAAACCAAAATTAACATAATAAAAATATAATTTTGATAATAAAAAATGAGTAAACTAGGATTAGTCCATCAAACTTATATTCTGAATCAAAAAAATACAATAAAAAAAATCAAAGAAAACTACAAAATTAAACTTTTTTTTAAAAATAATATCAATTAATGAAATAAAAAATAAAAAATAGTGTCAATTCTTGTTAACTTTTTAAATTTATATTCCGGATTATTATATTAGAACTCAACAAATCAACCATTAAAAAATAAAAATAAAAAAAATTATGCAAAAGGATATAAAATTAAAAAATAACTAAAAAAAGTTAGAATTTAAAATTGAAAAGAAAAACAACTATAATAAAAGAACAAAAATATCAAAAAAAATAAAAATAAAATTAGAAAAATAATATATCATGATTAAAAATTAAAATTAAAAACCTAAAAAACTTTTAGAAAATAACTAATGAAAAAATTAATGGAAAAAAAAAAGATCAAATTGAAAAAACGGTTACAATATTTCTAGTGCATCGTACGTGGAATGTTACACCAATGAAACACAATATTCACAGACTCCAAGGGATATGCTCACCCATGAAGAACAGGAGGCCCCTCGTGCCTCCTTACTGGAGGACCTTGATGCTCGGACGCAAAAAGAAGTTTTCCCTCACGGAAAACTCCTTATAAAAGAACTGACCTCCCTCCAGGTAGGGTCGTCTTGGAGGACCCGGACCCGGACCCGGATAGAACTATGACAAGTCCCCACCATCTTTGATCAACCCAAAGTTGTCCCTCATCAGGAACAAATAATACATGTATTAAACGAAGCATGTTTTAAGAATTTGAAGGACGCTTCGAACCGTGTTAGAGATTGCTTTATCATGAAAAAAACTCTTTAAAAAATAAAAAAAATTAAGTTGAAAAATTGAATTTTATATTTTATTTCAATTTATTTCTTTCGGTTATTCAGTTCTTATAACTCATATTACAAGTTTGATAGGTTAATTTAGGTGGATCATAGTGATTTTTTTAATTTTATCATTTAATATTAAATTTATAAAAAATTAAAATTTATAATTTATTTTAATTTATTTTTTATGTGATTATTCTGAATATGCAAATTATGAGATTAATTTAAATTGATCTAAATTGATTTAATATATTAGTCTCAATATTTATTAAAAAATTATCTTAAAAATTTATTTTGAATTAAATTATTATTTTTTTAATTATTTAGATTTTTTTAACATTATAATCTCATGCATGACTGAATATGTAGATTATAAGATTAATTTAAATTAATTTAATATATAGTCTTAATATTTATTAAAAAAATTTATCTTAAATATTTATTTTAAATTAAATTAATTTTTTTAATTATTTAGGTTGTTTTTTAACGTACTAAAACAAATATCTCACATCAAATTAATTTTCAAATAGTTTTAAATTTTTTAACTTTAATGTTTATTTTTTTTTTACATTAAAAACAAATATCTGATCCGAAAAAAAAAATCTAGTACAATTACACAGCCATGACTCCGTGATTTACTGGGCTCATAGTTCTGAAATAATTTAAAATCATAGCTGGCAAGTGAATCGACTTCCTTGCTCCTGTCTGTTGTCCACAACTCACTGGCAACGGACTCTTTTTATCTCTTCAACAACCATATTTTCTTCCCTTTAGATTTGCAAACACTCACCACACATTTTTTAAGCCTTTTACCTTCTTTATTTTTACTAGCTTCTCAAGTATCGAAGGATCTTCAACTTAGCTAAAGAACTTTCTTTGTTTTGCAGTGCCACCCGCAGCCTAGCAACCCACACTCACTTAAGAACTCGGTCCATCTCAACCTTGTTAGGAGCCACATCTTCAGTAAGGGCTTTATTATAAACCTCATCACCCAGGAATTTGATAATTCCAACGTGCAGCATTGGTTGAAATTTGAAATTACATCTATCTCTTGGGAATCTTATTTTTCCTTGTAACACTGTCTTAATTATGCTTGCATTTTGTTCATTATTTCACTTGGAGCAGGGGAATGGCAGCCGACTGAATTTTTGCTTTTTGCATGCATGCGTGTCCGTACATTTAAGCATAAACTTGTCAGTGCTCGGGTGTGCGCGCGCTCTTGCTTTGCATGCAGGTGGATGGATGGATGGATGGGTAGTAGCGTTTATTTATGTGATGATTTATTTACCGAAAGTCAATGGTAGCTGTAATTATCTCATTAAGGGATTAATGGATTACATTGTATTCCTATACTAATCTGTTTTTCATCATACATAGAAGCTTCATATAATTATGAAATATAACATATGAAACATGAATTTGGAGATAACTGGAGCAAAATATCATGGATTTTGGTTCTGAGGGTTATGAGGTGGGGATGGAGGGAAGTATGGTATCCAAGTTCTGGGATCTCTTAGATTAAATGCAGGTGGTGGTGGTGGTGGTGGTGGAGGTGCTAATGGAGGGGTATTCGGTATCCATGCCCTTGGATTTCCTAGATTAAATGCTGCTGGAGGTGTTGGATGGAAAAGAGATGGGGTTGGTGAGAGGGGTGGAAATGGAAAGGGCAAAGAAGGTGGGCGAGGAGATGGCAAGGGAGGAAAAGGCTGAAATGGCATAGGTAATGGAGGGAAGGATGGAGATGGAAATGGTGGCAATGGAGGGAAGGGTGATGGTGACATGTTAGGCAAGGTATGCCATGGGAACCCATATGGTGGGGAGTAAGGGAGAAAAAACTTCGAATAGTTCAAAGAACTCTGTAACTCTTCTTTGTGTTTCCCACACAAGGTAGCATTTTTTTTGGAAGGTCTGTAACTCAAAGCATCCATGCTGTAAACACAGAGATTATTCTGCTTTGACTTGATTGATATCTCGTCTGTTGACATCTTTAAACCAGGAACGTTGCAGGCTGGAGATGAGCTCCGTATTAAACTTGCCAGGCATATTAATTCAATTGTCGATCCCTTCACACAATCAACACCGTCAACCTCTGGCACTGTCACTTTATATATCCCATATCTATCTGTTGTTCTGTTTGCAGAGAACTCAATCTTCTCTACAGTTTTTGGTGAGATTGCTTGGAATGTACATTGAATGTGAACATCCGCACCTAATCAGTCCAATATGATTGGCAATGAAAAGATTTCAGAAATTTTCTCAGCGTGAAATTGAAGGGTTTGCTATATTAAGAGTTAGTAAATTACCTGGCAAGAAGCAGCTGTATCTGGAGAAAGTGTTGGTTGAGCAGGTATCACAGTAGACAGCACCAACAATAATGATTCGGGAGGATGGATTGTTTGCTGCTTGAGCAATGAGAGAAAGTGGGAGAGCAAACAAAGTTGCTAGAAGAGCATGAGTAATGATTGGAGCCATGGGAGCAGACATGGGAGAAGCGGGAAGAAGGTTCCACTAAAAGCATCTCTAATCAGTACTCCTCCATGAAGATCTTCATATAATGTAGAATTATTCTATAGATCTAGAAAAATATACTATGTCTGCATATAATGACCCCGTGAGTAGATTGGTGTTAGGACCAACTGTAATAGGATAGCTAAAATGCTTTATCTATTCACTACAAACAAAGACATGTGAAGAGCTCTTTTGGCAGATTATGTAGAAAAAAGATTTACTCCATGTTCACAACTCTGTAGCAGATTGGCAGGTTGTGGACACTGATTTGGAGGCTCTATTATTTCTCAGATCGGAACAGATCACTATCAGGTAGTCCAAGGCATAGAAAGGCAGCGCCGAAGGGAGTCCTAAATTTTTTATGTTTTGCATGAAGTATGTGGCATTGCTCTCTGACCAATTATTGTTTTTTCTTTCACTTTGCCTTCGTGTCTGCGTTTTCAGCAAATTTTTGACTAATAGATGACACTCACCACGCAATTTCTTCGTTCGTCATGCACTATTCAATGACCAAACTGTTTGTTTTTGCATGCAATAGTCAAAACCCAGCTTGAGTTGCTCTCTTCACTTGGCAAATGTTTTGCATGAATGCGTCTGATAACAAATGAGAAAGTGTGCGAGAAGAACCCAAGAAGAGTTTAGACCAGGATGAAAATTCTCATATCCAGATCGATTGGCTGCTAGTGCTTCGTCTGGACCCCAAGATTCTTTGCAATCTTCAAGGTTGAGGCCAAGGTTTCCCATGGTGAAAGTTCTTTGTATTTATTATCATTACTCATGAGAAGTATTAAATGCACCTAGTTTTTTCCCATCTATGAAATGAATTGTTAAATTATATTTTCTCATTTATTTTTCTCATATGTTGCATTATATTGTAAACCAAACCTAATTGCATTGTAATCGGAGCCGGTTTAAGCTAGGAGTTGTTTTTTCAATGAAACGAGGCCTTCATTTAACAAAAAAAACTTTAATAATAAATAAGGTATTTTTATTAATTATATTTCGTGAAATGAAAATTACATCTACTTAACAAAAAAAAAACTCTTAGTATAAAATGAAAATTGTCCAAGGGTTCCCTTGTTAGGTATATATAAAAAAATAAGAAATAAAATATTTTTTAAAATCTCATTTATAATTTTTCACAAGATTTATATTAATTATAAATCATTTACATGAGATTTTGTTTGTCCAGAATTATACTGCAATCTATCATTATTTTAATTTCTTAATTTTTTTTATCTTTTCTTTGTTTGTGAATATTAAGCTTTGCTCCTTTAATTTATTTTCTATTCGAAAGGAGTAGAAATTTCATATCATACTTTCTAAGAGTTTAAATTCATATATGCAAGTGGAAATTCCAAATGTTAACTGCTAGTTTGTTCCTTGAGGATTGCTCAGCTTTTTAGTTGTTTGCTTAATTTTAGTAAAGAGATGTTTAATTTAGCTTAGTTTTAATAAATTATATATATATATATGACTAAAGAATAATAAATTATTTATTTTTCTCATAAATAAAATGTTTAATTCTTATAGGAAACTATTGTCAAAACATACTTCAGAGTTGAGGCTGCTCTCAATTTAATTTATTTGTTTAAATAACCTTATTTTGTCTCTCTACTAAATGTCATCCTAAAATTACTTTGAAACATTTATAGTTTAGTCATTATTTTACTTTTTCTTTATTACTTTAAAAATTATAGTTTATATTTTGAGTCAAAACAGTTTTTAAATTTATTTAACACTTTATATCCATGCAAAGAAAAAGGTTGACAAAAAAGTTTAGATTATTTACATGTTTATATCATTATATTCTGGTTAATAACCAAAGAACTCTTATACTAAATGTTATAATTTTGCTATTAATTTTTTTTTTAAAAAAAAAATAACTAATCACCGCACCTGCATCCTTTTCTCGTCGTCAAAATCTGGTCACCAAATTCAACAAATCAAAATAGCGGCACATTAGACCTAAACCAACGAATGAAGATGATTTTTGGTGTGGTCCCAATAGATGGATCCCGAAAGGAGTCTTGGATGGAGATGGTATTAGTGCTCTTTGGTGGTGTCCATCATGGAGATGATATTAGTGTTCTTTAGTGGTGTTGATGGACGTGATCAATGACTGGCGGACGTTATTTCTTTTAGGTTTATCATCAAATACTTTATCTGCAATATGGGAATTTATAGGAACCCATCACTAAAAGATAATTCCTTTCACATATCAACAGTAGATACCTAGGCCATGATTGTTAATAACTCTACTAAATCTTGTTAAGAATTTTGTTGGCATTTTATTTTAAAAGTAATTTTTATTTAAAAATATATTAAAATAATATTTTTTTTATTTTTTTAAATTTGTTTATTATATTGAAATGATTTGAAAATATAAAAAATAAATTTAAATTAAACATTGTTTGCAGCTGTGTTCCAAGCAGCACTTAAAAGCCTTATTTTTGTATTCCAAAAATATTATTAAAAGAATAAAAAATTATTTTTTATTTTATATCAATTTTTTATATTTTTAATTTATTTTAAGATATTAATATTAAAAATAAAAAAATATTATTTTAATATATTTTTAAATAAAAAGTATTTTAAAAAACATCAAGCTATCCATTGAACTATATGCCATTGGACACCTCAAGCTCTCCATTGAAGTAAAGTTCATCGAAAGACTAAAACTGACCTCCAAGTCAATCAGAAACCTTCATGTCATAATCCATGACTCAGAAAGAAAAAATAATTTGAATCCATGACACAGGTTTCAACTTCGTTTCTTTATGTCCTAATCAGAAAGAAAAATTAAATTTAATCCACTAGACATGTTTCAACTTTGTTTCTGTCTTTATGAGTGTGTTTTTCTTAATATATTAAAATAATTTTTAATGTATTATTTTTATTTTTAATATTAATACATTAAAACTATTAAAAAAACTAAAAAAAATATCAATTTAATATTTTTTTAATACAAATATATTTTTAAAATACACTTTACAGTACCAAACGGGCGGACGCTTTAAAAAAGCAAGAAAACAATTGCTTTCAGAAGTCGAATGCTTATGGGCCTTGTAGTGTTAATTGCTCAGGAGAGTTCAAGTTCATCAGAGACAATGTCGACCCGACCACAGTGTCAAAATTCCTGTCAAAAGTCCCAGATCTTCAAAATTAGTGAGTATTGAGGATTGATGTTTGTAGATATATGCCTTGCATTCTCAATAATAGATTTGGCATATTCAAATAAAATAAATAAATTGATTTAGAGAAAGAAAAGAATTCGTGGTTGTGGGATGGGAGAGGAAAATAATTTTGTGAAATACGATGAATTGACATGTAATATAGGTTATTGAAGTGATATTATCTATGAGAATAGTTTAGTTTTTTTTATTGAAATTTTAAAATTAAATTGATAAAAAATGAGACCTATAATTTCTAAAAAAATAAAAATAAAGTGAAAAAAATAAATAAGCTAGGATAATTCTTCCTTTTTATTAATCCGGTTCTTCCATCCAAATCAAGAGTATCGTCAACTAAATTCAATATAGGGATTTATAATCCATGTCAAACATTAAATTTAATTATTTTTTAAATCAATCCCAAGAATTAAATACACAAAATCAAAATAACTAAACTTATTTATAAACTCCAACAAGCCTATTTATATCTACAAGATCCTATCACATATAAACGGTTAATTAATTTTGATTAATGTAAAAAATTATTGTTCTGTTAAGCTAAAATGATAGACAAGAAGGAGCTTTGAGCCTTTGACCAATTGAAAAATTATTATTATTTAAGACAATATATGGGAGAGAGATCTAATCTATGTCATGTTATTAAAAAAAAATGATGCAAATAATAGATTGAAAAAATTATACCTTTTATGCGTTATCAAATAAATAAAGATCTAAATAAAATAAATTTTGTTAATGGTTAAATCATAAATGACCCAACAGCAACGACGTGGGGATAGTTTTGGTCAAACTTGAGGGTTGAACTTAGAGCAAGGTACTCTACATTATACAAAATCAATAAGTAAAAGGCCACATTAATAATAAAATGATGAGGGACTGGGTTGACAAAAATCAAAATAATAGAGGAAATCTACTTACTTATCAAGAATGTTATAAGTGTTTTTTTATTTAAAAATATATTAAAATAATTTATTTTTTTATTTTTTATTTAAAAAAATGTGTGGACGTTATCCGTGCTAGCTTGAATCCAGTAAATACTTCCTTTTTTTCTTTTTCTTTTTTTTCTTTTTTTATCTCGGCTTCAAGACGAGAGCCATGCTGCCATGGCATCTATCTGGCTCATTTACAGTTCAAAACTAAATTGTATTTCTTCAGTTTCGAATTTGGTGGTTCTGACGTGGCATAAAGCAAATTCTTGGATCGGGTCAAAGTCAACGGAGAAATCAAAGCTCGAATGGATTACGTGGCTGATAATTTTGATGACCACGTACAAGAAAGGGAAGAAAAGGACATTCTTCATGCAAAGAAGAGTGGTCAATTACATTAATTTCTTCATTGAACATCCATTCCATTCCATAACATAGTTAGAGAAGCATCACAATATAAGCTTTGATGATTATAATATTCTTAGACTGGAGAGCAACTAAGACAACTAGCTCCTGTACGTTATAGAAAATTGAAAAGAAAAGGTTAATTAGAAATTAAAAATAAACTAATCTCCTCTTTTTTCCTTGTAATGATAATTTCCATGTTTAGGACCCAGTTTGTGATGTTAACGTTGTTGAAGATCAAAATCATAGCCAGAGTGCTCCAGCTTCCTTGAGGAGGGGCACGAGAGTTCCACTGATATGGGAAGCCATGACTCGTTCCATGGCACCAATTAACTTCCCTCCAATGAATACAACAGGCACAGAAGTTGAATTCCCGAGCAGCCTCATTAACGCCTTCTCAATCTCTTCCCCTCTTGGGTCATGGTCGAGCTCATAAACAGTTGGGTTCACACCCATCCCACAAAAGAGTCTCTTCACGGCATGACACATGCAACAGCTGCTGATACTAAATACCACAACAGCACTCTCCGATGCCAGCCTCGCAACCTTCTCCAACGGGTCTGATGCCATGCAGGTCCTCGCTGGCACATGGTAACCCCATGACTCAGCCTGATGATATAGCATCTTAATTTCCTTGTAATTTACACGTTAACCCGGAACAGAAACAACAGAACTTAGAAACTGAAGGAGATGTAAGTGTGTGGGAGTGAAGTAATTGAATAGAATTGTTGGCGGTGGTGGTGTGGTTTATATAGGGGGGCCTATGGAGGGGTATGACTGTAATATCAAGGAGTTTGTCTTTTGTTGTCTCAGCAGACAAGAAGTGCTTAGAACTTGGAAGATATTGTGGTTCTTGCTTGATGTGAAGATTTCGTTTTGATCAACGAGAGAGTCGACTTGAAATTAACATTTATTGAGAAGAAAATCTCGTGGTTTTTTCCTTAAAAAGGATGGTTATGTATCTGCACAAAGAGGACATCATGTGGGCACTCATAGAAGGGATTTTAGCTTTGGATGGAGGCAAAGGTGGCACTTGGCAGGTTTAGAAGGCGGCTATTGAATTCTTTGTCTACTGCAGAGGGTATAGAGTGAACAGGTTTTACCATTCCTTAATTTTCTCTTAAAGAAAAAATAAAAAAGATCAAAAAGGTGACATCTACGCAGGCAACGAGAGACAACTTCACAGGAAGGCTTTTAAAACATTAGACAAGTTATAGCCTGAAGGAGAGTTGCATAGAGTAAACGGCTGTCTCTGTCCTTGTTGTCGGATCACGAGATTAAAAAAGGTTTGTTTCTGCGACGTCATGATTTCGTGCTTTTAAGCCAAACGCCAGGTCTTCATTTATTTGGATTGATAAAAAAACAAAAATATTAATATTGCATGCATAGCCACCATGCTCATCCTTATCTGGCTTTGTGAATTGACTTACCCTGGTCCGTTTCGACAAGTTCGAGGGCATGCGGTTCTTGGAAACAAAAACCAGAACGTGCTATAGCCTTGGCCAAAAAAGTACTAAATAAGGAATCGCAAGATATGATAGCTGTTGCCTTTCGGTCGCTTGAAATCTTTGTCTAGAAATGACGCTGATATATATGGACATGTTTCTGTATTGTTGATTTGTTTTGTTTCTCCCACTTAGCGTTGCCTTAGTGACCTTATTTTTTTGATGTGGTGGGTACTGTATATTGTCTTTTACAGGGGGATCTGGAGTTCTATGGATATATAAACGCCCACAGCTTGGTATAGACCTTGCGCACATAATCAATTGTGTGTTGCATTATGTCTATATATTAAGCTTGAATTGGCATCAACTTCTTCCTTTAACTTTTATTTGCTCGTCGACATCATCTTCTTTTTGGAAAGTGCTGTTATTGCATATCTTGTAATCGATCTCGTTCAATTTTGTCGCGAGCAAATCACCAAAAAATAGCAGGAGATGAAAAGCCATTAGGGAGATCCTTAACGTGTGAAACCACACTTTTGACGTAATGGTTGAAAAATAAGCAAAGATGCCATTATGCAGAGTCACTGCAAGAGGTGGAAAATTAAGCATGCTCGACGTGCTCATAAATATCCTCTATATAATTCACCCCCTCTGGACCCTCACAAAACCAAAAGAATAGTAAGAAGAAGAAATATAATCCATTATTTATTTATTTATTACTATGTTATTAACTTTGAAATTAGCTAATCAATACTGTTAACAATATTGATCAACGGCGCCAAAAAAAAAATCAATTTAATTTAGTTTTGGAGACAAGCGGGTTTGATCTGACATTATCATCCAGTATTGAAATACTGGAAATGAGGTCATGGAGTGAAATTTTCAGGTAAATGTGCTAGTTTAAGTATAGATAATATCTATTTAAAAAATCTAATCCGATAGATTTTAGTCTCACTATAAAAAGCAAAGAGATGACTCTACAGTTAATATATATATATATATATATATATGTGTGTGCGTGTGTGTGTGTTACTTCGGTTACTCTTGAAATATTATAAAAAATTTAAGATATTAGCCTAAAATTTTAAGACTTCATTATCTATCATGGTTGTAAAAAATTACTACAAAGCAGTACTAATATTCAACATTCGTTTTTCCTTTTCTTAGAAAATTTACAAAATCCTTGACAAAAATCAAACCTTTTTATTAGAACACACAATTAATATTCACCAATCTAGGAAAAAAATGCAATCAGAACCTGAAAGTTGATCCTATACATAAAACATGTAAAACATCATACCTATAAAAGTTATTTCCACTTTAAAGCAGTACACCTCAACTCCAGCCTCTTGGATGAGAAATTTTTATGCATCTCTAAATTCGTACATTGGGCTCACTACATGGATAAAAAGTTGCAAGAGCATGTAAGCAACTGTCATGGAGGGAAAGAGATCCAAAGGGGTAGGGAAGGGAAGCGAGCCATTACACTCCTGTCCACTGCTAGTTTTATTCCTCTGCTTGTATGTTCTCCTAAAGCAGAGACAAAAAATGACAAAACAACAGGTGCTCTCCATAGACGAAGTCTATGAAACCAAACAAAAGAAAGAAAAAAAGAAAAAAAAAGGGCAGGCGTGGCCTGCATCACAGGCTTATTCAGTCGGCGCTGCTGCTGGGTACGGTTGTGCTGACTACCGGCGAAAGATCAGGATTCTTGACGTTCTGAAATCTAGCTAGCTAATCACCTTTTTAGCTTATTACATGCAGCGATGTACTGCTATTTATTCTCTGGTTTTTCTTAGCTCACGGTATTCAAGCATGCAACGCAACATCCTTTTTTCATAGGTATTCAAGCATGCAACGCAACATCCTTTTTTCATATATATATATATATATATAATACTGTTTATTTTTGTATTGTAATAATATTTTTTTTAAAAAATATTTTTTATTTTAAATTAATATTTTATTATTATTTTTAAAACATTTTAATATATTATATTAAAAATAACTTTATAAAAATAAAAAATATTATTTTAACATATTTTAAATAAAAAATATTTATAGGAGAAGTTTACTACGACATGGACATGCCATGCGTGATTAACCCCGTTAAATATCTACTGTTAAAGGACTGCTCCTCCAGGAGATTGTTATGTTCAGTGTGATAACTTGTCCATTATTTCTATTTCAGTGTATCAATTTTTTTTAATTTTTTTTCTATTTAAAGTGTGTTAACTCTCAGTTTTTTTCTAAAATAATAAAATCTTATCGATTTCATCAAATGTGATCGTTAAATTGACACGTTAGTGTGCTTAGCGTCCGCCTCATATGTATGAACATTTTACTCTACTGCTAATCGAGTGTGTATGTTTTTTCTATGAGTGTATGTACTTGCTTTTTTGGTTGAAGTATCTGCATTCTTAAGTTTATCAATTTTTCCTTTTGATTTTGAATTCTAAAAACTATCTACTTTTGCAATTCTATAGAGGCCTTATCTGATAAAGTTAACTGAAATCTAAGATCAAAACAATAGAATAAATTCACTATTAATTCAAATTAAAATAATAATAACAAAAGACGTAAAAATATAAATATGTATTGACTATAAGTGACTACGTAAGGAAAAAAATAAATGAGTAAAAATTAAACACACATATAAGAGATCAAATATCTTATTGAGGATTTGGAATATATATATATATATATAATTCTTTGTATAATTGATTTATTTTTAGAATTATTAATTTTATAAAGAGAATTATTATTTTTTATCTTTTAAAGTTAGTGCTAGAGGTTTTTTAATTTTGTGAGAAAGTGGAGGGAGTTGAGTAGTTGGGGTTTTTTATTAGATAAGAATTAATCAATATGCTTAGTGGTCAATTAAGTAGTCTTTTATTTTAATTTTATTTAACCTATAAGTCAACTTGGAATACATGATTACATAAATTAGATATTTTGTTACTTTTAAAAATGATAATAACTCAATTGATAGATTCTTGAAAATAAAGACACGCAAATAAAAGAAATGAAGGTACAAGTAAAATATAAATATAAAAACTTATAAACAAAGTGAAATGTGTGTATCTAATGAAGTGTCAATCTAACGATTGATCAGAGAAGATTTCTAAATTTACACTCTTAAATTAAAAAAAATATATATATCACACTTCAAATATACAATGAAACTGTGTAGCAGCAATTACATTTGTTCTCGGAAAAACAAAATGGAAAAGAAGCAGAAAGAAGCAGTCATGTTGTTTATTTAAGAAATACATTTTTCTTACTAATTGTATCAAAATAAAATAAATCATAAATCTCCATTTGTTTTCAATACGATTATATTAAAACATATGTATTTATGCTTTATTAGTTAGGCATTGAAAAGTTATGGTATTAGAAGAGAGGAAGTTAATTACGGGTTGTTTAACAAAAGAAAATTAAGTGAAAATTAATCTCTCTGTTATTTATATTTTAAGATGTATATTGCATGTTTTTATCAGGTAAAAACCAATGAAAAGAAACAATGAAAATCTATGATCAAATATGAGGTCAAAGCCCCTGGAGTTATTAAGAATTTACCATAGTATATGAACTACATTTAAATCTTTATTTACATCCTTATTATCTTTCAATTAAGTACATGCATGAAAAACAAATGATTCATGGAAAAGGTTTCTCTGGGGATGATGGTGATATCAATGTTAATTATAGGTAATTTTGGGCTATTTTTGTTTTTTTTTATCACATTTAATTTTTTTTGGTAAAATAGAAAATATAAAAAAATTAATGAAATAATACAATTTATACATATCATGATTAAAACATATAATTTGTATAATTTATTGCTATTTAAAATAATGAATTTTTTTAAAAAATATTAAATATAGTAATAATAACTTGGTGATAGTGGAGGGGTAATATATAATAGAGATAATAATGATAAATTAATAACAACAATAATTTTTATATTTCTTTTAAAAAAATTATTAGTGTCAATGCCACAGAAAGTGTGGTGGCGAGAGAATAATAATGGTAATAAGTTGCACTAATAACATTTTTTTTTTAATAAAATTATCATCGCTATTAACAATTACAACGGTAGAGTAAATAATAAAGATAGATAAGAAAGTTTAATACAATAAACAAGAATAATGTATCATTCATTTTAAAAAAGAAGATTTTACTTGAATTCTTTATTTTTATTCCAACC
The DNA here is from genome assembly GCA_015708895.1 of Populus ilicifolia. Taxonomy (NCBI): domain Eukaryota; kingdom Viridiplantae; phylum Streptophyta; class Magnoliopsida; order Malpighiales; family Salicaceae; genus Populus; species Populus ilicifolia. The sequence continues at coordinate 667,085 of SRLM01000435.1, forward strand.
TCTTCCATGAAAATAAATTTATCTTGAGATTTCTGTTCTCACTTCCAATGCACGTTCATATTTCCACTCGTACACGTGTAAGCATCCAGTTGTTTTAAATTATTATAGAAAATGCCACGTGGATGATGATTACGTGGGCTTTTGATTAGTATCTGATTGACCGTTCATTTGTTAGATCGACCCGCATATAAGTTAATTAGGGACCAAGTGATTATATTAATCAATGATTAACCCTTTTTTTTAGATTGATTATGGTGACAGAACTGAAATCCGAATTCCAGTCCCTTTTGGTTTTGCTAGGGTATTAATAAAAATTAATAAATAATTACACGTTCACTCGTTAGGACAAGACCCATGGAGGCATGAAGTAGAATACTTCATTATAGAATTGCAGGATGCAGCAAAATTTCCTGTAACATCACTCTGGGATATTGTTCATACACAATTAACAGCAAAAATAGAACACATGAATGAAATCTGCTCTAGCTTATGTCCTCCTCCTTGCCATGGATGTAGGATTTCCATCAAACAATTCATCAATCAAGTTCTCAGTATCTTCAGGTTGGTACTTTATATACTTCTCCATTTGTCTACCGTGAGCCAAATACTGTTGGAATCTCCCTACAAATGAACGGTAAGCTGGAGTCACCACTGCCGATACCGAAACCCGAAGCTCAGACTGAAGCTGCTCATCACTCACCACCCATGTGCTCTGCGTCCTGTGTATCTCATCAAACATGGTGGTGAACGTCTTGAAACTCTCTTTCAACACAGCCTTTGAGACTTTCCCGTTTACCTGCAAACCATCCTGGTTTAGGCACCGCAACAATTTGGTCCACGTCTCTCTTGTATAAGCCTTGTGGTACTGCCTCAGATCGGATGATCGCTTTCGACACCAAGTATCACCCATCATATCATGAATTTCATCAGAACCTTTTATCTTTTGCAAGATGTATCTCCCATTATTCATCAGGAATATATAACTCAATGCAGGATCTCTGTAGAGCTTTGATTTCATGTCAAGATTCTCATCCAGGAAATCCATAACCGAATTCAACTGTGCTGAAAACGGTGAGCTCTTTGGAGTGCCATAGTGGTTGGCTCCACTCTTAATATCCGATTCAGGGCCTTTTGACTCCCCGGATCCTTCCTTTTTTACGTGCTGCTGAAACACTTGCTCTAATGTTTCCTTATACTCACAGGCGTATTTTAGATAATTCATTGTGTAGCGTGTCATGGGGTGAACCGCACCATTTGGGACAGGAGTCCTGACATTGTCTCTCTTTATCGAATTCTCCAAATCACAGTAATGCTCACGGCAAATTCTCCAAGCCAGCCTTTAACAGCCCAGATTTGTGATTTTAGTTCTTCAGAGCATTCACTTGAACTAGTATCATAATCGAAAACAGGAATTAAATCGCGCAGTGCCTCATACATGTCCAAAATTTTGAACAGTTTCTCAGCCGAAAGTTTCGTTAATGCGATTGCGTGTGCAAAATTGAGAAACCTTGCAGCAAAGGTTAATGCAATGTGGCTGAATAATCTCTGAGATATTGATGGATACTCAGAAAATACGGAGCTGCAATTCTTCCGCTCGCCTGAGAATAGAACTGAGGAGCAATGCTTGATTACACTGATCCACGTAGCGATTGCTCCTTCCAATGATTGCCATTGCAATTTTTTGTACGTTTTCAGTGCTGATATTTTCATAACCGAGCTTGTCCAATTCGCTAGAGAATGCATTTCTCCCCACCAAGCTGCAAACCATGCAACACTCACTCTCATAGCCCGATAAGATCATAGCGGTGGCGATTCTGTTCATTTTCGAGATTGCTTCTGGTGCATACGATGGGAATTCCTCATCTTCTCTTGATTTGGATTCTGGTACAACGCAGTAATCAGATTCCGGATGGGAACCGAATGACGATTGTTTTGATGGCTTTGGAGATTTGAGATCTGCATCGTTTCCCTGATTACAACTTTCAAGAATTAACCGGAACTCACCGTCTAACATGGACATGGCTAGACGATGGATGGTGCTGGCTCGGTTGAAGCAAGAGGCTGTTGTGGAATTGGAAGGGAATTCGCCAAGAACATTTATCAACTTTGAAATGCAATTCAAAGACTCAATGAATGATGAGTCATCCTCTTGATTGTGGCCAAACTTTGCGTTGGAATCATATTTAGCTGTCATTTTTTGGATCATTTCCAACAACGATTTCACAGAGTTCGGAGCATCCGGCAGGTTGTTAGATGTATCATGCGTCGAGTTTAACGATTTGAGAAATCGACCAACGTCTTCCAAGACTTGAGGCAGGCTTAATTCTGGAGCGGAAGAGGGCTCTTCAAGGACCGCCTCTGATTCAGGACCTGTATTGTCATCCATTTTGGCCATTTAGGTGGGTGTCATCCCCCCGCCACCCTTTGTTTTTCGTTTTATTTATTTAACAGAGAAGATGCAGAGAGAGGGAATAGACATGAAGAATCGTGGCATAAGCATAACTAATTAAGAATCATTGTGAATTGCTGTTTCTGTTTCTGTTTTTTCGTTTCATGTCTTAATTAAATTTGCGTGGATGTGAAATTGGAAGTGGATGGTGAAGGGATCTCGGTGGAAAACGGGGCAAAGAGAATTGAGGTGTGCAAAGATATTGAGTTTTTTGAGGTCTTGACCGTTAAATTTATGGCTCGGCGTTAACTGGTGACCACCCATTTGTGAAGGTCTGCTCTCCACTTTTTCTCCAAATCTTCATGTTCTGTCGACATGCTGCCACAAAAATGTGCTTAGGATCATCCGAATCGGAACCCGTACATATTAAACTCGGGCCTGGGTTCGGATAAAAAATAAATTTAAAATTTTAATATTCTATATTAAAAAGTTAAAACATAATTGATGGGAATGTAAATTATATATATTATAAATAATAAAATATAAAATATTATCTTCAAAGATTTTTTATTTTATAGTGAAGAGATATTATCTTTATCTTTTAAGTTGAGGTATTTAAATTAAATTTTTTTATTTTATATTAAAAAATATAATTTTTTTATGAATATAAATTATATATACTTTCATATTAAAAAATAATTTTTTTAATATTTATATAATAAATTTTAATATAGACCAGTAACCAACAAATGAAAACTAATAGACTTGCGTATATAAAATTAGGCCAAATAGAAAAAAATAAAATCTTTGAGTACTTCCCGCACGCCAACGACTGCCTTTTATCTTCGGTAATAATTTTGTTTTTCCTCTTGAAATAAAACCACTCTATTTTAAATGCCTTGTTTCGGGGAACACCCACCCAAAAACAATATGTGAGGCTAGGTGCGAGGTGTTTTTACATTAATTTCTTGGCGTGGTACAACGTTTAAATAAGTATTTTAAAATTGATTTTTTTGTAATTAAAAAAAAAGATATTGGGCCTTTGTTGGATTGCAACGGGTTACTAAGCTCCCAGGTCTTTATAGGCTAATTACGACTCTATTTTTTATTTTTTTTTCATACATAGCTAAGATCCCCGATCAAATTATCAAGTCTAATTAGATTTAATAACTATATCAAAAATTTAATTACAAAAATAACGAGCATTAACCAAGGGTGTGTTAGGATCATGAAAAAGAAATAGAACAGTGCAAGAATACGTTTATATATTTTATTATTATTATTATTTAAACTCGTTTGGTTTTTTTCCTGGTTATGAAGGTGCGTGATTTTATTGGTGTCCAACTAGTCTAGTTATGGTTCTGGTTTAACTTTGAACTAACTATCGACAATATATCAATATATTTTACCTCTAAACAACAAGGGTTGTGATAAAATAAGGTTTGGATTATAAATTTGATCTATTATATTTTTAAACTATTATTTATTCGGCGAATTAAATCTTGTTAAATTTGACCGTTAAAACTAATGATCAAACTTTAACCATTAATCTAAATCCTATAGGTAACATTATTTTAAAACAATTTAATTTTTTTATGAACAAAATAAAAATAAAAAATGACACGTTATTCGGCATTAAATTTTTACAATTCAAGCAAATTAAAAATAAAGGGCGTTTTGAATTGATAGTCTTCCTCGGTTGTTTGAAATACCACTGAAAACCTCTCCACCCCAAGAGCCCAACAGATTTATTTTACGAGTCAAATTCCTGGCATGGGTTGGAAGTTATATAAGGCTTCTGGTGTTTCAAAGCCCAGAGTGTCTGTCTGTCTGTCTGTCTAGCTGAAGGACTTCAAAAATCGTTCACTCTCATGATAGACTGACGCCTCATTCGTCAGTCCCTGTCCTCTATGCTCCGAGACGCTTACCATTGTTTTTTTTTTAAATAAATAAATTAATAGGGCACGGTTTTTTTTAGACCAGAATATATTGCATTGTGGATTAGAAAAAATGATGACTAGGAAAAAAATTAGTTATAGAAGATAATATTTTTTTTTATGAATTTATTAGTTAATATCACATTAATAAAGGACAGTCTATTTTCTGAGACACTTACTGTTAAAAAAAATAAAAAATAAATAGGAATCGGTTCTTCACTTTAGACCAAAATATATTGCATGGTGAATTAGAAAAAATAATGATAAGAAAAAAAGAAACTAGTCATCAAATATAACATAATCTATTCTCGTGAATTCATTATATCAATAAAAGATTATTTATTCATTAAAATATTTATCATTTTAAAAAATTCCATATAGCTAGATTTTTTACTTTAGACCGAAATATATTGCATTGTAGATTAGAAAAAAATAATGAAATTTTTTCCTTTTAAAGGGAAAAATACATTAATTATAAAAGATAATATAGTCTTTTTTAAAGGATTCATTAGTTAATATTATACCCATAAAAAATAAATTATTGTTTAATTTTTTTTAATACAATAAAATAACTAAATTATCTTGAGTGGCTCATGAGGGAGTGTTTAATTGTCAAGTGATGGTTTCCAGAGTGGCATTGAAATCAACTCGATGACCCTCCATCCCTAGATTTGTGTGTGGCCAACGAACCTCTGGTTTAGAATTGATGATCTTTTTTTCTCTTCATTTTCTCTCTTCTCTTTAATTTTTGAGCTTGACTCTTTAAGTTTCAAAGTAGTTATTTAAATTTCTTTAAAAGGTTAGATCTATATTCATATGATTACTATTAGTTTTATTTAAAATAATTTATAAAATTAGTTTTTTTTTTTAATTTTTTTCATCAGATAGATTTGATCTCTATTTTTTTAATTATTATTTTTTTTATGATGATTTTTATTTTTTTTTATAATTTCATTTTTTTTCAGTTTTTTATTATCATATTTGATCATCATTTTTTTTGTTGCTATTTTTTTATTTTAATAAATTTTTAAAATTAATTGTTTCTGCTTTTATCTTTCAATATTAAATTGATTGGAAATTAAACTTCTTGATTGAACCCGAGGCTAGCATTTTATAGGTTGCAAGTTTGAGAGATTAATTTAAATTTAAAAAATTCACTTGAGTTTACTTTATTTATTTTTTACTTTTTTTTAAGCTCATATTTTGTTTAGTTTTATTATTCAATATTTATCTAATTGGAGATTAATTACTGTTATTTTTTATTTGTTTTTTATAGAATTTTTTATTAATTTTTAAAATGACTTTAGTTATTTTGGATTTTTTTATTTGTTAAATTTATAATATTTGTTAAAATAAATATTATTTTAATTAAATTAAATTGATTGATTAATTAAATATAAGTCTAGGATACTCACTATATAATATTTTATTTGATTTACTTTATAAATCATTGTTATGAGAGCACATACGATTTCTTTTAATGTCATCTTATAACTTTTAATGGAGGTATTAAAATTATTTTTGTGAACTCTCTCTAACAATAGAGCAGTATTATGATAAAATGATAGTGTCGAAGCTTTTTTTTGCTTTTAAGAATGATAGCAGCAATTCATTTTTAATAATTATTTTTTATAATTTTATTTATTTATTTAATGTTGAAATTTTTTTAGTCATTATTAAAACAACAACTTTCAATGAATTCAGTCAAGTTGACAATTCTACTCTAAGAAATTATTATTATTATTATTTTGTCAAACCAACGTTGCTTGAATGTTGTTTTTACTTTTTATATTAGAAAACAAATTACATGTACAGTAGCATAACATGGGTCACCCAATTAGCAACATTTCGCGAGGATGAAAAGGGGATTCGCTGCACAAATTGTGTGCCCAAGTTAGGATGATAATTAACCAAGTCAACGGGAGTGAAGCCGAGGGGTGAGAGAACCATTCTAGATCAGTACCTTGATTTTTTTATATGCACGTAATTTTATACTATACTTGGGCTAAATTGATTTTACAAAAAAAACGGCGTAATTAATTAAAAATAAAATAAAAAAGCATACTTAATTAAAAATATTAAAGGAATAGCACAATTTAAAAAATTAAAAAAATAACACATTTACATTGGGTTGTTTTTAATTAAAATTGTTTCGACCCTGTTATTCCTCCAATATTTTTAACAAACTATGCTGAAAACCAAGAATAGCCAGCTAGATTTGAGCAAGACTTTATTACGGGAATTAATTGTAGCAACGCCGTCTTTGAACTGGGAGGAAACATTATGACCCTCGTCTGTTTGCCCAAAAAAGTGCGAGAACAGTTATACAAGTGTTCAATGTTGTCTTAAAGAGCCCATTTGCAGACATATATTACCTCCCTGCGCTTGCGATATACGTTCACCGATCATCAATTGGTCACCGTGCCAGTGGAAACAACATGGGCCTAATTTATTTCAGAAAAAGAAAAAAACGTGGACCTAATTTGTACAGGAAGTTGATAATTTTTTTTTACGTTGAAAATTTATTGATTTACCTCTATAATAATAAAAAATGAATGCCTTTTATAATTTTTTTTAAATAGTTAAATTATTTTAGTAATTTTAAAAACAAAATCAACATAACTTTTTCATAAATTATATTTTTTTTTTATTTTAGTTTTGTTGCCGCGTTTGAAAAATCTCTTTAGTCATTCCATGATAAAACAATGGATGCACCAAAGACGCTTCTAGTTTGATATTTTTCTCTATTCTCGTTAAATTAAGTGTCAATCCTCACAAAAAAATTTGAATGTTCTATTAAATTATAAATATTTTTAAATTTTATTCCTGATAATTTTTTAGTTTTTTAAGTTTGGTTTTTATTATTTTTATTGTTATTTATTTTATTTTAAATTATTTTTTAAAATTTCTTTAAAATATTTTCATTCTCCTTAAGTTTGTTATATCAAATTTGATTATTGTTTTTTTTATTATTGAATTGAGTTTAGAAAAATGATTTTTTCTTTTATTTAACCTTATATTTTTTCATTTTCTATCATTTTTTTAAATTTATTTTTTTTTAATTTTTATATTATGCCTTCTATTCTATGTGATTATGATTAAAGTCGCTACTTTCAAAGCTTTACAGGAGATTATTTAAAAAAAATAATTTATTTCAATTTTATTTATTAAAAATTAATTTTTATATTTTTATATATTTTTTTATTAGATTATCTTGACCATATGTTTATAATAACACGATTAAAAAATTAATTAAATTGATTTATTTTTTTGTTACTTTTTTAAATATATTTTTCCATTCTTTAATATTACATTATTCAATAATTAAACTTTATATTTTTATTTAGTTTGTTTTCAAATATTATTATCTCAATATCGTGATTAAGTATTTTAAATATTATTTTATTTTCATCCTATAATATTTTATTTGTTAGGAACTAAGACTTATTTTTTATTTATTTTACTTTATATTAAATTATTATATTTTTATTTGATTTATTAAAAATTAATTTTAAATTATTTTTTTTACGGGACCATCCCATTCCCATAATTATAGAGTTTGTGAGTTTTTTATACCCTGAATACATTCACGACAGAATCTTTATATTTTTTTATTAATATTATTTACATCAAAGATAAAAATATCAACCTTCAATACGGGACAGGTATTCAGTGTCCACTATTTTTTGCTGATTTGTACGTCGTGCCGCAATGGACGGTGAATTGGTGATGCTTTGGCCAATATTTTTTTCTTTTCCCTCTGTTGAGGGGTTAATTTTAACCTATTTAAATTAAATCCATCACGTCTATCAGGTCAACCACATATTATTCGTTTCAAAACTAAAAAAATACCATAAATGCTGTTTTTTTCCCCTTTCACGCAGAGGTTTTAAATCTAGTAATTCAAAAAAAAGAAGGGAAAACAACTCCTCAACCATCGTGTTATAGTGCAACTTCCCATGTCCATCCTCTGAAAAAAAATTAATTATTTACTATTAGATGGGGGACATGGTGGGAGGAGGCACAGTCAACGGGCACTTTTCTACACGTCAACAAACAACTCTTAGTTTCCTGCAGATAAATAACAACATAAGAAATCAAGTGGCTTTAAGTCTTTAGTAGAGACAGTTCTGCGTTTGAAATCACAGTGTGGAATCATGAAAGAATGTCGATATCAGCCAGTCAGTCGGTATCTTCGAGCTGCCTTTATTTCTTGCGTGTGTTCTAATTTGGGGGAATGAATTTCAATTATTTTTATTTCTGGGTGGGGATTACTTGACGTGCCTCGGTCGAATGTGGAGGAGTGGAGTGTAGGGTTGCCTATGTCACGCACAACAGGCCGATAATATCAGCATTGCGATCCTTCGGCCACTGCTTCTTCGACTCTTCCCCCCCCCCCCCCCTTNCCCCCTTTTTTTTTCCTAGTGCTGAGCTGGGAAATCTGTGATCTCAGGGCACCCTTAGCAAAAGCCATGTGTTCTACGCTTGACTTTAAGTTCACTGGATCTTTCATAACCACCATCACTTTGGTTTTCGCTGGCTGGCTTCACCGTGTCAAAGAAATCTGCACCGCTCGGGAGGTTTCATAAAATCCTTTTACTTATCCCATTTGGTCTTTTGTATATTAATTACGATGGATAAAGGATAGAATATGATATCAAAACATTTGATAATGACATTGTTTGAATAAATTTAATTCTGTACATATAAAAATAATTTGAAAAATAAAAAAAAATAAAACAAGCATTAACGACATGTCATTGTTGTTCTTCTAATAATCTGAAGAGAGAGGGACAACATCAATTTGAATAAAGTTTTCTTTTAAATCTGATCAAATTATTAAACGAGCATTTTTTTTTTGAAAAAATTCATTTTAAAACAACATTATCTATAGCTTTTAGATTAATGATTACCATCTGTTTAATAGTGGTAGATTTTAATTTGTTTGGCTAAATAAATGTCGCAGTGGCTATAAAAAGAGAATAATGGCTGAGAATAGCTTTGTTTAGAAAAATACAATTGTGGAAGATAAGCATATTCTACAATGACGATAGAGATGGTATATGTTAAACTTACGAAAATTAAAATTATAACAAGTTTAAGGTGCTGTTTTTTTTTAAAAAAAATCAAGATAAATATTATTTATTATTTTATAATCAATAAAAAAGTAAATCAAAGAATTAAACAATCAATGGAAATAAAAGATTATTTCAACAATTCGATGATCAAATATTTTATAATTTTTTTTATATATATGTTACTGTATAACTATATAAACTCTATAGAAATAGAAAGCAAATCATAAAATTATCAAATAATTTATTTGTCTTCTGCATCTCTCTTCTATTCTAAATTTATCATGAGATATGCTTGCAAAACGATAAAACTGAACCGCGGGAAAAGGGGTGCAAACGCCCGTGTTCCCCTAATCCACCTTCTCCCCGGGATACAATCAATCAATATTTTATTATCGGAGGCTGGGCACTCCAATTTGAACCGTGGAAAACAATGTCCACCGCGTCCATCCAGCAGGATTACAGCCTCGAAATCCAGGGGGCAGAAGCCCACAGCCATCATTCCAAGACTGAAAACTCCGATTCGGAATGACCATCTGACCGCATTCTTTAAGCAAAGACTAAAATTTGGATTTCAGCAATGTAGACTTTCCCATGTCCTACTGATCTCTTGATCTCCTACATCCATCCATCCATGGAGCATCCTCGCTCCAATTTTGGGTCTGCCTCTGAAGATTGTCGGTGGGAATGTGGGATGGTAATAACGAAACAAATGCCTGCTCGAAAAATTAAAAGAAAAAACAAAATCTATACAATGACATGTATCCACCGGTCCAAGTTAAATTCGAAAGGGCAGCAATAATTTTGGCACTTTCGAATGCCCACCTGATGAATTTCCATTACGTTTTCTCAGAGGTTGAATTTTTCATGAATAGGCATCTAATAATGTAAAATAAAATATTTTTTTATTTTTTTAAATTTATTTCTAATATTAAAACATCAAAACATTGTAAAAATAATTTAATTTTTTTTAAAATACTTAAAAAAAACAAAAGTACTCCCGTGATAATTTATTTTTTAAGGAGTTGGCACAGTGAACTTGGAGAAATCTGCGACGCCAATGTGAATCATGATTGAGAAGGAGAAGTTTCCCAAGAATAGTACTTTCTTGACGAGGACTGGATTCTCCGATTTGAACCGTGGAAACCAATGTCTAACGCGTCCGCGCAGCGGGGTTGCACACTCGTAAAGCAGCCACCTCTTTTTTTTTTAAAAAAAATATATTTTGTAAAATCAATCTTTAATCTAATGCAAAATATTCATCAACCTTGCATATATACACGAGAGCACGCAAAAAGAAAAAAAAACTTTAACATAAAAAACCACCGTAATATAACTTGGAATGATGTAATTAAAAAAAAAGAAGTGAGGTGGCCGAAATAAAAAAATTACAATATTTTGTGAGAGTTTTAATAGTCCAACATGGTAAATTTGCGTTCTGTTTTTACTGCTATGTAGTTATATTATTATGCCTTGCTGTCTTGGTTTGAATTCTACTTTATAATTAATGCCTATCGATTTGTTTTGACAGTGAGGAGCCTGGAAAAATGTAATGAGTTCAAGGAAGCATCTTGGAAAAAACAGAGATTAATTTTACGAAACAGTCCTTCGAGGGGCATTTCAGGTATTGAAAATAATTTAACACGTGATTAATGATTTTGTTTTTTGACGGAGTGTAGCGGAAAATTTAAGCATTAATAAAAGCTGAACTAAGAGGATATTGTATGAAAAATTTTATACAGAGTGTCATTTATGGAAAGTGAGATAGTAGACTGTTATCATCATTCAAATATACTATGTTATATGTAATTTTCAAAAATAATTAAGATTATAGAAAATAATAAAGTGTTTGGATAAGATTCTAGTGATTGTTATAAAAGAAGAAGCAAGATAAGAAAAGTCTTAAAAAAAAAAGCAAGTAAAAACATTTATATTCATAATAAAACTTAAAAGAAAAATTCATATTTTTTTCTCAATATTTAAAATACAAACTAGTAGCCTATTTATAGTGGAAAAAAATAAAAAATATTAAAGTATACTAGAAAATTCAAGTGTTATGAAAAATCGATAGACTAAACTCTGATAATAATGTAGTCTAAAATATTCTAATTTACATTCCGTATATATAATTATAGATTTTATAATTTTATAACACTTTTTCTTGAAAGACTTTGTGCTAAAAATGTGTCTCATTAAACCCTTATAAAGAAAAACCCAATAGAAAAAAAAATCTAAACGAAGAAAAAATAGTACAACATTCTTGTGTCATTTCTTAATACTTCAGAATTCAATATAAAATTTTATATAAATACTTTAAGATTCAATTCAATAAAAGATTTTACATAGATTCTCCAAGATTCACAAAGATATCAAATTATCTCGTTAGAACCTTTCCAAGAAAAACTCAATGGAAAAAAAAACTATTCAAAGGAGAAAAAAATACAATTTAAATTGACTTCACCTCAAAAATACATGTCTTATGACAAATCTTTAAGATAATGCATTTCAATATTATAGTTAAATTTCTTGAAAGTCAAGGCTAATAAAGACTTTATAAACAAGTCTATTAAATTATCACCTGATCTAATTTATTTGATATCAATTTTTCCTTTTTCTTAGAGCTTGTGTGTATAAAAAATCTTAGATGAGATATATTTTATTTTGTCTCCTTTAATAGAGCCTCTTTTAAGTTGAATGATGTAGATATCATTATCTTTAAATAATATTATAGGATTATTTTTAATGATTGACCGTTCATATTTTTCTTTTATATGATAGATAATCTACCCTTACCATATACATTCTCAACTTATTTTTATGAATTGTAATAAATTTTTAATGATTTAATGAAATAGCCATCAATATTTGTTTAACAAATATCTAAAACATCACAATACCTTTATATGTAAATATATAACTTGTTTGTAATTTCTTGTTGTGCTTTAGGCAATAATTTTTCTTTTTTTAATGATAGAAAAATGTTCTCATCAAAATAATAATCTTAAAAACATCACTAGTTAAAGATTTAGGAAATCTAATAATAGATGAAAAATCAAAACCAACATGAATTTTTATTTTACGTTATGGACTCATTTTATTCCTTTATAGGGGACATTATAGTCACATATACCGCATAACTAAAAATTCATAAATAAAATATATTTAGTGTATATCAAAAATAAACTGCAAAAAAAAATATTTATGGTGAGCACTTGGTCTAATTCTAACCAATGATATAGTGTGTAATATAACATATCCCAAAATATATGTATGCAATGTTGATTTTATAAGTAATGGTCCAATAATAAATTAAAAGTATTTTATAAATGATCATATTAAACCATTTTAAACATGTAGATAAGCAATAAGATGTTCGACATTAATTTTTATAGAAGTGTAAAAAATATCAAATACTTGAGAAATAAACTCACTAGCATTATTCAATTGAATTTTTTTGTTTGGATAATAAAAAAATCACATGTATAGTTTGATAATTCATGTTATTAATTTAACGAATGCAACATTTTAAGTAGAAAGTAAATAAACATTTGATCATTTATTTGATGTATCAATTAATACTCTAAAATATCTAAAAGGTCTGTATGGTGGATAAATAGATTCATATATATATCTCTTTGAATTCTTTCAAGAAAATATGGCCATTCTATAACAACCTCTTTGATGGAGAGGTGGATGTTAAAATGACAATAACATGAAGTTTTTTTTTTTAAAAAAAAATCATTCCTAATTCTTTTATAACTCTTTAAATTAGTTCAAAACTTTATATAAACTGAGGCTGATTAAAGCCCATCCAGGAAGAAAATAAAGGAAGAAAAAAAAAGATTGTCCTATTAACTTAATTTATTGTGCTCATGTTCATTACCTGGATTATAATTTTTTTGGGTTAACCCTAATTAATATAATATATCATTGTCTTTTCATTTCACACACTATTTTTTTATGATTTAATCTTTGGATAGTCTGCTATTCCGCATTTAAGCTTGATAATGTGAGGGTGAGGCAGTTGTTAAAATGACAGCAACATAAAGTTATTTTAGAGACAAATCTTTAGCTGAACAGGGTAATCATGTCACCTCTTAACCTGCTATGTTGAACAAGCCACACAAGCTTCTTTTTTTCCTTGTATTTATTAACACAAGATGGTTGATTAATGTTATATAAAATACAAGTCAAGCTTTTAATTCGCATTTTATATTTTTTGTTATATGCATAAAAATTTAACGATGCTCAAAAAGTTTTTTATGCAATAATTGGATTTCTAACCTGACTCTTAGTAAAGCAAAAGCAATTTCTCCTAAGTCTAGTTATACTAAAAACTAAAAAAAGTTGAAAGTAAATTTAACTATATATGAACAGTTAAAAATAATAATATATTTCTTTCACCACTTTAGATCAAATTTATGTCTTAGCTCAAGTGGTTAAGTTGTAAAGTAATTTCAAGGTTGCAATTTGTCTTTTAACAAAAGGGAACACTCTATTATCTTTACAATTTGTATTTTTTTCTTTTTAATAAATATAAGGGGTGGACAATCTTTAAATCAAAAAATAAAATTATCGATCCATTCACATGGCCATGGTCATTAGATGCATGCATGTCTATCTTATTACTAGCAAGCCAGTTAGTGGGCCTAACCCTTTTGTATTTTTTTTTCTTTGTATTCATTTACTCTTTAGTTTTATCATGGTTTTAAAATATTATTATATTTTTTTAATTGATATTATTTTTTCAATTATTATGTATCTAATATAAAAATAATAATACTAATAAGAAATTATTCATGAAAATTCGATTCAAATTCTTTTTTATTCTTAAATTTTTTAAATAAATTTTAAACTTGATTTTATCATATTTAAGATTTGTTTTAACTTTTATCACAAATAACATATCAACATACTATTTTAATATTTTTTATAAGCTTGTTTTTTTTTAAAAAAAAGAAAAAGAAGAAGAAGCAATGATTCTAGTTAAAAATATTGTGTTCACTAAAACAAATAAGAAATACTTTAATAGAAAAATTTATCATGATGAAAAATAAAATTGAAAACAATTATATTTTTATAGTTTAACAACAATGTCAAAAAATATAAAAATTTTTGCTTTTAAATATTTTAAAGAAATAAATACTTTTAAAAAATATACTGAAACACAGTATCACACACTAAAAATTCAATTTTAATGCTTTTCACTAGCGGAACTCGTAAACAAACATATTCTTATCATAAAATTAAAACTTTGGAAATCAAATGCCGTTCGTTAACTGTAATAGAAACGAAAAATTCCGCTACTGAATAGTTGCATAACTCGTAAAATAAAATAATCAAATTCAACCCCCTTGTTTCCTCCATAATTCCCGCCATTTGACACCTATTTTTTATTTTTTTTTACATGAACTCGCACCTTTTTAACCTTTGATTCTGTAATGTAGAACTAGTAAAAGGCAAAAGGCAAGAACCAAAACTGAAATGGTAATTTCTGCATTTAAGCGGTAAGAATATACAGGCTTAGCCACACTGTACACACAAATGCTAAGAAAAATAAAATAAAAATGGTGTGTATTTAATGGTGGTCAAACATGGACAAAAGGAGGGTAGAGTCTACAGAGAGATGCCATTGCCATCACTCTTTCCCTCTCTCTGTATAAAGTTGGATGTGTATGCAGTTAGTAGTTAGTGTAGACAAAAGCAAAAGCCGGCTTCGCTCTTCTTACGTTCGATGCTCTCTCTCTCTCTCTCTCTGCCAACAATTCCTCGCCTCACCAGCAAGCAATAACACACACTCAAGAAAGTTTTTTTTTTAAGAAAATAAAGTCTCTTTATATTCCCCCTCTGCTATTGCTATTGGTGTTTCTTCAACTTGTCGATTCCATTGCTTTGTCGTTTTGACTCGTGGGATAGAGAGAGAAGTTAATGTTATCCTAACTACCAGAGTTTCATTCCATGTTTCTTTTGATGGGATTTTGGTGAAACATATATTCAAGCAAAAACAAAAAAGAAGAAGACAAATGGGTTTTTAGAGTAATGAAATTCTGATTGAGTTTCGGATTGCATCTCTGAGTTTTGAAGGATTCGTGAACCGCTTTGTTATTGGATTTCTGGAGATGGGTTGTTTTTCTTGTTTTGATTCAAGAGAAGAAGAGAAGCTGAATCAAGAGAAAAAATCTGTTGATCTAAAGCCAACTCTGCCTCCAGTTTCTTCTAACATTTCTAAGTTGTCTTCTGGTTAGTTATTATTTTTTTTCTCGATAATCAATTTCTTTGCTTTCTTTGAATTAGTTGTTTCTTCATTATTTATGTCATCGCTTGATCTGATCTGGTTACTCTCTGATTTTGATTTCTTGTTGATATCACAATAATGTACTTTTCCCTATTTTATTGCCAGTACTTGATCAAATCTTAGAACGATAGGTTTAAGATTGGTTCTGGTAGAATCCACTGGATTTTCATATTGTTTGTAAAAAGCGTTTCTTTCTTTAGTGAAATGGGATCTTTCGATCAATTTGAGCATTCAGATTGGATCTGATTGGAGATTACAAGGTTGGAAAGATTGGGGTTTTAGTAACTTAATTCATCTATCAATTTGTTCAGAAGCTAACTTAAGCTAAAATTCTTAGCATCGAGTCTCTCTGGAACTATCATCGATTGAAGGTTCAATTTGTGGCCCTTGCTATGCAACTGTTTTATTGATATCCCTAAATTTGAGGTCGTACATTCTTGATATTATTGAGTGCAGTCGAAAGTAATTGATGGTTATTGATCTAAGTTTTTTTTTTTTTAATGGAATTCACAGGAGCTGACAGGCTCAGATCAAGAAGCAATGACGGGCAATCCAAAAGGGAATTAACGAGTCCAAAGGATGCACCTGGTGTCAATATAGCTGCTCATATTTTTACTTTTCGTGAGCTTGCAGCTGCAACCAAGAATTTTAGGCCAGAGTGTTTCTTAGGGGAAGGGGGATTTGGACGTGTATATAAAGGACGTCTTGAGAGCACTGGTCAGGTAAATTCTTCTAATTTTTTTGCTTCATGTGATTAATACACCTGCAAGCACTGATTTAGACCCTCTCCTTTTTGTTGAAGAATTATCTTGCTTGAAATAATGAGAGGAATGAAAATTTGAAATTGGCATCACCACTATACAAAGCAAAAGCAAAAAATGAAGTTAGACATTGCAGAGTTTGAATTGGTCATGATGATCTTGAAAAATAAGAACATTACCACTGTAGAACAAAATGACCTTTTGTTCTATGATGGATGAATGTTTCTATGTATAAAAGTAACACAAACAGTTGCCAACCCCCGCTACAGAGCTAGGTACAACAACACTTCAGGATCCTTACAAAACAGATTTGAATTCGATACAAGATTGATTCCAGTATTTCACATGAAATTAAATTAAAGCCACTGGTCAATCGGATATATCAGAAAACAAGACTGCAAAAACTGTATCAGTTACTGCTATGTGATATATATGGTCTCTTAACCATTTGCATTTCTGAAGGCATAATGTAATTGAGATATATTTCCTTTATACCGTGGTTTATTTATCACAGCATACCTATCTGATCTACTTCATTCATAGTATTCACAGTTTAGCACTAGAGATCCATGCTAAATTGGTTTCTCCTTTACCCCAACTTAGATGAGGACAGGAATATCAAGTTATGAGGATTTGTCTTTTGACTATTACAATCCTTGAATTGGGCGACCAAGGATTTAAGTATTGTTAAGTCACCAATAGATGAGCGTGGTTGTTATACTCTTTGTGTTGATATCAGAACCATGATAGGCTGACGCTATTATTCTAATGAGTCATCAAGGGTGCCCATTTAATCTTTAGGCCAGTTAAACATGGTCCAACCCAATAACGTAATTTTCTTTTAACTGACTTTGTATCCTTCCCAGGCTGCTGTTACTGCTTGAAATTGATAGTTTTTCAAGGGAAGACCAGCATATATGAAAGATTTTAACAAATTTTGTTCTTCCTCACATAAAGCATAAAATTATGATGTCGCAGTGAAAGTCTGGTGGGATTATGCTCAGGATATTCTTTGAAATTCATATTATACATCTGTGAACTAACAAGGGGACATTATTTTTTCTTTAAGAGGTGGAAATGATTGAGTGCTTTTCATTTCTCCTTTCTTCCTATTTTTCGCAGGTTGTTGCTGTCAAACAATTGGATAGGAATGGCCTTCAGGGTAATAGGGAATTTCTAGTGGAGGTTCTCATGCTGAGCCTTTTACATCATCCAAACCTTGTGAACCTGATTGGCTATTGTGCTGATGGGGATCAGCGGCTTCTTGTCTATGAATTTATGCCCCTGGGATCATTGGAAGATCACCTTCATGGTAACATTCCTCGCATTTCTAAACCTTCATTTTCGAATATTTATCACTATTTATCGTTTCTCATTTATTTGTATTATCAAGGGTTACTAGCTTCTTACTATTAGTGTTAAACTCAATCATTGAACTGTCACAATAAAATCACTGCCCAATGCTGAGCATCAAAGTGAAAAATATCCTAAAAGACAAATTTCAACGATTGGACTACCTAAGAAGCATCATGACTGATGTCATAGAGAAGCTGAAGTTAAGGTTGGTTAAAGCAAAGACAAGAGCATGGTCATGTCAGTTAGGTTATTGGAGAATATACAACTAGGGACATTTTGGATGAATTATTGAAACATTTAGCTTTCGCCACTGATTATGGTTAGAGGAGGTATCATGATCTCTCTTTCTCATCTCTTTTCCTGGCTGGTGATGTTGATTTTCTTTAATGAAAAACTTAGTTGTGCATAAAAAGCCTAATGGTTGTTCTCTTGTCTTTCTGTTCTCCTCCCTTTTTTGGATTGATTGTACCATGATGATGCTAAAACATTCTGGTAGCTGAGGTGGATTTGATTGTCATTTAGATCACATTATAGCCAGTGAAAGTGTAATGTCTATCATCATAGAACTGAGACATTGCTTCAATAGCTGCTGTAAATTAGTTACAATACTTGTGTTTGACCGGTGTAAAATTATGCTTGAATAAGTTAGTTTAGTTGTAAACAGTTATGTTGATTTCTGAGGCAATGCTCAAAATAAATACAAGGTCTGTATTCATTTTCTTAGTTGACTTTCATTTTTGAGATATTAGAAGGTGGAATTCACTGTTCTGTGATCGTCATTGTCTAATCATTCAAATAGATAGATTAATCGTCCACATTAATATTTTGAATGAATACTTCAAAGATCAAAGATTGTGTCAGTTTTAATTTGAATAATTTGGAATAGGAAAGTAAAATTTACAAGGGACAAGTCTCATTGGCAAATAAGAATGCAGATATTGATATTTGAACACAGTAGGCTATTAAGATATTAAAGCACTGAAGCACTCAAAGGAAAATGAAGTGTCATGCTTGAGATTTTAGGATAATGTTTGATTGAAGTTAATGCTTGGTGTATGTGTACAATTCTCGAGTTGCTTTTCATTGTACACATTTGCATATTTTTTGTCAACTAAATTACAAATTGCTGAAGGGAAGGAGTGACTATTAATTTTATTTAACTCACTAGAAGTTGATGGATTCTTCTGCAGACCTTCCACCTGAAAAGGAACCACTAGATTGGAACACAAGAATGAAGATAGCTGCAGGTGCAGCCAAAGGCTTAGAATACCTGCATGACGAAGCAAGTCCTCCTGTTATTTATAGGGATTTCAAGTCATCCAACATATTACTTGAAGAAGGATTTCATCCAAAGCTTTCTGATTTTGGGCTTGCAAAGCTTGGCCCGACCGGGGACAAGTCACATGTTTCCACCAGGGTTATGGGTACTTATGGTTATTGTGCTCCGGAGTATGCCATGACTGGACAATTGACTGTAAAATCTGACGTCTACAGTTTTGGGGTAGTGTTCTTAGAGCTGATTACTGGTCGTAAAGCCATTGACAGCACTCGACCACATGGAGAACAGAACCTCGTGACATGGGTAATAATCTTTGACGATTCTGAAGTTTACCCCATTCTTTATTGTCTTGTTGTCCACGTATTTCCAATGCTCATTTAATAATTGTGAATTGACGAAGGTTCTACAATTATGCAGACACGTCCATTATTCAATGATCGTAGGAAACTCTCAAAATTGGCAGACCCACGACTTCAGGGACGTTATCCAATGAGAGGACTCTACCAGGCTTTAGCTGTGGCATCCATGTGCATCCAGGAGCAAGCTGCTGCACGTCCTCTCATTGGGGATGTGGTCACCGCACTTTCTTATTTAGCGAACCAGGCATATGAACCTAATGGTCATGGCTACAGAGGTTTGGGGGACAGGGATGAGAAGAGACGTAGAGAGGAGAGAGGGGGACAGTTATCAAGGAATGAGGAAGGCGGAGGATCTGGACGGAAATGGGATTTGGATGGGTCTGAGAAAGAGGACTCGCCAAGAGAAACTGCTAGGATGTTAAACAGGGATTTGGATAGAGAACGAGCTGTTGCTGAGGCCAAGATGTGGGGAGAAAATTGGAGAGAGAAAAGACGACAAAGTGCTCAAGGAAGTTTTGATGGCAGTAATGAATAGCAGGCAATAATAGTAGTAATAATGCCTGGCATCATTTTTCCTTATTGTCTTGTTTCCTGCACTTCATAACCACCGAGTAAAGAAGAAACTTTGGAAATTTAAGCTTTGCTTGGACTGTCCATCCAGACAGCTGCTTGTAAGGAATTTGATGCCGATTTCTTCTTGAGACTAGTGTTACCATTTTCTCTTCCCGTTGTTTAGTTCCCTTTTCGTTGAAACATAGAGCAAGATGATGATGATAACGAAGACAAGCATATTCTGAGGGTGTACATTATCAGCTAGGAGAGCAAGAAAAGAACAAGACGTGTTTATAAAATTTTGAGAGTGAGGACGTCTGGGACGTGTTCTTTTTGCTCTTGTAGGTCCCTTCTGAGAATGAACATTTCTGCTGTCTGTATTCCTGGACAAGGTTTTACCGAGTAATTAATGTAATTTTATCAACTAATTGATGTGGTAATCTCTTGATGAATGCTTGCATTTAAAATATTTGTTTGTTAAGGTGAAAAAGATTAAACACAACCATTTAACAGAGAAGATTGTTTTTCCCTTGTTAATGACCACTTTACCAGAGCTGCTTTTTCCCGTTCTCGCATGCTATGTTTTTTATTTTTATTTTTATCAATTTAACTTTTTAATTTTATTTTTTAATATTTTATTATTTTAAGTATAGTGTTTTATTTTTCTAGGTTATATAACAATCTTATCAATTTATTATTTTTTAATTTCAACTTTTAATACTAGATTTATTAAAAGTGAAGCTTTATAATATTTTTTTTGATTTTTTTATGGATTTTTTGATTTATAAAAGGGTTTCATATTAATTTTGATTCATTTAATTTTTTTTAATTAATTTTTTATTTTATATTAATTAAAAATTAAATTATTTTTTTCAGATTTATTTACATGAGATTATCTCGATCTTATGATTAGGATTATAAGCTTAATAAATTAATATCGCTTAACTTGAGTAATTTTTTATTTTTTTAATATTAGATTGATTATGAATTAACGTTTATAATTTATTTAGTGTTATTTTCATCTTTTATCTATACTCTGGTCCAGCTGCACGATGTTTAATCAAATATGGATGTCTCTCTCATGTTGCATTAGATGACCGGGGATCTAACTCCAGGGGGTTGGTTTAGAAATTAATAAAAACAAGACTCTTTATTTTTATATATTTTTTTACTGGAACTTTGGGATCAGTGTCCATAGAAACTGTAAGATTTCTGTAAATATATTAAAAAAATATGAAAAAAGTGTTCTTTTAAAACATCTAAAAGAATTTAATGCAGTATTGAAGCAAAAGAAAGATAAAAAAAATTAGAAGCTACGGCGATAACGAAACAGAATTCATGAACATAAGATCACATGAATATGGGTTCGCAAGATGCTACGAGCCAGGCAGCCAGCAATTTCAATAAAAACAAGCCTAATCTAAGCTCCACTGTCTGTTTCACCAAGCACTCTCGGTCAAGTATATTGATGTGGAAGATAAAAACATACAAAATTAACATATAGAAGTCTTCCCGCATACACAGGGGAGAAGCGGGAAGCTTTTGATTTATACATCCCTTATAACAGGAGAGAAGCGGACACGTCCCGCTTATACGGAGTGTACAACATGAAATTAATGCTACTTGCTGGTAGGGGATCGATGGCATGACATCGTATGATCATTAGGGAGGAAGTTTGTATCAAGGTTATAATAAATAAATACATGTATATCAAACTGCACATTCATTTGATTGGAGCTTATCCTGTGAAGCTTCCATGCTTTTCTCATCCTCCTTAGACTCCTCTGTCTGGTCATGCTCCTCAGCATCCCCATTCAAGTCAGGTTTCGCATCAACCGGATAAATTTCAGGGCTCCCTACTGCGCTTAACATGACAATACTCTTTAAAGCTGGCGGCTTCTTTTTCTCTTCAACTTTCTGTGCATTCCTGTAGATCCCATATAGCACCATCTGAAGTAACCCCAAGATGAAGCCCAAGATGTTCGGAAGCTGCAAGTTCACAAGGAAATAAAGAATCAGTTGATGGCTGAGCTGAGCTGAGCTGAACTGAACTGAAATAGGTAGATATTTCGTCATTTTGAAGTAATGCATGGAAATTACTTACAGCGACACACAAGTCCCTGAGTAAAAGGCCATAGGCAAACCACATGACCGCGCTCAAAGTAAGGAAAAATGACAGGGTGAACGGCATAAACTCTACGCTCTTTGTTCGAATTACTTGTTTCTACAAAAAAAACCCGGTAAACGATAGATGAAAAACATGAAGCTAGCTATGATCATGAACTCGCATCTCGGTCCAGATGTTAAAACTCACCAGGATGTTTAAAGGTGCTGCAAAGACGCACACAGACAAGGCAACACAAAGCCAACCAAGAACCTTAACACGTACTGAGCCGCTCACTAGAAAATGTGCAAGGAGAAGGATCAAAGAGAACAACCCCATGTTCATAGAAATAAACAGTTTGATTGTTGAGACCTGCATCCGAAGATTTCATTCCTATTATTAATCTGGATTGTTAATTGTAAGTTAAACCTTGAGTTTCAAATAAAGCAATGATAGTAATCGATAAAGGTATATATATACCCTGCTCTCTCTTGTTGCATAAACAATATAGATGGCAATGTAAGTAGTCTCTATGAGACATCCAAATGAGTTGATGGTGACAAGAAGAATTGTATCTTTTTTAAGCATTGCATAGTAGAGCCAAAGCATAGAACTGAACAATGCCATGAGATAAGGCAACGATTGGAAATCTTCTGTTGATTTTTTTTTTAAAATTCGGATGAATGTTGGCCTGCAAAAAAAAAAAAGAGTTTCCTTACTATTCCGTCATCGAACTTCATAATCAAGAATGAAGAAGAACACATCGAACTTATAAAGCTAGAGAAAACGCCCTGCACTTACACTGGAGCCAAGTACACCATGGTTGAAATAATGTTTCCTGTCATCAGGCAAAAAAGAATTTTATTGATTTGTCAGTTAGTCATCGATAAAAATAAACAACAACATGAATCAACATTTTGATGTAATAAAAATAATGAATGGGAACACAATCGGGATTGACAAAACAAAAAAAAAATTCATGCTTTCTTGTTTTAAATTTTCTGCAAGGTGGCGAGAAGATATCTCGATAATCTCCCCTATTTTTTGCAAAGGCTAGTTTCTCTAGAGGAAAGGAGTATAGGTAGAACGTAACTTTATTATGACGTTCATATCAAGTAGAAGAAGTAAGGATCTCTAGGCATTATTGCAAACGACTATCTAGAAACCAACTGCATGTATGATGTTATGTCTATATACCTAGAATGCCAAATGTGAATGCCAAATGGAGAATGCTCGTCACTGCCATCTTTACTTCCTCCTCGATAAACCAAAAAAACACCAAAACACAATCTGATCTCTCAATATATGATAAACAGGAGAAGCTGAGGGTCTCAAGCAGAAGAATCCCCTGCGTTCTGTCAGAACATTTCTAGCTGACTAAAACCCTCTCTCTCAATGATCTCGTGAAAGCAATTGGAGCGGATGGAAAGCTAGAATTTTGCGCAGCCTTTATATACACAAAAATAAAATAAAAAATTCACACTGTTCATTCTTGTTGCGTGACAGGTAGAGAATTTGTAGGTGACGTAGCCCATTTCATTCTGCAGAATTACGTTTGTATTTGTAATTCTTTATTGTTGTTTTTTATAATATTTTATTTTAAAAATAAATCACACAAGAAACTGTGGTGTTTATAATTCTTGTTTTTGATATTAACATATTAAAACAATAAAAAATCATAAAAAACTAATTTAAAATAATAAAAATTTATTTTTTAAATGTTTGAT
Organism: Populus ilicifolia; assembly: GCA_015708895.1. Classification (NCBI taxonomy): domain Eukaryota; kingdom Viridiplantae; phylum Streptophyta; class Magnoliopsida; order Malpighiales; family Salicaceae; genus Populus; species Populus ilicifolia. The sequence continues at coordinate 690,919 of SRLM01000435.1, forward strand.
TATCTTATCCCACTTAATCTCCTCCTCGCATGCCTCCAATTCACACTATCTAAGTGGCATGTATCCACAAAAAATTAATCTCTTCTAAGATTTTAAAAATAAATTACACAAGAAAGTATATAGTGTTTGCGGTTTATTTTTTATGTTAGCATATTAAAATAATAAAAAAAATATTTTAAAATTATAAAAATTAATTTTTTTAATATGTTTAACTCAGACATGAAAACAAACGGTCACTGCATTTCCTTATCCCACTTACCCTCCTCCTCGCGTGCCTACAATTCACACTACTTAATGGGCGTGTATCCAAAAAAGTTAATCTCCTCTAAGATTTTCACCAAGAGATGTTTCTCTTTTCTTCCTTTTTTTTTTTTACATGGCTAGGTACTAATTAATCTATAAGTTCATTTATAACTTAATTATTTTCCTCTATTTTATTTTTCAATTTATTTTGATTTTGTATTTATAAAAATAAAGAAAAGTAAAAAAAAAAAGAAAAAAGAAAGGCATGATGAAAAGATAGGCAATAAAAAGATATTTTTTTCAAAAAATATTATTAAATTAAGTACGATCAATACTGATCAAACAACAATTCACACCAATTAATGGACATGTATCCAAAAAAAAAAAATCTCTTCTAAGATTTTCATCGAGAGATGTTTCTCTTTTAATTCTTTTTTACATGGCTAGGTACTAATCAATCTATAAGTTCATTTGTAACTTATTTATTTTGATTTTTTATTTATAAAAAATAGAAGAGTAAAAAAAATAGTAGTGCATGATGAAATGATAGGCAATAAAAAGATATTTTCTCCAAAAAAATTATTAAATTAAGTACGATCAATACACCAATTAATCAACTAACAATTCACACCAATTAATAGACATGTATCAAAAAAAAATTAATTTCTTCTATGATTTTTACCCGAGATGTTTCTCTTTTAATCTTTTTTTTTGCATGGCTACTACCAACTAATCTATAAGTTCATTTCTAACTTAATTATTTTTCTCTGTTTTAGTTTTTTAATTTATTTTGGTTTTGTATTAATAAAAAAATAGAAAATTAAAAAAAGAAGTATTTCTGATAATTCTAAGGTAAGGTTTCCACGTTACTAACATACAGCAAGGCTATCCCCGATTGCACAGCTTTTTTGGCGGTTATATTCTTTTTAGCCGTTTCCAGACCTCCTCTGATAATTCTTCTTCTCTTCTTGAATTCTCTAAACAAAAAGAAAAAAAAAGCACGCATTGCCACGTCAGCATGAGTTGTAATAATTTCGTTTTTGTTTGAAACGCGCTAGCGTCCATGCGCGCATGTTTTTATTCATGATGGAGGGGATATTTGTCTTGTTTTTCTCCTTCAAGCCGCCATCTGTTCTTGCAGTTGTACAAGGAGAAAGCAAAGGGCAAAAATATTTGACATGCCTATTTCATAAATATCAACGATTCTCTTCTTCTTCTTCTTCTTCTTCTTTTGGAGGGTAATATATATGTTATATATTTAGGTGGCCTTCAACTGCCAATCTATGGCTCTTGCCAAAGCTTAAGATACTTTCTTAATCCACCCTTGTATTGTTTATTTCTTTTTATATAAATCTTGATATTTACAGGTTCTCCTTAATCTAATTAAGCAGGGTTGATCCACTAAAAAAATAAAACTTTTTTAATAATGATATGTTTTGTTTACAGAATTTAAACTCAAAACCTTGTTTAATTGAAAGAAGCATCGAAGCATGAAAAACCAATTATCAATATCGTTTAATTTGATTAGCCGTAAAAAGGATTTGGGGTTTAATAATTTATGATATGTTTAAAAGTGTGGTTGTGATAACTTTTTAAAGTATTTTTTATTTAAAAATATATTAAACCTTGTTTTTTATTTTTAAAAGATTATTTTTCATATTAATGTATTAAAAAAATTCAAAAATATAATAAATATTAATTTTTTTAAAAAATAAAATTCTTAACGATACAAGTTGTACCGTGCTCCTAGAATCTTTAAAGGTTCATAGAATGAACCGAGGGGACCCCACTGTTGGTAATGATAATTTTCCTTGTAATAAAGAGAGGAGAGAGAGACAATGAAATCAACGGCTATTGTGTGTTTCAGTGAAGTCGTTTAATCCAGTGTTTTTGTCCCTTTTTTCAATTAAATGTACAAATGTACGTACGACCACTGTCCTTGTAATCAAACAATTATTGGTCTTCCGATTTCAATGATTAAAGGGACATAAAACCGAGCAAGAAAATCAATGACAAAAGAAAGGGTTCCCATCAGCGTTTGTATGGTATCTCTGCCTGACAACAGGGTGAAACAAAGCTGAAGGTGTGGGGGCTGATACCTGTTCCGTGAGGAATATCAATTGCTATGAGCAAATAACGCGTCGCCCATTTGGCACTGCTTGGAAATTGACAAACAAAAACGAGAAAATTTCCAGTAAGTAGGTAGATTACTTTCAACTTTAATGACAAAATAGTTTTTATAGATAAAGATTAAGGAAATGTTGTCTATTTATTGAGAAAATTATAATAAAAAAAAAGAGAGTATAGTTATGTATTGTTAATACAAACATGATTACTAAATAAATGAACATACAAGTGATAAATTATCGTTCATTAAACAAGTATTCACCATTAAATCATATCATGGATTGAGTAAGGCCGATTATGACATGGTTGTTGAATGGACAATAAACATTGTTAAATCCATGATAAAACCCCTTGATGATACAAGAAATCAACAAGTGTCTAAATTTTTACTTATTGTATTACCTTGAAAATACAAAGTTGAGTAACTACAGAATATGTGAGCATGCTTATTGCAAACTTATAATCGGTAGGGGAATGACTTCTACCACATATAGAGAACTTGGATATTTTTCAATTACTCATAAACTATAAAGATTATTCATATCTCTAAAGACTATTGAGCAATGACATAACAATCACATGATGTCAAAAAACGAGTCGTGGTGCACATATCCGATGGTTAAACCTGAAAACATTTTAATAAGATGCATCAGTAGTTTTCAATAAAATCAAAGAATACACACATTTTTTTAGGCTTATAAATGTTGAGGCTAACTAAATAATAACATCAACGATGAAATGGTCGATTAAAGTATAATTGTTTTAATGGAATCAGGTTTTCAAAACTCCTAAATGGAAACTAATGATTGATGCACGATTTAGAAAGTTCAAGATTAGTATTAACTAAAATATTTTTTTTATATTAATTTGATTAGTTTATTAATATTAATGAACTAATTCTTTAATAAATTTGAGTTGCGAGGAAAATTTTTACTAGGATAAGGCTAAAAACATTGTTGCAAGGAGCAATGGAGAGAATCACATTATAACTAGGAAAGAATGAAAACAAAGTAAATATTTTTTATCCAAATATTAAAATTTTATTTTTGACTTAATAATCAATAATTCATTTCTACAATATAGATTGTGTGATTTTTGGTACAAGACTAAAAAAACCAAAAAATATATATTAAAAAAAAGAGAGCTTCTAGGATTGAAAGATATGGCGGTTCAAAGGATTTCAAACCCTTGTATATCTCAAAAGTTGTATAGATAAAATGTATTTAACATGTGGAGTCCGATCATTTCATGTAACGCTCATGATTTAGTGCAGAGAACCAAAACATGCATATTCACGGTTCCATTACCATGCATACCAGTGAATCCATTTTATTTTTTTTGCATGTGAAATAGATAATAAGATTCTTTTTTATTACATCTATTTTTTTAATTGTTGTTTTATATGAATATGTTTAACCAACAATATTTTTTTATTACAGGACACGATTCTTTGACACGAACCAAGATCAATTGAGCTTTTTGTGGAAACATATGTGTGAAATGATAACTATCATAAAGGGGCTGGTGCAACAGCTCTTGAATAGCCGAGCTCAATATTTTATGGCATGCTGGATTTCAACAATTTCTTTTCTTTAGTTATTATTTTATTGAATTTGATGATTTTTTTTCAAGAAACATATAACACCTAGTTACAGAAAAGATACAAGATTTTTGACCCATTCAAAACTATAATTAGAGGAAGGATTGCAGGTGAACCTGATAGAAATCGGGTTTACGATATTTTAAACGCTACAAGTGAGGACTTGTTGATGACCCAAAGTGTTTCAACTATATGATGCTAGCAATTGTTTTCAAGAATTCAAACTCAGGATTTTAATGTGATTTTAAACCAAATAATTAAAGTTTGGACAACCTACTTTGTTGTTAAGATAGAATGACTTAGTGTTGAAACGACTAAACTTCAATTATTATACATGGAATTAAAATCATAGATAAGTAGTACATGCTCTCTCTATTATTGCCTTTCTATTCATGACAAAGACTCATCTCATTCTCCTTTTCCTCCTGTTCATTCTCTTCTAAATGAATTATATTTAAACTGATAAATTTTTAAATCTATAATGAATATTTTATTTGTATTTTAATTTAATTTCTTTAAATTATTTTCTACTCGATTTATTAGATTTAAAAAAAATCATTTTAGTAAAATTATTGACGGTTTTATAGATGAATTAAGTTCGTCAGTATATTTTAGAGAGTTTGAAAAGAATTAATGGAAGTGTCATTATCACTATTTAATCACCAACAAAATTAATTTTTTGATAATATTAAAAAAATTACTAATGAAATTATAGATGATTTTTTTTCTAGTGGCATATAATATTTACCAATAAAAATATTTACGGAATAAAATGAATATTTTTAATATTTTACATGTTGTATTATAAATAGAATGACTATCAAAACAAAAATCACTGAGAATATATATATATATATGTATGTATGTATGTATGTATGTATGTATGTATGTATGTATGTATGTATGTATGAGCTCATCTTTAAAATTCATGCCGACAAAATCATTATTTAACAATCGATGAATTATCCCTTTAGGAAAATGTAAAATTCTGGTAGTAGTGTGCTAGTTATTGATGATTTGTAGACATCCATCTCCGATAATGATTGAATGTATACAGTAGCTAGCTACCTAGGCAGAATTGTTAGAGGATGTGATCCGTTGGCTAACGTACTTCAATTTCACTGGAAGACAACCTCAGATCCTTGCTAGCTATGTGCGTTTTTAAGTGTGGCCTTGTTCTTCAATTTCTTCCGTTGGTTTTAGCCACTTCATCACATCATCATGGTGATAAGAGGTCAGGTGGGGTAAGTAAACATGATGATCATGACAAATGCATTTCTTGCAGCTGCGGGAACCTTAAGTGGATGTTTACTGGATTCATTTAATAACATTTCAGCAAGCTCAACGGATGAAGATATGCTTTTTTAGGCGATATAAAGCCGAGCTCCCCACCTTCAAATCAACTTCTTATCTCCGTGTTTCTGCTGACAAAAGTTCTAATGAAGTGGAAATCGCTTGATTGCGCGCGAGCTGAAGATAAATCTTCAGTAGCCCTTTAACCTGTGCTGCGTTTCAACTCACTTAGTGATTGGCACGTCATTCTTTTTTTACTTTTCACTGTTGAGTGAATCCTCGGAATATCACGAACTACATCGATCTTGAGGGGACCAATCAACCGCATTAACTCAAATTCTCAACCATTGAATAGCAAAATTATCATTTAGAAATTGTATTTATTTAGTTTTTCACTAAATTTGATCGCGAAGGTTCTATGGTGTAGTGGTTAGCACTCTGGACTTTGAATCCAGCGACCTGGGTTCGACTCCCGGTAGGACCTCATCTCTTCTTTCATTTTAATTTTTCGAGAACTTTCTCGCAGCCCGAAAAAACCACAAAGCCAGAAATGGAGCACTACTATACTCTCCATATCTTCAAAAAATCCCCAAATCCGGGTGTTTTCCACTTCAAATCTCTACCGCCTATCTCAGTGCAATGTCTTATCACGTGACGTCCCCGCCGAATTCGCAATTACTCTCCTATCCCTCGCCCAAATCCCTAACGCGTTTGTCATCATCCTTCTTCTCTGGAATCGACATCAGAGCCCTAAACTCTATCACCAACGATTCTGGCGATTGTGGATTGTCAAAGAGAGGCTCTGACGAGACCTAAAGTTCATGCATGTCGCGATCACAGCGATCGAGCGATGCAGGAAGCCGATGATCGCTGCTATAGAAGGAGCGTTTATTGGTGGCTGTACTGATATTGTGATAGCCTGTGACATTTGGTTCCACAGTAAAGATGCTTTCTTTTTGGTGCATGCAGGAAGCTGGTTTGGGGTTAACGGCGGATTCGTGGACATTACAGAGGTTGTCGGGGATTGTTGAGCTTGGTAATGCAATGGAATTGGCCTTGACTGGTCTGAGGTTCTCGGGTCAGGAAGCCAAGGATTTGGGTTTGGTTTATCGGGTTTTTGGGTCTATAGGAATTGCATGATGGTGTGAGAATCACAGCAGAGGGTAATTTGGATTTTTCATTTGTTGGTTTTAGCTTTTACCGTTGCTAGCAGAGGGTAAAATTTTACAAGCAGAGGGTACTTTTACCGTTACCACCAGCTGTAAAATTTAGAAATTAGTCCAGTGGTGTGTATTTAAAACTCCCTCAAGCTGGGCAGGGCTGGGTCGGGTTAGGTTTTTCTTGGTATGTACATATGGGTGTACATAACTAATATTTAATTTAATATTAGTTGACTTGCATGGTTATTAAAATTATGTTCTTTCTAATTCATGATGCTATAATTGGCATGAAGTTGCTGACAGTGTCACTTACATGCCATTTTCAATTTACAGTCTTCTGTAAAATCGAAGTCATAAAAAAACTCTATCTTTGCCGAACAATAAATATTATTTTCAAGCTCTGCAAGTGATCAACCATCACTTTACACGTTAATTGAGACTATATAAATCTCACATCAACTCGGTATATTTAAGAGATATTTAATAAGTCTTTTAAAATCAATAGTTAAATCTAAAAAATAAAAGAATAACACACCCGAATTTGAAGTTCCCGTCCTTCCTTCCCGGCTGGTTCTCTGAAAAAGGCCGAGGCCCACTATAGAGGGACATGCTCTGTCAGGGGCCAAGCATCTTATACTAAACCGTTTATGTCCAGGACAGTCCTGAACCATCGATTGAAATTAAGAGGCCCCGCATGTTCCTGGAGCCCATGTCTAGCTGATCCATGTTGACAGCCCTCAAAATTTGATTCTACTTTTCCAAGATTACAGCCAGTTTCTTGATCAATGAATCAAGCCAGCAGTTGCATCTTGCACTGAGAAAAAGTGGTTGCCCAAGCAGAAACCGGAAGAGCAGGAAAAAAAGACCAAGCAAAGAAGGAAAAGTTTTGAAAGATGTAATGTAATATTCGCTTTTAAAGATGGAATTTGTACCATGGAGAGTTATAAATCTTTTATACGTTGAGGCTAGTTTTATAGGCCGCACCGGGCAGCAGATAGAATTTTAAAATTGAAAAGAAAAAAAAAAAGGTGGGGCTTTAGAGCCGCACAACCGATCTTCTGTCACCAGGCGCCGCCTTTCAAGCAAGACCTCATCGAGACGCTTCCAACACCACCAAGAAAGGCGAGATTCTGAGATTGGAGGAAGGTTGCATGTGTTACTTTTTTGTAGTGGCTTTTCTTACACGCTGGCATGTGTGTTACATGTATCAACTGATTTTTCCCTACCTGTTCTCTTCGATCCTTAACCTGGCATGAAGAGATCTAAATATTTGTTTTAGCTTCGAATTATCTTCAATTGTCTTGCACAGGTAAAATAAGATTTTATTTTTTCAAAACAAGCACTAAATAGGTGTTGGAATTTGAGAGCCCTGCGTGCGAAACAAATCATCAAGACTGAAGGCCAATCAACTCACTTGGCAAGGAATAAAAATGTCCGAGGGCCTTTTTTTATTTTTAGAAAAAAAAGGCGAAAGTGGAAGAAAAGGAGGAAGGGAGATGCTTATGAGCCTGGTTTTAGTTTTAGTGTTTTTGTTAATGTCAATGTTAATTGATAATAAAGCTAGCCAGGGTGTTTACATGACCAGAGGTACCATTCTTTAACTTGATGCTGCTTCTTTTGAATCTTTGGAGGAAGTTTCGTTGAAGAGTACTGTTAATATTGCTGCCGATGTTTTTTTTTTTTTAAATGAACTTCACGAGATTCAAAGCTTTGGAAATTAGATTTGGGGGTTAATTAACAACTTGTACACGGTAGCTGGACCAAGAAAGGTATGATTTCGAGTACGATCTGTACATTTTATGACCCAACAACATTTGTTTACCATTTCCAACTAATAAAGAAGAGGGATGCTCCTGTCTTTTAAATTTCATCAATCATGTTGGAACTTTATACTTAGAAAATATATATGTAGGATGCAGCATCTTGAATTTGAATGTAACTTGAACGATTGCCACCACTAATTTCCACGTGCATGCGTCTGGTCTTTACATTATTTTACACAGGCTTCCATTCACAAGTCGCTTGGAATATTTTGCAGGAGCACGGAAATCTTGACTCAATCTCTCTCGTGAAATATAGAGTCCAGAGTGATCTAAAAAAGGGAGATTTCGTAAGGTTTATTTGCGTAAACGACTCTCTTTTCTCTAGAGAAGAGAGAGAGGAAGGGATGTTTGAAAGTTCAGATGAAATGCTAGGTTGGAGCTTGTGTTTATGCTCAAACTCAGCCAGTGGCACTAATTAAGAAATTGAATTTCTCTTTTATCAATCCAAGAGGGAAACCTGTCATCAAACTAACGGGGAATTAGGTATAATCTATGAATATAAGGCAGGCAGTGACATTGATTAAGCTAATTCGCTCTACTGATCAACCCAGTGATTAAATCCTGGATTTTACTGTACCACTTGTCATGGGCTATTCATGAAGAGAAGTTTGCCAAACCAAAATTACGAAATTTGAGCAATGAGAAGGGTTAATGAAATATTTAGCAACAATCAATTTCAGAATGTAGTAGTTGTCTTTTCAGTTTGGTTTTACAAGTTGCTCGGTCGCGCCCGCCGGCCATTTGCTGGATTGGATGGAACCCTATCCCATGTGTCCCAACCTTGCGGTCGCCAGTCTGATTGAGGCTTACGTGTGGAGGTGGAATAGAGTATGGACCTATGGAAGATGTCCATTTATGCAATTTGTGTGGTCCTAGTCTTTGCTTTAATTATGTTCAGTCCCCAAAACCCTGTCTTACCTGTTAGTGAAGAAAGACAGCTCTTCTATTGGCATGAGGTATACATCTAAAAATTTGCCGTGTCTTTCTTCCTTCGGGTTGACAAGCACCCATTAGAATTAGCGTTAAATCAAAGAAATTGTGCGCAAAAAAAATACCCCAACGAAAAAGCAATGCCCTGTTAAAGGTATCACCATCAATATTGAACAAATAAACAACATATATATATATATAAACACATATACGCTTGGGTCAACTTTGAAATCCATTGCGGCTTTGAATTTCCCCACTTGTTGTTCTAGAATTTCAATTCTATGGAGGTTTCTTTACTCTTGTGCGCGATGAATATTTATGTATTTACAATATTGTTTATGCTCATATGTGTTTGTTCATTTATCATATGATTGCTTATCGCTACTTTTAAATACCATGACATATAGCTTTCATTTTTTTATTGATCTGGGAAAATTGGTGTGATTAAGGCTCCACTTTAAACATGGCATATGATGCGAAAAGGAAGGAGAGAAAAAAAGAGAGAGGGATTGTAAAGGAATGATTGGCATCGGGGACTAGAGCACGACCTAGTTCTTCATCACCTCCACATCCCTTTTACTTGTTGCAGCTCCTTTTCAGTCAATAATTAAATGAAAAAATCACCCTATAACGTTTTTTAAAAGATGAGCTTATAATGTGCTCGGTTACATTTAGTTGTTGTATTTTATGCTTCAAAATAATCAATTTCTTAGCACCATTTATATTTTGAAGGCTTAACTCTTCGTTCTGCATTGCCATGTAAAATATTTTTACAAATTTCTGTTTTTTTAGTTTTAATTTTTTTTTAGTGTTTTTTTATCTATCTGATAAGTTGATGTCAAAAATTAAAATATGTATATATATTATTTTAATGTATTTTCAATTAAAAAAATTAAAAAGCAACAAAAATACTATTTATTTTTATTTTATTTTTATTTTTATTAAAAATATAAGCACCTTTTCTTTTGTTTTTTTTTCTCACAATTTTTTTTTTATTTAAGGAAACTCTACCTTCCTGAAAGTATATTTTACAAGTCTAGATAAATAAATAAAATTATAATTATTTTAAATTTTACACATTCTAATTTGAATTCAAAATTTATTATTTAAATTTTAAATAATTTATCATCATACTGCTCGTAACTATTCTGAAGTTATTTTTCTCTCAATGCTTTGCACATACTCTTCATTTCCATCTTATTTCTCAAAGCATAAAATTCTCCAACTTTTCTACAAGAACCCAAGCCATCAAATCAATCAAGCTAGCAGAAATTAGCCCTCTCCCTGAAACTCTCTCTCTCTCTCTCCAATTATGTCAACATTGGAACATGCAAGGTCTATGTGTAGTCCAATTCCATGGTATTGAATGCTTCTGAGGAGGGCAATCCTGAAAAGGTTAGATCCAATACAAAACACAATAAAGAGCCAAGAAAGAAACAGAAGGGAGGAGAAGGAAGGCATCCTACCCTAAAAAACCAAACTAAAGGGCCATATAATATTATACAAAATAGTATGATATGAAGCAAATAAAAGCTTGGTAGATTATAAAAATTAAAGCAGCACACAAAGAGATTGTCCACTGAACAATATATTTTACTCAAAAGACAATAATTGCAGCCATTGACGTTTCTCTCATACTCCTTAAAACTCTCTTCAACACCCGCACGCAAACTCCTTTGACTGTCAGACAAAAAGGAATGGCAAAGGAGAGCAAGAAAGAAAAACAGGGAATACAAGGGCTTCAAATAAATAAATCGCCGCAATTTAGCTTACGAAAGCCAATTTTCCTTCCCACACTAGATATATACAAGTTGGCCTAGCTCATTTGCTTGCAGGTATCTCATGCCTACTCTCCCCGCTTTCAATATTTTTTTTATTTTATTTTTTTACCTTTTACAGCAATTTGTTTTCCCAATTTAGTCCTCGGTATTTTTAGGATTGTGGAAAAAGAGTTTCCCTTTTCCACACGGAATTAGGCATCTTCATATGTCAATGTTTGAGGCCCCAGAATCTCAACTGCCCCACGCTAACTCGCATCTTCAATTATTATAACCCCTCAACCACCCCTATTATTTCACCACTACTACATTGATGCCATTCTAGCTTTATCTGCACTTCGTATTTTATTATTTTTATTTTTTTAGGCCAAAAATATCTTCTTTTTAAATTGATTTTCTTTTAGGTGCGTGGAGTGCTCCCGTGACATGGGATACAATCACTACTCCTACAAGCTTTGTTTAGTTCCTTGGTTTATTTATGCAGTCTCGAGCGTCTCTCGGCTTATAAAAACTATGGTAACTGCTAATCTTAAATTAATTTGATGCTTATGAACTGGCCCTTGGACATCATTTTCGGACAACCCAAATCTTACAATGTTTTCTTAAGGAATAAATATCTAGCTACAGCATCCTTGCATATTGTGCTGTCTCCTAAAATAAAAACATTTTACATGGGTTCTGCTGGAAAAAAAAACAACTGCACTCGCAAGTTGGCCGTAATAAATTTTTTTATTTTTACAAAAAATAAACTCGCAAGTTCCCTTCTCCCCATGGCTGCGTGACTATTTTAAATAGAGAAAAACCTCTCCATTATAATCATCAAACTACAAATTGAATTGTAATTCTCTTGAATTTCACATCGAGGTAACCGCTGGATGCACAGACAACTTTAAAATTGTTTTTTTCTGGGGAATAATTAATGATTAAGAAAATATGATAGAAGAAACTTTAAAATTAAAGATCCATGGACGACTTAATCATGAACTTAAACATCCATCGAGAAAACCATCATATTTTCTTAACGTTTGGCATTATTTTCTTGATAAATTCATAGCTAGTAACATGATTTTATTTATGAATGGAGAAGCAAGAACCCAAAAGTACTCATAGTTCCTGAAAAACTTGGTTTGAATCAGAGGAACAGGTAGCAAATAAATGGCTCTCATTCCATTAAATTCAGGCAACGATGGGGGAGTTTTGTTGAAGTTTTAATTGTGGAGTTAATTTACCACATGAAGCCAAATAAAAAAGGTGCATTTCTTCTCAAGATAACACAAGGAGAAGGATGGAATGCGTGGACAGTATTAGGGTCATAAGGGCAAATTTGTCCTTTCGCTGAGATAAAGATTCTTGAGACGATTACTCCTATTATTTTCCATCTGATCCAAAGTAGTGAGACAAGAAGATTTAGAAAATCTGGAAATGGGGCATCACTTGAAGGTGGCTCTTTTGTCAGTTACCCTGAACCCGACGTGGGTGTCCGTCGTTTCGGAAGCAAGTAGGTCCCTCATCTTTATTCCCTCACCCACCTCACTCATGGGGTCACACAATATCCAAATGACGAAAACACCCTCTCCAAATCCATCCCCGGTATCTTCTTTTCTTCATTAATAACATTTAACTTCTCTCGTAAAGTTTCTTTTCTGACACTTGACGAGGTATAAATCAACAAGTATCTCTTTTTTGCTCTAATCTCTTTCATCCTATTCTCATGCGGGCGGTGGATTGTGTGTTTTGTGCTGTGATACATGTATTTTTCAAGATTGTTTTTTTATTGAGATTAAATTTTAAAAAAAAATATTGATTTTTAATATCATAATATTAAAACCATAAAAAATACTAATTAAATATTTTTTTAAAACAAATATCTAGAATCAGAAACAACCTCACTCTCAGACACATACTCCCAATCACTTTTAACTATCAATACTCAGATATAATCTTATCCCCACGCCTCCATAAAAAAAAATCCTAAATATATATATAAAAAAAAAAAAAAAAAAAACAAAGTCAATTAAGCTAAGACGCCAACAAAAAATAACATAGGAAGTCATTACGCAAATGGACCCTCCAAGGGAAGAATATCGAGCACCATTGTCAATTTGGAAGACCCGTCACAAATAAGGCCTTTTTGTACGAAATAATCAAGTTAGTTACACACGCATCCCAATGCGTGTACCCCATAATGTAATAGTTAAATGCCCTTATTATTATCCTTTCAAGAAACCAAGAGAGGAAGATTACGTTCGGAGACCCTTTCGGGCTGATAAATTCCTTCCGCTTGCTTTACTTTATTGTATAAATATATGTTACATTGGGATCTTTTCCAAGTTGTGCAAGCAAACTCTGGCATTTGAAGATAATCTAGCGTGCTCGTCTGGCCATGTTTCCTCCCCTGCATTAAAATAAATATTGAGATGCTAATTAAGATAGATTTAATCTTGTTTTCATACTTAATTATTAACAATCTTGACCAGACAGGATAATATACATTAAACTAGCTATGCCTCCAACCTTTACACATAAGAAAATGATGGCGGTTTTATTATCTTGTACTAATATAATCTGTAGAGTGAGAATACAAACTTCGTGCGATTTGGAGCACCCAAATTCTTTTTCATTTCTCCATTTCCATGGCATCATTGTCTTTGCGTAGGCATAAGATTAATATATGGTCAGTTTCATTTTCATTCCAATGGTGGATCAAAGAGCTTGTTTGAAATGGAAAAGGGGATGGTACATCATGTAATTTATATATAAAAAAAATAATTCACTGACTCCTCATTCATTTTTCAGGGCGCGTCTCCAATCAGAACTTCAGGGTATGTGATCCCTCATGTACATTGGAAAATGAAACAAGCATTTTTTATTGTATTAATTAATTTATCAAGAAAATTTAAATGCTCGGGTTTTTTTTATTTGAAATTCATACAAGTTATAATATTATATTTTTAAATTTTATTAAATAAATAAAAATAATAAAATCTAAACTTGTAACTATTTAATTATTAAGGTTATAATATCATATTAAAAAATAATTCAATTTAAAAATTTAAATTATTAGATAAATTTTTAATATATAATTTATATTATTCTAAACATATTAATCATGAAATTAATAGCATTAAAAGGTGCTGAATATCTAACTTCATGATATGAGATTTTATATTTTACTACAGAACTATACCTTTTGTGATAGCTACGAGATCAAGTTCTAAGATACCCACGAGACATTGTAATTAGATTTTTTTTCAAATTAGTTAAAATATGTTTACTGAATTCATAAAAAAAAATATATATGCGTGATGTGATCCGGGCAGTGACGAAATTGAGAATTCAGGAAAAAAATACAGTGAATTATGCAAAAATTAAAAAAAAATACAAAAGGCAATGCCTTTTGCTTTTTGTTTTTTTCGTTTTTTCCAGCTAAAACACATTTGAAGAAGGTGGCGGGTTTCAGAAACCAGCGGCTACCAAAAATTGTTCCCTTAATAAGAGCACAAACAGGCGATAAAATTGTTCGAGACTAACAATTAAGGCAAAGGAGGAAGTGACCTCCAGCTGTATGCAAGACATGAGGTGACTTCACCCTCACTAGGCTGGCACCTTCAAAACTCCTCTTCGCCTCCTAGGGCATCTCTATCCACAAAAGTTCAATCATCTATATAGCTTTTTAAATAGTGTTATTTAATTTATTTATTTTTCCCGTGACACTTTAATGAAAAAAATATATTTTAATAAGTTATTTTGTATTTTACATCAAATGAAATGATACGATGAAAGAGAGGGGAAGTTTAGAGGAAACAATAGTTAAAATTCTCTCATTTCCTCCAAAAACATATAGGAATTGCTTTTCATTTCATAAAAATCATTTTAGCATCCCATGGAACTATTACTTTAGACACTAAAATCAACAAATAAAAAGTCCTTTTGGTTTTTTTTACTCTCCATGCAACTATCTCATTGGAGATAATCTTATATATTCAATTTTTTTTTGTTACCCGGAACAATTAATGCCAAAGAGCTGGTGATTTTATTCTTTTCCTAGCTTGTATATTACTTTTAATATTTTTTTCTAGCTTATATATTACTTTCAATATTTAATATTAAATTCTTAAAATTTTATATTTTTTAATTTATATTTATCTCGTGTTTTAAATCGTGGATTGAATAATATAATCCTAGTTGATTCATGTTATTTTTTTATTTTTTTTAATTGCATCATTTAATATTAAATAAATTAAAAATTAAATTTTATAATTTATTTTTTATAAGATTACCCCAAACTTATAACTCAGATTGCGGGTTAAATAAATTAACCTAAATTAACTTTATATATTTTTTAAAGTTTTTTTAATTGATTTTTTATTTTAATTTCAACATCCAACAATCCAATCTTTATTTATTTATTTTTTATTTTAATATTAGATTATTTTAAAAAATAAATTTTATAACTTTTTTTTTTAATTTGCTATGTGTGGGTTATATATCATTACAATGCAATGCTCTTCCCTGTAATTCATATACAGCAAAAGGTGACCTTTTTGTTTTGAGTGAGATTTTAGTGTAGAGGTAGTGTTTTCTATACATAAGAAAATGTGATTTTATTGATATTGATGATAATAATGTACGTTGTCATTATAAGTTTTGTGAAACGTAAACAAGGAAAAAAATCCGATAAAAATATCACATAAATTGAAGAGAGAAATTTAGTAATGGGATGTGTTGCGTGACTATATGTTAGTTTACGTATTTTTGTCCTCCAATCTTTACAATGGTAGAGCCTTATATGGACGAGAAGGGGCAATCGCTTTCTTTTTTCCTTGCTTAGTAATAAAGTATAATTTATGCTAAAAACACAAATCAAACATGATTTTTACATCATTAAAAGCAACTCATCTCTTTAATTATTTTCTCGTGGAATTTTAATGATCAGAGTTAAAACCTTAAATGCGTAACATCATTAGAAAATTAAATTATACTAATAAAATATTTTGTTGATGTCAAAGTTGTTTATTTATTGATAAAAATATTACTATCAACTTTATTAATATAACAGTGTCAACTACTATTGCATTAATGATTTCATATTTGTCAATAAATTTTTAGTATTTCAAGTCAAGGGATATTATCCTAGATTTTATAATATGAAAGTTCTTTTCTAACTTATTTATTTTGGTAAAATGTTTGTTTACTCATTCTATCATACTATCATAATCGAACTTAACGATAAACACTCATACAATGATTGATAATATACTATAATTTATGGACTTATCCTATAATAGTTTATTATAATTTTTTACATTACTTAAATAACTATAATCTATTCTTATTGGATACATCACCATACTATTGTAACAATTATTATTATTATTTATAACTATATGTATATTGCTAGAACTAGATGTTAAGCTAAAAATCCATTTTAACATGGTCTTGTAAGAAACATATGGTTCTTTGTATGGAAATCAACATAAATATTTTTTAACAAACTCTCTTCTTTTCTTTAAGATATGCATAATCATAATATCTAATAGATTTATTTTTACTTTTCACTTGTGAATATCTAATTCCATCTCCACCAACATTTTCCAGATATAAAAATACGAAACTAATAAAACACCCAACTCTTTTACAATAGTATTTCATATTCAACTTTTAGGGTAAATATCGAAATATCCGAGAATAATCATAAACCAAACCTTTTACAATAATCTTTTCAATACAATCATTGAGACGATCTTGATACATAAAAAAATTATTATTTATTGCTTAGAAAATATATATAGAATAATGATATAATATTTTTTAATAATATAATAATCAATTCAAAATCTAACTTTATCAATTAAAAATGAATTCACAATCTAATAACTAATTATTATTTTTATATAAAAAATATAATGACGTGTCAAAATATTAACTAGATAAATCAAATTAACAACAATTAATTAGTACCCAACTAATTATCTATTATTCAATTAATTCAAACTTATTCAATTTAAATAAATACCATTTAATTGTTGTCAATTTCACAAGAAATCAATTTCTTTGAAATTTGTAACACAACAATAAAATTGATAAAATATGATTGTTGATCATCAAATAATACATTATTTATTTCAACATAATACACTTAAGTTATGAAGTCAATTTCATCAAATCATAAACAAATTTAAATTTCTCTACATTCAAAAAAGCCTTAGCATATAAATCAAAATTTGAGAATATTTTTTAAAAATTATACAAGGATGATGATGCTGACATTACAAAGTATTTGATAATTGAATTTATGATGATGAGGCCTAAATTTATGCCAAAATAGGTGGAAGGAGCTATTGTTTTGATTTCTAGTTCAAGAGAAAGAGAAATAACAAGAAAGAAAGAATAGAGTTATTGTTGATTATAACATTTTCAAATTCATGATAGAATTTTTAACAAAATATTGAGATGAAAAATATTATTAATTTACCTGTTGAAAAATGATGATGTATTTATTAAAGATGATATCATCAATGTAATATTTTTTATTTTCTAATTATGTTATCGATGATAATTCTATCGGTAATTATTAATATATTTTTTTATAGGTAATTATATCAAGAATTATTGATAAAAATATTTTATCACAGTTATCATTGGATATTACTAAAAAAAAATATTTAACTGATAATTTTGTTGTTATTCAATAATTTCTTGATAGTGTAAAGCATAAAGGAAATGAGAAATAATAAAAAGAAAAAAAAAGACGGGGGTGTTTTCACTCTATAGTTTGTTATTCATACCCTACAATTTATTTTAACTGCCTAGATAGATAAAAATACCCTTAATTATAATTTTCATTAAAAATATAACTAAAATTAAAAATTCTTCCCTTGTGTATTTAGGATAATCAAATTTTACCCTATTTTTTTTCCTATACTATAATTTTTCGTTTTAGATACTATCCACCAATAAAATATTTATTTCAAAAAATTTATTAGAGCTTAAAATTTTAAGAACTTGAATTTTATTTACTTCATGTTTTTTATTTGAATTAATTTCTAATTTCAATAATTGATTACAGAATAACATTTTGATTATGCTAAAAAAACACTTCATAGCTCTAATAAACAAGGGGTAATGTAATCTATCAATATAGTTTACAATAAATACGGAGTGCGACTGTGGGAATAACAAAAAAAAATAACACCATAAAAAAAAAACTATACAAATCCTAGTTTACATAGCGCATTCAATTAAATGCATACGTATAATTAAAAAAAAAAAACCTATGTCACCAAACAAGCTAGTTAAAAAAATTTAATCACACTGTCATTTCTTTCACCCCCACAAATAAAATCATGTTCTCTATTTATCAAAGAAAAAGAAAAAACACGTTCTC
Organism: Populus ilicifolia; assembly: GCA_015708895.1. Lineage (NCBI taxonomy): Eukaryota > Viridiplantae > Streptophyta > Magnoliopsida > Malpighiales > Salicaceae > Populus > Populus ilicifolia. Next base: position 709,260 of record SRLM01000435.1, read on the forward strand.
CTATGAATTTTTATTTTTTTATTTTTTCCCGATAATTAGTGTACAAGAACTGCTCATTCAATCGTTAAGGAACCGGGGCATAGGCTTGAAAAATAGCGTGGTTGTACATGAACCAGCATTTCATGATCTGTCGATGCATGCAACGCCTGTAAGGTCACATCATCCCCTGCTCCCTTCTGCTCCATTGCCGGTTTGCTTTGCTTCTATGTGATTTAAAAACAAAGAGAAGAAAAGGGTGAAAGGGTAAAATCTCGAATAAAAAATTGAATATGGGATGTGGAAGAAGAGAAGAGGAAAAAGGTTGAAAAGAGCTTTAACAGCATCGGTTATCCCCGTAGGTTGAACAGAACTAAGCTTAGTTTTCAGACTCTTATGGGTTTGGTTTAATTTATTAAGACTTCCAACCTTTTTTCGCAGAGAACCGAAAAAATTATGGGCTTAAAAGTCTTCAACGTTTATTTCCCCACGACGAATAGCGTCAGAAGATAAAAAAAGAGTTTGAGTCTTGTTTACGCCACATGAGTCGTCCTTATTCTTAAAGACAGGTCCCTCTTCTCTTCTTTCTCTCGAACACACCCATCACTATAAAATAAGCCACACTTTCCCTCTCAAACAGCCACACCTCTTTCACCCCCTCTCTCTCCCCCTTTTCTCCCCCCTACATTTCTTCCTATTCTCTAATCTATCTTTAGCTCTCCTTTTCTTGTTCCTGTTCTTGTTGAGGCTCTTTGTCAAATATTCTCTTCATGCCAACTTTGATGGTCGGTTGTGACTATAAGAAGGGTGCATCAGACTCGGGACCTTTGAGCAAGAATCGTGCAGCTCCAGTAGTGGGTTGAGACGTTTTTGAGCCACAAGGCACATACACATATACATAAAGTTTTGGTGAGGTGCTCTAATAAGACATGGAGAAGCTTAATTTTGTCAAGAATGGTGCTGTTAGATTGCCTCCTGGATTTAGGTTCCACCCTACGGACGAGGAGCTTGTAGTCCAGTACTTGAAGAGGAAGGTGTTTGCTTGCCCCTTGCCTGCTTCCATAATCCCTGAAGTCGATGTTTGCAAGTCTGATCCTTGGGATTTGCCAGGTTAGTTATCATGCATAGACAACTAGCAACGAAAGTTGAAATGGTAAATTTATTGCAATTATAGCCTTGTAGTTAGGACTCCTTGTAAAATTATCAGCAGCAAAGGCATTTTTTGAGATAGATTGTCAATTAAAACCAAAATGCATTGCCACGTGGCCATCACACCACTTGAGTAATGAGGTAGCAAGAAAATTCAAGGAGATAATTGCTACTTTGCTCTGATACATGGGGTTTGTGGGTTCAGGTGATTTGGAGCAGGAAAGGTACTTTTTCAGCACCAGGGAAGCCAAGTATCCCAACGGGAATCGATCCAACAGAGCCACAGGCTCTGGCTACTGGAAGGCAACTGGAATAGACAAGCAAATTATGACTTCTAAGGGCAATCAAGCTGTGGGGATGAAGAAAACTCTGGTTTTTTACAGAGGAAAACCCCCCCATGGCACTAGGACTGATTGGATCATGCATGAATACCGTCTTGCTAGCACCGAAACCGCAGCCTGCAATGCCCTGCTAAATAAGAACTCAATTCAGGTAGATTTTTTAGTGGGTGCATTTTCTTTTCTACCAAGCAAATTGTAAGAAATTCTTATAAGAGCTTTGAAGCTTGTCTCCACTGATATTCATCTCTCTGTTCCTGCGATCTACAATTCCTCTTTTTTTTTAAAAAAAGGGAGAATAAATTATCTCAATTATTCACTCGCATGCATTGTTCCACCAAATTCATTCATACTCAAAGGTCAAATTCATAATCTCGGTCGAATTTCTTGCAGGGCTCTGTTGTCGTGCCAATGGAAAATTGGGTTCTGTGCCGCATATTTTTGAAGAAGAGGAGCACCAAAAATGAGGAAGAAAACATGCAATTTGGCAATGATAATAGACTGTCCAAGCTCAGGACCACAAAGCCTGTTTTCTATGATTTCATGACGAAGCACAGGACAACTGATTTGAATCTAGCTCCATCATCATCCTCAGGGTCCAGTGGAATCACAGAGGTGTCTTGTAATGAATCAGATGATCACGAAGAAAGCAGTAGTTGCAATAGTTTTCCTTATTTTAGAAGAAAACCATAACTACAATGCCCTTCTTAATCAGCCATTAGTTCTTGTACCGTATTTAGGGATTCTGGCTTCTCAACCATAATAGCCATCTTAAGCAAACTGATGCTTGTGTCGTTAGGTTTCGTGTCTCTCATCTGGGCGTATGGTTAAAACAGGAAGGCAAATCACAAGAAAAATAAAAGGAAAAGAAAACAAACCGGGCATTACTGTTGTCAGTAATGCAGAGAAGAAATGTGGATGTCAACAATGTATCATGTAATCAACCTCAAAATTTCAAAGTTATTGATATTTCTCCCTTTTTGCAACTAGAAATGTTTCTTCAATCATGTTTAAGCCGCATTTATACGCTACTCCATTAACCATGCAGGAGCTGATTCTTTTTTTTATTTTTTTTAAAAAAGGCAAATGATTTCCAATGGAATAATCAGAGTGGATTTTATGAAAAATAAAATCCTTCCGCAGGGGCATCGGAATATAAGAATAAGAATAAGATTTCTGCAAGAATATAAACCCCACACGAGATTAATATCTCCCTCGCGAGAAAGGCAAAATCACTTGGCAGAACCTAATTCCTTGAAGCTATATCAAAATGGACAGAATCTTAGGGACTCTGTGTGTACCTGTTTCAATGTCAGGAAAAAAAAAAAGTATTCGATGAAGTTTCAAAAATCCAAGTAGCCAGAGTTAATCAATTGATCATAGCGATCGCATCTTTTTTTTTTGTCAATATAATAGATAAATTGTAAAAGATTTGTTTTAGTGGAGAAAAGAACTCTTTATATTTAAATAAATATATTTTTTTAAAATACAATGATACTCTAGAGATTAATGTTCTTAAAATATATATTATTTTAAAAATATCACCGTATATTTATTGCTCATGAGTCATATTTTTTTCTGAAAATAAAAAATAAAAATGTAATTTTATCTTTATGATATTTTGAGTTATATCATAAATTGCATTTTCACTCATTTAATTTACCTAAAAGATGGAGATGTGGAGGGCTATTAAAGACTTCAATGCATATAATAGTGTTGGCCAAGTATAAATTTATTTAATTAAGCTTATTTGTTGAGATATAAATCTTTAAAAAATTTATATAAAAATCTATACAATTGACAATGTTATATTTAAGTATTATGTTTAAATAAATGGGTGTAGCGAATACAACCATACCTAATTTGTGATGATAAAAATCATCAGGCTCGACACTTTCAAAAAATACGCATTAAGCCCACCCAATTAGCATGACAGCACACCAGGCCAAGCTATTGAGCTTAGCAACACCTATTCAACCTAGATGGTATATGGGTCTAGCTCGCGTCAGACCTAGTTTATGCTTAGACTTGATGTATTGTCAGACTCATACCTTAGGTCCAATACCATCTATCAGACCTACATATGGGATTTGGTAGCACCAATACTCGATACAGGTTTAGCGCTAGCCAGCCTTAAAAGGCAATTGGGTCTAGCTAATGCTAGTTCCAATAATTTTTGGGTCTAACATTAGCTAGACTCAATACGATTCGGCTAAGCACACTCCATGCACAATCATGGTTAGGTATGGCTCTGGCCAAACCCAACGCACCTCTCTTGTGGCGTGCTTGTACAAGCACGTGCCAATCCAATAAATTTGATAATTCAAAAACATTATACCTAAATATTTTTCTTGATTTGATATTTTTTAGTAAAGATATACTAACGAAATCTTGGTTTATTAGTAAACCCCTAGTCTTTGTGATATATTAATATGTCAAAGAATTTAATTAATTTCTTAATTTAATTAGAGTAATAAGTTTTGCTCATATAAAAAAGGATGTAAGCCTGAAAAAAAATATTCATCCAGATAGAAAGAAATTTTTTCAAATATAAAGTATTAAAAATCTATACATAGAAAAAAAAATTTAGATTAAGGATACCATACTCATTATTGATAAAAATCTATTTATAAAAATCTTAAAGTGGTTATATGGAACCCAATAAGGTTAAGCCATTATTTTATAAACTTTTGGAGTAGAGTGTAGGAGCCCGTAGCTTTCCCAGCATTATAAAAAGGCTTAAAAGCCCTTTACCAAAAAATATTCATCATGATTTTTATTTTTATAGGGCATGAAAGCCGATTGAAGAGTGGTGATTGGATGATGTTATTATATACAGGGAGACTATGTTCATCCCATAGAGGGTAAGGTTATTTCCCTGTGGAAATAGAGTTGTACAAATAGCACTAGAAATATCACGTTCATCTCTTGAAAAGTGATGCATGCAGAACTTAGAAGACCACATCCATCTCTTGAAGTGTGTTGTATATAACACTAAAAAGACTACGTCTATCTCTTAAAAATTGATGTATATAGAACTACGACACCAAGTCCATCTCTTTAAGAGTGTTGCGTATACTAGGAGATTATATCAATTCCTTGGACAATGTTGTATATAACACTAAGGAACCATATACATCCTTTTTTAGGAGAATGCACATTCCTAGAATTAATGTTAAAGACCTTCAGCTATTACCTGAAAAGAATTAAAAATCATTTTGAATAAATAATTTATATTCAAAAACTTATCTGTTTACCAAGGATTATAAATCATGTGATGATATGAGTGATATATAAGGTGGCATTAAGATGTTTGATTTGACTATCTTAATTATTTTATTTAAAAGGTCATTCACGTTAGTTATCCTTATGAAAATAAAGAGTTTCATGTCATAACAAATGAACATCTCCAACTCGTACATAATTTTTCATGAATTATTTCACTTTAGACAAGTTTTTATTTTGTAAGGTATAAAGTTTTCTCTAAAGAGAATGTTTTTTTACCCCTCATATCAAGGCTTCTAAGACTACTATCTCAAACAATCTTTTCACCTTAAACCTCTTTCCATTAAATCTCCTCAAATATGCTTGTGTTAACTCATCATTTTATTAGGCAACACTAAAAAGTTATGTGGAGATTTTCTTGGCGGGTATGCTAGTGCTAAATCATCCACTAGCTTGGCGTAAACCCTCTGAAGATTGTATAGAGTATCTTGCACATCGAGTCATGCTCTTGGATGACCAATTCTTATTTACCACGTATATTTTACACATCCTCCTGTAGGTTGGTCAAACTATTATAATTGTCCAAATTAATTTCCATGTAAATATAGTCATTGTGGAGTTAAGTGTTCAATATGCATTTGAGAAAAAGAGAACCTCTCCACTAATGGTAGCCATAAAAATTCTCATAGAATGCTCATACACGTACTATTTCGTAGTTCTTTGTTTGTTGGGTTCTTAAAAGCCTAAGGAGCTTGGCATAAAATGATGATTATGCGAGTTTAGTGTTTACACACAATAATTAAAGAAAGTTTATTTAGAGTATTTTTTTATCAATAGGTGTCATAATAATACGAGTGATCCCTTATAGAATTCTTGTGAATGTCATTATTATTGATCTTCTCTAAGTAATATAATCATTTATAAGCTCTTGGTGCAACAAGTGGCCATAATGTTAAAACTTTATGTGTTGTTGAAGCCGTTATGATTTGTTAGGATGGTAGTGTTTAATTTTGCCATTGAGTTATCGACACAACTTGGGTGAGTCGTTACATTTAACTAGTGAGTTGTTGAAGTTCTTGCTGGACAGGAGTGTTCATGGCAATGAAAAGACTTGTCTTGCATCTTCTCCTAGGTAGGTAGTGGTTATGTGCCATCGAATGGTCTGGAAATATCAAAAACAAGCTTTAAAAAGAAATCAATGGCTTTTTTATTAATTTCTCATAGATGATGTCACTGATGAAATCTTAAAAATCTAAGTAGCTTAGGAATAAATCTCCTAGGTTGGATAATCAATTAATCAATTGGTCATAACAATCTATATATTCTTCTTAACCAAGGTGGTTGATAGTTTGTAATTGATGCGTACCAAGCCAATGTGATTTGTGATTAATACTTATAAAAAATCTTTCTTAGTGAAGGTAAGGACTCTCCAATACTTAAATAAATATCTTTTTTATAGCAAAACAATATAATGATATTCTAAAAAAAATGCTCAAGTAATATATTTGTAATAGAGAATGAAAATTGTGAATTTTTGTTCTAAAAGTCTCTTGGTGTATTTATAGTCCATGAGTCTTGTTATTTTATAAAAAAAAGAAACTGAAATGTAATTTTACCTCATAATATTTTAAATTTTATCGTGAATTGTATTCCTCTTATTTTATCTAGTTAAATAATAAAGATATAACAGGCCATGAAGACTTTGATACAACTAATAGTGTTGGCAAAGTATATATTTGTTTAATTAAGCCTATTTGTTAGAAAATAAATTTTCTAAAATTTTATATAAAAATCTATATAATTAACAGTGATAGATTCAAATATTATATTTAAATTTACAGGTATAGTGAATATGGCCATACACTTTCATGGAATGTGTACCAAAACCACCTTGTTGGCTTGATAGCGCACTAGGCTAAACTATTGATGTGACAGCACCTGCTAAATCCAAATAGTGTCTGGGTCTAACTAGCGTTGAACTAAGGTTGTACATGAACTTGATATACTATTTGGTCTATACGTTATGTCTAGTACCATCAGCCAGATCTAAACATAATGGTTGGTAGAGTCAATTCTTAATATGGGTTTGTCAACACCAAAGCTAACAATTCTAGAATCTAATTAATATTAGATTTGGCAATCTTTAGGTGTGGTATTGGCGAAAGCTAACACACCCAAGCTTGGTACACTACCAAGCTTAGTGTACCAAGCTTAATCTTGGTTGAGCTTGATGTGTATTAACCTAATAGATTTAAGAATTTTAAAAAATAATATTATTTTTACTTCAATATTATTTTGATGAAAATATATAAAATATAATGATGAAATGTTAGTTTGTCACTTTGTTATATACTCCTATCAATATGTTTTATATTTTTCTACCATATTTGCTGTAATTTGGCATATCCTCGGAGACAACACAAAAAACAACGAGAGCAGGTTTATTGGTATTGGGAAACAGGATTAACTAAATTTTGAATTTACATGACCAGAGTAGGTGAAGGTACAAAAACTTAAAAAATACATAGATTCTTGGGCAAAGGGAGAATTTGAAGATCAGATGAGGTCCCAAGTCACCAAAATCTGATGTTATGAGCTTATTAGATTCATAACTATGGTTTATTGCACCTTTTGAGAAAAAATACAGACTTTACAAGTTCGACAACTCCTCTAAAAAAAGGCTTAGAAATCCAAATCCTCCTCCCAAGCTATCAAATAATAAGAGACAAGGGTTCCTTGTATACAATTATTTCCTAATGAATTTGTTGGACAGCACCCATCAGTTTTAAACAGAGATTCTCCCCCTATTTCCAACTACTCAGCCACTTTAACCTGCTAATCTTTTGTATAATACTTGTAATAATTCTTAATCAAATAGCCAGCGGTGTACACATGTCATACAAGCACAAGGCGAAGGACCTGGCTATAGTTGACTCTGTTTGGCATTGACACTCGCCTAAAAACAAATAATGATATTCATCATCCAATCCTTGTCGATTACATCTATGCCATGGTAAAATATATAGCAAGACAAAACTTGCAGGGGAGGTCGCAGAGTACACAGACAAATCTTAGTATCTAGATGGTTAAATTGGTGGGCCAGAGACACTCCAGATGAGTGACAAGTGCACAGTGGACAGACAAAGGACGACATTTATTATCCTCTTTATTATGATAATTAGGCTAATGCCATGCCATAACAGGAAGGCGGAGACAATTGTTAAACTAATAATTAGAAAGCTAAGCAACAAGCCGTCCAGAGTTTCTTGTGACAATGGCTCAGCATCGGCAAATGCTGTTGGAGTTCTTCACGGAACTTTTTCTAGGTTTTTTTTTTTTTTTTAATGAGAGAGAGGTGGGGTTGGGTTGGGTTGGGTTGTGGAGTGCTGACTTGGGCTTCGAGTTGTCAATCACGTGAGGGGCCCGTCATGGGAGACCGCACACCAAGAGCACCGCTCTTGTAGGATCACCTGGTTAGGTCAATCGCATAAGGAAAGAAACCTTAGCCTTCCGAGAAGGATAAATAAAACAAGGGAAAGGGTGTCTCTATCTACGCAGATAGGCAGTCCTGACATTTTGAAGCCACAATAACTTGCTAACAGGGTATGCGGCTCTATTAATTATGAATTTTCACCGGTTACAAAAACCAACCAGTCTTTAATGCTGTTTTGTTTGGACCAATGCAAGTTTAAAGAGGTTACTTGGGATCTCTACAAGAAGGACACCTGCTATATTTTAGGCTTTTAGCCACAATCAAGTTGCATGGTCTGATCAAATATGAATCTAACCTCAGACATATATAAACATGTGATGGGTCCCTTGTCATAAATGAATGGCCTCTTGCCCTCCCAGTCACACCAACAAGCAGCTGTGCCTATCGAATAGGGACCATAAGTCATTTCAAACCTTCGCAGTTAGTAGAGAGGGATTCAGATCCCGAGAATCTCACAGGCACAGCTAAGAGGATTGAACATTCTTGTTTGAACTTACCCAAAGAATTTAAGATGATGTACAGTTATGTAGTTATACCTTTAAAGACTAAAATACGGCAACTGGGTCACACAGCTCATACCCAGCGGTTGTAGAAGTCAATAAACTATTATGAGGAAGTACGGAGGAGTTCCCTAGAAAGTGGAGGCTAATGGTAAATGAATGATATTTCAGGTTTTTAAATTCGCTCCATGGTTCGTCCATTACAAGCTCGAGCTCATTCACAGATAAAAGCATTGGAGAGAAACATCTTGCATCATCGACAAAGACAAGATTCTTTATGGGGAATTGCAGCTTAAGCAGCCACAAAGTACAGATACTTTACGATGAGTAACAGCAATAACACGGTCCAACAGCCATAACAGTATTAAAATGTCAAGATCTTAAATTTCAACCCATATAAATATGCTTTTATTCATGTAAAAGAGAGAAAGGTAGATGGTAGATTGACTAATTATTAAAGTAGATGGAACAGTTGCGTGTAAATACAAACTTAAGTAAATGCGATTAAGAATCTCTTAATTTCTCGGATGTAAAATGACATGACAAGGGCAATTCAAAACTTTATGCCAATATGTTTGAAGTCAAAATCAGTCTGGCCTGTAGAAAGGGACTCCAGGTGAGTTTTCAGGCTTTCTTTTCGTTGGCCTTTGGTGCTCGAAATTCTATTAGCGACTTGCCTCGAACTCCGTTCCATACATGTATGGATCACAAAATCTCATAGCAGATTCAGTGTTATCCACCCTGATGCTAACTCAAGGGCCACAGACGCCCCAATAAAAATCATTTAAGATTCCATCAAGTCAACAAATTTATAAAAGGACTTGAGATGAGATTTTAAAACAACATATATCTAGAGAGCAACAAAAATTTGCAGGGAGCAGCAAATTTCTAATTCAATCAAATTGTATGAAAACAACACATTAGCTTGCCCAAGTAAAGTTTGAAGCTTCACTAGGCGATATAGAAAACGTTTTTCACCATCTATTTGTGGTTTTGTATTTTTATCAGTCAAACAGCCCTGTCGTGATTTAAACTGAGAAGAACATTGACTAAGTTTAGCAACCGGCTCAGCACTCAACAAATTAGCAGCGAAACAGCGTAGAGGTAAATACACAAACTTATGGGCATTGTTTAATATTCACATCATTTTCAACCAGTTTTAGAGTCTAATTAGCGCCTTGAAGTTCACAGAGAGAATTGACAAGTTTATTACAATTTTGAGAGCTGAATGGACAAAAAGACGTGGAGAAAGTCTAGGATCATGAATGATTCACATAGATAGTCACAATCTCTAACAATATAAGGATATATCATAGCTCTTCTCCAACAAAAACGAAACCAGATATCACAAAGGAGTCCTTTCAGATATGAGTCACATTCTTACTCGTTTATCATGCCAACTTGGCTACTTGTGAGGTCACTCTCGCCTCCTCCGCCACCACCACTGACCAAAGGTTATGGAAGTTGTGCAGCATATGCCTAGAAGACAGCCTCATTCTGCCAGATAAAGACACGTTTTTTTAAAAAAAAAAATATTGAAGTCCACTTACTGGCATGGAAATACATTAAAAACACAGAAATGTACTCTATACTATTTGCGAGCCAACAGGATACACAAGGGTAGATGTTCAACAAGTACACCTACACATAAAAATGGCAACCTGGACAGGGACCTGGCCTTGTTCAAGTATGGTAAAATAACTCTTCAACAACCGCAGTGCTTCCTTTGAGAAGAACGTAGAATTTAAACACAAATCAACCAGAGCACACAGATAAGTTGAAGAGGTGTTTTCACCAAGTGTAATGCAAACATATAAATACACCAATATGAGGAAGCAATCAGTTTAAATTGTTGGAGTGACAAAATAGGAGAGGTGAGCCAAAAATAGCTTGGAATTGGACTGAAGGAGGGGGAAAAAAAAAACTGACAAAGATCACAACACGCAGAAAAGTTTGATGCAGGGCAGAACGACATAGAAAAGAATAAATCAGTGATGATGAAGTAACGTGATGCTGGTAATAAAAAACTATACTCATTGTCTTAAAAAACATACAATCACTCCATCTTTCTTAGCATTATCAATGATTTCCCATCTTCCAAAGGCCTTAAAACACCCGAATTTTCTAGTTTAAGAATTAAATTACCTTAAAACACCCGAATTTTCGAGTTCAAGAATTAAATTAAGTGATAAACAGAATTAAGTGAATTCAATTAAGAAAGGAAGCAAGCTATAATTAATCGATGTGAAAACAGAATAAGCTGATGAAATGATGAGGTGAGGCGCCTGCATATTTCTTCTTCGCCATTTCTATTCTCTTGTGCTCCCTGACTGGCTACCATACCGCCACTGGCCAGTCTCTCTTCTCTCTTTCTGCGTCTCTCTCGCATCCATCTGGGCCTAGCGGTCTATGATTTACAAATTATGGGCTTTTAGCATTACATATTGGGCCTTGGGCCTTGGTCCTTGGGCCTACTATTAGTACTTCGGCTTTTAGAAATCTCATCGAGTCATTGATGTAATGGTTCATCATATTTTTATATTTAATTATGTAATTATGTTAAAATCATAATATAATTAACAGATATTACATGATTAATATTATCATATAAGGACTTAACTTGCGAAACGAATTTGATTATAAAGAAAATTATAAGCTACAAGAACAAAAAGTATCCAAATAAAGGCCATTTTAAAGTAAAAATAAAATATAAGGACTAAAATAAAATTTAAAATATATAAAGACTATTATGAAGTTTTCTCTTACAGTGCCAAAAATCTTGCAACTAAACAAGTAAATGTAATGAATCATTACTTCGTTACATATTTGATTTCAATATATCGTACTATTCATATTGGGGTTTGGTGTAATTACTTCAAGATAGTATTTTCAATAGAATAAGTATAAATACTTATTAGTTCGTGATCCATGTTTGGTAGATTCCTAGTCAGTTCAATTCAAAGGACCTCATTTAAAATAGAGCAGGTTTCCTGATTCCTAAATTCCTAGTCAGTTCAATCCATGCCCCTTCTGTAGAATCAGTAGATTTGTTTTTGCTTCCCTGGCTGCTGTAGTGTAGAGAGACAAGAAGTTAAATCTAAATTCGCAGGTTGCAAGTATAAAATATTAATAAGACTCTTGGAAGCTGTATCTACCTCCGAGCGCGTGCAAAACTGGGATAAAAGTGCCAAGAACCATGCAAAAGCCTCCGCCCGCTTGTCCGTCACGGATTGTTAAGGATTTTACTTTATAAATCAGCTATCACATCTTGACAAAGCGAAGGAGCCCCTTTGCCACCAGTTGTAGCGGCCCCGTGTGCCCTGCGCTTGTACACTATCAATTTCTAGGAGCTTTACGGTCCATGAACTCCATCCAATGCACGGCTAAAATTTGATATTATAAATTTTATGGTTATTGGAAAGTTATCTAATTATTAATTTTAAAATCTTGAAAGATTAATTAAGATATGTGTAAATTAATCCATATATTTACCAAAAAAAATTGGTCCCGTCCGTTCTCTGATCGGTGATAATGCATGCGTGATGTCCGTTACTCCCCTTGGTGCCCCTCCTCTCGTGGGCACTACCCTATAAATAAATAAAGCAATCCTCGTTCTCCATGATCCGATTCCAAGCCTCGCAAATAATGTAATTGAGATAGAGCGGGACTCGGGTATAATTGGGTTGGGGAGTGTGAATGAGAGACGGAAGATTTACAGTTGGCAGAAAATGGCGGTGTGCCCTGCATTTGTACACACTATCAATTAACATATACATAAATTAATCCGTATATTTACCCAAAAAAAAAATGGTCTCAACTTCTTATAACCCGTCAAAGTTTTAAAAACCCTAAAATTATGAAAATGTCGTAACTTTCGATATTTTCTTTTAAGTTTTTGGATTTTTTATATTAATTTTGAGCTTTATGTTGTCTTTTGTATTTAATTAGGATTATAATTTTTTTCACTCTGTAAATGTTGGTTTTCATATTATTTAAGGGTGGTCAACCTTTTTAAATAATCAGATTTGAAAATTCAATGATAAAGTATGAATTCAGTCAAGTCTCACTTTTAATTGTTGTTTTTTTTTATATTATTTTCATCCGCGTGACTTTGATGTTGAAATTTAGCGTGCGAAGTACCCTTGACTATTGTTTTGTTATTATTTTTTAACGATATTTTAACGTTACATGACTAATTATATGCAAACCAAAACAGTTTATTCCATCGGTTCAGTTAATTTAATTAGTAAGACGAAACAGTGTGACTGGCTCGATCTAGTGCAGTGCAATTGTCGATGTCACGTAATGGACTTCACTAATCCTGTTTTATGTTAAAGATAAGAGGTTGGTAGCTGTTTGCCCTTTTAGCGAAGATATTAGGTGCAGATCAAAACAAACCGAGTCTCGTGTTCTGCGAAGCGTGAGGTGTGAACTTTTCAAAGCCTCGAAATGGACTCTTGTAAGCAACAGGACACCTGGGACAAATCTTTGATGTTCCTTCAGAATTGATCCTGCTACTGCTTCATCCGCCTATAAACGAGGATGAAAACCGTTGCTTTCTCTCTTGCACTGGAAAACGCATTTATTTCACGAATTAACATGTCAGCAACAAGTTACACTTTTAAATGTCGTGATAATAAACTGTAATATTTAATTAAATATTACATTTTAGAATCACGATATTAATCTAATATCCTTATTTGAAAGCATAATAAGATTTGAATTCATTTCGTGGTTTACAGCATTTATTAAATTCAAAACTAATTGATTGATCAGTTTACGATAATTAGTTAAATTAGTATGCAGGTTTGTAAAGAAAATAAAAAAAATATCAAAACCAGGCCTCTAGTAAAAATTTTAAAATCTAAATAGTTGATAATTTGAGTAGTAATTCCTTCCAAAAAAATCTTATAAAAATATAATATTTTCTAGTTATTATTTTGGTCTTGCCCGATTAGACTTTCTCTTATATCTAGATTTATTTCATATATCAATAAATATATCTATTAAGTGATTTATATTATTTATTTAAAATAAATTATTATCTAATTATGACAAATTTACATTTTATTGTATAGAATCATTTATCATCGTAAATCAAATGATATTATTGATACTAAAAAATAAATGATAGCTGTTATAAATAATAACTTTTAAATATTTTAATTGTAATATGAGTTAAAGATGACTGGATGAAATAGTGATATTTTACTAATTTTAAAAGAATAATATTATTTTATCAAAACTTTTAGTTTACTATATTAATTTAAAAAGGTCCAAGTTTTTTTCTCATGCCTCTAAGATCTTTTTTGGTATTGTAGCATGAATTTTTTTCAATGTATTTTTTATTTTAAAAATCATTTTTTTATTTTTTAAAATTATCATATTAAAACACTTTAGATATATATAAAATATTTTTAAAATGTAAAAACAAATGAGAGAATAGACGCATGACACTGATAGTGCCTTGTGACGCATGACATATTTTAGAGCCAGGATTCGCGCCGAACTTTCTTCAGTTATCAAAGGGGGCTTGTTTTATTCCAAAATTACTTCTTCATCTTTTCTTTTTTTCTTCTAATTTTGTTGCTTTTATACTAGAATTTTTCATTGTCAAGATTAGGCTAAAATACGCAATGGTCGTTGACGGTGGTTATTGTTGTTCAAAAATCAGTACTTAATTATACAATGTAAACTTGTAATCAAAAGAATATACAATTTGCATTTTAAGAATGTATTGAAACTTGTAAGAAGATCAGACTAAAACTCTCGCATGTGTATTAGTTACATAATATGTTAGACTTCAACTAAAACAATACAATTACTTATTTCTCAAATCACTTAGAATTTAATAATTTGAATATAAAAAAAAATTAAAGATCAGTTATTCATCTTTTAGATTTTATTATTATTACTCGGTGCAAACAAAACAAGATATATACAACCACCCTTACCAGATTCCAAAAAAAAATCTCATTTAAATACACTTTTCATTGAGATTCAGAATTTTAAAAAATAATTGTATGTTATAACTTAATTTCGGGTTATTCTCTAAGATTTATTTAAAAAATAAAAAATAAAATAAAGATTAACAAAGTAAGCCAGGAAATCAAGCCGCAATTTTTCAAAGAAATTCAAGGTTTAATTACACCCCAAAATAGAGAGAAAATACAAATTTAATGTTAAATCGAATGATTTTTAGATAAATTTGTATAATAATTAAGTGCAGGAACATAATTAAATTATTAATATGCTAATGTGATTTAATTATAGGCCATATTAAATTTTAATTATATTTAATGATTAATTTGGGTCAAATTGAAGAATTTAATTAAGTTTTAAGGACTTGATTATACTTTAAATGGATCAAATTAATTTTTTTGGAGCCTAATTGGTGGAAAATTAAGTTTGAAAGCCTAATTTGAGCTTAATTTAGAATATTAAAATTTTAAAAAACTAAAATTTAATTTTTACCAGGTTAATTGATTGGAGTCATGGACAAAATTGCAAAAAAAATGAAGTTTTGAAAGTCAGTTAGAGGTTAAATTGAAAAAATTTACAACCAATGACCAATTTGCAAGAGGCTCTAAAATTTAGGGGTTTGATTGATAAAAATTAAAAAATTAAAGAAATTAAAAGTTTAATAGTCAATTAGGAATTAAATTGATAAATCACAAGATCAACATTTGTATTGTAAAAAGCGTGTAACTTCAGGGCTTAAAATAAAGTTTATCAGAGATTTAATTGTATTAAATTAAAAGTTTATGGTTAACTAAGAGTTTAATTAGAAAAAAATAAAAATTAATGAATTAAATTAAAAATCAATTTAATTTTCTAATTCAAATCCAAAACACCCTAATTTTAAGTTAAAAAACAGTTCACATAAAAAAGTGCAGGATAAAATGAGAATAAATTGTCTTGAAAGTTTTTTTAATAAAAAAACAAGAATGATGAAAATGAAAGTTTTTTTAATAGAAAAACAAGGAGCATGTTTCCGTGTTATCTTTATTTTTAAAATATATAATTTATTTTGTAATTTTTTTAGAATTTTTTATATTTTATATCCTTTTTTATTAAATATACTTTTGTTTTCTATTGTGAGGAGTAACTTAACAGATTTTGAGCAACAATTATAACTTCGCCTCGCGTTTTATTAATGCAAGAGACAATAACAGAACACCTCTAACTAGATATTTTACTTGAGATTTTCCACGAACATATTTTTTTTTTACTAAAAAAAAGTGGTTAGATATGTTATTCTAATATATTTTTATATATAAAGATTTGAAATGGTAGATTCAAAAGCTTATATAAGCATCCAGTAAAATAAATTGGTAGTCATTAATTTAAATAGATAAATAAAAGTTGTTAACTAAAGCTAAAAAAAAACTAGAGAAACAAAAAATAAATATACATTGAGATATTTAATATCATAAAATAACATTTTTATCTTTTTGTGCCACTCAATTTTATTTATTAAAAGATAATATAAACAAATATGAAATTATGTTGATAGAATAAAAAAATACTATACTGGGTTAAAAAAATACTATACATGACCCTTTTTTAAATTCTTATTTATTAATGTGGAATATTAAAATTCATTTTTTTTAAAAAAGCTCGACGATCTTGTTGGTATTACCGGATAGCTAGTGAGTAGAGTTCTTATGTCAAATTGTAACATTTCACTCTACTTAAAAGATATTATTTGTTTTGACTCTGGGCCTTATAATTTTATTGCTATAATATAACATTTCACTCTATTAGTAAAATATTATCTGTTTTAAGCTACGGGCTTCACACATGACAACCACTCATAGTCCCAAGATATATTTTACTGATTAAAATAAGCATGCTTATATAAAGTTTCCTTTTAAATTCTCACTTATTAAATTCTCACTTATTGATATGAAATATTATACTAATTGTCTAAACTTTTTATTTATGGGTTAAGAAAAATAATTATTTTTATTATTTTATAATAAATTGATGTTCAAATTTAGGGTTGGAGCCTGCTCCAACAAACAAACATGTGATTTAAGAATAAAATATATTTTTTTGATATAAAATTAATTACAGTAACTACCAAAATAAATCGCCTTTATTCTCAGCCTTGACTACCCCTAGTAATATAATATTGAACTTAAACTTCTCACCTCTAAATACGACATGTTTTTGTGCCTAGAAAATTGTTTGGTTTGATGAAGAAGAAAACTAATTGTTAGACACTTTATTCATGGACCAACAAAAATTAATACTTTTGATTATTCCACAATAAATCGAGCCATGCATGCATGTGATGAAAACCCAAAAATTACCTGGTTTATAAAATTAATTATGATAATTATTGTTATAATTTTAGGCTAAAAAATTTTAATTTTAAATTTATGTTTTTCATGCTAAAAATATTTGTTAAGGTTAATGAAAAAAAAAAACCGTTGAATATCTGCTGTGGTTGGTGGGCTCGAGCTGCTGCCCATCTACCGCCTGATGCACCCGCCTACTTCCACAATTATACATGCAACAATAACTTGTGCACTCACTAAGCATTGGTATATTAAAATAAATAAATAAATTGTCAATAATCATAGCTTTGTTACTTTTAGCAATTCTTAGTTTATTTGAGGTAATTGAAAGTGTAATAATAGTTATTTTTATTTGTCGAGGTTGATGAAAAATAAAAAAAAGCACACCCAAACTCTGTCCCGGAGCCTGAGCTGCACATGAATATGACTTCAATTCAAAATTCATCTTGCTTAAATCCATTATTTTCTTAAAGATTTGATGATATTTGGGTTCAATTTTAATTTTTTATTTTCCCCTCACATAAAACAAGAAAATCTTATTTATTTTAATCATGCTAATTTTTCTTCCTATAAGTTTTAATCAATTTTTGTTTATTCTGTAATCCCTAACGGGCTATATCATTTCTCTTGAAATCTAATGGCTAATCAATTCAAACTTTCAGGGAAATAATATCAAATTAATTCAGCTGTGGTTTCTAAACTACTACCCGTAGAATATCTGCGGTGGTTGGTGGGCTCGAGCTGCTCGCCGATCTACCGCATCATCCACCCACCTGTTCCCACAATTCTATATGCAACAACAACCCGTGCACTCACTAGGCATTGATATTTAATATAAATAAATAAATTGTCAATAATCATTGCTTTTTTACTCTTAGCAATTCTTAATTTATTTTACTTAATTAAAGATGTAAAGTATTTTTATTTATAAATATATTAAAATAATATTTTTTTTAAAAAAATTATTTCTGATATTAATACATCAAAATAATTTCAACATGTTAAAATAATTTAAAAACATTAAAACAATATTAATTTAAAATAAATTATTTTTAAAATATAAAAGGTATTTTTTTTATTATTATATCTTCTTCTGCTTCCAAATACACCCGAAACCCTTTTTGTCTTTTTTTGTCAGACAAATTCAAGAGTTGATGCCAATCAAAATTTTTTGTCTTTTTTTATCCCTATAATTTCGATCCAATCAAAATACAAGAGTTATGCCATGCCAGGTTCAGAAAATAGAAAGGAAGATTGCTAAAGAGATTTTTTACATCTCAATTAGAAATCTAGAATCCAAAGCCGGTCCCAAAATCTTCATTTTAGGAATTCTCAGCTTATTTGAAACATTTAAACAGACTAAATTGATTTAATTCACTAATTAATTGTTTTTTGAGATAACAATTTGAGTCAGTGAAAATACAATATATCTCTAATTTATATTTTTAAAAAACGAAAGACAGCTCATCAAGAACCTGTTTGAAAATATAATAATAATTATTTTTTAAATAATTTTTTGTTTTAAAATTTATACTAATAATATTTTTTATTTTTAAAAAATTATTTTTCATATTAGTATATTAAAATAATTTAAAATTAATAAAAAATTTTAAATTTTAATTTTTTTTAAAACATAAAAACAAACTCATCTAAGTAGAAGCAACGAGAAACAATTCCCTGCAAGCAAGGGTGCACAGAGAGAGAGAATCTGTCAGCTAGATTGTTTTTTTGAAAAAACGAAGATATTTAATTTTGAGATCCTGTAACGAGAAACTATCTAGTACTTTACATTCTCTCAAACTAGTAACAGCAAACAATCACCAAAACCATCAGATTAAGACTTCATCATCGCCTGCCGTCCGATTCCCCACTACGAAATCATGAGATGATCTCACATCACAAGTGTACCAGCTAACAAGGTTTCCAGTCATTATTCTATTCCAAATTGTAAAGTCATAGTTGTCTTTCGTGGAATCAATGAAAAACTAATATTATGAGTGCCCACGCTCTCAAGTAAATAAAAATATCGGAAAAAAGTACGCGCGGAGTAATTATCATTAATAATAATATAATAATAATTAAAAAAAATAGTAAGTGAAGAAGGTGGTGGAGGTGGCTGTTTTGATCGCCATTCCCTCATCTCCTCTCCCCTACCAGATCATCAGATCCTGCTCTGCCTGTGAGAAAAAAAATATTTATTTATTTATTTGATCATCGCCTTAAACAAGGTGCTTTCACGGCTTCAGCTTTTTTATTTTTCCTTTTACAGTTCTGATTTTATTTATTTATCTGAACTTTTCCTAAACTCTAGGTTTTTAATCATTTCGTTTTGTTTGGAGATGCAGTTTTTGAGATAGAGAAAGAGAGAATATGTTTGGAATTGTAAGGCAAAAGATTAGTGCCGGAGGTTCTCCGCTCCTGGTATTATTATTATTATTGATAATTTTATGTGTTTGTATTTTTACTTTATTATTTGATTCATTTAATTTGTAGCTTTTACATTTGCTATTTTGTTCTTTGTAATTTTTGTTCGTTTGTGAGTAGGCTTTTGGGCAGAGGATTCGACCTGCGGTATCGGCATGGAGAGGTTATTCATCTGCAGCAAAAGAGGTGAATGCAAACCCATTTTCTATTTCATTGTAAATTTATCGGTTGTGTTATCTATCAGGAGAATTTACCTTTTTCGCTGCTATAATTGGTAAAATTATTTTTTAATTGATTGTTTGTAAATCTCTTGTTCAGCTTTTCGTAATTGCCAGTCTTGTATTGGGTTTTCAAACACCCCTCCCCCCTTTTTTTGTTGTTGGGGTTGCGGAGTTACATTTTTAAATGCTGTTGTTATCTCTTAGCTAAGGTATGCTTAGTTTTCCTGGAGAAGATAAAACTGAGATTTTGCACTTGGTGAATCTATAATTGTGTGCAGATAACAGTTAGAGAAGCGCTAAACTCTGCGCTCGATGAGGAAATGTCAGCTGATCCTAAGGTCTTTTTGATGGGTGAAGAGGTGAGAACAGCCTCCAATTTTTTAATGGAGTTCTTTTTTTGATGTTCTCTTCTTACGTGTCTTGTGTTTATGTGAAGTGCAGGTTGGTGAATATCAGGGTGCATATAAGGTCAGACTTTCTTGCCAATGATGTAAATTTGAGGTTTTCCATATTTGTTGCTATCCCTCTATTTCATTATTATTTTTTTTTCTGTTGACGAGTCTGATGGTCCATTTACCTTGAATTTTTCATTTTCTGTAGATATCCAAGGGGCTTTTAGACAAGTATGGTCCTGAGAGAGTCCTTGATACACCAATCACAGAGGTTGGTTTTATCGGTGGATTTTATGATGTAGAATTTGATGTTTTGCTTCTATTCTTTGGTGATGGTTGTTCCCTGACCACCATCTGCTTTTCTTACGTGTCTAACAGGCTGGTTTTACTGGCATTGGAGTTGGTGCTGCTTACCATGGTCTCAAGCCAGTTATTGAGTTTATGACATTCAACTTCTCTATGCAGGTTTGTAGGTTGCCTATGGTTTATAAATACCTTGTGTAAAGAGATTCTCTGATTCAATAGCGACAAATAAATGTTTGGATGCCTGACAGTACATCGATTGAACATGTGTTTTAGAGTGATGTTGATGGACTATATTTCTTTGACATTTCAGATCTGTTATGCCAAAATTATATTTGCTTGGGATTTCAGATGGGTTTTGCTGAAATTGTTACTAGTTGCTCTTCAATTTTGGCTTTTGATGCAGGCAATTGACCACATTATTAATTCGGCTGCAAAATCAAATTACATGTCTTCAGGGCAGATATCAGTGCCCATTGTTTTCAGAGGGCCTAATGGTGCTGCTGCTGGAGTTGGTGCTCAACACTCTCATGTACGGTGGCTGTGCTTTCTTATCTATCTGTCATTTTGCAAGCTCTCCCATCTTGTGTCTCTTTGAATGATGACTTTGTAGTTTGATACTAGAGTATATGGCTTGATGGCTTAAATCATTTTTGTCATGTGGTCATTGGTTGTTGCTCCAGAGTCCAGTGTATTCTGAACAGAAGCTGTATGCCTTTTATTTTCTGTCTTATTGTTTGGGTTTTATAATTGATCATATTAAATCTTGGAGAGGACAGCAACATTGTTCTTTTGTTTTAGGAGAATCTTGGTTCAAACACAATTATTGATTACAACTGATTCCCAGTATTTGATAGTGGAAAGAGGGAAACATGATTGTTGAAGATGTTGTTTAGCAAGTTCTGTATATATGCGTGTGATTGCATCCCCCCCCTTCATGTGAGTTCCCCTACTCAACTAAGAGCAGCTCTGCCTGGGTTACAGTTATTCCAAATCTTCTCTCTTGGACAATAAAATTTTGTTACTTGCCAAATTGTTCAGAGTAGTGATTGTAACTCAGTTTATTGAGGGCTAAATGCTCGATAACACTCCTTTCAGTGTTATGCTTCGTGGTATGCCTCCTGCCCTGGGTTGAAAGTGCTGGCTCCTTACTCATCTGAAGATGCCCGTGGTCTGTTAAAGGCCGCCATAAGGGACCCTGATCCCGTTGTTTTCCTTGAAAATGAGTTGTTGTAAGTATCTTGATAAGTGGTGATTATTACATTGTCCTAGGTTGATGTCCATAGTTGATTGATCTTTTGTGATTCAGATATGGTGAGACATTCCCTGTTTCTGCTGAAGTACTCGACTCCAGTTTTTGCGTTCCAATTGGGAAAGCCAAGGTACCCCTCTCTCAAGTCTTAAAGATTAGTCCTCAATGTTTCTGCAGTTAGCTGCTATTCAGTTGTGCTCTTTAATTATTTTTTTCTGCATTTACATTTTCCCTTCAAATTGTTTACCTTCAACAGATTGAGAGAGAAGGGAAGGATGTGACCATTACAGCCTTTTCAAAAATGGTTGGCTATGCTCTCAAGGTTTGTTCTGTGCTTCAAATGTTCTCCTCTCGTTGATTTAATATTTTTTTACCATCACCTATCAGGAGGAAAAAGATGATGGCTATTATAGCGGTCTTGCTTCTTTTAATGAAGTGGCATTGCATTAATATTCAGGCCCCCATAACTGATGGCGTTGAATTTGGTTGGAGGTTGTGGATGCTACTTTTACTTTAATGTTGTGATGTGGCATTGTATTGTTATTTTGTTGAGCCCCTCTTTTGGGACGCATCCTGTATTTATTTTGTAGTGCAGAATGGGATGTGTTTAACATTCTGATATGAAGCCATTTGTTTGGAGAATTCCCTGTGCTGAGTTTTTATATATAACACATGCCATGGACAAAACATTTCCCCTTCCATCTGTAAATCACAAGGTGGTTTGTTTCACAGGCTGCTGAGATACTTGCAAAGGAAGGAATCAGCTCTGAGGTAACCGTTGTTAGGAGGACTGTAAAGCCCATGCAGCTTATAGCACTTTCAGGTCTGATGAAAAAAATAACTGATCTTGTTAATGCAGGTGATTAACTTGCGCTCAATTAGGCCGCTAGATAGAGACACAATCAATGCTTCAGTCAGGAAAACTAACAGACTGGTGACAGTTGAAGAAGGGTTTCCTCAGCATGGTGTTGGTGCTGAAATCTGGTTCGTATTCTTTCCACTAATATATTTAATATCTCCTGCAAAATTATTCCGGCTCCACATGTATTCACACAATATGCTATTTCATGGGCAGTACATCTGTTGTTGAAGAGAGCTTTGGTTATCTTGATGCCCCAGTTGAGAGAATTGCTGGAGCTGATGTTCCCATGCCTTATGCAGCTAATTTAGAGAGATTGGCTGTTCCACAGGTCTGCTGTTTCATTTCTTTCTTTTTTGTTTTTTATATATCAATTCTTCTAGTTTGATCATTTTCTGGCGCATGCTATGGATGTGCTTGCTACCTTAGATGTTTAAATTCTTAGCTGTTCCACTGGACTTCCAAAACCTATTGGTTAGTTAGAATCCCTTCAACATTTAATAAAATTGTATCCATATAAACAATCTGTGAATTAAATCAGATTGACATCTTTGCTACTTTCCTCTCGACATAAATTTCCCCTTATGAATCCTTTTCCTTGTAGTATCCTTTTCCACAGTAGCAGCAAAATCCATAGAGGAGTTCCAAAATGAACCCTACACTCTCTGGCTTCACACTATAGCCATGTCTCCAGTGATTATTTCGAAGCTTGTCCACTAAATATGGCCTTTTGTTCTGTTCTCTTTATAGCCAAAGCTTTTATATGGCATTTTGTTTTGTTCTCTTTATAGCTAAAGCTTTTACATGTTGACTTATTTGCATGATGGGTATTTCAAGCACGCTGCATTTTTGGTTTTGTTTTTTTTTTTAATCTTTTGGTTCATGCTATGTGCAGGTTGAAGATATTGTTCGTGCAGCAAAGAGAGCTTGTTATAGATCTGTGCCAAAGGCTGCAGCTGCTTGATGATATTCATTAAAGTCTAGAAACCCTCTTAAATTCAGGTCAGTTTACTGCTGGATGTTTGCTCATCATTGGTTAATTATGTTTTGTAATATTTTGCATAATATCTTCACTTTTATTTTGTTATTCTCGTAATGACAAACAATGATGCTTTCAGGAATCTGAGAGATGTACATTTTTCCCCTTCTGGTTACTGCTGGGAAGGAACAGCTCATTGAATAACATGGAGCGTGTTGACGACAGCGGGAATTTTTGTCTATGTTTTGTCAAATTTGGTACCTGATATGAACCCGTTTCACACGTGAACCAATAAATATGTTTATTTATGGATTTTTCGAGCGCATTCTCCTTTGAATGGTCCGTGATGTTTCCAAGTTTATCTTCATATGATCAATTTGATTCCCTTCTATTCATAAATTGATGTATTATTACATGCTCTTCACGACATCAGCTTGAATTTTAGGGCCCCTAGTTAAATAAATTAACGTGTTCTGGGTGTTACTCGAGTAAATTATGTGAAATGCACGCATCAGAGAAGTTTCATCTGCTTTTCTGTTTAAGATTGCTAGAAATACAAAGGTCATTGAGATTAACACATGTTCTCTTCTGGTTTTTCTTGACACACAGGCACAGTTATTTAACTAGTCACCGCCTGCACTCAACCTAGATTTCATTGTTTGGAGCTTAACTCCCCCCGAAGTTATTCCTATCTCTAGATATCAATCCATTTTGCTGCTCCTTTTTTGTACTTACGAATCTTGTGATGAACTGGATAGCACATGGGGTTTTTCAGGAAATGAACAAAATCAAAGTTATCTAATCAAGTTGGCAATGTTTAGCTGTTCTCCTTTATTCCTTCCTATCTGCTGTCCTCTTGTCTTCCGTTTGGATTTGGTTAGTTAAAGATTTGGGTGGATATAGTGGAGCGCTTAGGTGGCCCGGATTCGTCTTGTCAGGTTCCCCACTGAATGACTGAATAGGATGTTATTACGGTAATGTCCAGGACCCTTCCCGGTATAACGCTCAATTTAGTCATATTTCTTGCAAGTTCGTAAATAAAATATAGGTAATCTTGTTTAGTAATTAGATTTTTGAATGTCCAAAATGTTCGACTCTTGTTCAGCTTCACGAATGAGAAAACAGGGTTCATTGCTTGCTCGACTCGTAAGTTTTTAGCATGGAAATGGTCCAAAAAAGTGTCAAAAACAAATATACTACTGCACTTGTTTGGTTTTTGCTATTCAACTGCTTTTCATTTGAATTTTAGATGTTTTTTATTATTTTAATTCATTAATCTTAAAAATAACAAAAAATGTAATTTATTTTTAATTAAAAAATATTTTTTCAAATCACATTATCTATCACTTAATTACTATTCAAACATTGAGACCTGTCTGGAAATATTATTTAGTAGTGTGATTTTAATTGTTTTTAAAATATTTTTTATTTTGGAATGTTTTAAAATAATAATTTTTTTATTTTTTAAATTATTTTTTATATTAATATATGCAAATGATTCAAAATATATATAAAAAATAAATGTTTTAAAAACCCAGGCTCGCATTTCCAAACGAGAACACACCCAGCCTGGATAAATCTTTTGAAAGCATCTGTCTCGCGTATCATCTCCCTCGGACCTGTAAAGCACACATCAAAGGCTCTGCGCGTAGTCTGAAACGCTGGCAACCAGGCCGTCCCATAGTTTGTCGGATTATCTACCACAATAATAAATAAATCTCGTCAGTTTGAAAGTGACCAAACATCTAACTGTGATCAACAGTGTTACAAGCAAACTGTGGCATTTCTAATTTCGGCATAACATTTAAAAGCTTGCGACATAAACCATAGCATTGATGGACAGCAACAGACCATAAATGCGGTGATCTTGATAGAGTGATCTTCAGTAGCAGTCCGGACGCAATAAACCAATGCATCTGAGACCAACAAATGAGCTGAGGTTCTTGTATCAGAGGAAGAAAAGAAGTTTTCCTCCAACCAGATCGCCGGCAAGGGAGTCTGGTGAGGTTTTTCAACAATGAGATCCATGAACTCTGAAAGTAGCTCCAACAGAGGACTACAAACTTGGGCTATAACCCTCAGGTTCTAAAATGGCCTTTTGGAATGCAAGGTTACATGGAACAGATCAACTTGCCTGGAAAAATGAAAATCAAATAATTGTAATAAGTAGATGATCTAGTATTTCTCAAGAACGCAATACGAAATTATCATAAAGAAAAGCAAAACAAGGAAATTGCTACTCCTCACTGGTAGTTTCCAAAATAATAATGCTGGGGGCTGATACCTACTCTCTGGTTGGCTTGACCCTAGCTGCCTCTCGTCAGAATTGAGCTAAGAATGTCTGATGTAAACTCCAATTCTATTCTTATCTCTTTGTCTGCACGGTATCTTGGAACAATTTCATCTGGCTCCAGCAAATTAAATCATTCTCCTATGTTTACTCATGACGGGCCTTCTATTCAGCTGTTTTCCTTTTCTCCATCCCTGACCTCTCAAATATTATAAGTGATGGGAAGCAAAGTATCTAAGCATGAAAAAAGTTTCGGAGAAGGGAAGCAATAATCAGGAGGTTCATTGGTTGTGGAATCACAGTAAGAATAGACAGAGCTATAAACCAGTTAGTGCAGCCCATGTTCACACCATGGCTTTGGCATTGTTTTATCGACAAGCTTATTAATAAAAAAATGGCTTACTACTAAATTTTGCCAGCCTTTCAGACTAAAATTCAGGGTGCTTATTCTGCAATTGAAAGAAACTTGTTTCAGCACTAAATTCCCCTTCACAACCAAGATTCCTGTTCTTTAACGAACTTTGCCCCTAGAAGTTCTCAAACGCACATAGTCTTTGATGTGTGCTTTCTCATGTCTGAGGAAGATGATGCGTGAGAGAGATGCTTTCAAAAGATTTATCTAAGGGCAGGTGCGATTGCCTGATTAAAAGTCAATTTCCAAAGAAGTGCATTTTCGATTCCGTTCCGGTCAGTAGAGTCCTGATACCTTTTCCTTTCAGGAAAGAGCTCCTTGGGCTGAAGTCAATGAGCTCTTAATAACAGGTGGTCAGTGTTAGACCTGTTTATTTTTTTATTTCTGTGTTTTAAAAATATATTTTAAAAAATTTAAATTTTTTTATTAACTTTAAATTAATATATTTTTAGTATTTTTAAATTATTTTAATATTAAAAATAATTTTAAAAAAATAAAAAAATTATTAACATATATTTTAATATAAAAAGCCACGCTTCTAAACAAGCCTTTAAATACAAACGAACGAAGTTAATGTTATGAGATGATGATGATGGAAATGCGGCTGGTGATGGAGATGTCCAGCCAAGTCTATAGCTACTATGGGGATAGCATCGGGCGGTTGATTTTCATGGATGAAGAGAGAGAGCCAAGTCGAACTTAATAAAGGAGCCAAGGTTTTCTGGGTCATAGGCTAACGTGGTTACATGGCAGCTATGCTTGATGGGCACATCAGGAATGGTTTCCTTAACATCACCAACAACAGGAAGGATTTTCAAGACTGCCCTTTTGGCCATGAACGCGTCATAGGAGTGTTGGTTCATGGAGATAAAGTTTGATTATTAGAAGATAATATAAATTATATTTAAAAATTTAAGTTTTTGAATTAAAATAATTTTTATAATTTTTATTTATTTGATAAAAATTAAATACAAGATAAAATAAATTTATATAAATTTCAAGTTTAAATAGCTTTCACTAGAGAGTGTGTGTTAGGTTTTTACTTAAGAAAATATGTTAAAAAATAATATAAATCATATTTTGAAAACTTGACTTAAAGAAACGCATTCTCAACACTAATAAAAAATCTATTTAAATGTTTTTAATGCTATAAGGATTAATTAATTTGTTTTGATAAATTATAAATAACTCTTATTATTATTATTATTTCAAAAGTGGTCTCGTTCCTAACAACTAATCGTGGTCTTATTTGATTTTACATTTCAGAAATGTTTTTGAAAAAAATTATTTTTTTTTAAATTAATATATTTTTAATGTTTTTAGATCATTTTAACGTGCTGATTTAAAAAAATTAAAATAAAAAAATATTATTTTAATATATTTTTAAATAAAAAACACTTTAAAAAACAATCATAACTATATTTCAAACAAGCTCAAATTAACCAAGGAAAGATCATCCCTACAATGTCATCCCTCAAAGTAGATTTTCTAGCGGGAATAAAATTTTTAATTATGAATTAAAAATTAGATGTGTTTGTTTAAAAAAAAAATTAGGGAATCATATGTTTCAATAAATATTAAAATAATTATTAAAATTAATAAAAAAACAAAGTTGATAAGTAAAATGATAGATGCAAGTTAAGGTGAGCTTTTTAAAATTATTTTTATTTAATCAGATGATAATAATTTTTTTTAAGAACAATGATAACTTAAATTCCATTAAAACAAAATAATTCCTCATTTTCTTATTAGTTCTTTTCACTAAAAAAATAATGATTTTTTTCTATGTTTTTTATTTGATAAGAATCAAAAGCAATATGGATAAGTATATTAATAAAAAATAATTATTTGCAACGAAGATAAGAATGAAATCTCTCTAATTAAAACTCTTTTATTTCATTGATGTAATATTTTTTTAGCATTTTTTATCATAAAATATGTTTTTAAGACACTATCCTAACACAATTATCAAAGCAAATTTTTATTAAAAAAATTAATAGTATGATAACTTTGACATAAATTTATTAAAAAGTTGCAAGGAACTTTTTTGAATTGTTGTTAAACTTAACTTGATTCAATAGGTCAATATAAAGATAACTCGATTTAGACTCTTGTCTAATTTAAATTTAAAATCAAATTGAGTTGGAATTCACATGATATGATTCAGATAATTTAACTTGTCAAAATACAAATTGGATAAAAATAATTTGACTTTATAAAAACATTTAAAATAATATTATTTTAGTTTTTTTTATATATATATTAAGTTGATAATATACTAGATCGACTTAGGTTTATTTATTAAATTTGTGATTTAAGTAATGGATATAGTTGAGTTTAATAACTTTATATTTTAAAATTATTTTTATATCCAATTATACAATAATAAAAATCAACATACATATGAAAACAACTAAAAAAAAATTTTAAAAATACAAAAGCATTACATATGGCAATAAAAAAAATATTTGCTACTGTTATAAAAACAAATGCTACAATTGTACTTGAAAACACAGTAAAACTTTAATGATATTTAATAAAACAATATCTAAAATAAATTTTTAATTAACTTATTTAAATCAAGAAATTGAGCTTAGACAGGACAACACGCTCGGCTCATAATCCCATATGCCTAGCTTTATTTTTCTCTTTATATATATTTTACGTAGTCCAATCATTTTATATATATATAAAGTAGATGTCGTATCATTTACTTATCTAAATTTCAACCATTGTAATAATGTCTGAAAAATTATGCTGTGCATTCTTAGACTTCAAAAATTATTTTTCAATTTATTTTCACATAAAGTATTTTATAAATACCATGAAAACTTTAATAAATTAATTTATCAGCTTAAAATATATTTAAATCGGTACAAAATTACAAAATTAAACAAAGAATTCTTTCTCAATCTTGATTTTTTTTGGAAAAATAAAAATTCAAAATCACCTTAATAACATTCTCCAACATATTGACACAGATTTTGTATTTTAATGATGAAATCTTGCCAACCGATGGCTTTTCATTTCCTTCACCATTTTTTAACATCTCTCTCTCTTTCTTAGCATAATTCTCCTCTCAATGCAATGTAGAATAAAGATTTTTTTTAAAAAAAAAACTTTAATGATTGAGATAGGAAAAAATCAAATGACTGAAAAACATAAATATAAATACTATTATAATCTATAGTATTTCTCCTTACTTGCTATGGTGCAGTAAAAACACCACACCATTTAGATTTCTTTTAATAACACATTACATTCTTAAAATTTATTTAGGCTTTAAGCATTTTTAAGAGAATACTAATATTTTTTTAAACATTATTAAAATAAGAAAATATACATGGATCATTAGATTAGTGAAAACTACAAGCGGGTCCAAGTTTATTTATTTATTTATTGACAAAGATTGGTATTTCATTAAATTAAAATTGGAGAAGACTTCGACATCTAGAAATGAAGTCAACCCTAATACAATAGAATTCTCTGTATAGAAAATGAAACGGGTTAACATGTTATTACAAGGACGTCCAAATAAAAATACAACGTGAATTTTGCAAAGAAAACTGAAGATCTAAAATTCAAATATTAAAAAAATCAAAATCATCTTACAAATCGACGAACAATTAACACCTTTTTTTTTTAATTTTATCAGCATCAATCTATCAGTAGCTGTACTACCTTGCTCTTCCACTTGATACGCCTCTTTAGTCAAAGGATCAAAAATTAAAACATTAGCAATCGATCTCCATAAACTTTCATTACATTCCAAATACCCATAAAAGGTCAAGAGGACACAGGAAACACAAATAACAGGTAAGATCAAGACCAAGCCTTAAATTACACTAAAGAAAATATCAGATAAGCTAGACAATATGATATAAAAAAAATATTAGATCTAGAAGAAAGAATACTAAATCTAGGATTATTGAATGAAAAATAAACAAAATAAAGAAGAAGAAGCCTTGCTGTCGAAACCTACACCAGACAACACATAATAAAACCCTAAAAGAAACCCAGATCATAGAGAAAATGAGAGTAGGTCCCAGTTTAAGATTATAGTATATTAGTTTATTTTTATTTTTTAAAATTTCTCTTGATGTTTATCTCTGCTCGAGAAGAAAATATAAAAACTTCAAACATGATCTAATGAATTCTTTCATAGCGATTTTCAATACAGTGTAGCTTCATATTAAGTAAACACTAACAACTTATCTTACTATGACACATTGGTAAATGTTGAGTTTCATTGGCATTTTCTTACAAATTCTACTAACAGAATGCAACTACACACGTATGTATCTTGCAATGACAATCCATAATTCTCACGATCATATATGCGCTAAGTGGCATTTGTATTATCTTAAATAGCCAATTATTGCTAATATATATTTAATGACAACAGATCTAATGGCATTTAATTGGAGCACATGCTACTAATTAAGTTTTGTTGGGATTTCCATAAAAGCTCTTACATCCTCCGATGGTGTCATGAACAATTAAAATGACACAATCTGCTCTATAATTCTCATGAATAACTAAAATGACACAATCTCCTTAAAGTGTAGTTAAATCTGCTTATCTACATTTTAAATTTATATTTTAGCTCATAATTTTCAAATCTAGAAACTATAATGGGATAAATGGCTCAATTTGCATCTAAATAATAAGGATATAATAGAAAATCTTATGTAGATTCCTTAAGAAACAAGAAGAAAAAACCCAGCCGTCATTATTTTCTTAAATAAAATCATTTTCTTGCGTTTCTCAAGGGAATTTTTGAAATGTAATATATAATTTTATGAAATGGCAGTATAATTTCGGGTCGGCAAGCATACTGGATTTTTATCTTTTCACACCATCAATCTCCCAGTAAAGTAAACGTCAGTCAAATAACACATACCTGGGACTACTTTTGACTTATCACAACAAATATTACGGGAGTCGCCGACGCGGCAGATTTATCGTTCGAATCTGAAGTGGAAGCTCATGGAGGTTGAGAGGAGCTTCCATAACTTAGACACCAAGGAAGGCGATTTCGTTGACCATAGAAAGTCTACATCTCTTGGCTTTAATCATTATTGTAATAAAAAAACTATAGAAATATACATGCAAATAATTGGAAACCGTAGAGCACACGTTATTGTCCCCTCCAGCATCTCAACAACAATTCCCAGGCCTTCCCGTCTGTGGAATTGCTTGACTGGGGAAATGAGAGATTAAATGACCACTTTCCCTCCTCTGTGGGTCAACATTTTGTACTCGAACGCGGGACGTGATCCATTAAAATTTAAGCTTTCTGGGCTCTGACGTCAATCCTACATCAAACCGTGTCTCCATCTCCACAGTTTCTAGTTTAGTTGCATAGGATTGACCCAAAAAAAAACATCGTTTAGTTAAAAAAATAGTTTCATCCCAGTTAACCTGTCGCTAAATCCCATCTTCATTGATTAATCTGAAATTATGAGGTGGTTGTGGCACGACTGGTAAGATTTTGATACAGATTTGAAGACTCGAATAAAATTTGAAGCCGTGGACTGTTTGTTATTTTGTTCATGCGGGTTATTTGTACCAACAAATGCGTAATAGATAAATATTTTTTAATTCAAATAATAAAATATAAAATAACTAAAGAAACTAATCCTTTCAAGTGGGTTTTATTTTGTAACAAAAAAAAAAAACACGATTGATTGCAGTTTAAGATTTTCATTATTTATTAGATTCAATCTTATATTTAATTAAATGCGATTTTTCCAATGCGTAAATAATGATCTCTTTACTTTGTTACTCAATCAAATTATATATACACAAGAAGACTTTGGCGTGCAAACTAAGCTTAATTCTTCTTCTCTTGTCTCATCCGGTCTATTTTGCTCATCCATGTCTTATTTGTTTTTCCATTTTAAAAATATTTAATATTTAATTTTTTATTTTAAATTAATATTTTTAAATGTTTTTACATCATTTTGATATGCTGATATTAAAAATAATTTTTAAAAAATAAAAATATTATTTAAATATATTTTTCAATAAAAAATATTTTTAAAAAACAACCATAATAAAATATTAAAAAATATCATTTTAATCTCCATGATTTTTCAGGTCAATAATAGAGTACCACAGTCTAAATAATTATTAATGATCACTTTACTCATACAGTTTTGAAAATCTTTTTGGCCCTTGTATTTATCTATGACTGTTTCATCTATCTCCTGGCTCCTCCAGTTAGAAATTTGTGTGGACAAAATTTCTGCTTCAAGGAAATGTTATTCTTACCTCGTATTTGTTCTTTTAAGATTCTCATTTCAGTGGATCTAAAATGGCGGTAAAGATCTCCACTTATTATTTGTGAAACAATAAAAAGGACTAGAAGGAGTGCACTCGCACATTTATCTTTGACTTTTGATATTTTTATATAGGTTTTTGGTATATTTCACCAAATATTGTTATGAAAAAGATATTTAAGAATATGGTAACAATTATTTTTTATTCTTTAACGTGTTAAAATAATATTAATTTTATTTTTTAAAAATTACTTTTAATATTAATACATCAAAATAATTAAAAAACATAAAAACATAACTATAAATACAGTTTTTTTTTTATATATATATATATATTTTATCCAACCCAACTCAAAACCAAATTTACTTAAGTTTCAACCTCATTGACAATCACTCCTCTGTTTTTTTTAACACCAAATTAACAACATTAACAATTACCTTTCTAAATTTTAATTCTACTCATCCGTTGTCCAGCATATTCCTGGTAAAGACACGTGTGGCATTCTAGAATGATGCACAATAAGCGCCGGAGATGGGATACAAACCATGGGAGGGCTTGATTGGAGTAAGTGCCTGAGACAGGATATAAACTATGGGAGGCCTTGATTGGATTGACCTCTATAAATAGTCACTTGCAAAATATCTCGAGATTTTATATGAAACATCAGCATCTTAAATATATACACGAGAAATAATAATATTAACTAGTAAATCTTAAACTTACAAATTCTCTGATGTAGTGAAATCTTCTCGGGGGTGGTGTTACTTCGGTAATGACGATCATCTCAAAATTATACAACAGCAACGACACATGAATTATTTTCAAGTTTTTTTTTTTAAAAATAAATTAAAATAATATATTTTTATTTTTTTAAATTTATTTTTTAAGCATTAAAACAATAATAAGAAATTGAATTTTTTTCAAAACTCCCGGGCCAAACACCCCTTAATGAACGGGAGTAATGGTGATCAGGAGAAAAACCGAGATTATAACCCAGTCATCATAAAGGAAAAAAAATAAAATTGTATTTGTCCAGGGGGAGGGGGAGGGGGAGACGAGAGAAGTGGTGAGATTTTGACCGTGGACCAAAAATGAGAAAGTATGTTTCGTATTTGACCAATATACTACTTTAAAATTCAAATAAAAAAAAATAATGCATCATTATCAATTATTAATTGTTATTGTCCAAAAACAAAGAAACAATCGAAGGGAGAGGAGAAACAAAAGATAATTGTCTTAAATAATTCTTAATTTTTCTACTGCCCCTTTAAGTCGTTTGTTGATTTAATTTAAATAAATAATGGAATGAATCGTCGTAATTTGGTGAGACTGAGATTTCTTTGCTTTGATCTTTCTTCTCTCTCTTTCTGTATATATTCCATAAAAAAGGAGGCGAATATTATTCATTCCCCCTTCCTCCTTCCCGTTCATTGATTACGTTGCAGACTAAAGAAAAGCTCTTCAATTTTCATTTTTGTTGGATTTTAACACCAGCTAGAGAAACGAATTCAATTCCTACCCTCCCCCCCTCCTCAATCAAAGGCAAGGAGATGAAATCATTTAGGAAACTGAGAGGATTTACTTCACTTCACAAACAAGTAGTACATAAAAACCCAAGGGATCTTCCCTCTTTCTCTCAATCACATGAGCTTGCTAAAGCCTCTCAGGTACTTCTCTTCACTCCTCTCCCTCTCTCGTTCTTGCTTTGCCTCGATTTCGCAGCAGCCAAACACGACTGCTGCTTCTTCTTACTTAAATAATTTACATTTTGTGTCGGTCAATTGCAACTTTTTTGTTGTTGTTGTTGTTGTTGGATAGATAATTGAGGATTTAAAGATCAGAGTCTTTTTGAGTTTGTTTGGATAATAATAATAATTGTAATAAAGGGAAAGCATAAACATTGAAATGATTGGTTTGGTTAGTGAATATATTATGTATAATTACTTTAATAAACCCGTTATTTTAAGCTATATTGATGATCGAATGTTAGCTACTTTTTTATGTGCTTTTGATCGCTTGGGATCTGTTTCTTATAAAATTTGGTTGCTTTTTATTATTTTCAGGACATGATAGATATGAAAGATTGCTATGATAGCTTACTTTCTGCTGCCGCTGGAACCGCCAATTGTGCCTTTGGTACTTCCTTTTTTGTCGCGCTGCATTTTACTTGAATTCCTTGTATTCTTTTTCTATGGATACCACCGTCAATTCATAAGAAGGGGCATCGAGTTTGATATTCTTGTATCGGCCTGGGTATTTACAGTTTTACTAACACTATCATTTGATTGTTAGTCCACTAATGCCATTCTCCTTTCCCCTCAACAAATTGTCTTTTGCTTAAATAAATGAAGCGTAAAACTCGCATTCATTTACTATTTTTTTTTTCTTTTTCTGGAAGGGGGAACTTGAAGTGTGAAACTAATAATGATAACGTTTTGGTGGAAGTCCTTTATTGATAGTTGGTGGTTCAATTAGAACGAAGTGGCAGCCATATAGTCCCTTAAGAAATGAAGCTTGAAGTTTTTTAAGGCAATGTTATACTATAAATTTGAAGAAGTCTCAGCTCCCAGTCATCAACTAACATCCAATGGCAACATTGCAAAAGCTAATTATAATGGTTCACAGAACAAAACATTTAGAAAGGAAAGGCATAGTAGTTGCGATTAAAATATCGTATTAGCTTTGTTTTGTTGGCACTGGGTATGGAGTTATTTAGATCACATGAATCATGTTTTGAGCATGACGATTACTCTGCAATGAGTGAGTTGGAGGTCTGTGGAGTACCCAATTTCATGAGCAAACTTGGTGCATAACAAATGGGCAAGAACTAAATTTTCGCATGACACCAGTGATACATAACATACCCGAAATCAGGCAGCCTTTATCGTTACAAACCACTTCTGCGGCATTTTTTCATTTCACACCACCACAGCCTATTAGATAACCATAAGAGCTATCATGCATATTCTGGAACCTCGGTTTTGCAGCCAATTTGTTTTTTATTTTGTCATTGATAGTCTCCAACAACTCTTCACATTCACTTTTAATTTTGTTCAGTAATTTCTCCAATATCAATCTTCACTCTTCAGATTCTGCATCTAAACTAAATATCCTAGTGATCATTTTAAGATCTAATCGAAATACCTCAACTCTCTTCCACATTTGATTTTGTGAAATATTTGTACAAATTAAGAATCAACAAGACTATGTGGCATCTTATATTGCTTTTTTTTTTGTGATATTAATTACTAAATGTATTTACTACAATGGCCATTTGTTAAAATTATTAAAAATTATGTTGAGTGCTTAACAGGTTTCTTAACTAAACCGTGACTGTTATGTGATACCTGGAATGTTGCGACTCAAGATATTATCCAAAAGAAAGCCATCCCAAAGATTAAAACCTGTTTTGGAACCTTAAGTTGCAATAGATTCCCATCAGATGAACCGTAACTGGCAGTAGCCTAATTTATGCATGTGTGGCATTTTCCTGCATTTTAGCTTGCTGTTGGCCTTTTGGTTTATAGATTGTGAGGATTTACTGAGGATTTAAAATGAGTTCTTTAGTGAACATCACAGTGTTTTATGTGTTGATTTCGAGCACTTGCATGTTTTGAAGGATCCTGTTTTGGTGTGTAATTCTAGAATGTTCTCACTTCTGTCTTTCCTCAGAATTCTCAGAATCATTGCGTGAAATGGGTGCTTGCCTTCTTGCGAAAACTGCATTGAATGATGATGAAGAAAGTGGTAAGTGGACAGGTTTGTTCGTCATGATATTGGTGTTGAAAGTTAAGAGAAAATTGTTAGTGGGGACTAAAACTTCTTTTCAGTGTTTGTTGTAATATCTGAGTTGCATTTCTTTTGTATAGATTTATTGACATTTGCAATGAAGATATAAAGCTAAACCATCCTAATCCTTTTCTACTAATCACATTTGACTGAGATATACTTAACTCATAGTCAATATTTTACTGTCTTGATACATGCTACAGATCCAGGGACCTAACTAGAGTTGTTTTCATGAGCCTGTACTTTTGAAACTGTGTTTTTACTAACATCTTTGTTTTATTGAAGTTATGTTCAAATTGATTCTGCTTTCTCTTCATTAAGTTGCTGGAGAATTTACTTGTGCATTTGTTACAGAATCAACAATCTAACCTGTTTTTTTTTATCAGTTTTAACTGAAGTTACCATTTCAAGTTTCAATTTTCAAAAAGATCAGGGTGATACATTCAGACAAACTTTAATGCAATGATAATAATTGGCCTTTAATTCAATGGATTTGTTCCTTTTGAGTGCATATTCAATTACATATAGTTGCATTCCAAGAAGGTGACAGGAAGAGAAGCTGAAGTTGGCTCTGTTTTCTTTGCAGGCAGGGTCTTGCTGATGCTGGGAAAAGTGCAATTTGAACTCCAGAAACTTGTTGACTGCTACGTGAGTTGTTGTTTTGTAATAAAAATTGCTAAGAGTCCTGGCTATGTTGTGGTACTGAGTCCTGGCTATGTTGTGGTACTGATTTTTAGTTTGATATTTCCAGCGTTCTCACATAAATCAAACAATCATAAGCCCGTCAGAGTCTCTTCTGAACGAACTTCAAACAGTTGAGGTCAGTGGTACTTCTTACAAGCTTTCACTAACTTAGACTATCTGTAACTTCTCATGTTAAACTATCTTTAGAAAATGCTTAAGTTCTTAATGATTGAAATCAGTGCTCACAATTAAACATTTATTTTATTATTTTTTCTATTATCTTGTATATGGTAGTTAAAGCATTTTACTGAAGGAGCAGTCGCTGAAGACTTTTTTCATTCATACAGGAGATGAAGCAGCAGTGTAACGAGAAAAGGTTTGTGGTACTATTTCAAGCACCTTTCTAGACTTGCACCTGCACCCACACACTCAAAGAAAGAAAGAAAAACAAAAGAAGGAAGGAAAGATGAGAAACAAATAAAAAGAAAAATGAAAGCCCGTAAATTTGATATAAATATCATCTCCCCATGTTACTTGGTTTACAGAGATGTATATGTGCACATGGCGAGACAGAGAGAAAGAGTGAGTAGAAGAAATGGAAAGGGAGAGTTTTTTTCTATGCAGCAAATACAAGCAGCTCATGATGAATATGATGAGGAGGCCACTTTGTTTGTTTTTCGTCTTAAATCCCTGAAGGAAGGACAATCTCGTAGTCTTCTTACACAGGCAGCTCGGCACCATGCTGCTCAGGTTTCTTTTTCTTCAAACAATTTTGTTTTTAAACCTGTTGGTTTAATAGTTAATTCTGCTTCTTTCTTGAAATCAGCTGTGCTTCTTTAAGAAGGCTCTTAAATCTCTTGAAGCTGTTGAGCCGCATGTCAAATTGGTCTCAGAACAGCAGCATATAGATTACCACTTTAGTGGACTTGATGATGATGGGAGGGATGATGATAATTATGATGATGATGATGAAGATTATGATGATGTCAATGATGATGGAGAATTGAGCTTTGACTATGGACAAAATGACCAGGAGCAAGAAGTTTCCAAATCAATAAATTCAATGGAGGTAAGACGTTAATGCACTTTTCATCAGTGGAGCCAATCAGCTTACCATTTCTTTTCGGAAAAGCAACTATAATGCATTGTGTTTTAGGATTTTATGAATAGCATTGCCTTTTAAAGAAGGAAATTTGCACAATTCACTTGTGGTTTCTAGTGCATGAATTCTGAATTCTAGGACTGACCTTTCTGTGTTACCTGTTCATGTAGAAACTTATTCAACAGGGTAAACAATTCAAGACGATCTTTTATAGTCACTCGTCATGATTTCCATTTTTTTCTATCAATGCATCCTTCATCTGAATTTCTATTCCATTTTAACTTCAACTTGCTGTATAACAATTTGTGCAGTTGGATTTAGAGGACATTACATTTCCCCAAGCTGTGACATTGGAAATGGCAAAGGTAAACCTTCGTATTATGGACTTGGGTGTTCTAAGTGATCATGCTGATTTCATATCTGGGTAATGCAATTGCAGGCCTGTTAATGAGGATCTAATCTGCCTGGCCAGACTTTCTAAATCTGAGAACTACTATCCTATTTCACCATCCTTGCATGCTTGAACTTTTTTTAAAAAAAAATGATTTGTGTGCTCGAAGTAATAACCTGACAAAATCAGTATGAAAGCCTGAGCATGGATAATCTCAATAATAAGTGACGTAATGGAACACAATGCATGCCATATCTGCTCTTAGTGTTTCCTTCTATTAGATAATATTATTTATTCCTTTTGGATATCCACTTGAACTTGTATTTATAGATCTCCCATTTGAGTACTTGAGTTGGGTTGGATGAGTTGACAGATACATAGACTTTCACCCTTTCTACTCATAGAGAACCCTGTATCTTGCTTTATTTCAGCTCTTACATGACTGATGGTGAGTTTTATGCTTCTCTTTGGACTGCTTGCAGGAAAATCTAGTTAGAAGTTACAGCACATCGTTTCCTATAAAGGGAGAACTTAGTCCAGGCACCCAATCAGCTCCACTTTTCGCTGAAGTGAAATCTGATCCGGCTGGAAAAACAAAACGGCTGATGCCATCATCCACACGAAAGTTCAACACTTACGTATTGCCTACTCCAGCAGACCCAAAGAGTTCAAATTATGCAGGACCTGGTAGCCTGGTTTCTCAAACATTAAAGCCAAGTTTGAGTGGACGTCCTCTGAATTTGTGGCACTCATCCCCTATTGGCCATAAAAAAAATAAGTTGCTAGGAGTTGAAATGTCTAGCAAGCCCACTGCTATAAATTCGCAGTCAGTACTCAAGGAGAGCAACAACAACACTGCATCCACCCGATTACCTCCTCCTCTAGCTGATGGACTTCTTTTTTCAAGGCTTGAGCCACCGGCTCCCACTGAATCTAAGAAAATCAAAAGATATGCCTTATCTGGTCCTATTACATCCCAGCCGTGGTCTACTAAGGCAGTCTCCGCAGAACATCCACAATTGTTCTCTGGACCCCTTTTGCGATATCCAACGGCCCAACTATTTTCATCACCTCCAAAAGTGTCTCCAAGAATATCACCAAAAGTATCTCCTAGTTCTTCCCCTCCATTTGTGTCCTCACCCAAAATCAGCGAGCTACATGAGCTTCCCAGACCCCCAGTCACTTCAACCTCCAAGTCTCCAGGGGCTGTAGGTTTGGTTGGTCATTCAGCGCCACTGTTTCCCAAAGGCCACATGCTTCCTGGTACAAGCAAAATGTCAGCATCAAATGTAGAATCTCAACTGCCTACACCTTCTCAAGTTGTCCCTCGCAGTTTTTCAATACCCTCTAGCAGACAGAGAGTAATGGTCGCTCAGAATTCAGGGATTGTTGAGAATGTTGCCTCACCTCCTCTAACCCCATTATCTTTATCTAACACCCAGCCATCATCCTCCAGTTCCCAGATCATCAATCAGACAGTTCAAATCAGAGGTAATTCATAATCCAGAGTATTTGAATGGTTATTTAGTTTAGCATAAG
Organism: Populus ilicifolia; assembly: GCA_015708895.1. NCBI lineage: Eukaryota > Viridiplantae > Streptophyta > Magnoliopsida > Malpighiales > Salicaceae > Populus > Populus ilicifolia. The sequence goes on from SRLM01000435.1 coordinate 749,169, forward strand.
TTATGCTCATGCATCACCATCTCACTGGGATTATTAGTTCTGGGGGTTAGACTGATCGAGGTACATTTTTGGATAGCATAAAACCATTCTTATACTAGCTGAAGTCCCAATGAGAACAAATTGTATGAATCTGAGAAACTCTTGCATGTTTTTCCGTCAGTTACAATTTCTCATTTAAATAATTTATAGAGATGCATAATTTTAGTTCCTTGATAAACATGTTCATGCACCAAATGTAAATGAACTTAGTTTTTTAATGTATACATGCTCATGCATCCAATGAAAGTGGTATCATTTCTAAATCTCAGTACATTTGGTCAATGCAGGTGCAGTTTGATTCTATTCTTTTATAGTGATAGCTCTGCTTTAAGTTCAGCAGCAACCAAAATTTGAGCTCACACGATTCTCGCATCATTGGTACAGTTGGAGAACTGTAAATATAATCCTTGTCTACTGATTTCTGGCTTGCAAATGTTATTTTTGTTAATCCGTTGATTTTTAATTTTTTTTGCTCTCCTTGGAAGTAATATCCCAATTCCATATATTTCTTGTCCTTAATTAAGGACCATTTCGCATAACAGAGTTGAGTCATCTAGACTGTGGACTCGTGGAGCACTAACCGGATAGATTATTCTACATTTCCCTTTATGTATCATGTTCACTCGAGTGATTCCGCTGTCCCAAAGCAATCATGCTCCATGATGTTCACCGAATTGCCAAAGAAAAAAAATAAAGACATCCATTTCTGAAAGCAGAGGTTCGTTCCCTCTCTTTTTATCCCCACCATCTTGTTAATATCATCGAAGAGTCGACTACATGTTATCGTTATATTGTGTAACCGCAAAAGGAACTGCAGTTCGGTGAAAGTAACCGCAAGATATGGTGACTTGGAGATTCTACTGTTTTTTTTCTTTTTTTTGATAGAAGACGAGAGATTCTTCTCGTAATAAAGAGGATTTCTTGGTGTGACTTTAACTAGATGCATCTAATAATTAATTATACGAGTAAACAAGCACACAACCGTTGCCATATAACGAGCTAATATATGGAATTAGGTAACTGCCTCTTAGTGGCCTGTCATTTACAGCTTCCGGCAGCACCGTATCTCACAAATCCCAGGAGTTCTGGTCCTTCCAGTCTTGAGTTATTCACAAAACTGCTTTCGAACAACCAGCACCAAGGAAAGAACAATTAAAAGACACTTCCAACAAAGAAATTAAACGAAAGCTTTTGATTCCAATGAATCAGTCGGTTTACCTTTCCTCCGTGAACTTGTAGAAAGAACCTGAGGCAGGTATGGTGCCACATAAATCATTGTTCGACACGTCACTGCACAGAGACGTTAGATTGTTGGACGGGCAAAAGATTGTGTAGAAGAAAAGGTGATTTGGAGATCACAAAGAAGACTCACATGATCTTTAGGCTCTCCAATTTGGTCAGTTCTCTTGGTATCCTTCCAGTCAGTCTGTTGCCGTTCAGTCTCCTGCGTGGTAATTACGGGACACACCAGGCAAAGATGGACCATCAGCAATACGTTAGCTAGGTCGTCATAAAAGTGAAAACGAACCTGACAATATTAATGATTTTATCCACTTGATTCTGATCAAGAATCTGTAAATGAAAGGGTAGGTAATTAAAATTAACACAGATCTGAAAGTATGCTTACAGGAATTTAAGATTGGAAAGCTTAGAAAGTGAAGCTGGAATGGTCCCAGTGAGGTTGTTGTGATATAGATCCAAGCTCACAAGGCTCTTAAGGTTTCCAAGCTCCCTTGGTATAGGACCCACCAGTTCATTCATGTACAGTTCCCTGTATAGGGAACATAAACCTAACATTAGTATTGTTAGCATTAAATTCTTAGCACACTATAAATCATGTCGAATTTAATGCTAGAATCCATTTGATCACAAGTCCACCAGATGGTAGGTGAGGTGAATGTTGTCATGGTATAGTCCTGGATAAAACTAGCAACAAGCTGATTAACCAGTAAAGAACCCTATCGACCGTACTCGATTGATAAAATCCAGTTAGTTCATAGACTGATACAACCCGATTTTGCTTACATTTTAGCCCAATTTGCTGTGCTCTTTCAACGAATTCAAATCACTTAAACACAAAAAATTTTGATGGTTAATCTAATGTAGTTAAGAAAATGAAAAAAATGTTTGTAAATTCTCTGGATAGTTTGAAGTGCTTACAGATACTGAAGACGGACGAGCTTCCCCAACTCAGGAACCAGACTGCCTGAAAGCTTTGCGTTTCCAAGGTCTCTGCAACAGCCAATATTTTAGTACTCACTATTTATTACTTCTATAATTTGTCGAGTTAATTACTTCCTTGACAATTTAACAGATAATTATTTCTGTTTTTTTCACAAGACATAATTTATGCTACTCTTAAATTTACATGTGCATGTATGTTAACAACTTCCATGTTTTTTTCTCCCTTTCTTCTCCTTTATTACTAGCACATCAGAGTCACACAACCTGTTTCAAAGAGTTTGAGTAGTAAAAAAGAAACAAAAATGAGTTAAGGATATGGTAGTACTATGATCTTTGAACATCATGTCTGAAAAAGTTGTCCACCCAGGAGATCATCATGTACAAATAGATGTCACGCACCCATGCAGATTAGTAAATTTGGTCAGAAATGAGGTGCTTGTCCCAAGTGCCTAATTAGATGTCTTGGACTATTTAAGGTCTAAATAATTGTTTTCAGAAGCAAAAATACAGCCATAGTTTTCAAATCTTAACAACCAGACAACACACAAACTACAAAAATGAAAGCAAACACGCACAGAGGCTCAAATAAAATGTGAAAAAAAAGGGGAGAGATAGGGATACTGGAAGATTAGTAGTAAATATACGTATGGTGCTTACAGTCGGGTAACCCGATTATCACCATCACAGGTAACGTGGAACCAAGTACATGGATCCACCAAGTTTGGGTCCCAGCTCTGGAGAACATGCGCTGGATCCTTCACTGCTCTCCTCAGAGCGTACAAAGCATCCCCTAGTTCATGGACCAAAAGGTTAAAATCACAGTTCAATTATACTCACAGTTGGTGAAAAATGGAAGAAGAACCTATGCGTACCTTCTAAATTTGCATTTGTTAGTGCTAGAATGATTGATGGAAGAACAAGAACGAGAAGATGTAGCACAGCACAGCTTGCCATTTAGGAAACTTTAGGCCTGGGTAAAGAGTCAAGATGCTTATGGCACTTTTACAGGTAGATGGGGGGGGNGGGGGGGGGGGGAGAGAGTAAAGAGTTCAGTAAGTTTGTATAAAGAATGGAAGCACAAGGGAAACAGTATTTGTCGGGGAATTTATAGAGCTCATAAAAGAGTTTGGTTACTGTGCATTAAGAAAAAAATAAATAAAGGAAAACAATTTTCTCCACTGCAAAGTTTTTATGAAGGGGGTCAATCTCTTCAATTGTTTAGTTGCTCTGTCTGATGCTGCCTAGAGTCCTTGCACGTTCTAAATTACCCTTACTCATTCACTACGTGGACGATTCTGTCCTCATCACCTGTGCAGTGTCTATATTCCTATTCCTTTTCAGCCATTGCTGGCCATGTCAGATCTTGGAAGGTACGAGAGTAGCAGCAGAGAGAGACCTGGCATAAAGCAAGACTAGTCCAGTTCACTGAGGACCACTGTATGGTCCTCATACTTGACCGACCATGACACTTTAGTAGGGTATACTTTAACAAAAAAAAAAGATGCAAATTCAATCAAATTGAACTATATGCCTACTAATATCTTGCATTTGGATGCATGAGGAATTTTCTGCTTTATGTTCCACAAAGTAAGGTTGAAACTCGAAAGAAGCAAACACGCATGTGTTGTGTTCACTAGCCATGTAATAATGATAATCGCAAGTGAAGACTTCTCTGTTAATTATCATAGGGTTTGTAGTGATAGCTCTTCTTGATAAAATTAGTAGTTGTTAATTACTTATGTAATTAGATTTAATTAAATCCAAGCACCTAGCAGTTTTTCAATGCTATTTGGTAATCATACTTTTTTTGAACAAATCATAACGACAGTAGCTGGTCATAGAGATTGCAGAGCGTTGGGTGCATGCAGCGTCGGAATGAGCGAAATCAACAAGCTTTTCTTTTTTTTTGGAATAAAAGAGCCAAAACAAGATAGAAGAGAATATTTGAGACGCATTAAGCTTGTCCATTTCCCACTTCCAAGTTTCAAGTTCCCCGAGCATAAAAAAGAATATTTAAAGCATGGATTTTCTTAATGGTTATATACGTTCCGAACTTTTTTTTTATATTTACGTGGGGTGTTTGGGTTAGCTTGCGGATATCATGACTAATTTATAAGGCTCATTGAACATCTTACAAGTCTAATAAACAGGTAAGGCATCGCAAGGGTGACAGACGCACATGATAAGGCTCGAATCCAGATACTGGAAAAAGAAACAAGCCCCTACTATCACTGAATTATAACCTCACTTGCCCGAATTTCTTTTTCTTTGTATCTTAAGAGGTGTTAAAAATATAGATATGGACAAGTACGAAGAGCATCAGCATAAGAGAATAATATCACTTTGAAATATATAAATGTTGTGGTCGAGCAAACGCCTCATATGTTTTATTTACTGTTTTCCTCCCTCTAGGTGCTTCAATAACGTATATTTAATGTGTTTCGAGGACTTAAATACATGCTGTCGATTCGGCACTGAGAGGCCCATTTTCAGAGGAGTAGACTCCTCTCTCAATTCACTAATGGCGAAGGACGCATCGTTCTGGTAATTAACCAATTTAGAGGAGATTCGTTGGCTCTCGAACATTTTTTATTTTTCTATTCTTGTCAATCCAACAGTCTTTGCATACGATCGAGTACAGTTGTCTTTGGATAGATATGCAATATGGTCATCTGGGACCTAATTAATCCCCCTTTCTTACATTTTCTTAAGTTATAGATAATCAATAGGAGTCTAGCCCAGTTATGTCAGCAATACTCCTGGCTTCACTTTAAAAATGGGAGGTGGCTGTTCGGCTCAATAAACGGAGATAAACCTACATATTAATTAATCACTACCTTTGATATTTTTTTTAAAAAAAGGGAAAAAAAATCTTGCCTCGGCAAAATAGCGGTGTGTGTGTGTAAGTTTCATAGTTATAAAATCCATTCTAATTTATTACTTATCGTGAGTTAAACTAATTAATCTGAATTTTTCTGACTTTGAATAGTATTGTTTTAAAATCTTTTTTAAAAGTCAAATTGAATTACACCTAGAGTTTTTTTTTTTTTATTTACGTGGGGTGTTCGGGCCAGCTTACGCGCACCACGACTAATCCCCACGGCCCACTGAATACCCTGCAAACCCAGTAGGCATGTAAGGCACCGCGAGGGTGACAGACGTGCACGCCAGGGCTCGAACCCAGGTGCAGTGGAAGGAGACTAGCCCCTTCCACCACTAGACCAAGCCCTAAAATGCTACACCTAGAGTTTTAATTACATGGATCAACTCATGAGTTGACTAGCAAATCCTGTTAAGTTTAACCAACTCAAATCATAGCACAATTTAATATAAAAATCAACTTGAATTAAGTTTTTAATTATGTATAAACCTTTAGACCAATCTAGCTGAAACAGGTTTAATAACATCTATATTATTAATTTAAAATCACGAATTAACTTATAAAAATAAAACATAATTATGATGTAAAATCAATTTAAAAACCAATGAAATCGTTCTCCCTCAATGAAACGTTTCAAAATCATGATTGTATACCTATTTTACGGTTTCATCGTCAAACTGTCTTTAATGCAATATGAGGTAGAATTAGATTCACCATTGACTCCATGTGAATGGAATGAATGAACTTTCTTTGTCTTTATCACAAAAGAAAGAGTGAAAACACAAAAGGGCATGGATCCTGTTTGCTCTCATTACCATTCTCTGCGTCTACCCAGTGAATGTTGTGCCTACATATCCAATTAACCATCTTCTCTCCTCAGGTGAAACCTATCTATCCTTTCGAACGTCAGAGAAAATGCTAAAAGAAGAAAGAATTCAAACTATATGAGCAATGCTAAGATTAAAATTTCAAAAGTTTCAGAGGATGATCTTTCCAAATATTGATTCCTTTTTATTTCCATCGCGGTCATTGACTCGGAAGTAAAGTGTTGCTTCTTGGGTTGGAGAGGCCCTTAGAAGTTGCGGCTAGCTGGTTAACGGACCACGTCCACTAGCAAGGAGGAGATGGGACTGTTTGGTTGGTGGCATGGGAGACTCGTCTTTTAAAGTTTGACATGATTGCTTGTTTGGAATTCTGTAATATTTTATTGTGTTTTTTTTAAAGTATTTTTATTTTAAAATATATTAAAATAATATTTATTTTTTATTTTTTAAATTTTAAATTTTATTTTTAATATCAATAGATCAAACGAGTTAAAAATATTAAAATTTTAATTTTAAATAAAAAATTTTAATTTTAATTTTGAACAAACACAGCCGCCGTCTTGCTAAACAAGTTCTTAATTCATAGTAGATTTACATACGCAGGGTAGGGTTTTCCTTTAAACCGTGACAGTCTATCTACACAGCGGCGAAATTTTATTCGTCTCTCTATTCTTGGTTTTATAGCAATGTAAACTTTTTATTTTTAAAATTATTTTTATTTTGTTGTTATTTGATTAGAAAATCTGGTTTTTATTAAATCATTAACAATATGAAATCATATCATGTTTTTATTCGTACATGTATAATATAAGAGTGATTTAAACCTAAAAAAGAAAGGAAAAGTAATTTTAAAAATAAAAGAATGACATTAGTAAAAAAGAAAACGGAAGGCCAAACCAATATAAAACAAAAGGTACAGTAACTCGCAAAGAAGATTTTAAATGTAAGTGGAAAAGACACTACAGAACAACTTTCAATGTATAGCTGCTGATGTTTAGAAGTGTAGTAAAAAAAATAGTGTTTTTTATTTAAAAATATATTAATTTTTTTCACATCAAAATAATACAATAATAATAAAAAATAAATTTTAATAAAACATAAGTTGTACCACGACTGTAAATAGGATAAAGATATAAGAAAAAACATTTCTCCTTGAAAAATTATTATCTTAATATCAAAATAATTTAAAAATATAAAAAATTAATTTCAAATAAAAAAATCAAATTTTAATTAACTATCATATCATTTGGAATGCAAACTAAACAGGTGCTTCAAGCACTTAGGTTTGATTAATTGTTTTTTAATAAAATCAAATACCGAGGTGTTACCAGTGTGTTTGTAATAGGATATGTATCATGAATTTAAAATCTAATGTACATTGGATAATGTATTTTTTAATATTAAAATAATAATATATTGAATATAAATTTTTTAAAATATTTAAATAATAATATATTAAATTGACATGTACTAATTTTAGATAATCTGCTAAATCCATGAGGTTGCAATAATTTTATAAAAAACAAGTCAAAACAAATTAGAAAGTCAATTCTCAATTGATAAAATATTAAAGAATGAGATTAAAAAATAAATTATTTTTTTAAAAAAAAACCTATTCAACCTGGTTTAGTCTTTCAAGCCTGCAACATGGGTCATGGGAACGCGATAGCTATATAAAAAAAATATAAAGTTCAATTTCTCATCAATCTAATACTAAATGATAGAATTAAAAAAAAATATAAGTAAGTTTTGATTAGCTTATCAATAGGTTATGAGACTATGATAAGTCTATGAAAAACAAATAAAAAAATCACAAAACTCGATGTCTTACCAATTCAATGTTAAATGATAAATTTAAGAGGAAAAATTGAATAACAATAAATACAAAAAAAATAATTCAAATCTATTTGAGATAACTTGTTAAACTTATAATCATGATCACAATACTAAGATAACTTCATAAGAAAATCAATTAAAAAAACAAAAAAAAAACAAGGCAACTCGGGTTTATCTGTTAATCTTATAACTCGATTAATGATATTGAAATAGCCTGGTATAGCACAAAAAATTAAAAAATCATGAAGACAATTATAAGAAAACCCAAGTCGTGAACTACTTCAGTTGACTCAATTTTTTTGTTATTTTTTAGTTGATTTTTTTTTTAATTTCATATTTTCATATTAAGTTAATTAGAAGTAAAGTTTTATAATTTATTTGAGTTTATATTTTACAAGGTTATTTCAATCTCACAATCAATGTTTAACAAGTTGATTTAATTTATGTTTTTGGTTGAATTTTATTTTTAATTTCATATTTTACCATCAAATTAATTAAAAATTAAGTTTAATGAATTTTTTTATTTTTTTATTATGGTTATTAAGGTATTGTGATCTAGATAATAGATTTGACATGTTAACTCTAATTGATTTAAATCGATCTAATGTAATTTTGTTTTAATATCTAAAAAATAAAGTCATCTTAATTTTATTTTTAAATCAAACTATTTTTTTTTGTTATTCAAATTATTTTTAAAAATATCAATATAATTAAATTGTATTGAATCAATTTCTTTATAATTTTATATTTTTATTTAAAAAGACGTTAATAATACTTAAAAGGAATTTGAAAATAATCTAGTAAAGTTGTCTAAAAAGCCTAGTACTAAGGAGTCTCATCATCGAGATTCGCTGGGTACTTTCTTATCCTCTGGCAAGGGATATTTAGATTTTAACCATTAACTAAAAATCATACTTCGATTTTGTACCTAATGTCCCGAGAATTTCTTACAAGGATTTTGCTAACAAAATTTATATACAAGGAGTCAAGGACACTTGTTGGGGGGGGGGNGGGGGGGTGTGTTAAAGCCCCTCAACCCAACCCCAGCAACGTACTTTAATTTAAAACCAATATTTTTAACAATTGCATTTCACTTTTAAGTAAACAAATGTCATTAACATTTTTTAATGTCTCGATCTTTCCATAAATCACAGGACTTTCCTCATTTCTAACACATTTCTTTGTTCATTTTTTATTTTCTGTAGTTATTTTTTTTCTTTTTCTTTCTTATTTTCAGTTTGAATGTTTGGTGCAGCGATGACAAAAAAAATGTTAGTTTTTCATATTATTTTTTCCTTCTCACCCTTCTTATTGAAGGTGTTATAATTTAATAATAAAAAGAATACGGAGTTTTCCTCAACGAAAAAATAATAATAAAGAACAAAAGAGTACTGATTTTTGCAGTGGTACAAGAAATTCCTAAAACATCCATAAAAGGAGGAGAATTAAATTGAAACCCTGAAAAAAAATAATGGTCATGCTATCATTAAAGTTAAAAAAGAAAAAAAGAAACTTTTAGGAATGGAAAAAAGGTCATATTAGTGAATTTAAATTTTAATAAAGGGGTTTTAATATATAATAATTATCCCTTTTTTATCTCCCGTGACAATCAACAATAATTAGCCTCATTAGATATTTATCAACAGATGCCCCTTGATCACCTGTTAGCTTTATTATTTGTATACTGTAAGGATTACGGACACCACATATCTCCATATTGGTATGATATTGTCCACTTTAGGCCTAAGCCCTCGTGAATTTGCTCTTGGGCTATACCCAAAAGGTCTCATACCAATAAAGATATTTGTCCATCCTTATATACCCTTGATCCTCCCCATTTCTAACTCATTTATCCATCCACTCTCTGCCAATCAGAATTTTTCATTCTCTACTTCTCTCTACTTCATCGTGTTGGAACGATCATTTATCCATCAACTCTCTGCCAACCAGAATTTTTCATTCTCTACTTCTCTCTACTTCATCGTGTTGGAACGATCATTTATCCATCCACTCTCTGCCAACCAGAATTTTTCATTCTCTACTTCTCTCTACTTCATCGTGTTGGGGTTAAGACACGTTCATGAAGTACCGGAGAGTACTACCTGACTTTGAGAGGTTTTTGCTCTTTGTAGGTCAACTCCTCTTCACCGTGTTGAGATCAGGACACGTCCATGAAGCATCCGGAGCACACTGCCTATCCAATAGAGCTGATCCAGAATTTTTCATTCTCTACTTCTCTCTACTTCATCGTGTTGGGGTTAAGACACGTTCATGAAGTACCGGAGAGTACTACCTGACTTTGAGAGGTTTTTGCTCTTTGTAGGTCAACTCCTCTTCACCGTGTTGAGATCAGGACACGTCCATGAAGCATCCGGAGCACACTGCCTATCCAATAGAGCTGATCCATGGATTACATCGTGATTTAATTAGGGCCCACCACCTTTTGTTCGGCATTCCGAGAATTCATCCATCATGGCTAACTCCGGAGTATGGCTCTGATACCACTTGTAAGGATTACGAACACCACATATCTCCACATTGGTATGATATTGTCCACTTTGGGCCTAAGCCCTCATGGATTTGCTCTTGAGCTATACCCAAAAGGCCTCATACCAATAAAGATATTTGTCCATCCTTATATACCCTTGATCCTCCCCATTTCTAACAAATATGGGACTTTAGTCGCATACCCAACAATTACCTCAGACAATATATTCGTAATTGTTTTTGCTTTTTTTTAGCCCTTTCTCGACACCCCGTGCTCGAGGCAATTCTCTCTTGTTTATCTCCGGTGCACATTACAAAACACAAGCCCGACGCTATTAATTTTAATCACTTACTGAATTAATCACCGGAGAGTCTCCTAGTTGTAATAAACAGACCCATCTACCTCTGAGAGAATAAAAAAAGAAGAAGCTGAGTTCCATATAGCCCAGAATCGACAAACTATATAATTAAACTATGCACTCTTGGCCCCTTGGAAAAGCTGAAGTCACCATGGCAAGCTTGAATAAAGGACGAACTGGGGTCAAAGATCTTTTTAGTTTGAATTATGTTTATATAGTCCAACATGTCAACAATAAAGCAAGCAAGTTGTAGCTGCTTTTCTTTCTTTCCATCTCCTCTTTCCCTCCATACTTAAATTCAATTGCTATCTTTTTAAAGCTTCACCCATATTAACCTAGGGTTGTGTTCATCCATCCATGATTACTTTTCTTGGTGTTTTGGGGTCGTCCAAATCGACAAACTCAATCGGCCTCTGTGATGCGTTGCCAGAATAAAAGGCGGCAACCACCATATGATATATCCGATAAATTCTATATATTTTGGAGTAGAGAAATAGAAGAGAGATTTTATAGGTAAATATATTTAAATCAATTTTTGCGACGCTTGCTATGATTTTTCTTTCATCTTAGCATACACATGTCTTGTACATCCGTGAAGTAATATTTTTTTTTATTAACCTGTCGCCTAATTGATTTGTTTTCTCTATTTTGGATAGTTGAAATTCATTTTACAGCAACCTGAAGCAATTTAAATAACTTCAAAAACCAAAATAACTAGTTAATTAATATATGCAAATTATTATCTTCAACTTTTGACCATTTATTTATTGATTGATTGATTGCAATGCTCCATATTTCTCGTACTTCCACTGCATGTTAGGTATGAGTTTGGCCAAATCACCACCATGAAATTATCGGGAGTGATTCTTTTAAGCTATTGCAATGGATATCAGATGTTAAATTTTTGTTTTTGGGATTTTTTCCTTGATTAAATAAATAATTTATTTTTTATTTTTCTGAGTTAATGTATTTCAATTTTTAAATTAATAATTATTTTGTTAATCCAAAAAATAAATAATCGTTTTGAAAACTTTTAATATCGTTTTATGCAATGAGGGATGTGTCAATAGGTAAAGGATAATTTTCTCGAAAGTTATCTTTAAGTAAGCCATATACAAGGGACGCATAAAAATATATCAGTTCATATTATACAAAAGAAAAAATTTAATGGAAGGACCCATTAAAGATTACGTATATATTTAGGGAGATAATGGCTAATTTAAACATGTAATTAATGATACTGGGAGAAAATCCTTAAAATACGAGGCAGGACATGTTGAGTTACTACACTAAAATTAGACTATTCCTCGCAAGTTTGACCATGGATGGAAGGGAGTATTTTTATTTTTATATGCACTTTATGATCATAGAATAATTTTTAGTGAAAATATTAAATTTATAGGTCATTAATTGTTGAGAAAACGCTATTCTTTTTAAAGTGAGGTTTTATAGCCTTTTAATTTATGTGATTGATTTCCGATTTTTTTTTCATGTTTAAACATCCCGTTTGGGCTTTTTAATAGATTAAAATATGTTTATAAAAAATCATAATGATTAATTTAAGAGCTTTAAAAATAACGGAGAGGCCAAGAAAATGAGTAATATTTCGGTTCATTGCTTGGACTAGTACAATAGGGATGCTCTTCCCTGTCTTCAATGTATATAAAAATGGGAAATATTGAGGGTTGATTAATAATATTAAGTCAGCGATGTCTTTAAAAATCATTTATTTTAAGCCTTTTGACATGTTTAGATATGTGCACATAGGCTTTCAATTTAATATTAATAAATATATCAACTAGAAAGGTAGATAAACATAGTCTTTGTTAATAAACATTATTCCAGGGTGGATAGTATCTTATGAGGAAATTATTAGGTATGTATCTAATTTATTAAATTATTCATAGGTAATCTACTTGTCACAATTTCTAAATAAAACTAGATTGGTGGCCAGGACACGCGGGCCACGTCAAGATTTCTTCACTTTAGAAAATAAAATGATTGATTAATTTGACAATATAATAAAAAAATAATCAAAAAATAATTTTATAAAAAGTATCTCTCATGTGAGTGCAAAGCAGTGAAAAAATAAGACAAAAAAATAGGTCAACTCTTTTTAATTAAGTTTTCAAGTGCACTTTTATTATCATATCTGAAGAACTGCGTATAAAAAAATCATGAAATTTTATTTTTAAAAAATAAAATATTAAAAAAATAAATTGAAAAATAAATTAAAAAAAATAAATATAACAACAAAATTTAATTTGAGAGTTAAATTAAAATGAATAAAAACATTAGCAAAAGAAAAAAAAATAGAAAAAATGAAGACCAGAATGAAGAAAAAAAAAACCTATAAACTTGGATTGAAACATGAAATTGAAAAAAATAAAAAACTTTTATACAAGGGTCAAGGGAAAAAAATCTAAAAAATAAGGATCAAGTTGAAAATATCAATACATGAATAAAAAAATTAAACATGTAGAATTTTTCAACACATTTTTTAACATAAAAAAATCATAAATATAAATTAAAAAACTTATGCATGTATTTAATTAAATAAATCAAGAATTATTGTGCAAATAATTGAGTTTAAAGAAATTCATTAACAATAAACAAAAATAAAACTAAAAAATATAAAAGACATGTGTGTATTTAATATTGCAACGCAGGTCATTTACCTTGTTATGTTTAGTGAACTTATTTATTAAAATCAATTTATAATATACACTATCACACATAAAATTTATTAAATAAGATAAAAATAAAAAGCATATAATACAAGGATATATATACATATATTACAAAAGTATCGTACCAACCTCTTCAAAAATTAAACACTTCTGATACAATTAAAAAATAATCATTATTTAAAAAATCCTAATAAGAAAAAAAATACAAACTTAAATCTTTTTTAAAAAATACATATAAAAGGGTTAAAATTTTAAAAAATAAAATCACTTATTATTGGATATGATGAGCTAGGCTAAACGCTTGGCCCATGAATAAAGAATATGTGCACAAGCCTTAATTTTTTTTTCTAAGTGGACGGATGACATGTCTTTCATCTTAATATAACTTAAAAAATAAATAACATGTTGTTTATCTCAATAAAGGATATGTCATTTAGATAGCGTATGAAAAACCATGATTGTTAGTTGTTTTCTTTTAAAATAATGATCCAAAACATTTTATGAACTTTGTTAAATCAATCTATAACCTCTAAAAAAATTAAAAAAATACCTTAAAACTCAAAAATTAAAAATCATTCTAAACCTGGGTATATTTTTAGGCACTTAAAGGTTAAAAAACACATAATTTAAAATTTTCTTATCATATAGAATCATTTAATACAAAAATCAACTATTATAATGGTCAAAATCTTCACAACAACAACATTTTCTCTTTACACTAGAATCATGCAAGCCCCTCTCTTTTCTCTCACCCATAAATAATTGAAAAATAATAAAAGTAAAGTCTAGTACTAAAATTAATATTTTTAAAACTAAAGGGATCAATTAATCCAATAACTAAAAAAATAAGAAACTAAAATATGATTTTCAAATAAATTTGAAAACCAGTACATATTTTACCTTTGTTTTTTATTTTTATCTTCTGTATTTCATTTAAATCCTCTCTCTGAAAAGGAAAACATGTAATTAAATAATAATTTGGGTTTAAAATAACTTAATTGTGGAAGGAAAAACTTCAATGATAAAATTGATTTTTTTAAAAAAATCACCACATCAATGTTAACTATACAAGGCTATGGCTAGGCTATACGGCAGTCAACTTTCAAGTTTAAACTAGGAATTTTCTTTGAAATTAATTAAATTCAATTCTACAAGTAAACAAAAATAAATAAAAATCGATCTCTTCTATCGACGGAGGAACCATAATTAAGCCCATTTCAATAGGCACACGGGCTGTCGGGCTCACGGGCAATGGCCTCGCCAAATGGTTTCCTCATCAGCGAACTTTTGTTTCTCAGATCATTATCTTCAATTAATTGAACAAGCTTGTAACCAAAAATAAATTAATAAACAAGCTGAAATAGAGTTTCATGCACGCAAAACTACTGTAAAGTAAAAAAAAAATTATGAAAAAAATAAAATATAGCATCGATAAGCATACTAATTTTTCATAAAATTCAGGCGTAAATCCAATTGTACAGATAAACTTTCATTAAAAAAGAAAGAAGAACAGCCCATGCACTAAGCAAGAACATGTTTTTATTTATTGCGGTGCAGAATAAGGCTAAAGGAAAAATACAATTTATATTGGAACAGTGGCATTTATGCTGGTATTTTTGTCCCCCGTGTTCAATTAGAGTACCTTGAAGCTCAAGCGTCTTGTATAATCACTGTAACTTCAAATGCTAATAGAACAAAAGGAAAAGGAAAAAAAAATGTAAAAATTGAATTAAGTAGATACTTAAATGCCTAAGCACAACGATTAAATTAAATAATTAATAACAAATAGGAGTGGACTATAAGTTAAAAGATGGGGGCGCTGACTTTAAAAACATTAGGATAAGCTTAAAAATCAAACAACAAATGAAAGATTATAGAGATTAAACATAATTCTTGGAGGTTCAAAATACTTATTTTGTAAGAAATAAGCCATAATACTAATTAGGGTATAGCAAATGAAAGACGGTCCATGATGTCTTCCACTTCCTCTCTCCCGAATTTCTAACAGTGAAGGCATACTATAACCATCTGTGTTCGGTGGTCGAGACTAATTGTTTTTGGGGAAAAGAACAGAAGAAGACTAAGTTAATCACAGCAAACAATGGCTCGAGGAGATGGCACCTCATAATGACTCTCATGCATGAAACGAAAACATCTGTTTTTCTTTGGTTTTAGGCTGTTGACAACCATGCATTTTTAGCGATTGAGGAGGCCCAGAAGTGGAATAACAAAAAAGTGCACGAAGTCACAAGATCCTCGAGTACTCATGAGCTGCTGGTATTTGTCCACTCAGATGGTTACAATTCAACCTCCTACGTACCATATCATGCTATAATATTTGTTGTCACTTGATCTAGGTTTCCTCAACCATTCAAGAAATATGTACATGTATGCTTAAATAAACCTTGAAGATTTTAAATGGCCAGGAGACTCCGGAATTTTTTCAGTAAATTGATTCTGGTGCAGGGCCAAGCTTCTCGAATTTCTCAAATTACCAATATGAGTTAGATGGAACTTGGAAGCAGCAATTAGTCTAATAATAACACCGTGTCCTTTTTTCACCTCTTATCATAAATGTAAACTGGTTCAGTGCATGTTAGACGACGGTGAATGAAAAGAATTTAGACTCTACTTGTCAAGTAAACTAGTTCCTATCATGAACATGATATGCTAATAAAAGTATTTAACTTACCAATACTGAAGATTGGTAACAAGTCCAAGCTCACTGACGAGTATTAGCAAGGTCCCTTCAATAATCAAATCCAATTTCAAATTACCAAAACGTAAATGGCAATGACCTAAAAAAGAGTAAAGTTCGGAAAGATGGCACATACACCCTGCCGACACTGTTATTGCTGTTGCAAGTAGCTTGAAACCATGCACATAGATTGACTAGTGTAGGAGCCCAGCCATGCAGCAAGTTGCTTGGATCTGCCAAATTTGCTTTCCAAGGAGAAAGAGCATCCCCTGTTGAGCAAGAAATTAACTATCATAAGCAGCATTCGACTACCATATCCAAAGAGAAAATATTGAATTTAACTGGGATTTGATATCATGGTTAGAGAAGATCTTTATAGCCCCAGATTTTGGCTTGGCCAAAAGGTGTGTGTTTCAGTTCTGATACCTTCTGTGTTGCAGTCTACAGACGATGCCATCAGGATTGATTAGAGAAATCTGAACGGGAGAGATCAACGTATTTTGGAGTTGAATTTCCATGTGAACATTTTAATAGTTATAGAACAGAATTGGCAGTTTCCCACACAACAAAGAATAGAAATCTAAAATATGAGGTTTAAATCAATAATTCAACTCCAGTAAGTTGCAGAGAAGTTTCACCATTAACTTTATCGAAAGTGCCAGGAATTCCCCATCATTTTAATATTCAAAAGTCAAGTTTGAACCGTTCAGATCTTGGAGTGTAACGTGGGTAATTTTTAATGAGATTTTTATTTGAAAATGTATTACAATAAAAATTGTGTTATTTTTTAAAAATTTATTTTTAATATTATTATAAAAAATAATAATTTAAAATTAAAAAATATAATTTTAAAAAGATGTAATTAAACCACCTTGTCAAACAACAAGAAGCATGATACTCAAGTGTTTTATAAATAATTTGGTAGATTAAGGAAATTTTAATGGTTTAGATATTTGAAATTATGTTAGAAATTGTTTTTCTTGTTTAGAAATATATTAAAATAATATTTTTTTTATTTTTAAAATTTTATTTTTTATATAAACAGATCTAAAATTATATAAAAATAATAATTTAAAACAAATAAAAAAAACATTAGGGCTCCTCCTTTTCTAAGGAGTTCAAAAAAAAACAATTCATCATTTGCAATCTCCAGTCCATAATTTAAAGCAGGCCTACACTGCGTTTTTACTTTTTTATGAGCCCGAGGGCGCATACTCCTTGGACAAATATCATAAACCCTCGTACAAAATAATATTGTACTGGGCATAAACACAAGCCTAAAATCATAGTAAATCGAAGCTTACCCAAACAAAAATACATAAACTAGGCTCATGTGCTAGTGGGCTATAGATTGAGTTCTGAGGTGCCTTTGTGACCCAATATTTGTCATGAATGCGGCCCTTGACTTGGGCTTGCGATTATCTTGGTCGCCATAATCAAGTATTAAAAAAGTATTTCTACTATCTTAAAAAATTAATTATTTTTTTATATTTGATAGTATAATAAATAAATAAATAATTTTAATTTTGAATATACCATGAAAAATAAGCTGAAAAATAATATATGTTTAAAAATTTATTAAAAGAATGGAAATCAAAATTCACAAATGAAAAGGTTGGAGAATGAAATTAAAAAAATAATAATTTTATAAATTATTTTAAATACAATCAAAAGAATAAAAACTAAATCTGACAAACAAAAAAATTATAGAAGGATAAAATTAAAAAAAAAAATAATTTCAAAGGGGGACCAATATGATAGATAAAGATTTTTAAAATGATAAAATTAAAAAAAATAGTTTCATAAATTACTTTAAATAAAATAAATAGCAATAAAAAGACTAAGGACTAAATGTAATAAATATAAAAAATTTAATTAAAAATAAATAAGAAAAAATAATAATTAAAAAATAAGGATCAAAATTAATATAAAAATAAAATAAAATCAAAATTTAAGAAAAAAATAAAAACATATAATGCAACCAAAAGATTGATGATAAAATTTGATATAATCAATAAATAATAATATAGTTTTAAATTTTTTACAACTTCTGAAAATTATATCCCGTCTAAAATAAGAAAAATATTTTCCTGTAAATAAAGTTAAATTTTTCTTTGACTGAAAAATATTCTTTATTAACCATTTTTTAATAACAAACAAATATGAAAAATCTTACAAAGTGATTTTAAAAAAAACCACTTTATGTAAAACAATCAAACCCTATGTTAAAAGTTCTAGTACAATAACACTTGTCAAAAAATATATTTTAAAAATAACATAGATTTAATGAATAGACAATTAAAAATAACAATAGCAAATAAAAAAAGACAAATCACAAACTAACCTTAACTCTAAATGAAAATACAGACTCTAAACGACACTGTAACTCTAAATGTAAAAAACAAACACTATACACTAACATCAATCACTAACAAAAAAAAACACTAATTAATAACCCTAAAAATAAAACCTAACTAAATATAATAAAACATTTTGTGTTTTGGTTTGTTTAAGGTTTACTATTAATCCAATAATAAAAGATAAAATTTAATAAAAACCCTACATTAAATAATGAAATTGAAAAAAAAACACCAAAAAAGAAAAAATCAAATGGTTTTATTATATCTAGTTAGGGTTTGTTTTTAAAATTATTGATTATTGTTTATTTTTAGGGTTAATGTTTAAGGTTTATTTTTATATTTAGAGTTATGGTTTGAGATTAGAGTATTGATTATGGTTTGTATCTGGAATTAGAGTTAAAGTTAGTTTGCAATTTGATGTTTTTTTTGTTCATTTAGATGTTTCCAATCATGTTTTTATTATAGTTGTTATTCTCAATTATATCTTTCTTAAATTTGTGTTATTTTCCAAATATTTCTTTGGTATGTTTGTTAATATTTTCTCAAAATCAGAAAAATTTAAAATTAACCCTTTAAAATCAGATTTTAATAAAAAAAATTCAAATAGTTATCACCTTCAAAAAACTTTTGTTATGCCCGCAATATAGGGCGCGATTGTAAACCAGAATCAAACTAAATAACTTTCAACAAGCTTTTCTTTAATGGAAGAAAGAACGAGTTTTAAACAATCAACTCGTTGCACACCAATGTGTTCATGCAAAATACTACTACTACAAAGGAACATTTGCAGCTCCAAAGTCGAGTCAATAATATGAAAAAGCAAAGAGTATTCTCGCCCAGTTAATAAATTGCATGTTCTGCTTTCACTTTTAACTAGCTAGTTATGCATCCGTTTTTGTAATCTCTATGTCAGTGCTTTGATTGTAAAATTATGTATTTTTATTCGATTTTTAAATAGTTTTTTGAGTTTTCTTCTAAAAAGAATTGATTGTAATCAAATCAATTGATATTTTTTCAAAAGGATTTTTATATATGGTCTAGAGTGCTTGATATCTTGAGTTTTTTACTTCATTTTTTTTTAAAAATATTTTATAAGAATTTCCTCTCTTAATCTTGTTATAGGCTCTCATCTTATACAACACTAATAATGATGATGAACATGGCTTATTCCTTTTATTTATATTATAGGCTAATTTACTTCATTAATTGTCAATTAGATACAGATAACTTGTTTATATAAATTATGTTATATTCATGTATATTTTTATGATCATGCATTAATTAAAACTAGTGGTCGTATTAACATCATATCAAATTCAGTGCAATCTCATAAATGTAAAATGATTTTTAGGATAATAGTCATGGTGATGTCTCCAAGAACCATTAAATCAAAATCAAATAACACTCATCCCTCACTACTCCCTTAAAAATTGAAAAAAAAAACATAAATAAGAATTAAATAAACATACTTAACAGCCCACATCATAATAGTAATCAAATCTCTTAAAAATCATAAGATCATGAATCATTATTAAATGAACATTACTAAAAACCCTCAAAAGATATAGGTATACGCAGGGAGGGGCGGAGTAAGAAAAAAAAGAGAGAGAGAATCAAATTAAAAAAATTATTTTAAAAAGGTTAAAATTTTAGTTAGTTTATACAAGGAGGGGCTGCAGGGCCCTCCTGCCTCCGCCACAGGGTATACATAGCAGTAATACATAGTTTTCCACCATCTAAATAATTGAACATGTGAAGCCCTTAATTACATATGCTTTTGCTTCTATTTTATTGTACTATCGTGATAGAATTATGATCGCGAATGAATCCCAGGAGTTGGTTAAACTCAGCCTCTTCCCTCCTCTTGCTTCACTGGTTTGGTTTCGTTAAAGCGGAGAACGTATGGTAGAGGTAGAATTAGCTAGATGCCCATCAAATAGATTTTCCACACATGCAAGGTCATCACCTGTTAGGCAAACAAAATGAAGTAGTTTTAGAGTCATTCTGTCCTTGAGTTCTACAAGAATTTTAAGTTTTGAATATCAGATGATGGCAATATCAGTAGCATCCTTCGGTATCAACCGTCAAGATTTGTCAGGCGAAAAAGGATAATATCCACAGCTTCCAAGTTAATTAAAAGCTAACTTCGTAATTACAACAGCCAGCATGATATGTATTTAAAAGACAAAGCAGGAAGCCTGATACATCACAGCAGGAGCCATTGAGGCCTGAACACAGAATATACTACACAGTATAACCTGGAGTTAATGACGAGCTCCTTGGAAAATTGTTGCTTGCACATGAGTGCGTGGCAAGCTGATTCAGATATTGTTTTCAAAGTTGTGTTTGTTTTAAAATATAGTAAATAATATTTTTTATTTTTTAAAATTTATTTTTATATAAACCTATCAAAACAAAAATAGCAAAAAAAAATAAATTCAATATTAAATAAAAATAAATTTTTATTCAATTGTTTTCAACCTCGCCCTCTACCCCGCGCAAACCGAGTCATGAACTCTATTAAATTTAATAATTTTTTATATTTTTTTATTTAATTATATAATAAAAATAGATGTTTATAAAATTGAATATCAACCTAAAAATAGATACTTATTTGAGATAATTATCTTTATAAAATAAAAAAATCAATAATGCATTCCATTTTCCTACAAATTCAATATTAAATAATAAAATCAAAAGAAAATAAATTAAAAATAGTTAAAAGACTAAAAACAAAAAATATATATCATATTGATGAGTAAACTTGTCAAATATATGGATCAAGTAAGCCAGACTAGAACGTTGAACCTGTAAAAACGTTTTATGGACTCCATTTGAATTATTTTTTTAATTACATGATAATAAAAATAGATAATTACAAAATCAAATATCATCCCAATACTGATATATTTTTTTATATCACAATAACCTTATAAAAAGCAAAACAGAACCAATTATAAAACTAAATTCCCAATTAATTCAACATCTAAAAATAAATATAACATCAAATGATGAATTATCATCATCATTATTATTATAACAATTACTATTCTTATCATTATTAATATTGTTACTATTATTATAGTTACTACCATTGCTATTATTATCAATAAGTACTATTATTATAGTTATCACCATTGCTATTATTATCAATAAGTAATATAATAATTAATTTTAAAAGGTATAGCTCAACTAGTCATGATCTAAGTTTGCTTCCTAGAGGTCACTAGTTCGAGTATCACAAAACTTGAAACCACTAAAAACTTACAAAATCGTTAACTTCAGAGCTCGTATAATTAGTCAAGGGGTACGCAAGTTGGTCCGAACATTCACGTTAATAAAAACAAATATCATAGTTGTTATTGGTATTATTATTATAATTACTATCATTATCATTATTATCATTGCTATTATTATTATTGTTTATACTATTGTTATAATTATTATCACTACTACTATAGCTAATATTATCATTATTTTATTATTATTACTATCATAATTGCTATTATTATTGTTATAACCATAATTATTATTGTTGTTATTGTTATTATTGCTATTACAATTACAATCACTAGTAACTATTACTACTACTACTACTACTATTATTATTATTGTTATTAATATAATTATTAATAAATTTTTAAAAAATATTATTACCATTTAAAAAAATCATAAATTTGATTTGAATGGTCAAATTAAATTATCATTATCATTATTATTATTGATATAATTATTAATAATCTTGAAAAAAATATTATTACTATTAAAAAAACTATAAATTTGACTTGAAGGGTAAAATTAAAACTATAAAAACTTTGAAAAAAGAATAAAGGAAAAAAAAATCAAAAGTAGAATGAATGAATTGAAAAATATAAATTACACAAATTAGAATTGAAGGGATAAATAGTAAACAAATAAAACTCAAACAAAAAAGAAAAGGATCGAAATAAAAAATCAAAACAAGGCAGATGTATTCTAAAACAACCAAAAATAGGAACGGATGTAACAGATGTAGGAGGACTTAAACTAAAAAGGAATAAAAACAAAATTAAAAAATTAAAAGAATGAGTATTGAAATGAAAAACAAAATATATAAGAAATTATAATTGAAGGACAAAATTAAAAGAAAAAAACAATTCTATAAAAAATAAGAACGAAATAAAATATTCAAAGAATAAGAACTAAAATTAACAACCAACAAATAAAAAGAACAATTATGCACTTTAGGTGACAAAGTAGAGAAAAAAAGCACTTAAACAATCGATCACCAATTACAATTCAAGTATCCAACCATTATTCATTTACATTTGTCACACCATATAAAAAAAAAATTATTGTGCATCTAAGAAGATGATGACGACTAAATTTAGTCACCAGGCATCACACCTACCGCTTGAATAGCATGGACATGTATCCACTTGTTAGTGGGTATAAAATTCATGCTAATAGTTTTTTAATTAAAAAAATAAAAAATATGAAAATATCCTCTATAATCTTTTTAATTATACAAAATACTCATCTAAAAATATCAAAATACCCCTATAAAAATATCAAAATACCCCAAAAACAAGCCTCCTTTTTTTTATCATTTTTGAATATAAAAGCATTATTTATTTTACATGAAAATTAAAAAAAACATACCCTTATCCAACAACCCCTTTATTTTATCGTTTTTGAAGATAAAAATGTTATTTTATTTTACATGAAAATTAAAAAAACATACCCTTATCCAGCAACCCCTTTAATGTTTATTATTACTAATATTATAACAAAGCCAAGAAAATCATGGTAACATTTTTAAATTTTATTGACTCCAAAAGTAGAAGTATAATATTTTTACTATGTTTAAAAATTATTATTCTTTAACAAACTATGTAGCATGGAATAAATTTGATGATTAAGTTTCTTAATTCAAATTTGGGATTCAGAGTTTCCAAAAATAATTTTTGTAAATGCATCTGATGTGAAAGAGTCCGAAAGATCTTTCTTGAAACTTGGAAGTAAACGACCAGCTCCACTTACGGTTCGGAATCAATGCATGCATTGAACTGGTTCATCATATCTGGAATACGGATTCTCCATGTATATTTTATTCAAGTTCCAAAAAAATGGCAGCGGTTCATAGGCATTTCGGGTATCCAACTACATATTTTAACCAATCTTTCGGAATATCACTACAATAAAATCTAAAAATTACCTTATCCTTTTTCCTTTGGAAAAGAAGATTAGTTAAAAGAGGTTATATAGCATAAACTCCATCTCTCAGATGCTCCAGATCTGCCTTCTGTCACCACATCACCCCCACGATGCCTGCTCTCCAACAGCTGTTCTCCCCAGCTGTCCCACCTCTACAGCAATTATTTAAGTGGGACAAAACATCTTCAAATGCCAACATGTTAAGCAGATGCTGGCACGATCAAGAACAGTGCACATGTGCGCAAGAAAGATAGATGCAGAGACAAGTACCACTAAATTATACATTCTCTACGAGACGAACGTAAGGAATATTTACAGTGATATCAAGGACCTCTAACCAAGCATGAATTCAACAGTCAGGAGCTTCAGTTGTCTTCACAAATCGACCCTTCACTCGCTTCCTGGTATCAGCTCTCGCCTTTCTTGATTCATACCGTATGTGCTTATCATATCTATTAATACAAAATTTAACAGTACAGAGTGCATTACTTGATAAGCATACAGTAGAGTTAACTAGCAAAAGAAGGTAGGCATACCTTCGGGTTTTCTTCTTCTCCTTGTAACGTTGCATGGCATCGCCTCTATTCCGCACCAACAGCTCCATGTCTACCTTGGTTGCTGCTTCTGTTTTGAAGCCTTCACCTCTTACGAGAATAGACTGTTCCATGAACTGGACATCTTTAGAGCTACCTGAACACTTTGGTTTACAAAAAGCCGTGCCCGACAACACTCTTGCAATAGGGAGGTTGTTACTTTCAGATATTGCTAGTCCCTGGCTGGATGTTAAGTTATTATTTAAGTTGTTCTGCATTTAAAAAATACAACGTACAAAGAGAAGGCAGATGAGTCACTGACAATGCACGGATGGATTGGCATGAATAGGCAACAGATGATATAGAACAGGCCCGGTCACATTAAGGTCAAGAAGCTTTCGCAATCAAATGCCCACCAGTATACCTCAATTCATTTCTATATCATATATGTGAACATACAGAAAATGATTGCATTCAAAAGCTTAAACATTCAACGCACATAGCTATGTCTTATAAATTATAATTTAAAACTGGTTAGAATGGTCTGGTGTTCGTTAGATTACTAGTGAACACGCAACATAATGAGTTACAAATTTCAACTAATTCCATCTACAATATTGGCGAGTAAATTTTAAACGAATCCTTCTATTAGACTACAATTTATGTTGTTGCTGCCCAAAACTAGAAATACTGGGATTTGACATCCCGAATCAGATTTTTAAACGTTATCCTACCTTCACTGTAAATAAGCAGTGCGTTAACATTCCTAAGAAAACTTTGTGGCACCAACTAAAACATAGAAAGTTTGCAAGAAAACCAAAGAAATTCCAGCCAAAAGATTTGACAGGGATTCCAGCCAAGATTCCCAAAATTATCAATAGAACTTACATTAAATGATGCCATATCATCATGCACGATGGAGGAATTCATCTGGTACATGTTTCCCAACATTTTCGTGTTAGTTAAAGATGTTTCTTTCATCGGTTCACTGAAATTCTTGATCACGAATCCTGCTTCGTTTGCACCATACTCGATTTCTAATTGGCCAGATTCATCATGACTCCTCAGTTGCCCTAAATGAAAATCCCATATCTGAAAAGGTAGCAATTTTCTGTTATTATTGGAGACACGTGATATCCTTTCTTTGGAGATTTTGCATAGAAAACTACTCAGTCATCTGAGCGAGGTGATAAAATTGATATGAGCAGGGACATCACCTCTGGGCAAACATTTCCTAGAAAGGATATTTGAAAATCCTTAAGCAATTGAATTTTCTAATTGCAAAATGCTATATTCATTAAGGAGCATTTGAAGTTCAAACCTTAATGACACCTTCAAGAAACTGCAAGCAAAACGCAACACATACTCGTGATAGACCAGCGAATTTCACCCCAAATTTTTTTGACTGTATAATTATTTTGGTCCCAAATAGAAGCCGCAATCAATTTGAGCATTGTATTACTTGAAAGATGAGCAAACGATACATTTACATGTTTTGGTTGGCAGTGTTTATACTCAATCAACATTAACAGAGACAACTAGAAGAAATACTCATAAAACATGGTATGTCTTTGGAAAAGCCCAGTAATTCATATTTTTACCTGAGTGCCATGAGCATTGGCATTACCGTCCCACATTATATCCTCACTAACAAGTTTTCCATTAGACTTGACACCCACCTCCGTCGGCAGCATAAGCAAAGAAGTAAACGGCATTTGTTCGTGCAACAATTGCTCACCTCTAACATTACCATCACAACGACCACCACCGACATTATCATTCCCAAAACGCCCGCCATTCCCATTCCCAAATCCCACACCCTCCCGCCACGCACTACTACTCTGCGTCTCTGGCACCAAATTCTCTCCTTCCCTGCCATCACCACCGCCAAAATCACAACCCTCCCCGTCACCAAAATGAACACCCTCATCACCGCCGCCGCCCTCACCACCACCACCCATCAAATCCCTCTTTAACAACTCCACCAACTGCTTGTATATCACATGCTTGTATTTCCCACAACTTGGACTCTTGCTCACATTTCCAAAAACCATAACATTGTCAACATTCCTATTACCATTGTTACTGTTTTCATTTGGCACCATCAAGTCCTGAAAACTAAAATTACCACTAGATTTATTATAAACCCAAGGCTCGTTCACCAAATCATGGACGACCCCACAATTATTACTACTCCAATTTTCAATCAACGGCTCCTGCTTCTTCTCTTCCAGATCAAAACCCCATATAGAAGCCAAATCAAGAGCTGTGGGACAACCGGAAAACCCTTCAATAATAGTACGATCGTGTGAAGCGGACACGGAACAACTACCGTGAGCATCCCAGTCACACTCTTGACAGAGTACCAAATTGTCAGTTGCGCAGCGGACAGAAACAAGCTCCGAGTTGCAATTGTCGCAGATCTGTGCGCGGACATGCTTGCGTGAGAGAAGGTTTGCGGAGTGGACATGTTGATCGCAGAATAAACAAAGTTTTGCGGAGTCGGCTCTGCAGTAAAGAACTGCAGTTTGTTCACTGCAGAAATCACATGGTACTGTTTCTTTGGTCTTTGAATTGCGGGTAACCATTTTTTTATCTGCTAAGAAAAGCGAAACCCTAAAGAGAAATGAGGAAGAGAGTGTTTTGGGAGTGAAAAGAGGAAGAAGAGATTCTTCTTTCTTTCTATTTGTAGTAAAAGGTGAATAAATTAATAATAATAATTCGATGTAGAGCAACAGCCAGCAGCAGCTTTTGTACATAACAGGGACGTTGTAATATCAATAAAGTTATTGGAACAGTATTATAGATCGCTTTCTAAATTATTTTTGTTTGATTATTAAAATAATATTTTTTATTTTTTATTTTTTAAAAGATTAATTTTAATATTGTTATATTAAAAAAATATAGTTTAAAATAAAAATATACAAATCCCTGTTGAAACGCAGTTAAACACCCCAGAACTAGGTAAGATGGAGTCTAAAAATAGTAGTTATGTGATTCTTATTTTCCTGAATAATTTTAAAAAATAAATATAATTTTTTTTATTATTTAAAAAAATAATTATAAATTAAAAAACCTATAGAACTATTTATGTCAATGAATATAAAATATAAAGTGTTAATATATCTATTCAACTCGTTTAATTGCAGGTCAAAATTTTTTTCCGATGCAAAAGAATTAATATATAAATTTTATTAATATGTTTTTTAAAATAAAAATTATAAATTTAAATCACAAAATCAAATCTTACATGTAATAAATATCATATGCATTAATAAATAAAAATACAATATTGCAATTGTTATAACAAAATATTATTTTCTTAGCCTGCGAAAAATAAATTTTAAAAAATAAAATGTGTAAATAAAAAATTAAAAAAAGAGTATAAATAGACCAGATATAAAAAATTATAAATAATATTTTTTCTATATAAAAAAAGGAAAACTAAAAAAAATTAAAATTATAAATTTGGCATTCAAGTTATATTTTTTAAAAGAAAACAATACTAGGTGTGTTGGCTATTCTGATATGTTTTTTCACATAAAAAATTAAAAGTGTCATTTAAAAAACTTATCCAATCATCCAATTAGATAAATCGATAACAAATGTAAATAAAAAAAATTATTAGTAATGATCAAGAAAACAAATGTAAAAATATGATATTTATTTAATTATATTTATTATTTTTTATCTAAATAAATGAAAGACAAAACCACTCTAAAAACCTCATGGCTTAAATGACATACAAATAAAAATAATTCATAAACCCACACTGTAAAAAATATTATAAAAGCTCAAGCACATCAAAAATATATAAAAAATAGATACCTATCAGTATGATGAAAACATATAAAAAATATTTTAAAAGAACACCTAAAACGAGCTTGACAATCAGCTTGAGTGAATAGATCAAAGACATAATCTAATATATAAAATCGAGATGACTCTATAAATAGCAAAGCAAAAAAAAAAGCAAAAAATAACTTAATAGAAAAATCAAAATCATCTTGTACTAATTTTCAGATCTATAATCCAGTTTATGAGATAAGAGTTACCAAATTAAAAGCAAACTTAAAAAATATAAAAGAAACATGATTTTAACCAAACAAATATTGATGATGAAATTGTTTTTAAAAAAAAAGGTCAATAGAAAAACAATGCAAAACAAAACAACCAGGATTTAAAGTAACTAGGACTAAATTTAACATAAAAACCAACTAAAATTAAATATTTATGAAAAATTTAAATGAAATAAAATGTTTAGAAATAAAATTGTTAAAAAAATAATTAACAAAATAACAATTAAAAAAATTGATACCAAACTTGACATAAAAATTCACTAGAAAGAAATGCCCAGGGATGGAATTAAAGAAAAAGAAATAAACTAAGAAAATTATTGAAAACATAAAAAAATAGCAATTGAATAAATGAAGACCATACTGGTTAAAAAATAAAACCAAATAATTAGAAATGAAATTAAAAATAAAATCTAATTAAAAACAATCAATATAAATAAAATATTTGTAATTAAAAATAGAATGACTATATTTAAAAATAAAATAAAATGAAGGGCTAATACAAGTTTTGTATTGTCAGAAGCACTCAAATGAAAAAAAAAACAAAAAAAGAAAAAGAAAGAGAGAAAAAAGTCAACGGGTGTCAAACTATACCTCATTGCCAGATACATGTCATTCAAGGAGAAAAATAATATCGACACACATTAAATAATACAATAAAAGTTTAATTCAATCACTGTAATTAGCTGCACGTACCTTCTAAAAACACTAAAGCAACCGATGGGTGTTAGGCACACGAGAGCAACCATGTTTTTATATATATAAAACTGAAAATACATTTATAATTATCGTATGTATATGATATTATAACGATCATATGTATGAATGGGTTATGAAAATAATAAAACAACAATCATAAAAATACCCTTATAAGATTACAACTAAATCCTTTAAGTTAGGATAAAAAAATTTATATAGAAAAGATAATGAAGTAACAACTACTCATAAAATTATAAAAAATGCCTCTAAAAATAAATAATAAGAACAAAAACTTATTATGAAATGACAATTAATCTCTTAAAATTAAAACTAACAAAAAAATTTTCTTGTCAAAATTGAAATTATTATACGATTCATGAACTAAAATTTATGATTGCTCTCTTCCAAGGACAACAAGATATTTACATTGTTCTGAGTTGGTATATACAAATATCATCCAACCCCCCACGTAAAACTTTAAAAATTAAATAATAACGAATAAAAGAATAATTTCACTGTGTTGAGCTACAGTGAAAACCATCTGGGTTGGTATTTTCGATACTTGATCTTTTGAACTTTTCGGCTGAGCTGGCATGTTGGGTTCGTTTTTAACGCCGCGATCTTTTCCCATTGACTATCAAGGTAGTTTATTTAATTCCTCTGAGTTTTGCCGAGGAAAAATAGTAATTTATTTATACATTGCATTTGCAGTGAAAATCCCAGATTTTATAAAAGCAAGTGCTTTGCTTGATAAATTAAAAACTCACTTTCCTCTTTTAAAAAATAAGAAATATAATGTATAATATTTATAAATTAATAATCTTTTTGTATATCAAATTTATATATGCGTGCGTGTGTTTTTTTTTTTGGAGGGGTAAATTATGAGATATTTGTAAAATATGATTTAAATATGAATTGTTTTCTCTTGAAATTTATGCACATTGGACCTCATCTCTAACTTTATAAATTAATAATTTACTTATATGTTAAAATTATAAAACATATCTTTAATATTTACTTGTTCTCTCTAGAAACTTATGCCTTATCGGACTCCTCTCTAACTTTTCTTAACAAATTAAAAAGCTTTAGTGCAGTATTCTTGTACTTTAGAAGAAAACCATGATATTGTATTTTTTTTTTATAGATGTTTTTATTTGACTTAACGTTTATATATAAATTAAGCATGCATCAAATTTAATATTACTTTGTAGCGAAAGTGGATAAATCCATTAAAAAAAACTGAGACGCAAGGTGAATTCACTGTGCCCCTGGATACATATCAAGAACATAATTACTTTTTTACCCTAAAAAAACCCAATGAACTACTTATTATGGGTTACATGGTATTTCATTATTGTCAATGTCATATTGATTAGGAATAATTTGATATTTTTAATATTTATTGATAATTAAATTATTTTTAAAAATAAAATTAATTTAACAAAAATCTAGGGTTTTTTTTTCACCTTGACCTCTTTATCTGCTATACTTGCCATGCTAAGCTACGGGTTAGGACAAGAGTTTTTTTTTTAAAAAAAATACATAATGAAATAAAAATAAAATAAATTCTTTTAAACCTCTTAGTCCATAAACATTCTCATATTTTTCAGGTGCCATTTTTATTTTGATAAAAATATTCCTTGAATTATCAAAAGAAAAATTATTTTTTAAAAAATAAACATTAAATGATTCAAAATTTAACAAACTTCAAATTAAAACAAAAAAAATCAAAGTTAAAAAAAAGAGAGAAAAAAATTAGAAAACTAAGAACAGAACAACTATTAAAATTTTAAATGAGTGGCCTATTTGGTGATTTGATCTTCTTCTTCCCCTCTTACCATCTTTCTAAACATAATGTTCAAAATCTGAATCTTAATTTAGTATAATTTAACAACACATTTAAGCTGAGAAACTGTGTGTTGGATTTCCTCTACAATAAAAACCGCAAAACAATCTCACAATCTCTCCTACTGAGGTTTTTGCTGTCAAAATTTCTATCTGGGCAACGTTTGATTTCCAATTCCAAGTTGGAAAATCTGCGTTTTGACTTCTCGAACTTAGAGCTTTACTTGTTGAATTGAATCAAAATTCATGATCCTATTGTTTAATATCGTCAAATAAAAAATAAATCAATAAATGTCAAAAGAGACAAAAGGCAAATGTTGAGCCTGAGATACGAACCTTATTTTTCAATTGTTTTTTAATATCTAAAAATACATTGAAATTGTTATAAAGAACCAAATAAACCTATACACGGCTTAAAAACACCTCAAAAATCAGCGGTAAGACCCCATGCTCCAAAATGAATGTGCTGGGAGGTTTGATATATAATTAGCAGTTTGCATTGACTATTTTTTTTTAAAAAAATATTTTGTTTTTTTAGTTTAACGATGATATCAGATCCATGTCTAGATTAATCAACCTTGTTAGACCAAAAAGAAATAAATCTAGAGCCATCTTTAGACTTAAGAGCTGTGGGTCTGAACCCATTCTAAAATCACATTTGGGTCTTTAACATCAAACATGGTTATAAATTTAAGACTATTCAACTTAACATTATTGTTAGATCTCAATATTTAGATATGACTTGTTGGCCAAATCCATGGTGCTTGGATTCGGTAACCCTTATTAAACCCAAATAAACAGAGAACAATTATGCATTTTAGTTGTTAAAAAAAAATATAAACAATTGATCACCGGACAACAATCTAACTATAATATATTTGCATGCACCACATCATATAAAAGAGGGCGTGTCTATTCATTTATCTAAACAACGTATGGCCGGATTTGGTATTTAAAAGGTGTCTCCTGTATCTTCTTAACGGTGCAAGCATTGCTCACTTGTTAGAGCATGTGAAACACACATCAACAACTTTTCAAATAAAAAATAAAAAAAACAACTTGAAAAATACTATAATACCTCCTTTGGTCCCCTTGATTACATGCTATACTCATGTAAATTTTACTGTTATAATTCACAGTAATTCGTGTATGGTGTTACAATAAAATTCTTATTCTATTTAACTTTTTTTATAATAAAAAAGTTTGTTTAGACTCAACATGAGATTAATATAAATAGAATTGTTTTTATTCAATTTAGAATGGGATTAATATAAATAGAGTTGCTTAACTTATATTTCAATAGACTAATTAAACAAAAATATTTAGTTAGGGTTTTTCTACGGTAACTTTGATAGAATTTTGTACTGCTTATGCTTACTATTTTTATGTTATTTGATATGAAAGCCTAATGCTTCCTAGAGTTTGCTGAACAACGTTCTTGCGTAAGAAAGGATGAGCTTGTTAGTTCGCAGATGTAAGAATCATGGGAAATATGTAGAGAGCAAGCATGGTTTCATAGTTAATTTTGAAAAACTATTCAAGAGGTGAGGATAGAGGGGACAGCCTTTTGATGAGATGATATATTAGAGATTGTGATGATGATTATAATATTAATTATTACATAAACAATAACGAAAACAATAAAAATAATAATGTAATAGATGGTTTTCATATTAATGGCTTCAGGTTGGGTGCAAATTAAGAGAACTTGAAAGATATTCAACAATTTTTTTTTATTGTTTTAGACAATTTTAATTTTTTTATTACAAGTTTATTATTATCATAAAATATAGATTTATTCATGTATTATATAAATATAATACATATTGGTAAAATAAGTTCAAGGTTTGTAATTCATTATTCTATAGGCAAAAAAAAAAAGAAAAGGAAAGGAATAATTTGTGAATTGATATTTTTTATGTAAAATTTAGCATGAAAGTACCGAAGCTAAAATCGATAACTGAGACTGAGGTCATAACCATTT
Source organism: Populus ilicifolia (assembly GCA_015708895.1). Lineage (NCBI taxonomy): Eukaryota > Viridiplantae > Streptophyta > Magnoliopsida > Malpighiales > Salicaceae > Populus > Populus ilicifolia. The sequence goes on from SRLM01000435.1 coordinate 781,860, forward strand.
GAATTTGAACATGAGTTTTTTTTTTATTTATTTACGTGGGGTGTCCGGGCCAGCTTGCGTGCACCATGACTAATCCCCGCGGCCCACTGAACATCCTGCAAGCCCAGTGAGCAGGTAAGGCACCGCGGGAGTGACAGACGGGCACGATAAGACTTGAACCCAGGCGCAGAGGAAGAGAACAAGTCCCTCCCATCGCTGAGCTACAGCCTCGCACGCGAACATGAGTTCTTTTTAACTCCATGGATGGATGTAGGAGTTTTTTTATTATTCAATTTAGAAATTTATTTTCCTTAGTTATTCTTTTTTATTTAGTTTATGAATTTTATTTATTAGTATTTAGTTTAAGCTTAAAATTAATATAGATAAAATTGTCTAATTTATATTTTAGTAGAATAATTAGAGATAAGTATTTACTAATAAAATTTCAAATTAAAATTTTTGTTTGAATATACTATTTGATAGAATTTGTATTGCTTATGCTTGCTATGTTTTTTGTGTTGTTTCTTATAGCGTCATTTTCATCATTTGCGGTGGATGGCGCAGGCAAGAATCAAGTCAGCCTATATGTACAGCCGAGTTCATATTGGAGAAATATAAAAATTAACTCGTTCCCGTTCATGATTGAGAAGGGTTTTTTTTTTTTACAAAGAAAGTTGATGTTAGAAAATAAAAGTTTTCCACCAAATGACTTCAAATTTTCATTAGTCTTTTGCTGATTTTTAATGCAAAATCACATGTTGCATGCCAGCAATATAATAAAACGAAAGCATCCAGTGTTTGGTGCTCCCTGTGTTAATAGCTGGAAGTCTGATGTTGGGAGTGATGGCATGTCGCAGACACCTCCGCCTGGTGGATCTGCCACTCTGGCGTTTAGAATGAGATATTTTGATGCGTTTGCTTTCCTAATTATCTGGAGGAGAACCTGGTTTATAGGAGTTTGTAATTAATTTGGAGTTGAATTGTAGGGGATGTTTTTGTCGCGTGAAGTTACGTGCCACGCCAGTTTCTTGTGTTATTGTAGGATGCGTGGGAACTGAGGTTACGAGTGCTTTTGGTCGGAAGGCTATCTGAGAATTCTGAAGCAGCATTTTATGATACTGAAACCTGCAGATTAATATGGAGTTTGGAGGTGCAAGTCTCAGCAAGGTTACAATGGATGATAATTATTAGAGAAAGAAAAAGGAAGGAGCTGATAAATTATTCAAGGAATTCTCTCCCCATAATTCTTAGAAAGAGAAAGGCAGTGGCTGCTGTTCATATTGCTTGTATTAGAGACATTGGAGTCGGTATGATTTGTAATTCGAATGGTGGGTGTGCTTCTCGGTGTTGTTTTTACTCTGTTGTGCTGTTTGCTTATTCGCGTGTTGAAAGATTATTAGGTGTGGAAATTTCTGACTTCCTTTTTCCAGAAACTAAAGTTGCCGAGGCTTGGCACGTGAACGATTATTTGAGCGGTAGTGTTATAACAAATTAGAGTTTTATTTGGTGATTATATAAGAACACAACATGCGAACGCTTCCTATGTGAGCTCATGATTAGCATTTAAATGGTTAAGTAGTTTACTTACCCTGAAATTAGGCAGCATTGTTAATCATCATAAGATATTCGCAGACCTTGGAGCCAGACAGAAGGTTTATTTTGGGGGGGGGNGGGGGGGGGGACAGAAATGCTGCTCATGTCGTTGGCAGTGGTGCCAGAGAGGGCACGTGAACGATAATTTGAGCGGTAGCGTTATAACAAATAAGAGTTTTATTTGGTGATTATATAAGAACACAACATGCGAACGCTTCCCGTGTGAGCTCATAATTAGCATTTAAGTTGGCGATGCTAATTTCTGCCAGCAAAAGCATGCTCTGACAGCAATCACATGTTTTGACTACAATAGATTACAGCACTTTATTGGATGCAACAAAAACATGACTAGCTAAGTTCATTAATTCTGATTTTCTATTCACAAATTCAATGCAGGAAACTGATAGAAGCGTACTTAAGTTTCAGAATGCCTAGAAAAATGCCATGCAAATGACCGATATGCTGGAGGGTATGCTGTCTGTCTCAGTTTGCCAACAATTCTTTGAAATGGTTACGTAGTTTACTTACCCTGAAATTATGCAGCATTGTTAATCATCATAAGATGTTTGCATTTTTATTTTGCGCATATAGATAGAAATCTATCTGATTTCATGCTGTTCATTTGTTAGAATAGGTTCTCACCAGATGGCCAGAGGACATTACATTATTTGTAAATCTTGGATTACATACTTTAAAACCCAAAGGATGGGATAAATTAGCTGATGAAAAACCCAGTATAGTTCCTTTCTCTTACACAGGTAAGTATGAGTTGCGAGTAACTGATACGATAGTGCAATGCACGCCGGTCAGCACATTCTGCTTGAAGGATTAAGCAGGTGTACTTCCTTTAAAGAAATTATCAGATACTTGCATCATTTATGTCCGTTTGCTGCCAAAATTTTCAATTTGCAGGTATTGATGATGGTAAGTAGAACTGAAGTGTGAGGGCAAGCATGTTTTCTTAGCTGATATTTCTTGTGATTGTGTCTTTACGTCTAAAATTCCAAAACTGCTGTCAAACAACTATTTTACACAACCACACGATCAAGATCACAAAAGTTTATACTCCTTGCTATCTCTGCTGTAGAAACTATACAAGAATGAAGAAGAAAGTCCAACCCTCTGTACTCGACCGCACCCCCCTCTTCTGCTCCTAGCTTCACTTGATTGTCTACTATTCAGGAGCGCGAAAACCAAAAGTTGGTGCTCAGAAACCGCTTCCTTTCGTCAAAAGCTCAACTTAACAACCTAATATTGCTGTCAAACAGTTATTCTATACTATCACATGATCACGTCACAGAATTTTATACTCCCTGCTATCTCTGCTGCAGAAACCATATAAATGGCCTAGAATCTCTGTTTCAAAATATGCAGGATATGCACATGTGATTATACCGTCAACACAGAAACTTAGCTAATCTAATCTGGATTTAAAAGTAAAAATTACAACTGATAACTAATTATGGTTTGTGAAATAGAAATTGATCATGGACCCGTGATTTGGGATGAGGCTTTGTGCATGTCTACTTTTCTAAACCTCTGCTGTTGCCTTTACGTTGGCTAAAAGAGGTTTACAAGTGACCAAGGATATTCAAGGCTGACTTCATATGTCTTCCATGATTCTCCTCAGAGTGCAAAGAAAACTAATCAAAAGACATCAATTAAGTACTGACCACGTGTATCAACCGGAATGCTAGCCTCGTTTTCCCCTTGGATACACACAATGAATTATATAATAAATTAACAGAATTCAGACAACGAATCATGAAGACATGTATCAAGAATTAGTTAGTATTGGCATATTGAATAAAACAAACTACAGGATTCAGTAAGCGAAATAATAGTTATTAAACCCTGCATCTGCTTTGACGCGACCAAGTGGCTGGGTCTGAGTTACAAAAGTTGACATAGGTCAATTCAGAAAAATAAAAATAATATGTTTCAGTTTTAATATTCTAAATAGAAAAGTTTTGAAACAAAACATGTAAATGTAAGCTGTAAGAAAAAATATGAGATATAAAATATAATATAGTTATTCTACATCTAAAAAAAATTAAAAAACAATTTACTTGGATGTAAATTATAAAAATATAAATGTGAAACATGAAGTGTAAAATAATTATTATTGCATGTCAAAAAAATAAAAAACAACCTAAGTTGATATAGATTATATAAAAAGAAAAATGAGGCTAAATATTCTTATAAATTAATTTATATTTTTAAAGTTTCAAGATAATCCAGCTGATCATCTAAACTTAACTAGATTAATTATATCTTTAAGTTTGTTGGGTTTAAAACCTGAAAAAGATCTTAAATTATTTTAGTTTTAGATTAACCTGTCGGGCAGGGAGCTTAAATGAAGAGTTATGCATATAAAACTTTATTTATAGTAATTTAATCATGATTAATAGGGTCTCTTATTTCCGAATGCTTTTACATGTTATCATGCTTTTGTAACCATTTTGTTCCGCTCAAGAATAAAATCATAAAATCAGGGCATAGTTATATTTTTAATTGAATTTTTACCCCTTAATTGTGTACTTACAGTCTATTTACCCCCCCCCCCCAACACACAATCTTTCCGAGGAATCATGTCATACAATTTAGAAAAATAATATTGTATATAGAACATGCAAACCACCCGATTTCAACTAATCTATAATAATTAATTGGATGAATTTACAGAATTTATCAACACATAAATCTTTCATTCCATTGTTATTGATATTATGATGACGATGACAGTGTACGTATTTGTCAAACAGAACCTACAATTCCAGCTTTGAAAGACTTTTATGAGAAGCAATTATAAATTGGGTGATTGATATGAAACTTTTTGATAAACTTGAATATTTAAAATTTTGATTAAGTGGATTTTATAACGTCTGTTTTTTCCACCACACGGAAGATGAGAAGAGTGCTCGTTGTTTTTTAAAAAACCTTCAGCTATCTTTTAATCCTGTCCTAACTGTTACATAGATTATATTCGGTTTTTATTGGAAACATTCAACTTTTTTTTTGTTAATTTAAGGAATCCATAATTTACATTTGTAAGAAATTATTTTTTATTATTTTACTTGAATAAAACTCTATCATTCGTTGGTCAGAAAGGATGGTAAAGGGTATGGTTTTTGATTTTTAATTAATTTTTAATTCCATATTACTTTGACGATGTTTTTCCCCTTCCTTTGGTGGAGGTACATATCTGATCTAATTACAATTCCATATTCTACAAACCTTGCTGTATAAAATGTATTACAAATAAATATGAAAGTTACTCAAATCCACTCTTAATAATTAAATGATAAAAAATATATTAAATGATTTAATTAACAAAAATAGTACATGAAATTTATCTATAAAAAAATAAATTTAAAGCACAAGCCATCTACACAAGCATCATTAGAGTGTGTTTAAAAATGTAACTGTAATTATTTTTTAAAAATTTTTTATTTAAAAATATATCAAAATAATATATTTTTTATTTTTTAAAAATTATTTTTGATATTATTATATTAAAATAATATAAAAATATCAAAAACAAATATTTTTTTTAAAAAATATTTTTAAAATATAAAAATAATCATTTACAAGTTTCAGTTCTTTCAGAATCAATTGGATAGGTTTTCATAACAAAAACATTCAAGTTTTTATCTGACTAAAAAAACAACTTGAACATCAAACAAAGATAACAAATTAGAGGTAACTCAATTGATTAGGTTCAGAATTTGCTCTTTAATAATTACAAATTTGAGTCTTTTCATAGTTATTGAAGTTTTACATGGTTATTAATTTTAAAGTTCATAAGATTAGTCGATATGCATATAAATTTACTCAACATCTATGTTAAGTAAAAAAATAAATAATAAATTTTAAAATTATAACAAAATTATTTGGCAATATACAATTGTTTCGGAAAAAATCAAAGAAATAGTACACACAGTTGAAAATATTATCCCTCTTCCTGAATTATTCACAAGAACACTAGTTTTGGACGAACATATCAGCTCATCATGCCGACCTTAAATCTCTTTTCATCTTTCAATGATGGAATTTTATATATAATTTAGTTCTTTCTGTTCTCAACTCCGTAGTTCTTTCAATCGAGTATTGATCACGAGATTCAACTTCGAATTTTTTTAATAATACTAAACACTTTATTAACTAAATGGCTTATTCGTAGGCCACAGTTTGGAATTGATCGAATCGGTTAAATGAGACTCCTAGGACATTTTAGGTGTTTGGTGGTGTCAACAACGTAAATAACAGGTGAGGGTGGTTAAAAAAGAGGCAAGAATCTATACAATATATGAAAATAGAGGAAGCTGGAATGATTTCTGAGATTATCAAATAGACATGTTATATCCTAAAAAAACTCGAAGTGATCTAGTAACAAGGTTTTTTGGGGGTGAGTTTGGTACTGCAGTCTGCGTCATTTTCTGTAGTTAAGATGGTGGTCTAAATAAGTGTTTCATGGCGTTGGAAGCCATTTACCTATAGAAGTTCTTCTGTGGGAGGTTAATGGGGAAAAAAAATGAGGATTGTGAATCCAAAACTTGAAAAATTCATGATATTTATATTGTATAAATCTAGTCCTTTTATAAAGAGAAGTTGTTAAAGAGTTAGTTTATCTTAGAGAATTATTGATGAATAGATATAATTTATTCATGTATTAATAAAAAATAAATATTTTTTATAAAAATATTAACGAGATGAAAATATAAAATATCACTAGGATTTGTTTATACATTTACAAATATAGGTAGAGCATGATTTAAAATGTATTAGGTTAGTAAAAATATCCTCCTCAATAGTAGATGAAGTATTTTTAGATGCTCAGTTCTTTTTTAAATTTAGGCTCATGTAGTTTAACTCGAAATTTAGCCCATAAAAATTAAGTTTGTTTTGTTACATTAACCTTATTAGAATGGGGCTTTTTTCCTGGGCTGAATTCAAAGAATTGATATTGATTTATATTTATGTTTATTTTTTTATTTAAAATAAATTTTAAAAATAACCAATACAATTATTGTTCTAAAAGTGAATACAGCGAACTTCTGAAAAGGATCACTGCACAGGGATCATGAGCTCTTTTCTTTTAGCACACGTAAAAAGCGTTATATGTTCACTTTTCAATAGGTAGGCCATAGCCCCCCGCGCCCGCCCATCGGCTATATTCAATAAAAGAAATTACATGAACATCACACGAACTAAAAAAGAAGAAGTTGGAAATGGGATTAGATAAGAGGTGATTAATGGGTTTTTATTTAATTAAGTCAGCCTTGTTATATCCGGCTTGTGTGTTATATATCTTAATAAAACTTAATAGAATATTTTAAGATAATTAAAACAAGAAATTCTAGATTAATTAATCTGTGTAAATTCATTAAAATGGTTGCAGAAGCACACAATACAGGAGAATCCAGAAACAGCTGATAGAACGCAACTAGTGGAAAAATTCTGGATGAATTGGGGATGATGGAGGGCTCGCATGATCTCGCCTTGTCACGAGTACAACAAAGGAGGGTAATAATTCCAAATAGACATTATTATTTCACATGTTTCTCCCAATAGATCCTGAGGCTACAAGCGGGGCCCGTATGATGATAATACATCTGCATATGCATGCACAGGATTTTCGATCTCACGTCTCGAACGGAGGAATTTATTTAGTAATTAGCTAGTAGATGTCTTTTAAAATTTTTAATATATTAAAATGATCTGAAAATATTAAAAAAAATAATTAAAAGTGGAAAAACATATATTATTTTCAAAAACAATATAAAACAAAAACAAAGGAAACGTATCATTTGTTGATGTATTATTGAAGAAGCATGGTCGCGTTTTCTAGTTCACACGTTTACCCGTTAAAATCCCGTGTGATTTTCAGCCATTGAATATATATAACCAATCAAGTCGGCATCACCAACCAACCATACATCGAAACGTTGCCACTTTAGAAGTCGGCCTCGTACAACTTCAACCAATAAGTAGCTGTCAGGGTTCTGGATCAGTAGCGAGGACATTGACTTGTAGGAGGCATGGGCGGAGGCAGGGGTTGCTGGCAGGGCCCCGGCCCCTCCTTGCTCAGCCAAGGATGACAACTGCCTTCAGAACTGCTATTTAATAATGAGACTATAAAAGTTTGAGAGAAATGAGAGAGGATGAAGGGTCCATCCATCCCGTTTTCAGGATGCCTGGGAAAAAATAAATATCCATCTCGACTAAAATCTAAGATATTTCGTTCAATATCTTGTTCAATCCTCTTGCCAAGTAAGGTCAAAAACCCCCCATTTCGGATGCTCTCGATCAGAAGGGCGCGAGACAGCAGTTCACGGTGACAAAGACGGTGATGATGATAATAATAATAATATAAACAAAAAAAAATTACAACTTGCCATAACACTTATTACATGACTGTTCCCTCGGACACTGCGAATTGGATGGATTTTTGTTAATGTAAACAAAATATCTAAGTATTATCAGCATATTTTTAAATAAAAAATTAATTATAAATTTAAAATATTGATATGCTATCATATTTGATGATAATTTTTTTTGAGATAATTATCAGCATATTTTTAAATAAAAAAATAATTATAAATTTAAAATATTGATATACTATCTAAGAATATTTTTTTGAAATAATAATATATTAAATTGATTTAAATTAATCATTTAATTTTACTATTCGGATTATAAAACCATAATAATTTTATTAAAAAATCTAAAATTAATTTATAATCAATTTATTATAAAAAAAAATATAAAATCAGTGTCGTGACTATCATTCAATCAACATGACATGACTAATTTTAAAATATCAGCCTAATTCATGACTCAACTAAAACCAAAAGTTTGGAGATTTAGGTCACATGGAAGTTTGGAGATTTAGGTCACATGGAAGGTGAGTGGACTAACTAGCAAGAACATGTTTGAAAGAAAAATAATGCTAAATTATTTAAAAAAAAGTAAAAACGACAACATGTAAGGAATTTTTGTTTTTTAACATGAAACAGCCTGATTTTAAAAAAAATACAGGAAGAAAATAAAAATTGAAATGACAATTTTTTTTGGTAAAAAAGAATTACTTGAGTCTCACTTGCAATGAATCATTTGAGTTTTCATGAGTTAACTCATGTAATCATCTAGATTTGACCTCATCAACCGGTTAGATCTTCCTAGTTTTGCCCAGTCAACTATATGACCGGTCTAAAAAAAACCTCATCTAGTCTTGGCCTCAGGTCATTGAGTCACTCAATCAACTTGCCAGGCCGAGACCCTCTAACAGTGGTTATTACCCTTCAAATCTGACCCATTGAATATTTTCCACGACAAGAATCTCGGCGATTAGATGATGGCCCATTAGTAAATGATAGCGCTGATATATAATTCGATAGAGTAGTATCTAGCAATCCAATTGATCTCATGGCACTCTATCATTGGCTTATAAATAGAGGCCGAGAGCTCCCCTAAAGTCTCAGCTTTGCATTGTAACAGATTGCTCCATCTTATATTAATCGAAGGAAGATACTGAAGAGAGATCCAACATGAAGATAAAGAGTCTTGTTTGGTAGCCAAGGATGACTTGCCTGTATCCTCCCTCGGATTCATGAACACGAGCATTTATGCAGTGCTCAAAAGAAAAGTAGAGGATGATCGATCTCAGCTTGCAGCGACAAGGTTAATCCATTGAAGAAGCGAGAAGCAGGTGATTTATAGCTAGAATCCACATGAGGTTCACAGCAAGTGTCCTTGGCTAACGAGACGGGCTCTTATCATTCATGCTGGATCTGCTCTTCGTGTGCTCTGCTGGGCAAGTTTTTGATCTAGAAGTCACTTTGGAAGAGACGATCCAGCTAGCTTCCGAGAGGTATATGCACGCTCTACAATTTATTTGATTAGTTTCCTTTAAAAAGTAGAATCATAACTCCTCTGTATTCTTTTACGGCGGCTACTTTACATGACAGCAATATACAGGTTCTTTCATCACGCATCGAGTGCTTCGTTAATGTCGTCTGCTGAGGTATCTGTATTTTGTATATATACTCATGCAATCGCTTCTTGCACGTGTATATGCTAATTGTAAAAGGGTTAAACAATACTATTAATTTGTAAGTTCACCGAATAATCTGAAATGATGCATATCTATAACAGGAACATGATGCATATCTACAATGCAATGTCCTCACAGAACATGAGCACCGACTGTTTTATATTTAATGCTTATCTCATGGTAGGGCAAGAGATCTCAAATAGGCTAAGGAGGAGTTTCAAGTATTGATATGCGAGCACGCGTGGTTTATTCACTACAAATAAAATAATAATTTAAATAGCTGCTAATCATGTTAGCATTCCCTGCTGTCAGCAATACTTGTTTTTTGTTTGTTTAAGAGATGCTTGTATTGCTTTTCGGTTGTTATAATATCTTTCAATATTTAATAATAAAATTATAATTATATCGGTTTTTCATCTTACATTTACTAAATTTAGAGGAACGATATAGCAAAACTAAAGTAATCATAGCAAGTTTTTTTTTTAATGAAACTTATGTAAAATGTCTAAGCATAAAACTATAGAATAAAAAACTAATTGGACAAGTCTTTTGCTCATTGAAACTCGAATATCATGCTATAAATATTATTTGTTTCCATTTTATGGTTATATTTATGAAGACCTAAACCATCTCCGAAACTCAGAATATTTCTTTTTTGTTTTGTTATTCTTTTTTATCTTATTCTCATACGAAAAACATATCTACCTAATTTAAATTTGCCTCAAAATAAATTTCCATAAAAAAATAAAATCTGAAAATATAATTCCAATTAAAAACGGAACTGTTCATATTTTTCTTTTTAAAAAGCTTAAAGTGTTTAATAGCTGTTAAAGAGCCTGGCATTGAAGATTTGTGTATAAGATTCTTTGAAGAGTATGGAAAGTGAGACAATTCTATAAATTAATATCTTTAAAACCATAAGAATTTATTAATTAATTGATAAGTTAATAAATTAATAACTTACACATTAATTAATAAAAAATAATCTATCAAGGTATTCTTTATTTCCTTTTCCAAAAAAAAAAATAAAGTTAATATATATTATATGAATACTATCTAATTACTTAATTTTGAATTATTATTATTATTACTACGAAAAACCCTATATACTTTATATGTTACAAATAAATTATTTATAAGTAAATAAAAAATAAAAAATAAAATTTTAATATTTGAAACAAAAAAATAAATCTTAATTTTGTTCTCACTTAGTTGCAACATCATTCTCCCCAGCTCTCCTCACGATCATAACATTATTAGTGGCTCTTTTCCATTCAAATACTGCATTGCATTATTTTTTTTAAAAAAATTTCATTAATGTCAATAAACTAATCAAATTAATATTATAAAAAAAATATTAAAATTAATGCAAACCTTAAACCTTAAAAATCATGTATCTAACTTATAGTTTTTTTGGAGGACATTTGAAAACTTCACTTCATTGAAACAAAATTTTCAATGATGATATAAACTATTTTTTGCAAACCTAAAATTATTATTGTATACTTGGAATTTTCATTGATGATTTAAACTATTTTTGTAAACCTAGAATTGTTATTGTAAACCTGAATTTTTCATTAATGGTTTAAACTTGTGAATTTTTGTCAATGATTTAAAATCCTTTGTTATTGTTCTTGCAACATTAATATTTATAAACCTTAAATTATATTCATTAAATAGAATTATTTAAAAAAAATTATTAAACATTTTGTTGTGAAAGCAAATCAAATTTATATTGAAATGTCATCATCCCATGAGGCCTTGTAATTGCGGCATCACTCAATCCATGATCCGACTTGATGATAACATCTATTTTAAAGTTTATAATTTAATGTGATTTTTGCAAACCATTTTATAATGATTTGTCAGAATTTTTTAAAATATAAAAAAACCTAGCATGTCTACATTAAGTTCTTTATCTATGATCGAATATTGACCGATATGACCTTGATTTATTCCTATCACATTTATAACCGTATTTCTATAAAGATCAATAATATCATCTACAACTTTATGTACGTTACGAGCTTTATAAGTTAACCCAACCATTACCTCTATTAAGATATCGTGCGAAATATATGGTTCTTCACGTGCATGCTAACATATATATTTTTTCATAATCTTTTTTATTTATTAAAAAAGCATTGTTATAAAATCAAAATTAATAAGTTTTTTATTCTTACACCTCTTGTATAAGTATTTAATACTGTTTGTACTAATATTTTTTAAATTAGATAATATGTAATTAATAAAACCTTGAACTCTATTACAATATAAAATAAACCTATTAAATAAACCATTATTTTATCACAAAACACCAAAGTCAAGAATTTGACATAAGTTTTATCAATTTACAAACAAATATAATTTTATAAAATTTAAAACAAATCATAAATTCATACAACAAAATATTAAACACTCAAACAAAATATATATACTATAAAAATATATAAAAAATAAATATTTATTTTTTTCAAATAAAAAAAGAATAAGTTTGCGTACTTATTATGAAGAATCCTTAATAAAATGTGAAATAGAACAAAGAGACTGCCAAATTAAGTGTTGTGGTAGCTAAATTTATCGTGGGTGGTTAAATTGTGTTGAAATTTAGAGAGTGTAGCTATTTGTTACATAAAAAAAGCATAATAAAGAAAGAGAAACGAGGAAGAGAAAGAGAAGAGTTGATCATAAGATCATAAATTAAATATTATTAATGGATTCTTTGTTGAAATTATTTCATCTGACATTTCATCGATTATCCTATCAATAAAAAGTACTATTTCATTATATGATTTATTTTTTTGATTCTCACTATAATATTGCCTATAATTTTATTAGTATATACCAAATGATTATTTCTATTGATATATTTATGAAGAAATTTATCATTGGATTAATTATGTTATTCAAAGTTACATGTCTAGAATGTTTTTGTTGATGTTTTACAAATATATATAGCAATAAAAATATTTGTCGGTAAAATTCACTATAATTTACTGAAAAAAATTCAATCGATAATTCTATTTATATTTACTAAATTTTTGGTAGTGCAAACAAACATGAAATAATCAAAACTTCCAGCACTACTTTGCTAGAAAATCAAGAAACTGTTTGTTATTAGTTACTTTCCAATAGAAGCTAAAAAAACCTTTTAACTGTGATTTTTTTTCACTATTAAACAGGAAAAAAATGCCCTTAAAACACACATAAGAAAACCAACCACAAGAATCAGGGAACTCTCTTCTCTGCCTTCACAAACACGGTTCTTTTTTGCTTATTCTTTTTCCTTGTTGCTTGTCGTCTGTTATTTTCTTTCGTTGTTTGTATTGTATTGTTTGACGTATATTAAACTATTTTTGCTTTGATTTGTTACATATTAATTAGTTGATATAAATTTTTTAATTATTTTTTGACAGGACAAAATTGTCAGTATTAAGGCTTCGTATACAATAATAAACACCAATTGGATGAAGATGGTTACACTATCTAAGTAACCATCGTAAATAACCAATTGTGGAGCATTATTACAGTATCTAGTAAATAACAGAGCTGGATTTATAAGATGGAGAATGATAAATATCTACTTTTGGTTTTGATTCTCCAGAAGCGGGGAAGTCTTGCCTGAAATAAGTTGTTTAGGCAACACTAGTCCCGTCGTCTATAATACGAGGGGGGGTGGGGTGGGGATATTTAGCGTAAAAAGAGAATGTCAAGGAACCACAAGTTTGCTCTAAAAAACGTACGGAAAAAAAAATCATGATTCGGATCCTAGATCTGGTTGTATCCAATAAGTTTATCTTATCATATAAGATGATAAAAAAATAATAATAACAACATCATATAGATCAAACTATAAAAAAATAATAAAAATTTAAAAAAAACTGTTCATTAAAAGAAAAAAATAATAAAAATACATTTCAATTTAATCAAGCATTGTAGGAAGAAAGTAGAAACAAATAGGTAACAAACTATCTACGTCAACCTACACCTAGATGCACCTATCAAATTCACAATATATTTATGTTAATGAGACTATTATTTTTTTAAAATAAATAATTAAAATATTAAAAAAAATTAAAAAAACACTCATACCACACAAGCTAACCTCCTAATATCATGACCTGGTTAGTTAACTTTCTAAAATCATGACTTGATCACGGGCCTTGTATAATCCAACTAAAAAAAATCATGCCCTTAATTTGCAACCAATTCATCAATTTAAAATTTAAAATTGAAAGATAAAATAAAAAAAATCAATCCAAAACAAAATAATAATAATAACATAAAAGAATAAAAATCAAATGTTAAACAAAAACAAAATATAATAGAAAATAACACTGTTTGATTTGAATGTAAAATTAAAAAAAAATCATACATTTTACAACAGGAATAGAAAAATAAAAAAATAACATTTCAATAAAGAATGAAATAAAAAACAAACTTAAAGTTAATAAAAAAATCAAGACAAAAATCATACAATAAAAAACATCATACAATTAAAAACAAGAGGGACTAAATCATAAACCTAAACAAGATAAGAGGGCAATATAGATTTTTTAATTAGCAACTCGTTTCCAAGGAGAATATAGAGGAAAAATAAAAAATAGGTGGCCACATCCAAATATCACACGCGCCACTTCATCAGGCAAGAGATGATGTAAGGATTTTAATGCCACTGGGCCAATCTCCACCACCACATGCCGCTGCATACACCACTATAAGCATGCATAGCGGTCTGATATAGCTACGCACACACCAATTACTTATTTAAAAAATATTTTTTAAGTTTATTAAAAATTAAAATACCAAAGTACCTCTAACTTAATCTTTTTATAACAAATAAAATAATAAAAAGGCAAAACAAAGACGAATGCGCCCCTAAACCTAAATTAAAATTATTTTGGTTCAGGAGTATTTTAGTCATTATATTGTACTAAGATAATGTGAAATGACTACATGTGCCCAATCAATATGAGAATGACCATTCGATCCATGTGAAATTACAATATTGCTCCCAATAGCTAGCTTAATGCGTTTTACTTTGGGAGGGCAATAGCACAATTACATTGTTAACATCCACAATACATTAAGTCAAGGTGCATTGTGAATTCACTTACCCAATCGGTTTTTTTTTATTTGTCGAGAAAAAATCATTTTCAAATGAAGATCTTTTAAAAGCAGGCTCAGCACATATTTTGTGTCAAAGTAAAATAGGACACAAGCTTAAAAAATAGATTTTTACAAGAGCAGTCACAAAAAATCAGAGCTGTATTGTATGGCAAGCACTGCTAGTTCTCTACTATTTGAAGCACCGAACAAGCTATAACACACAAAATAGCAACAGACATGTTGAACATAGAATTCAGCCAGGCAAGAATGCAAGATAGAGATAACAAACAAACATATTATGCAGGCAATGCGAAGCTCTCCTGTGTCCAGTGAGGAGGATCCATCACTGCACAAGGATCTGATTTCTCAAAGTCCGCAACCTACAACAAACCAGAGCATACAACCATTACCATGCTAGCATTCTGATCTTAATACAACACTAGAGAAGTCAAAGAAAATCGGGAAATAACAAGGTGAAATGTATGAAATGTCTCACCTTTTCTTTGCAGCTTGGACAGTAGTGATACTTGTGCCAGAGGCAGTCCATAGAAGGGCAAAGAAAGCAAAAACCAAGCATCAAAGGCATCATGCAACCAACAACAGCTGCCAAACTAGGCTTTGATCTGCATTCAGGAGAGGGAGAATCAATCCACGAAAGAAAAGACAAGACAAGGACAAGAAACGAAGAGAACATGGAGTGCCAGAACTTGGAAAACTATTGCAACAGTGAGATAATTGCTTGTTCCTTTTCTGTTTCGACAGTCTACTCTTCAACGACAAAGCAAAAGAGAAAAATCTATACAAGCAAATCTTATCAAGTAGGTAATGGTGTATGGAAGTACACCATTTCATCAAAAAAATGCTAATTTGTGCTGATACCATTTTTTATGTTTGTATAGACAACAAAATACTGCAGAGTTGCTCCGTCAGTTCTCAATCCCTTTATTCCAAAGCAGAAATTCAGAATTCAAAGGAAGAGACAAATGCCAACACGCATAATTCCCAACAACATTGCTGGTTCAATAACAACGGTTATGAGTGATAGTTTCACTAATCTGGGTTACACACAACAGCATTCAGTGAATTCAAATGGAGAAAAATCGTCTTCATCATTAAAAATCCTATTCTTCATTGCTAAGTTAGCAGAACAGTTGACTATTTTTTGGAAATCGTATCCTCTAAAAGAAAGACAGGAAAGCCAACATGTAGGAATAAAACTTCGAAGATTTCGCAATTAATTGTAAAATATTCCTAGTAGTTGTGATTTTGCACTTAGAAAAAACAGCAGCTCAATTTTGCATAAATAACCACTGAAAGTTTAAGATATTGGCATATAAGAAAATTAAAAACCTAAAAGTGGCAGAGAGAGGACTAAGTGGTTACCTAACGAAGGTAACGCCCGAATTACCACAGTAAACGCAGTTAAAAGGAGCAGGGGTGTCTCGATACATAGTCTGTTGAATCGGGATTCCCTTCGGATCGCCTACGATTGCGTTTGGTGGTATAGCTCCGGCTTGGTAAGGGTTCTGTCCGGCGTAGTAAGGAACTCCGATGACAGGCTGGCCTTGTTGCCCCATTCTCAATGGATTCCTGTTCCGATTAGAGATGGATCAAGATAGGTATTTTTCTTTTTCAATGAACAAGAGGATGTTTGGGGATTCTATGTAGAGTCCTTGATAGCAAAGCTGGAACGCCACTCCGCATTGACTATTATTTTAATAAAAGTAGTTGATAGACTCGTCGCTTGTCAGGAACGTTCCGTTTTAACTTCTTGAACCGGGAACACCTTGAATAAAACTTGTTGGATTGACACGTTGGACCGTTGCTAAAGATGAAGAATTTTTGCTTAAAATTATTATTATTATTATTTAGGCTTTTCAATTTATGTTAAAAATAAATTTTTAAAAATAATAAAAAGATATTTTTCAGATGTATTAAATGAGAAATAAATTATTAAAAACTCAAATTCTACAAAATCCCACCAGATTTTATATCTAGCAAAAAATATCTAGAATCCTCCTTACAGGAGGCCGGGTGAATAATTGGGCGACCGGGAAGGTAGGAATTATTAAAAACTCAAATTCTACAAAATCCCATCAGATTTTATATCTAGAATCCTCCTTACAGGAGGCCGGTTGAATAATTAGGCGACCGGGAAGGTAGGAATTTCTTAAAATCGATGTGCTTCTAGACGTGTACATGGCTTCTAGATGAACAATTTGCAAAAGAGTCGTTGATCCCTTCCAACTTTTCAGACGTGCTTGAAGCCTAGAAGCTGGCATCATCCACTGTTCCTATTTCATTCTCTCCTAAAGCACGCAGGGTTATGTTTGAGCCAGTCCAATGGGCCTGAAGCCCATGGTTGGCCAACAAGTACCATGCCACTGTAAAGTGCTTCTATCTACAGCCCAGCTCTTCGTATGCGATAAAAACATCCCCATCACGTGACAAACACAAGCGGTAAGATGGATCAGTGGTGGTTAAGGGAAGAGAATTTTCTAAATAGATTTTTTTGGGACATAAAATGATGACTTAACTGAAGAGAATGGCTAAATTGACTGCTAATGTCTCATGATTACAGTGGCAGAGCCCAGACATGTATGAAGTTCGGGCCAATTGACCTGAGCTGCCATGTGGATATTCTATATCTATAAGCTCGGCTACAAACCCGAACTGATAGATTGTCTTTTTCATGATAGAAAATGGAGGTGTTGTGTGTGTGTGAGAGTGAGGGTAATAGGATGCTCGGCAGATAACAAAAGCATCATAGTTTTGTTAGATAATGATTGAAAAAAAAAAAAACGTTTGAAAGCCAAATTAACCACCATGTATTAATGGTATCGTTTTCTTTTATTTAATATTTTATATAATATCTTTATTGTATAATTAAAAGAGAGGAAGATTATTAATCTAGATATAAATAAAAATATAATTTAAAAAAATAAAAAAAATTAATTTTAAAAAATAAAAAGTTGAGTAGTGCTGGCCTCACTTATTTTGTTAGGTCCACGTAACTAAGCTATTTTATAATATATTATTTATTATTATTATTATTATTAAAAAAAATAATACATCATTTACATTACCCAACCCTGTTAGCCAATATTATGGTTAAAAGAACTATACTAATAATTTTTTAATTAAAAAAATTAAATTCTCAACTCTTTATTTATCGAAAATACTTAGAAAATATCATAAAAAATTTGATAAAACTATTTATAGCTTTAAAAACCTAAAAAAACCTTCTTAAAATATGAAATCAACTTGAAACAATTTTTTTTACGAGGATTTGATATGTTTTTCTTGAAAATTTCAAGGTAAAAACCCTGGCATGAGCCCCCTCATTAAAAGAAATAATTGAAAGAATCTCAACCAATTGATAGCAACAAAATTTTTCTCATTTTAGCATTAAATTCCGGTAACTTTCTCTTATTTCCTTTATACTAGGGGTTAAAAAATAAAAAAAATAAAATTTTAAAGGACCTATTATTTATAATTTGTGAAGTGTAGGACTACAATAAAAACAATGTGCCTCAACTTTTAAAGGTTCCTAACCCCTAATGTCTTTTTATTTTGATCTCTCATCTTTCAACCTCACTCTTTCCCAACAAATTGATATATAATTTAGTTCAATAAGCGTCAAATAAAAAAAAATGGACTGAAAAAATGGCACCATGAACAGTGCCCACAGTGCCATGTGAAAGGATCTCCTATGTAATTTAGTTTTTATGCTAATTATTATTGCGATATATAGCATAATTGAATTCAGTACATGCTAATAATTCTCTCTCTCTCTCTTACTTTAATCTTTATTTTTTTTTAATTTTAATATTTTATTTTTAATTAAATTATTAAATCAAATCTAGTAAGTTAATTAGAAAAAAACTCAAGATCCGAAACATGATGTGAATTGAGTTTCTATTTGAACTTAATAACACAATTTATACCCAGCTTTTCCCAAGATAAATGGAACTCGTAGCTTTATACAAACCATAATACCTTAGATCTAGTTCTCAAACAAATGTAATCTCACCATTTCATCAACTTCAACACACCAGACCCTTTCAATGGCCTCCCTCCCTTAGCAAACCCATCAAACAAAATATTACAGGTAACCGCATTTGGTGTCAACCTCATCTCTAAAGCTGCGTTCAACAACTCCATTGCCTAATTTGATCTGCCTACCTTGCAAAACCCATCCATCATGGCAGTGTATGCATAAATACCAGGTTCTTTGCTTTCTCAAACAAATTGGAAAACACGACACCTATCCTCTCACCATGCCTCTTTTAGATCACAGCGCAGAAGTTTTCATCAGATATCCCAAGTGCACAGACAAAACACAGAACTTCCAGGAAGCCAACTGCTAGGTTAATTTGTGTGGGAGATTTTCATTCAATGTACAAATCATGCCCGACATCCCCTTCACAGTCTTAGCACTATATGGGCCGTATGTTTCCAAGAAATCTTACTTTAATCTAAAAAAGTAATTGCAACATATAAACTATATTGTCGAAAAAGAGAGAAGCAAACCTTGTTGTCGAAAACCCTTTTGGCCTCGTCAGGGTCCTTTTTCGTGCAATGGACTTCACTTCTCCAGGATCAAATCCGATGAACTTCAAATACTACTAAACCTTAAAACTTCACTTCAAAAATCAAACGCTCATGTATTTGATTGTTGGGATTCAAATAAACTCGTTTGTGAATTCACAGGAATTACCTGTAATTTAGATAGATCAGTCAAACTTAGAGGGTAATCCTTTATCTGGGTAATTTTATCTTTTGATTATTTATAAAATTATTTTTTGACTAAAGATACAAGGGGTAATTTTTTAAATTAAATCACGGAAAAATCTTAATTTTTTTTTCTAGTTATCCCTAAGATTATTCTTTTTCCAACTCAATCTCCTGGTGGAGTCACAACTATGATCCAAACTTTTAAAATCAACCACCACTCTTTTTACAACAAGTGCATACTTCAAAGGCTAAATAAAAATAATAAATAGAGCAAAACAAATTTTTTTCATTGCGGGAACAAACAAGACCTTAAGTAGTAATCACTTTTAATTACGCGCACTCAAATGATACTCGCATACCCATCGACACTCGTTTCTCTCTAGGGAGCAGTCAACGAACTCTTGCAAAATTGATTTGCTCCTTCAGGACTTTGGGAGTTGAGGGGGAAAAAAGGGCCCAGAAAAAGCTCCCCACTGTTGGATCCCATAGCTGTTAATTATTGGAGGAGGCATGCCACAAATCTTTTAAATACGTATATGATTTATATAGGCAACTAATCAAGCCAAAAATAGGATTATCTCGGCAATAACATGTAGCTTTCAGAACTCAAATATCACGCAAGAAGCTGTGGCGCCACAGGCATTAATTTTTACCAACAGCCATAGTTAATATATTTATATATGTGAAAATTGTTACTTTGTAAATGAATTGGCCGAGGACAAGGAGAACACGGAGGCCACTAAGAGATGTTCCCTTCATGCGCCATGTTAAACCTCATCTCGAATTGTGCAGAGAATGAGTAGGGAAACTCGAAACACCCACTCCAACATATAGTTAGTACCTGTCAACATTTTGAAAGTGAACCATATTTTTATATACACCAAACTTCACCTCAAATGAATAAATAAAATTTGAAGTTGGAATGATGGGTGACATACATTTCTCAAATAATACACCAGAAAGAAAGTGATGCATCCCAAGGAGTCCAGCTGGTGAAGCCAGAACCAGAAGGGAATATTAGTGCAGAGTACTGCACACAAACACAGAGAGAGAGAAAGAGGGAGCGGTGTCAGGACTGGCAAGACTTCAGAATAGATTCCACAACAGGAAAAGACCGATCCATATTATGGCTGTAGTATAATTCCAAAGGAGAGGGCTCCCGTTACCCCATCTCGTGAAGTTCTACTGATCCGTACAGGGAACTTTACAATTTGCTTGCAATGAAAATACATTGAGCATGGTAAAGTAGGTGCTGGTATATTTTCTTTCTTCGTCGTTTCTATTTTTATTTCAAACAGAGAGGAGGAGGCTGCCACAGTACATTCGGCGTTGTGGACTCTTATTTGTATGGTCTTCTCTTCTCCTTGTCCACTGCTTCTACTGTTTCTTCCTCTTGGATTAGCGATCAAGATCATTACAGAATCGGAGTTTAAGGACCTTCACTTTCTAGTTTCAAGCCTCTATCCTTGAGATTTAGAAGTTCACGCTTGAATAAACTAAAGGCGGTTTGGACTGTTATAGACTTACGATCACCATCCAAGATTCTTTCATGGTACGATGTCCAATGAAAAGGGTCTGTGGTCCTCGATCATACCCATCACTAAAGTACCCAGGGATGAAAAATAAAAGAAAATTAACGAAACATTAATTTGACCAAAATTTGATGATTTTTTGGTGGATTTAATTTGGGAGTTTCTACATGCATATATGAACGACTCTTTATTAATTTGGTGCTAAAAATGACAAGGCACATCATTAAAAGCCAGTTAAACAAAAACGTGGTTTTGCAGCTTTAATTTACTCAAATTGATTGTTTTTTGCTTGGGACATTATCTTGTGAGAACATATGGTTTTTAAGTAAACCTTATCTACGGTAATATGATGAAATATCATTTTATTTATTTATTTATTTATTATTGACATTATCAACTTCAAAGTAAACAACGATTTTAAAATAAATAAATAATTTTTTTAAATATACCTAAAAAATGATATTTTACATAATTTAAAGTGATAATCTAATGATTTCTTGGTATATAAGTTTGAGAGATGAGAGATAAAATCATCTAAAAATAAATTATTAGTTGTTATAATTCTAACAACTAAAATAATAAATTTTTATATCAACAATAGAAATTTATTGGTGGTTGTTTTTTCTAAAAAAAAATATTGATAATGGAGAATTGAGGTTGGTTTTGATTTTCATGATTCAATTAATTTCAATTTTTTTGAGTTATTTTGGGGTATTTGGGTGTTTTGTTTGATTTTTATGGTGTTTTGAGGTATTTTGGATGAAAATAACTAATTTTTTGTTTTTCATTAATTTAAATTAATTTATTTTTAATTAATCAGTTAGTTAAAATATATGAATGTAATGTATTTTTTAGCAATTAAATTTTTATTTTTTATTTAGAATAAGAGTATAACAATTTCTTTTTATATAATATTAGTAAGTTTGTTTTTTACATCTTATTGTTATGTTTTTTTTTTAAATCTTCTAATGATATATATATTTTATTATTAAATAGTTAAATAAAAATTATTTTAAAAAATTAATATTATTAAATATAGTTGGGTCTATGAGTTAAATCGGTGGCTCGGTAGATCAGCTTGGATTTCTTGTTCAACTTGGGAGCAATTTTTAACTTTAGCTGACTTTATTGAATGAGTGCACTTAATACCTAGAAGAGGCATGCTCCTTACAAAATGACACCAAGCCTCCCCTCATAATTAAGTTCATCCCCCTGCTGTGATGAAAATGCCATTAACTACTCCACGACTGCAAGGACATATCCTCCAAAATCTAATCATCATATATAGACAAGTAAAACGTTGTCTCCTACCTTTACAAACAATATTTAAACATTTCGATTGCTAATTTTCCTCAGCATCCCTCAATCTCACACCAAACAATCTGACAAGACAACAAATTTGACGAGCTGGCTTGAGTGTTTAAGCAAAAATTCAAACACAAATAACACCATTACGTCCCCTACGTGCACATATATGGCCTAGCAACACAAGAACATGGGCTAATTAAAAACCCCGAGAAAAAACAATGCCTAAACCTTGAAGAACATTGCCCATTGTATTCTTGCACGATAAAAGAAGGCACGCTGTCGATAGCTGACCGAGGAATGTCCCTCCCTTAAATAAATAACTGTCACCAACATTCATTGAACTTCCCGCAAACCGTCAAAAAACTTCCGGCATTCCCTTGGGCAATCGCGTTTTCACCGGATCTCTTCCAAGAAAAAAAATAAAAATGCTCTCATTAGTCATTTTCAAGAGCTTGCAGCTGACAGGAAGGATTTTCTTTTTTCTTTTTTCAAAGTAATATAGTCCTTCAATTTATTTTAAAAAATAATATAGTTAGAAAAAATTTAACGAAGCAGCATATTTTCGCAACAAATATTTTCTTTTTATCTTGATCTTCAATCATTTACTCTTGTGGCGTAAGTAATAAATATTTAATTTGAGCATCTAGAACTTGATAAAAAAAGATTTGTATTGTTCCATAAAATAAATAATAAATTTAGTGCTAATCCAGGAGGATAAACCTACTTTGTATGGGCATAGGTTCTTATTTCCAAATATTTTGTAAGTATTTTGTTTATCCTTACAGTGAGGTTTATTCTAGGAGTTAAGTTCGTACTAAATTTATAATTTATTTTTTATTTAAAATAATAAAAAATTTATTTTATTTTTTTAAATTGTTGCGTCAATGATATTGGCATAAAGTTGTTATTTTTTTTCATTGTGTCATTTTGAATGATGCTACTTTGAAAATGTGTTATTTTTTAATGTTTTTAGATATAGGTTATTTTTGAGGAATGTTGTTGAAATTATATTTTCAAGATTTTATTTTTTAAAATTATTTTAATATATTAAATTTTAAAAATAAAAAATATTGTTTTAATACATTAATTTTTTTTTAAAAATAAATAATCCCGGTTACCTCCGAATCTTCCCTCCGATTTTAGATTTTTCTAATAGCAATAATCATGACCTAACATTAACTGACCTTTAATTAATTATTTGGTAGCGTGCGTTCCACGCTCAATCCACTGTGTGTGTGAGTGATGTTGAATCCCAATAAGGTGATGAGAGTCTAAATGAAACCCACAGTGGTTTACTTGTGCTGACAGATCTGGTCCCACACGGGGTTTTGTTTAAGATCCCCACGCGCAGTTAGGCCACTGTATGTATAATTGCAGTGTTTCTACACCTTAAAATTCCAGTACTATTTGTTTTGCTCTCCCTCCCTCAGATGGTCTCTCTCTCATTATTATTATTATTATTATTCCTTTAAAATCTCAACCCCTAATCTCTCCGTCTCTTTCCCTGTCTATCTTATGCACCCTCCTCTCTTTTTCTTGTTTAGTTTTCTTTAAGTACACATAAACATCTTGATTCTTAGTTCCTGAAAGGAAGGAATGACATCACCAAATATGGCAGCAATCACAGCGTCTTTGGAGAGGTCTCTTCAAAACTGTTCTCTAAATCACCACCGGCACCGTCAAAGTAGTGGTGGAAGAGAAGAGAGGTCATCAAGTTCAGATGAGACAGTTTCACAAAATCATTCACTACAGAACTCTGATACCTCCTTGGAGCTTAAGTCACATCTCTCTCTTCCTTACCTTTGGGAACAATGTTTAGATTTAAAGGTAAATAGACCCTTTTAAATTATAAAGTCACTGCCCCATCTATAATTACAGTTATAATAAATGCAGATCTTGTATTTGGGTTTCCGTTTTGTTTTGTTATATGGTGTCTTTTTATTCATCAGTAGTGTCTTTCATTCACTGACTTGTATTTAATACTTTCTTTCCGGTCTCACCTCCTTCCACCTATATACTCGGATTTATAAAAAAAATAGGGCTTTTATCCCTTGAAAGAACCCTAAAAGGGATCAATAATACTTTTCTTCGTTAATAGTTCTGGTATTGCCATCTTTGAATGTGTCCCTTTTGGTTTGCATTTCTGGAGTGAAAAAAGAAAAACCATGTCCAGATAAATTATGTTTCCTTAACGGTGAATGCTGTTGAAATATGTAACACAGGAATGAATTTTCACGGTTTGATCTTGTGTGGGTCTTTGATATATATAGGGTCGGTACATTTTGATGAAGATGGTCCAGAGTCAAGACCAGCGTAGCGTGTGTGGGTGTATAATTATGTCAATATTGGATGATAATAGGCAACAGAAAACACTTCCTTCTTGATCGATAGCTAAATTGTGGTGGTCGTTAATACTTGTCAGTTCTTCTTTCTTAAATATTCTCAGAAATTGTATCTTTGTTGTTTATGGTGCTACTTTTTTATGGGTGTAAATGCAGACAGGGGAGATATACTACATAAACTGGAGGAATGGAATGAAAGCAAGGGAAGATCCAAGGATCACACAAGATTACAATGGAGATTTCTGCTCAGAAGATGACAGCTCGTATGATAGTGAGGAGTCATCATCAGAATCCTCTCCTCCTTCCTCGAGAGAGTATTTTAATAATAGACTAGAGAAACAAGACCATGTCTTGGTTGTGGCTGGTTGCAAGAGCTGCTTTATGTATTTCATGGTCCCAAAACAGGTAGAAGATTGCCCCAAGTGCGACGGCCAACTTCTTCACTTCGACAGATCTGAAAATGGTTCTCCTTGAATAAGATTTCTTGTTTGATTCTTTTTCTTTAAATTGTTTCCATGGGTTTCTTTTTTTCCTCTAAAAACTCATTTGTATGCCTTTGATAGAATTTCAATGTGGATTGATCATGAAACGCGTGACAAATGAGTTGTATACCTGTTAGTTTACTACTAATATTCCACCAGATTTTCCTTTTCTTCTTCTCGTTCCATGTTAATTTTTTATTCATTGCTTTTATTACAGAAGCCATTGAAATTGCTGAAGAGTCGACCTCTCTAGTGCTAGTGTCAAGATCAATATATATAAATCACAGTGCTATCGGTTCATGATTGCAACTTGTGGATTCCTTCTCTTTCTTCCTTTCATTTTTTTTAACTTCAATGGAAAGAATTTTTTTTTCCGTGTTAAGAGAATGCCATTTGAGAATGCTTGGAATGCACTTCACACTGTTAATGTTTGTTTTTGCCTATTCTTAATTTTAGAATGCTAAACTGCTACCAAATTGGAAACGAAGTAGTTCATTTAGTAATGTTAAGGGGCTTCAGCTTGCAATCTCCTGATTTTTTCAAGTTTGATTGTATCCAGATTGAATGCGTAAAATCATTCGCACATCGAGTATAAGTTATTTAGATTGATGAAACTTCGGGCCTTACGTAAGAGAAGTGTCATTCGACCATGTGACCACCTACACCAAAGCTGCCG
The DNA here is from genome assembly GCA_015708895.1 of Populus ilicifolia. Taxonomy (NCBI): domain Eukaryota; kingdom Viridiplantae; phylum Streptophyta; class Magnoliopsida; order Malpighiales; family Salicaceae; genus Populus; species Populus ilicifolia. The sequence goes on from SRLM01000435.1 coordinate 807,674, forward strand.
CATTAACGATGTCCGAAGGGTTGTAATCCGGGATGGCTTCATGGGACTCGTGTAGAATATTTCTAACTCGGATTCTAAGTTTCTAACTAGTTAAAGGTGCATATTGCCATCTTGAAAATAAACCATACACAGTTTCCTACATTAATTTCTCAATATTGTTTCCTGTATGTTCTCACTTTTATAGTAGCCTCTATGATCGATGTACAACTTGAATCATTACAAAATCTATTATGATTTGCAAATACACGGGTTCTTTAAAGGTATAAGGGGTGAGGTAGTGTTGTATATTAACAATGTCCAGGTAGGGTACATGTGTTATAGAAAGAGAGAGGGCTAGGAGGAAAAGTGGGCGATTTTATTGAAAGAGTGTGTTTTTAGCTGGAAATGGTCAAGCTTGCGTACAACTACTTAGAAAAGGGGTAAAATCCAAATGTGTAAAATTATAAACACCACAAGTAAGGAGAAAAAAAAGACGAGACTAGAGAGAGAAGCTGTCTAGGAGATTAATGGTTTCCAAATAGTCCCATGATTGAAATAATGAATCAGCTATTTATAAGTATATTATAGCACTTGACTCTATCAAAATTTTGACTAGTGTGTGATTTATGAAAGGCTCGATAGATACTATGTATCTAGGAGAGATACATGACTAACATTCTCATTTATTCTCAGAAAAGAGGTTAAAGGTAAGCTTACGACACCCATCTGCCTCTTCTAAAATATCCACCAAGTTTATTATTGTGAACTTCAAAGATAATGACCCTTCACGAATGCTCAAATGATTCCCTTTGAAAATATTATCCTATAGCACAGATAATAATTAAAAAGATAATTCTCACATTAATCTCCATTATCCTCAACCTAAGAAGCATGCCTTCTACTAAGTTTATGCTAGTTATTTGGAAACTTTAAAGCCTTATGAATTGGAATATAAAATAAATAGTTTTGGATGCCTTAATTTGTTATATATAGAATATTTTGCCGGTTAATCACTAAGCTTCTTGCTAGAAAAAGCAATATGTTTCCTCTATTATCTAAGAACATCCCCGATGCTAATATTCAAAGCATCACATCCAATCTCAACAAGACAATTGAAATAACCTTTTGATTTATTAGATCAAAACTCTATTTAGTTTCTTTATCTACTTGAAATTAACCGTCTCATTTCAAACATTCAATAACTAGAGCAATAATAAAGCTATATTTTTATAGAATGTTGATAAAAAGATGTCAAGTTTTAAAAATTATGACTATAGAGTTTGAGGAATTAGCAAATTAAGAATTGGTTTAATATTATTAGGATTCATCTTGACTCTTTCATTTAAATAAACATGGCCTTGAGAAAACAAGACTGCTAGTGAAGAATTAACACTGCCTTGAGTTAAAGTACAATCTCTAACCTCTTCAAGTTTAAGGTACAACATATGAATGAACAATATACTTACATTTATCCTTACTATGTAAAAGAATATCATCAATATAAATAACAATAATATTTTTTTAAAATTAGTATTTAAACATCTAAATACATTATTCATCAACTACATAAAAGTACCAGGGCATTAGAAAGACAGAATGTTATAACCATCTATTCATAAAGTTTTAGAAGTTATCTTACATTCAAGCAATTGTCATCTTGTTCAGAATCCTATTAGCAATATTGGAATAAGAAAAACAAGTACAAAACATGGACTCTTGTTTTCTCCTACAAAGCCCTTCGATAATCATCTCATCAACCTATCTTTATAACTTCATATTGTGGTAGCACTCACTCTATAAGTTATCTTAGCAGGGAGGATAGCCTTTAGAATGAAATCAATGCAATATTTATTATTCCCTGTATAAGAAAATCGAAATGGTATATCATTAAAAATAGCATTATCAATATTATCATAAAAAAAGTTGTACTTGAGAAGGCAACCTATCAACTTTCACATCATAACTTTTTTTCCTTTACGGTGATGAGAAGAAGAATGATTACTGGATTTATAGTGTGGTTTACAATAAAAAAGACTAGGATGCTCATTATTATTACTAGAAAAACCATTTTTTAAATAATTCCCATCATCAACATGATTCTCGCATCGTTCAAAAAAAAATTTAAAGTTGCTAGATTCACTTTCTTGTTTCACCCATTTTAAGAACATGAATTTCCCTCTTAAGATCTTATATACATGACCACCGAAAATTATGACTATAAATCTAAACCTCTAATATCAACTCAAAACCAAGAAGATTGAAATAGGGTATTAAAAAGATCCCACGTAATTATACTCTCCTTTATACCCTACACTCTTAGGCATAAAAAAGAGATATAGATGAAAGTAACTTATCATTTAAATATAATAAAAATCATCATTGTATAGATACAATGTTTTAAAATTAATATTTCACCACTCATAAAAAAACCGATTAGAGTGCCAAAAAGTCAAGTAAATACTTTAGATTCAATTTCAATATCATACTGATTATATATGATTGAATGTTTAATATATATTTGAATCAACCCTCTAGGTCTAGAAAATATCAATTACACACCCACACCCTATGTATATATACTATATAATATATGATATTAACTTATTGAGAATGTAAATAGACAATGAAAAAAACTAAATTGATAATTTGCATAATAAAACGAAAGCAAGGATGCCAATGAATGTTCATTGTTGAATCATGATTACACTGTTGAATGTTTCATGGCGGGCCAAGTTCTGTTTCCATTTTATTTTTATTTGACAAATTTCTTTTCTGATTATGATATTGCGGACTTTAGACTCGTCGCCCTATGCTGAAATGTTTTACCTCCGATTTGATTAGAAAAGTATAGGAGAATTGAAGAAGTCAGCACTCAGGACTCAAGACCAGGACAAAGAAAGTTAAATGCATGTTAAACTACTTGAACATTAAGAAACCCGAGCGCGCTTTCAATGTCAATGGTCATCTGACTTTTTGGATCAAAAGTAGCCATTAGATTATACATTTATAGCATTTTGCGGTCAAAACTTCATTTAAGCTTGCTTGACTAGCTAGAGATGCATGAATGTTGAACGTCATGCATAAAAGTCTTACTAGGTTAATTTTTATATATTTTTTTTAATATGTTACTTGCTATTACGATTTAATGAATGGCTGATTAATCACAAAAGCAACAGAAAGTGTAATTCGATTGTTTGAGAGAAGATATAATTATTGAGAGAAGATATAATACGATTTCATTATCAAATAATTAAGAAGCTATCCTAAGTTTTCTATTTGTTACGTACTCAATCATTCAAGGTTTTCAATATTCTAATGGTATAAAATATTGTTCTTGGTCTATCAAAGAAATTAAATGAGGGGGGATTCGTTCATACTGTATCATGATTTGATGCTAAAAAAAAATTATTTATCGTTGGGGACAGAACTAGCATTTTGCCTATGGCCCTCCATACTCTTGGAATTTCTTCGTTTCACCCCTAATTTTGAAGGTTATTTCATAAATGATTTATATTTGGTTCTTTTTCCAAGGCCTCTCCCCACCCCAAACACACACATTAATAAAATAAATGAACGAAAAGAATGGTTTGCCATAAAGAATTTGTTTTCTTATGTTTAAATTAAAGAATAGAATCTGCATCCCCATGAAGGCATAACAAGCTCTTTTGAAAAAAAAAATGGTTTACCATAATTCTAATGGAAACTCACTGCTAGTAGTTTATTACTTCATCCCTTTACCAGAAAATAAAAAAATAAACTTGGTCCTTATAAATTTACTAGTATATCATTTTGGTAAATTAGGTAAGTAATAGTTTAATAATTCATCCCTTTACAAGAAAATGAAAAAAAAAAGTCCCTATAAATTTACTAGTATATCAATTTGGTAAACCAAGTGACTGATAATTATGATAGTAATAAATAATGTCTAGAAAGTTAAATGATTAGGAGCTGATATTTGTAAAAGATTTTCTTTAGTAGATATGAGGATTTTTCAATGGTAAATTTAGTATATTTATATATAGAGAAAATACATTAATATTTTACAGAAATATATTCTAAAAATATAAATATAGTAGATAACAAAGTAATTGTGAACTTTTAACTTGAATGATTCATGATGTATTTACAATCAATAAATGTTATCCTTTTATATATAAAAAAATTAAAATGTAATTTTATTTTTATGATATTTTGAATTGTATTATACTCAAAATAACATGTATTGAATTAATATAAGATATTAAGAGGTCCACATGTAGTCCTACGAAAATCATTAACAAGTGTTATGCTTAAATTCATTAAAGGTGAAAAATAGATTTAAGTACGCTATTTTTTTTTTTTTTAGATTAACATGGGTGTCCGGGCCAGCTTTCGCGCACCACGACTAATCCCACGGGCCCTGAAGTTAACGACCATGTAAGCCTCTAGTGGCTATCATATGAGCAACCAAGGACTCGAACCTGAGACCATAGAGAGAGCAAACTCTTTGATCCCAAGTCCTTGCCACTTAGCCACCACCTACATGGTTAAGTACGCTATTTTAACCAAAGCATGTTGGGTTCAATCCCACAGAGATCTTAGGATGCATGCCCAGCATGGGCTTGCATCTAATTGGCCTCGATTAGTAGTCTAAGCTCAGGCTCCTTGAGTGTTGGACTCGGGTTGCCACGCATAAATTCACTTTAAATATTATTGTTGAGTTTATATATTTTTGATTCACATCAAGGTGCTTGGAGCAAAGGGATGCTAACTAAGCAGGGAGGTGGTTTGGGAATAAAAAAGATTAAGGAGTGGAAATCTTGCTTTTGAGATCTGGTTCATCCTGAAAAAACACTCACATGTATGGTAAAGGTTAGAGACGTTTGGAGTGTGAAGGAAACAGGAAATTGCACATGGTATTGGAGGAAGCTTCTTAAACTTAGAGAGCTGGTTTGAGATTAATTCTATTATATTTGAGGGAATGGCAAACGGGTCAGTTGATGGTGGCACAATTAGCTTCCAGCTGGAGTTCTTGTTTAAGTTTATGGGCTGAGATTACTTATACAAGAACCCAGGATACCATCTGATGCCAGGTTAGTGGAAGTTATTTGAGGATGGAAATTAATTGGTATTGACCTAGTGCTATGGCTGAAGTGCAAATGGTTATGTGTGGTGTTTTATTTCCTGATCCTGCAACAGAAGATAAGCTGATTTGGAAAGCAACTACTGATGGTGAGTTTTCAGTTCGGAGTGCCTTGGAATTATCCAGTTGTAAGAATCCTAGCGTTAGTTGGCATAAATCAATCTGGGGTTCTTTCAAAATTCCCAGACACAAGTTTGTTTCTTGGCTGGCTGTCCATAATAGCAAGATATGGCAAAGTTCTCTGGGAAGGCAGGTTAATGTTCCTTGTGTGCTGCATGGAAATGCTGATGAGGATCGTGACCATCGTTGCTTTGAGTATCCTTACTCAAAGGCTATCTAGAGTTATGTCTTGCTGAGATCTGGATAAAGCAGAAGTCCAGGGAGCTGGTCTTTCGATTAGAAGGGGGTTGTGCCACATTTGCGAAGATGCAATTGAGGAGCTAATCTTGGGACTTGTTAGTATGGAGTCAGGTCTATCACAAGTCCTACACATCACCAATCATAACAAGCCACTTCATCAAGCAATTCAAGTCAAAAGAATGTCTACAAATCCCCGTCCTAACTTAAATTATATAAAACTTATCGAATAACTAAAATCAAGTTTTGTCTTCTTCACCAAAGCTTAAAAAATATCGCAAAATAGGCAAATTGAAAAATAGTACACGACAAAACGTTAAATAATTAATAAAGTACCAACACATAACAGCCCAAACATCCTGACCATGGCGTGCTCTCCATTTCCAATGCTACCATGAACACATCGTATATAGATATTTTAAAAAATATTTAAGAATAAGATTTTTTTTAAAGTATTATTTTTAAAATATATTAAAATATTTTTTATTTTTACTATTAACACATTAAAATTATTTTAAAAAATTAAATTAAAATATAAAAAATATAAAATTTTTCAAAAACATTTTTAAATTTTAATATCAAATAAAACCTGCTCGAATAATTATTTATAAAATCAATTGACTATAATTATAATAATAATAATAATAATTGATAGTAGTTGATATGATAAATATTGTTTTTTAAATTATTTTTTATTAGAAAATTTATTAAAATAATATTTGTTTATTTTTTTAAATTTCTATATATATATATATATTAAAATAATTCAAAAATAAAAAAATACTCTTTCTACAAAAACAAATAGTGCCTGAGAAGAAGAGTATAGTCACAATCCTTATTGCAGACAAAGATATATTACAAAGCTAGCATCAAATTGTTTGATGGAGTAACGAACAATTCACGGAATCAAGAAAAGTATAAAATACATTAAAACTCTCGAATAAAAAACCTCTCAATTAAAAAACTTCACCATGAAACGAACACAAATCCAAACTGCTGACAATCTTAAATACCTCTTCTATATACGTAATGGCAGCTGCAAGCCCTTGCTGATAACCAATGTGTGTGTGTGTATTCTTTATTAGTAGCAAAATTTTCTCACATAAGGCGGCAAAATAAACCTACAATCTAGGAACAAATTTTAGAATTGATCAGATGGAATCAAGCTTTGCAGTAGGATGGGCTCATTTTTATATATATATTTTTTTATCAATGAAAATGTTCAATTATAAAAAAATAAAAGATTTGTTACCATTTAATTATATACTAAAAATTCAAAGACGGAATATTATGAGCACCCTTTTCAATTTACAGTACTTTACAGGTCCGGGAGTCACAGGTGTGAAGGGTTACTGGTTTCCATGCCATGATGCCACCGTTGATATCTTACCAAATCTCGAGTCAGGTATTTTTACTGCTTCCAGTGCAGATGCAAGAAGGATATGGATGCTTTCTGCTTTTATTTTGAACATAAAACAGCATATGAGAAATAAATTTGTATTTCAAGTGCAGTCGAGAATAAGTTTTTCCCTTTGCCAAAAGATTCAAGAAAGTGGAAATTGACAACGTATACGAAGCTCGAAACACTACTATAAACAAAAAGGCCTGGCATGCAAACAGATGAGAGAGCAGTCAGTTGTGTGGTCTGAGGAGGTGAGGAAAGATTCGAATTTCAGACACAGGGAGAGATGCCCTTGAGATGGTCCATGGGGGTAGGTCACTCATAGCTGGAACTAGGGACTACATGCATGAAGAAAACAAAGAATCCTTTTCTTTTACTTTCTTGACAGGAGAGAGGGATCGAAGTCTGAACTTTGAGGGATCAAATAAAGCGAAGTCGATATATGCTATCATCATTTCCAACAAAGTAAATCATGCTTCCGTTGTCCTAAATTTTGGTAGAAACATATTTATTTCGTCACCCTTATTTAATCAAGGTTGCAGGGCGCGCACGCGGAAAGAGATATAGTAAGGTAGCTCCTGCTAAGTTGTCTCTTGTTCTTAATTTGTGTTTTCTTTACACATGTATAGTCCTTCTGAAGTTCAATGGTTATATCAACACGGATTGTTCATAAACAAGGCCTTCAATGGTTATATCAGTACGGATTGTTGAGAAACAAGGACAAGTACTCTACTGATTATTTTCTTATTACGTGGTTTTTTCCCCTTGTTTAACAGAAGATTTAACGTGTTTTGGGTATCCAATATAGAGTATATATAGGCAGACAGCTCCCATGTTTTTTCCATTTTAAACCCAAACATTCCATATCTTTAATGATTTAGAACAAATTAATACAGGTATACCTGTTGTTTCCTTCTCCTAATTAATTTTCTAATTTTCTTTGATTGTTTTTTAACATTCTCTTACTGCTGGGCTAGAAGACAATTGATCAGTTGGTCAAGGGGCCGGTGTCGGAAGTTCAAAGGGAAGATAAGGACCCGCTTCCCCTGAAAACCTTTATCTTTTATAACACAAACAGTTCTGGCTAGGGAATCTAGGTTTGTCTGTTCGAGTATCCTATCCTTGTTCTTGTGTCTTTCTTCCATATTTTGCATCCTTTATATATATATATATATAACGCTTGCTCCTGATGATGTTGTTCAGAAATCAGAATACTGACACTACTGAGCATGGGAGACATACTATTTAGAAAAGTTAAATCGGTCATATAATTTTTTAAATTGCGTAATACATTCCAATAAAAAAAATTATTTACAAAAGTCAATTGTATTTTAACATTAATAAAACTATTTATTAATTAATTGTAACTGATTAATAAACTCCAATCAAAATTTCTTTTTTTACATTAAAATATATTAAAGAGACTTCTAACACTTTTAACCAATATACATAAATAGCTCTCCAATATATAGATGCTATTTTAGTTCTTCAATATAACTCTTCCCTTAAGCTGTATAAATAAGAGATGAAAGCAAAAAAAAAAAAAAAAGTCTTTAATTTCCCTTCGGCTTTCCAATTAGCACATCCATTGGAGTTGCCCCTACAATGTATACATTTAACTTAAACCAGTACTTTGAAACGAAGTAATTCAAACCCCATAATCTAATAAATAACTGGAACTTGTTGAAGCTTGCATTATAACAAACGCTAGCTATTTAATATATGATCCGTTGAGGGTAAGATATTTTTTTAAAATAAAAAAACTGAACATATAAGCTTTTTCAATAAAACATTTTACATAAAAAATTAAATGTAAATAAAAAAACTTATGCACATATTTAATTAAATAAATTAAGAATTATTTGTGTTGATAAATAAAGAAAATCATTAATAATAACTAAATATATATATATATGTATGAAAAAGTCAAGAAATAAATGTAAATCAAAATATTAATTTTATATCGTAACACGGGTCATTTACTCAATTATATTTAATAACTCTATTTATTTATATCAACTTTTTTTTAATCAAATAATAGTAAAAATAGACATATATATATATATAAATTACTTGAATAAAATCAAAGGAAAAAGAATACCTTGCAAGGTTGCATTTATTACAAATACTATTTAAAACTAAATTTCAATTATATTAAACATAAAAAAACTATAAATGCATTAGAATAATCTTTTAAAAAATCAAACAGATACAAAATAATTTAAAAAATAACTACTATTTAAAAATATTAAATACAAAAAAATAAAAAAATCAGAGAAAATGGGTACATAGTAGTTTAAATAGAAATTATAAAATTATTTAAAATAAACATATAGAAAAATTAAAAAAAAAAATTGGAGACATTGATCCTAGCTTGCCCAATTAGTAAAGGTTCAAGTGCGGGTTTGCAAGGGCAAGCCAGTGCCTTAGCTTTATATTCTGAAAAATACAACTAAGATAGATGACATATTATCTATCTCTCTATTCTTTGAAAAAAAAATTAAATAATATTTTGTTTGGATTTTTCTAGATTTTAGCAGTTATAATAGCTAAAAAAAATAGAACCTTTTTCTTTTCTACTCAAAAGTTTATTTTCAATCAATTTTTAACCTAAAACACGTAAAAAAAATAATATTTAAAGGCCTTGTCAAATCATAGATGGCCTTAAATAACAAAAATAAATCACACAAAGACTCAAAATCAACCTAAAATTAGAAATCTTTCTAAATTTAGATCTAGTTTTTTTGATAATTTTAAAATAAAAATAAAAAAATAAATAGAATTCACCTCGCCAAATATAATTTCTATTATCATCAATGTAGCTTTAATAATATGATTGATACGTAGAGTTAGCTCTAATGAGACAATCTAATGTGTTGTCTTTGTTGTTATCGGATATTTTTACTGAAACACATAAATTGCATGGCTAAATATATGAAGAAAAAAGTTATAAATATTAACGTGTATCACTTGCTTTAATTATCCGCTGGTGCTTTACACACATCAATAAGAATTTATTGGTTCTCTTGATATAAAAAAGCAAGACCATACAAGTAAAACATAATAGTTTTTAATTTATCAAGCACTTGGGAACTTGATTTAATAAAATGGAAACCTGAAAAGGAGTACGTAAAGAAGACCTCATAAAGAGTAAATAAAATCATATAAATTGCAAATAAAATTAAAACTCATCACATCTACAGTTCTTGATCCAGAATTATTAAAGAATGCAAATTAAATTAATTTGTAGATATTTTACCAACGGACACTCACAAAGATGATAAAAAACTGTGATTATGAGAGAAAGAGAGCGGGGATTGAAAGATTCAACAAGAGATTACTATCCATATATTAATTATCTCGCCCTTTAAATAATTAACTGCATCACTGCTTTTAGTACCAAATCAAGCAAAATCCATATATATATATTCAATAAATGTGTTCATATTCATGAAAATTATTGAACGTGCTCACCACCTTCGGCTCTCTAAACAAACGACAGTTGGGTTTGGAGGTCCGGGAATTCTTTGCCGTCCCTTGCAGTGTGGTACTAAGCTCAAGGATCCGCAAAAGCCCATTACATATAGAGCAGAACCTGGATGTAAGCCTAGGATCCGAAAAAACCCATTAAATAATGGGCCTAGATTGAATGTATCGGACTCTTGGGTTAGGTTAGAACAAAAACTTCAAATTCTAAAATCATATTGCATCTCATTTTCGTTTTTCTCGATTCCCTTTTCGGTAATGGTATATCACATCTCATAGGATTAAAAACAAATAGAGGATAAAATCATTAAAAAAATTCAATTAAAAAAGAATGAGGATGGAAGTTTTATTTTTTTTTAATTTTTTAATCTTATTGAATTGTAAAACAAAAAAAGAAAAGAAAAGACAAGTCCTGATAAAACATAAAAAATTGATTATTCTATCAAACTCAGTTTTTTTTTGTTTTTTCTTCATCAGAAATGAAATAATTAATAATAATTTAGTCATTTAATATTGAAATGCACTATTTGTAAGTATTTCTTAAGACAAAAAATGATGTTACAGATATTTATTGAGTATATGTTTATATATATAATATAATTTTTAATCACAAAAGACCCTTATAAAATACCTGTCAATTTTTACAAATACACATTCATCAAAATTATATATTATTATTCTGAGTCATTTATAGTATAGAGATTTATAGGACACTGCAGACGTCTATTGAAACAGAAACAACCGTTTATAAACGTAATTTAATATAAATTAAATTTAAAATGTCGAGTATAAAGTATTAGATTCAAAATTCTGTGTGGTGCAGAGCCTGTGACAGACTGACAGTGTTCGATTTGTTACTGTTACAAATTGGTTTTCATGAATGATATTGGACATATTATGGTACTAAATACTTGGGGGGAAAACAAATTGCTGTTAAATAAACATTTTCATCGTCAAACTTTAGATCGAGCTTTAATGTGTCGATAATATAATATATTGAAATGTTTAGCTTCTTGATTTATTTCTGCAAGTACCTGTTTCTGTCAGATTTTTCCTACCTTCGCATTTCTTTGCAATTCAATGGAGATCCGTTATGAAAATAACTATATATGTAGTAATAATAATTTGTGCCTTCGAATATTCTTACCTTTTAGTAGCTCCAAGCTTCCTGGCCCAAAGGGGCTGTATAGCATAGTGGACGATCACTGCAGAAAGCCACTCGAGCAAATTGATAGATAGAGGGATCCAGCAACAGGGCCAGTAGAAGTTGAAAGGTAACGGGCAGAAGTCTTCTCCAGTTTCTCACTAGGATCAGCTTCAAATATCAGTTTGAAGAGAGATTCAAAGCCACCCTCCGTTAGTGCTCTCGCTGTCAGGTTTACGTACCTTACCCCAAGCAACTTCTGGAACAGACGATCCTGCTTTCACTGCAATTTTAGATATAGATAATCAGCCAATGTACTTGTACTTGAAATAAAGTTTGATGTTCAGTTCACCTTGATCGAGCTCAAATACGAATGTTCACAATAAATTAGCTAAATTTAAGATTTGTTGTATCAACTTACAACGGTGCCAGATGGTACGGGCTATCGTCTCTGCCTTCTTGCCCTATTCATGGAACTAATGGATCATTACGGGCTATCGTCTCTACCTTCTTGCCCCTTCATGGAACTTATGGATCACAGGTTCAAAGATTTTGTGGCTTTACTTCTCTGATTTTTCTACAGCAGTATAAGCCACGTAAGGATACAAAAAGATTTGTTGGTACTCAACGGCAACCCATAAGGCAACTTGCCGGTTGTCAGGGTGGACATTAGGTGCCGGTGGTGGTCTCATGATGTGGGTGCCCCATTTCTTGGTTTCCTCATTCGATAATGGTTATGAAGCTGCGAACCCTCTGTGACAGTGGACGATGGGGGTGGTTCATGAAATTCTGCTCCGGTAGCTTTGGGAGCTGATAATGGTGGGAGTGGTACTTCATGTTGCTGTGTCTGTTGAAGTGTGCTTGTCATTCTGACCGGCTAGAACTGGATGGAAGGTAGATGTGGCAAGAGCAGAAACTAGCAGTGCGAGATTGAATTTTCCTTTGTAAAGGCTGATTGTTATTTTGGAGCTTAGAGAGCGCTGTCCAAATATAGAGGTTCAAGGTTTGGGTGTTCTACAGCCTACACACACGTATTTCTTTGCATTGAAGAAAACAGATAAACCAGCCATCTAGAGTAGAAACATCCTTAGCCTGTTGGCCACATGCTCTCTCGAGAAGGGCTATCAAGGTGAACAGGTGGCAATGCCAGAGAAATTTTTGGCCGCATCACCGATTGAAATTATCAGGAGAAGAATCGAAGTTTATAGATAGACACCACTACTTAATTTAATAGCCTGGCTGTTTTTTGTTTAAATATCCGAATATGCTATCAGCAACCATTTGATAACTTTGGATGAAATGGAAAGACAATACTACGAATTGATGTTAAGATAAAATCACGGGGTTTTTCGGAGTTCCAATTCTTGCAAATATTAACGTTCACTAAAACTGAAATGAACCCATTATAGAATTGAAGCCCTAAAATGACAAGCCATCCGGGTCTCTCTCTCTTTTTTTTCCTTTAATGTTGACAGCAACAGCATTTCATCCATAGAAACTTGAGTTTTGAGGAGTAAGTATTTAGCCCGCTATCACCGTTCACGATGCTGTTAAGGCTTTTGCAAATTAAGAAATGGAAAACGATGTTGAATGCGGTGGAGGGTGCGAAAAGTATATCAGAAAATATATCCAAATGCAACTCCGTTTTAAAAAATCTGCATAACTATATAAATAACAATCAAAGAAAAGAGTACATGATAGAAATGAATGACACAAGGAAAATCAAAAGAAAACAAAACTCCCTTCAGACAACAAACAATAAATCCACTAGAAACAGTGAAAATCAAAATTGTGAAGGGCATGAAGGATTCAACTCCAAATGCAATCATTGGCTAAGCAACAACCGGTTGAATTGCAATTCCTGCTTCCTTGAAACTTGACACGCTCTCTGATAGATTTTGCAAGGCTTTCTCGAAATTAACGAAACCCATAAACCAGAAGTCGTGCCCATCGGTGGTGACAATTTGAATGTACTTCCTTGATGGATTTTCCAGCATGGTCTCCGAGCTGACTGTGCTTATTTTGTCCAAGGGTATCATAACCTGCTCAAAATAAGTTATTATTTAATTCATTAGTACCATGATATACACGGATGGATATAGCAAGATAGAAAATCTAGTTTGAGCTTTGATTGCCAAAGATATTTAGTTTTGTTTTGCTGCATCTCCGTGAACTACCCTTTTATATATGCACGATTTCTCTCAACTTCACCTTTTCTTTGGAATTTGACAGATCTTAACTGTATATAATAACAGTTATGAATGTAGTAAAATCTTTCCGACTTGGTGTCTAGCGATGTATTTACCTTGTAGTAGCTCCAGGCCTCCTCCCCTGAAGGAACAGTATGGCACAGAGGACGGTCACTGCAGAACGCGACTCGAGCAGTTGATAGATAGAGCGTCCCGGCAACAGGGCCAGTAGATGTTGAGAGGTAACAAGCAAAAGTCTTCTTCAGCTTCTCATTAGGATCCGTTTCAAATATATGCTTGAAGAGAGACTCAAAGCCGCCCTCTGTGATTGCTTTCGCCGTCAGGTTTACCTTACCCCAGGCAGCTTGTGGCACAGATGGCCCTGTGCTAACTGCATTAAAGTGTATGTGCAGGTGCGTGTTAAAAACAGATCAGAAATAAGATTGGAAGATAAACTTGAACTAAATTTGTTGTCCGCTTTGATGCCAGAAAATCGCTGCTCTATCATGGTCACAGTCACAGTATTGATCAATTCGCTAAATTTAATATTTCATGGTTTGTGAACATCAACTTACGATTGTGCCACATGTTACGGGCTACGGTCTCTGCCTTCTTCCCCCATTCCTGAAACTTATGGATCACAGGTTCAAAAGATTTCTGGGTTGACTTTTCTGATTTGTCAATGGGAGTATAAACCAGGTATGGGTGCTCGGGGATTTGCTGGTGCTCACTGGCATTCCATAAGGCAGCCTGTTGGTTGTCAGGGTGGACGTTAGGAGCTGCTGGAGGTCCCATGATGTGGGTGCCCCATTTCTTGGTTTTCTCATCCGATGCTGGTGGGTGATCATTAGGGTGGGATTCCTCCGTGACAGTGACAGATGAGGTTGGTTCATGGAATTCTGCCTCTTGATCAGCCTTAGGTGGTGGTGGAGGTACTTGTTGGGTTTCTGCCTCTTGAGGAGTGCCTGTCATCTTTACTGAATGGAAGGTAAATGTGGGAAAACACAAAAAGCGGCAGATCAAGATTGGTTATCTGATTCAGTGAGAACTCTTTGGAAGATTTGATGGTTTGGTTGGTGCTAATAAACTGTTGATTTATAGGAGTTCAATTCATGGGTTATCCATATATTGTATAATTTCCAGACACGGTTTCGTTTTCGTTGCAGTGAAGAAAGATGAAAAATCAACCTTCTAGATTAGCAAGAAGGTGTTCGGCCTCTTAGCCAGCCATATAAACCATGCTGCTTCTAGATATTTTGAAAACGGATGCCAACGTCAAAGCACCGCTTGATATTATCACGTATAGAAGAAAAGAAGGTCTGTCTGCATTGCATCAACAAAATATCTAAAAAAATATTAATTTTTCGCCTGTTGACCGATTGACCATCACGGTAAGAAAGGAAGGTTTAGCTGCTTTTCTTTGAAATACCCAAACATGTCATCAGGCGAAAGGGACATCTCTCTCTTTTTTAAAATGAACAGGAACCTATGGTATTGATTAACATTTAAATATTTATAGTTTTTTAATTATTTTTTAAAAATATATATTAAAATATCTCAATGATATTTTTTTCACGAAAAGAGATTTAATGGCACCAAAATCAATATTTTTGATGATAAGATGTAGCTAACCAATGATTTTCTCTTTTTTATTTTATTTTTTATGATCTTTTTTCTGATTTTAAATTTCACGAATTGGAAGGTAAAATAAATGAATTTTAGTAAAGAAATGTGAAACCCACAAGAAAAAAAAACCAAAAACTAAAACTTAAAATTATTGGGATCGCACTATAATTCCCCATACCAAACTGAAAAGGGGTTGCATTTGTTTGCTTGTGTCAATGTTGGTTCCTGTTGTTTTAATTTTCTAAGATTGATAAAATCAAATCATTTTGCAACATTATGAAGGGAACCTCCAAAAAGCCTTCAGCTTATAGGGCTAATCTTGGTTTGGTCTAAATATATTTTTCATCTAGATTAAATCCTCTATGTATTAATGAATTCTCGATCAAATCATTATGTTAATTTAGGTTAATGTAATGGTTAAGTATGGGATTATGAGAATAAATTATATTAATAAATACAAGAGTTTTGTATTATATATATATATATAAAAAAAAAAGTTTGGTCTGCATGTGAGATTCACGTGATTCAAAAGTAAAAATCTTAGAAAATTTGCTTGTTTTTGTAAAAAATATAAAATAAAAATCACATCATCAGTATTACTTAATAGTATCATTAATTCATTCTTACATTGGGGATTTAATTATTGTGGATCTAATCTAAACTAGCTTCAAATTTTGGGGATTTTTGCAAGGTTTGCCTAGCAAAAGGAAATTGAAGCAATAATCAGATGTGTGAGTAGGAATCCTAGTTTAATGTGAAGCCCATAAATATTTAACCAGCACAAATGGATGGATTTTTTTTTAGTGATTGTCTTAATAGATTATTTTTTTTATGAATTCAAGGAAACTCTATTATTATGAATTTAAATAACCAAGTAAAATTCTGATTATTATAAACTTTTATAAAAAATAAATATTTTAATTTGACCTTAAAATCTATTATATAAATTTTAAATTTTTTATCATCACGACATATCCCATAAAAACATTACCATACTACATAAATAATAAATATGTTAGCTATTATAAATTCTTACATAAAACTCATTTTAACCTAACTTAAAATGTGTATTTATATTATATTAATATATTTACAAAATATTTAATTTTTTAATATATATATCCAAAATAAATAATCATTCACTATTCATTATCTATTAAAAGAAATATAGATATTTATATCTAACTCATCTTATCCATATCCAAAATAAATAATTGTAAACTATAGATTATCTATTAAAAAGAAACATCGATATCCATGTCTAACTCGTTGAATCTCGAATATTCATTAGTATTTTTTTATTTATTTAAGTAGTTATCGTATTACGTGTTCCGCACATGATAAGCATTGGTTGTCAGGGTGGCCATTAGGTGCTGGTGGTGGTCCCATGACGTGGCTGCCCCATTTCTTTGTTTCCTCAGCCGATATTGGTGGTGGTCGAAGCGGCGACCCCTCTGTGACGGTGGACGATGAGGGTGGCTCATGAAATTCTGCTCCTCTAGCTTTAGGAGGTGATAATGCTGGGACTGGTACTTCATGTTGCCGTGCCTGTTGAGGTGTGCTAGTCATTTTGACCGGCTAGAACTGAATAGAAGGTAGATGTGGCCAGAGCAAAAACTAGCTGTGCGCTATTGAATTTTCCTTCCCAGTCTTTCGTGAGTTTTGACTGTTTTTATACACGCACGTCTTTCTTTGTATTGAAGAAAGTTTATTTTTTTATTTTTTTTGGTGAATTGAAGAAAGGATTCCTTATTGATAGTTACATAATTCATATAATAAGTAAATTCATGTAAATCTCAACAATTAAATAAATATTATAATAAAAATATTTATATCATATAATTAAAAAGAACAATAATCTCTTGTCATTTCCAAAAAAAACTCATCCTCTAGTTAAATGTTATATATTAAACTTATAGTCAAAAGATTGAAACTATTTTTCAACTTCCTCTCCCCGTTCATGTTTTTAAACCTTAAAATTTCAAAATTAGATGTTTTTATATCGACTTCTTTTCCTTGTAATCTCTCATATTCATTAGCTTTCAAATTAACTTTGAAGTAGTTTTCGATGAGGAATAATTTTCTGAATTTATCAGAATTTCAATTTTATACATACACTCTTCAATAATCGTGGTTTCAATCCCATGATCTTTTTTTCATAGAGAGCAGTATAACTTATGGTGTTTGATTATGTTATTCTAACTTTTCTTTCAAGGTTGTATACCTTGAAGAATATTTTTAGATAGTATTTAGTTATTATGTCAAGATTAAAATAAATGAAAATAATAGAAATAATAAAAATAAGATAAAAAAAAGTAAACAAAGATAAAATTATATTTAATAATAGATTCCTACACTAAACAAATCTTTGTAAATTTTAACAATTAAATAAATATTATAATAAAAATAATTACATTATAAATTAAAAAATAATATTCCACAATCAGTTTATGTAAGGTCCGGCTGACACTTTTTTATAGAATATTATCTATTATAGTTTAGATCAACCCTACTATCATGTCTTATTATTTTATTTTTGACAGTCTATAAAGCCCAAAATATATCTTATAAAGTTATATTTGAACTACTTTAATATGTCATGATTATAAATATTTTTTTATGTAAGATATTATAATTTTTTAATTTTAAAAATGAATTGTTCTCAGTTTTGATATCATATATAAGGTACAGCCCCCTTTTCATTATAAAATATTATATGTTATAGTTTACTCCAACCTAATTTTCACGTCACATAATTTATTTATGATAACTCATGGGTTTCAAAATGCACAGTACAAGATTAAAGTTAAGTATCAACTTTTTCAAAATACATGGTACAAGATTAAGGTTAAATATCAACTTTTTTAATATACGCTAGTTATAAATACTCTTCTTTCAATGTGAGGTATTTCAGTTTAAATATCCGAAAATGCTATCAGGAACCTTAATTTATTGGATCATTCTCATAAACTGATCCTATTCTAATTTAACTATGCATTTTCGTAACTCTTAATTATCTATCTTCGAAAGTTACCATTTCACCTCCGGTAGGAGTTCTTGTAGCAACCCCAGCTGCTAAGCAATAGGTATTAACCTGTCTATTTCACAATTCGGTTGATTTGTGTATTGCTAAAACTCAAGCTGATTAGTATTAATACTAATTACGGAGTTGAGGAAGCAATTGTCTATTTTCTCTACAATTGATTTGTCATATCCTTTGCCGTTATAGTGCTCCATCGGTGATTTGTTAAGGAGCCACCGCCATGGTGCTTTTTAACCTTTTGTGATTCACTTTCAATGATTTGTGATGGCAGCCTGCAACTCCGCTACGAATTCTCTTACCGCGAGGGGATGGATTCTCTGCTCTTAGCATTTGCTGGGAAAACTTCATTTTAGAGAGTCCTATCTGAGTAGATGGAGGTTGAAGAGTCCATTATGTTTCATAGACTATATACTGTGCTCTAGCAATCAAATAACGACGGTTTTGGCTCCGTAGAAGTTTCCCTTTCAACGATACTGCCCACTGCAGAGGGATTATCTCAACTTGCACATTGGATAAACCTTCTTAGATTTTCTTTGATCACGTCATGTCATTGTACTTGACCAAATGGAAAGACAAATCTACGAATTAATGTTAAGATCAAATCACGGAGGTTTTCGGAATTCCAATTCTCGCAAATATTAACGTTCACAAAAAAAACCTGAAATGAACCCCCTATAGAATTGAAGCCCTGAAATGACAAGCCACTGGGTCTCTTTCTTTCTTTTTTTTCTTTAATGTTGACAGCATTTCAATAATAGGAAGTCGAATTTTGAGGAGCATTTAAGTATTTGCCCGCTATACTCCATTCACGATGCTGTTAAGGCTTTTGCAAATTAAGAATGCGGTGGGAAGGTGGGGGAAGCATATCAGAAAATATATCCAAATGCAACTCCGTTTTCAAAAATCTCCATAACTATATAAACAGCAATCAAAGAAAAGAATACATGATAGAAATGAATGACAAAAGGAAAATCAAAAGAAAACTCCCTTCAGACAACAAACAATAAATCCACTAGAAACAGTGAAAATCAAAATTTTGAAGGGCATGAAGGATTCAACTCCAAATGCAATCATTGGCTAAGCAACAACCGGTTGAATTGCAATTCCTGCTTCCTTGAAACTTGACACGCTCTCTGATAGATTTTGCAAGGCTTTCTCGAAATTAACGAAACCCATAAACCAGAAGTCGTGCCCATCGGTGGTGACAATTTGAATGTACTTACTTGATGGATTTTCCAGCATGGTCTCCGAGCTGACTGTGCTTATTTTTTCCAAGGGTATCATAACCTGCTCAAAATAAATTATTATTGAATTCATCAGTACCATGATATACACGGATGGCTATAGCAAGATTGCCAAGATAGAAAACTTAGTTTGAGTTTTATTGCCAAAGATACTTATTTTTGTTTTGCTGTATCTCCGTGAACTACCCTTTTATATATGCACGATTTCTCTCAACTTCACCTTTTCTTTGGAATTTGACAGAGCTTAACTGTATATAATAACAGCTATGAATGTAGTAAAATCTATCCGACTTGGTGTCTAGCGATGTATTTACCTTGTAGTAGCTCCAGGCCTCCTCCCCTGAAGGAACAGTATGGCACAGAGGGCGGTCACTGCAGAACGCGACTCGAGCAGTTGATAGATAAAGCGTCCCGGCAACAGGGCCAGTAGATGTTGAGAGGTAACAAGCAAAACTCTTATTCAGCTTCTCATTAGGATCGGTTTCAAATATATGCTTGAAGAGAGACTCAAAGCCGCCCTCTGTGATTGCTTTCGCCGTCAGGTTTACCTTACCCCATGCAGCTTGTGGCACAGATGGCCCTGTGCTAACTGCATTAAAGTGTATGTGCAGGTGCGTGTTAAAACAGATCAGAAATAAGATTGGAAGATAAACTTGAACTAAATTTGTTTTCCGCTTTGATGCCAGACAATCGCTACTCTATCATGGTCGCAGTCACAGGGATGATCAATTAGCTAAATTTAATATTTCATGGTGTGTGAATATCAACTTACGATTGTGCCAGATGTTACGGGCTACTGTCTCTGCCTTCTTGCCCCATTCCTGAAACTTATGGATCACAGGTTCAAAAGATTTCTGGGTTGACTTTTCTGATTTGTCGATGGGAGTATAAACCAGGTATGGGTGCTCGGGGATTTGCTGGTGCTCACTGGCATTCCATAAGGCAGCCTGTTGGTTGTCAGGGTGGACGTTAGGAGCTGCTGGAGGTCCCATGATGTGGGTGCCCCATTTCTTGGTTTTCTCATCCGATGCTGGTGGGTGATCATTAGGGTGGGATTCCTCCGTGACAGTGACAGATGAGGTTGGTTCATGGAATTCTGCCTCTTGATCAGCCTTAGGTGGTGGTGGAGGTACTTGTTGGGTTTCTGCCTCTTGAGGAGTGCCTGTCATCTTTACTGAATGGAAGGTAAATGTGGGAAAACACAAAAAGCGGCAGATCAAGATTGGTTATCTGATTCAGTGAGAACTCTTTGGAAGATTTGATGGTTTGGTTGGTGCTAATAAACTGTTGATTTATAGGAGTTCAATTCATGGGTTATCTATAGTATATAATTTCGAGACACGGTTTCGTTTTCTTTGCAACGAAGAAAGATGAAAAATCAACCTTCTACATTAGTCAGAATGTGTTCAGCCTCCTAGCCGGCCATATAAACCATATGCTCTTTCTAGATATTTTGTAAAGGGGGTGCCAATGGCAAAGCACCGCTTGATATGATCACACGTATAGAAAAGAAGGTCTGTCTGCTTTGCATCGACAAATTATCATGAATGGAGGATATCTAAAAAATATTAATTTAATATTTTGAAATACTATGCTCTTTCCAGATGTACGTAGGATATTTGTAAAACGGATGACAATGGAGGATATTTCTAGATTAGCTAAAAAAAACCATATCTTGTTGCGTTTGTCAATAATTTCTAGATCCTTCCTTTCGCACCGCCTGTTGACCAGTTACGAAGATTACGGTCTACCCTTAACCTGAACTCAAATATAGCAAGCACCACGGGATTAGCGCTCCCTTGTTTTAAAATTTTTATTTGCTTCGGTTTTAATTACAGTCGTGAGAGTGTTCGATTTTTCATTTTTGTCTCTAAATAATTTTAGCTAAGAAGAAGAATGGATGGAAATAAAACGCCTAAATCCAATCATTAAGACTTGATTTGTAAATTCGATATGGCTGGGTGCTGACGTGTCATATGGTGTCTCGTGGCTTTTACAATCCAATCCGCCACATGAGAAAAAGTTTACTGGTTGGGTATGACATGGCATCCATGAATTGGGGAGGAGACCTCTTTGATCATTGACTATTTAAAGGGACTTGACCAAGACGTGATCGACTAAGGACATCCGTGGTTGATGCAACATGTTCATCAGCTTTGATGATAAATCGTACATACATTACATGTAAATTATCGAAGCATGTGACATTTCTTTTTTATGTAACCACGAACACTATTCGGTAATATATTAAATTTTTTTATTTTTTAAATTAATATTTTTTTAATATTTTAAATTATTTTAATGTACTAATATAAAAAATAATTTAAAAAATAAAAAATATAATTTTTATATATTTAAAAATAACTACAACTACATTTTAATATTTTTAAAAATAACTATAACTATATTTTCAAACACTCTCAAAATAAAATAAACAGATTTTGGCTACATATTTAAATACGGTGGATTGCATTTCCGCTTCAAACATTTTATGTTTTTATAAATTTAAAAATTATAAATTAAAATGGTGCATTTTTAATTAGCAGAATTATTAATTAAATTGAAAAACTTATGACATACTATAATTAGATATGACATCTCGATATAACACTCATTGAAAGATTAGATTTTAGTGGTATAAAGTTACCAACTAATTTTTTTTTTCAATTTCTTAATTTCATTATATCTTCCGATTCATCTACCAAAAACATATAAAATTACTTCTAGCTATTTTCTATTAATCTAAGACTCTATTAAGATGACATTCACTCCTTAAAAATTATTAGAAATTAGTATCATAAAAATCCTAATTCCTAAACCTTTCTTAGTGTGTGTGTGTGTATGCAAAAAACTCAATTACAAAGTAAGGATGGAGCACACACCTTTTGATTAAAAAAACAAATAGTTTAGCTCTAAATCAAATCTTCTCCTTCATCTTTCTGTCCCTTTCTCTCTTTCTTGATGTGGGTTTTAATTGTCCGGCAACATTAGAGTGTAAGTTACTCTAGGGTTTTGTTTTCTTTTTATATTCTAAATTATTATATAATTACTAATATATACATTGTTACTTATAATACCCTTAATAAATAAGAAAGGCATGATAGAAAACCTAATTAATTATTTTATTTTAATTATTATTGCTATTTTAAAAAAATCCATATATAGATGAAATGTTTTAGTTGTCCCTCAACCATGGTCATCTATAATTACTCATTAAAAGATAATGTCGTCCTTTCCTATTCAAGTTGTCGTAGTATCACAGACACATTAGTAGCCTCAATTGATGAGTCAGCCTTCTACAAACACTACAGGAAATACATAGCGTCAACAAGTTGCCTGCAGTAGCAGAAGATCAGTCATACCAACAATAGAAAAAACTCCAGCGGCAGCAACTTCAAAACATGCACAGCAATAGTAGCAACTGCTAAGATTGTGTCCAAAAATATTAGAAAATAATAATTAAGACAAGACTTAGTTTATAATCATGAAATTCATTAGATCATGGTAAATTTCTATCAAAACAAAACACTTATAAATAAAAGATTTTAACATGCATTCTAAGCATATGTCAAACTTGATATTGATATAAAAATAAGATCTTAGCAAGCATGCTAGTCATACAACATATTTTTGAATAAATTAAAAGAAATAAAAAGAAAAAATTACTTATTTTTAAAAATATTTTAAAATTGATCAAGTTTTATTATTGTTAATAATCAATTATTTATTTTTAGGATTTTATTGCGCCTCACATAACATAATAGGCTTTTTTTTAATAAATGTTTTAAGATATTAACATCAACACCTTATTTTAATATACTCAATAACAAGGGAGAAATCAAAAAATAAAATTAAGGGGCCAAAAAATGCTGTAATTTATACAATTATTTCTAAGAATACTAAAAATAAACTTAAAGAAAGATGGGAAAAAAATTTCTTTGCAGGGGCCTCGCCCCTGCCAGCCTCCTCTTGTCTCTGCCCTGCTTAGTAAATAATACCCAATGAATCAATAAAATATTACTTAATAATATCTTTATAATGACTGCACTTAGTCTCTAGATTTAAAGAAATTTTAAGAGGAAAAACAAAAGTTTAAAACTAGAACACAGTGCTAGAAAAAAAATGTCAAATTATATCAAAACAATACAAAACTAATTAATCCTAAACATTCCTCTTTAGCTTCTTTTTTAATAGTAATTTTAGAAACCAAAAGTTAATGAACATCCCCTACTAATAACTTTAATTACTCACAATAAACTAGAATTAAATATAAATATTTTTTATTTAATTTATGTGACTTTTGAGCTGATAAAATTTGTTCATGGAACCTCGAAAGAGTTTTGAAAAAGCTTATCAGATGTTTCCTTTCATTAACTGGACAAAGCAATGGGCTAGGTTGGAAAAAATATTCTTTATGGATCAAGATCAAATATAAATTTTACTTAGTAAAAAATAGTATTTCATTAACTAAAAAGTTATTTTATAATGAATCTAAACATATGTGTAGGTTTAATCCCAAAGCTCAATTTGCCTAAGATATCTCCCTTTTAGAAGCTTTGATGACCTTTGAATTTAATTTTAACTTCTTAATTTTTCACTTAGTAAACATAAAAAAAGTTTTGTAATTTTTTTATGTGGAATAGAGTTTTTAATTTCACAAAAATATATTTTTGAGATTAATTTTTTATTTATCTATATTTTTTAAAATCATTTTAATATTTTCATATTAAATTACTTATATTAAAGATTAAAATTTCATAAAATTTTAACTGAAAAGGTGACTAAACTCCCCTTTTAATTTGATTTCAAACATGACCATTTAACCACATTCTTAGATAAATTTTCCAACAACACAACACATCATTAGTAGCCCCTTAAAAGCTGCAATAGTTATTGCAACAATAACAACTATTTTTATAACCAACCTCAGCAAGGGGTCGTCAGAGATCTTAGATGAGGTAGTATGGTATTTTTTTTTAGGTGCACATGGAAGATTTCCCAACTTAGAATCGATAAGGTCAAGTCATGAAAAGTAAAACTTGCCTTTGAAGAACTTGTTCTGGTTATCCGTAAATTATCAGATCAAGATATTGAAGACTTGCATATCATTGTCAAAAAAAATAAAGAAAAGACATCCTCGAACTGGCTTCGTCTGTGAAGTTCCGAAAACTTCTTAGTGTTTGAACTCTTAGAAGATCCTATTTAAGAAAGAGCCTTTTATTTCTAAATGAGTGTTTAAGAATATTAGTTTAAGGAAAGTATTATTATGACAAGAAAAGGTTTTCTAGATTAAAAAAAAAAGTGTTTAAATTTTTTATGTAACTAGTTCATTAAAATTCTAAATGAATTAGAATTTAAAATTCTTGTTGAAAAGAGGATATTTTGAACTTATAATCTATCTATAAATATATAAATATAAGGGGCAATATATGCTGATAAGGCTCTTGCAAATTAAGAAATGGAAAACGATGTTGAATGCGGTGGAGGTGGGAGAAGTATGCCAGAAAATATATCCAAATGCAACTCGGTTTTCAAAAATCTACATAACTATATAAACAACAATCAAAGAAAAGAATACATGATAGAAATGAATGACAAAAGGAAAACCGAAGGAAAACTCCCTTCAGACAACAAACAATAAATCCACTAGAAACAGTGAAAATCAAAATTGTGAAGGGCATGAAGGATTCAACTCCAAATGCAATCATTGGCTAAGCAACAACCGGTTGAATTGCAATTCCTGCTTCCTTGAAACTTGACACGCTCTCTGATAGATTTTGCAAGGCTTTCTCGAAATTAACGAAACCCATAAACCAGAAGTCGTGCCCATCGGTGGTGACAATTTGAATGTACTTACTTGATGGATTTTCCAGCATGGTCTCCGAGCTGACTGTGCTTATTTTTTCCAAGGGTATCATAACCTGCTCAAAATAAATTATTATTGAATTCATCAGTACCATGATATACACGGATGGCTATAGCAAGATTGCCAAGATAGAAAACTTAGTTTGAGTTTTATTGCCAAAGATACTTATTTTTGTTTTGCTGTATCTCCGTGAACTACCCTTTTATATATGCACGATTTCTCTCAACTTCACCAGTACCATGATAGGACGGAGAGAGATCCACTGATGAGGCGGTTTTGGTGACATTTCTATTCTGCACCAAAACCTTCTGTCTCGGTTCTGACCACAAGGCGAAGCCGAACGGAGGGCATTTCTCAGCGACGGAGTAACCGCCCCTTATCAGCCGCGCTCCTTCTTGTCTTTTTGAAGAAATAGAAATAAATCAAGGTTTGAAGGCTCTAACAGACTCTGCCTTCTTCAGGCATCTTAGTCGGGAATCGAAGTCTCTTTCTAAAGAACTTCCTTCGTTCCACCGTATCTTCTTCCTTCTCTCAAAACAAAGGATTCTTCTTCGATTGCTATGAGTTCCGTGCTTTATCTAAGTGGACAAAAAAAGGAGCATCGGTTCCTCCTTCCCTGCTTAGCAGTCCTAGTTAGCCACTTTTTTTTGTCATCTTCTTTCTTATATTCTTCTTCCTTCTCTTATCTTTTAGTTATTTTGAGAGATAGGCAAAACTTTCCTGTTTATTTTGGTTTTTCTTTTCCTTTCTATTTATTATTTCATCACCAACTCTTTTTTTTTAAAAAAAAGAAGAAAACTTCACACTATAAATAAAGTATCTAAAAGTACCAAACAATTATAAAATGAATTGCACCGAAACGACATTCTTATATATATATATATTGAAAAAATATGAAAAAAAATGTCAAATTAAGGTTTTGTTTGTTTGCAGAAAAATTATTTTCTTTTGAAAAGTGAATTCTAGAATAAGTGAATTTCGAGAAAGTAAATTCCAGAGAAAATAAATTCCTGAAAAGTAAAGTATTTTTCGATATTTGGTTATGTTATGGAAAATGAATTGGAAAACATTTTTCAGTGTTTGGTTATGTTATGGAAAATAAATTGAAAAATAATTTATTAATATTTTATTTTTTTCAAGTTTATTAAAATAATAGGGAATAAATCTTATAAATTAAAAGGTTGAATAATAATGAAATTGAAAAAAAAATTCATAAATTATCTCAAATAAAATAAATAATAATCAAAATAATAAAGATCAAATCTAAAAAAAAAAGATGAAGAAATTAAAATAATAATAATTAATATTTCATATAAAATATTTCAAGTAAAATAAATAACAATCAAAAGAATGAGGACCAAATTTGAGAGAGAAAAATTTCAATAAAAAAATAATAGAAGAAAAGAAAATAACAATTATAAAAATGAAGACCAAAGTTAATATAAAAATTAAATTTTAAAAAATAAAATTGAAAAATAAATATTCAAAACAAAATATATATAGCAATCAAAAGTTTGAGGATCAAATTTGATATAATCAGCAAATAATGATAGTTCTAAATTTTTTACAACTTCTGGAAAGTGTTTTCCTTTCAAATTTTTTAGAAAAACACTTTCCTGAAAATCAAGTCAAATTTTCCTTTGACTGAAAAGTATTTTTCATTTATCAACTTTCCTAACAGCAAACAAACACAAGAAAGTTTGGAAAGTGATTTTCTAAAAATCACTTTTTGAAAAACAAACACAAGAAAGTTTGGAAAGTGTTTTCCTGAAAACCACTTTCCGAGAAACAAACACAGCTAAAAAAGAAAACACTTTTCTGAAAACCAAGTTAAATTTTTTTTATTAAAAAATATTTTCATTGAGTAGAAAGTGTTTTTCGTTGACCAGAAAGTGTTTTTCGTTGACTGGAAAGTGTTTTTTGTTGATCAAAAAATGTTTTTCATTGACCAACTTTTCTAATAACAAACAAATATAGGAAAGTTTGGAAAGTGGTTTTTCAAAAACTGTTTTTCAAGAAACAAACATGGCCTAAAAGAAACATAAACTTAAAAAACTCACTTATTTATATATATGTAAAAAAAAATAGAATTAATTTGAGCTTCAAATGATTACTTAACAGTTTTACTTAACAGTTTTATTGACTAAAATCGAATGAAGGATTTGCAACAACTAGGAAAAAAAAATATTAGACTTAGTTGAACGGTGTCAATTTACAGTATAGTTAAATGTTAAGAAATAGTAAAAGAAGAATAAAATTGGCTGCTCTTTCAAAGTGTATTTGGTATTATAATAGTTGTTGTAGTTATAATTTGAAAAAAGTTATTTTATAAAAAATACTTTTAGTTGAAGTTGGTTTGAAAAAATAGGTGTTTGGTTAAAACTGTGGTTGAAATTAAGATAAAAAAAATAGTTTAATATGTTTGGTTAGGAATTTTTTGAAATTGAAATTATAAAATAATTATAAAATATATATTAATATTGATGGTTTTAAATTTAAATATTGTAGAATTAGCTACTCTCATTATATCATGAAATAAATAATACTTGATATAAAATATTTTTTTATTATTTTATTAAACTATTTATAATTTCATTACATACAAAATTCAGTCGATAAAAACTACAATTTTCATAATTTTATGAGCGTGTAATAAAATCAAATAAAATATTATCAGGTATAAAATTAATATTATAGTGTCATTGAATTTAATTTACTCTATATTATTTTTTAAAAAAAATATTATTCATATCACAATGAGTGAATTTAATTCAATCTAAAGTAATTTTAAAAAAAAACTATTAAAAAAATTAACACACTAGAAAAATACATGTGAACAGTGCAATTCACTCAATAGTGTTGAAACTTGTAAAAAAATAATATTTTACTATTTCTAAAATACCATGGTCCTACCACGTATAAATGATGGGATCCATGTATTTTGATTGTTTAACCATTTGCAATTAAATGGCCATTTCATGTGTTTTTGAAGAAACAAGAATATTACCGCATAACCAAATGGACTCTTAGTTTATACTCGTTTGTATATCCACCATATTTTGTGAGGGGATTTAATTTTTTTAATTTATTAAAAAAATGTATAAGTTTAAGAAAATTCTTTGGTATTGATGTATCATTATTAAACTTAAAAATATTGTTGTTTTGAATTTTTTTTCATTGAGATAAATTTTGTTATTAATATATTTCTTGTTTATTTTGGTAAATGCAATATTTTTATTAGGAATTATTTTTTCTATTTAAAAGAATAATAATTTATAATTGTTAAAGTAAGTTA
This sequence comes from Populus ilicifolia, assembly GCA_015708895.1. Taxonomy (NCBI): domain Eukaryota; kingdom Viridiplantae; phylum Streptophyta; class Magnoliopsida; order Malpighiales; family Salicaceae; genus Populus; species Populus ilicifolia. Next base: position 836,427 of record SRLM01000435.1, read on the forward strand.
ACAAATAATCTAAAATATCATGTTTATATTTTTATGTGATTAAAAGCTAAAAAATATAAATATAATAGAATCACATTCAAAATTAATTTTAATTCTTAATAATAAAAAACCATTTTCAATGACACAATTAGGCCCAATTAAAAAATATAAAATATATTAAGGATAAATGAAATCCCTCAAAATTGAAGTACCAGGTCATCCTACCAATCATTGCAGGATTTGACCCAAATTTCATCTAAAGATTCTTCATGCTCTAAAGATTTTGTTGGGACTGTTAGTGCTTAATGCTTAATTAACCAAGTAGGAGAAGTGAGCACGCCTAGGCTCTCCACCGTTTTGATTTTTAAGATTATTTTCTTAGTTCACCATCAAACGTTGAAAACATGAAAGAAGCTCCATCGTCTTTTTCATCCATGGGCATTGCATGCAAGCGGTGGACTTAAGTGCGCATGATGGAGTAATTTTCAAGCTTGGTCTTTGTGCGAAGGAAATTTAGAACATGCATCCAAACGCAACTTGAATTCTAACATGCATATTATTACGACATCTATGAAAAAAAACAGGTTATAGATAAATACACAACAGAAAATTAAGAATAAATCAGAAGCTAATAAAAAAAGCGATTCATGCTACAACAAGATATACACAACAAACAAGATAAGCAAAAATTTGAACGCCATGGAGTATCCAACTGTAATTACATAATCGGCTAAACAACAACGGGCTGCATGGCGTATTCTGCTTCTCTGAGATTCGACACCTTCTCTAAGAGATGGTGGGATGCCTTCTCAAAATTGACGAACCCCATGAACCAGAATTCGTGCCCGTCAATGGTGACAATCTGAAGGTACTTCTCTGGTGGACTCTCTCTCATGATAACTGGGTTGACTGTGCTTATTTTTCCCAAGGGTACCATAACCTGCTCCAAGAAGTTTTCATTATTGAATTAATTAATACCAATATAGATGTTATAATTAGCCATAGATCGAAGATTTATTGTGAGGTGATCTGTGATTGTGTTGTATATGTTACAATTACAAAGTAGATTGATGATATACTCAAGTTGCAATGCTATAGAATCTATGCACTTATAATACCAAAAATTAGTGTTTTAATTAACATTTGGCACCATCCGACAATGCAGGTTGCGCTTATGGCCGACGTAGATTAGCTTCTTCTTTAGTTATTTCCGGAAGTTCTTGTTTAGTCAGATTTTTCCTAACTTCACATTTGTAACTCGTAACTACATGAAGATCCATGATCAAGAAAAACTTCAATGTACTAAAACTTGTCAGGATTTCTGCCTCGCAATTTATTTACCTTGTAGTAGCTCCAAGCCTCCTCTCCTGAAGGAGCAGTATAGCACAGAGGACGGTCGCTGCAGAAAGCGACTCGAACAGTTGATAGATACAGAGTTCCAGCAACTGGGCCAGTAGATGTGGAAAGGTAACAAGCAAAAGTCTTCATCAGCTTCTCATTAGGACCAGTTTCAAAAATCTGCTTGAAGAGAGACTCAAAGCCACCCTCTGTGATTGCTTTTGCGGTCAGGTTTACCTTTCCCCACGCAGCTTGCGGCACGGATGGCCCTGTTTTAACTGCAATCAAATGCAAAAGAGTAGATATATGTTAGAAATAGTTCACAAACAAGATAAAAAATTGTGTCAGCTCGTATGGCAGAACTCGTTAACTGGCATCATAACATGCTCATTTCGCCACGATCATATGATCTACAAAATCAAGGTCAAGTTCGTATTAATTTTATGAATGATTGCATATCATCTTACGATTGTGCCAGATGTTACGGGCTACGGTCTCTGTTTTCTTGCCCCATTGTTGGAATCTCTGAATCACAGGTTCGAGTGACTTCTGGGCTGACTTTTCTGATTTTTCTACTGGTGTATAAACCAGGTATGGATACTCGTAGATTTCCTGGTGCCCGCTGGCATTCCATAAGGCAGCTTGTTGATTTTCAGGGTGGACGTTAGGTGCCGCTGGGGCTCCCATGATATGGGTGCCCCATTTCTTGGTTTCCTCGTCTGATGCCGGTGGTTGATTTTTAGTCTGTGGTTCTTCTGTGACAGTGGCTGATGAGGTTGCTTCATGGAATTCTGCCTCTTTAGCTTCAGGAGATGATTGTACTGTTGGGTATGACACACGTTGGGCTTCTGCCTCTAGAGGGGTGCTTGTCATCTTTACTTAAATGGAATTGAATGGGAGGTAGATTTTGGGCAAAAGAGAAAAGCTGGCAGTTCAAAATTGATTGATTCTTTCGGTGGGCTTTTGTAAGATTTGATTGTTTTTTAGCACTCAAGCGCTAGGAGAGCTGCCCATTTATGGAGGTTCAGGTTTTGGCTGTTCATACTACCAATACACGGTTTCCTTTCCTTTGCAATGAAGACTCTTGATAAAATCAACCTTCTAGATTTGCAAGAACGTTCTTAGCCTGCTGTCCTATCATGCTCTTTCCAGAGGCGGCATCTAGGTAAACGGAGAACGATTTGATTTTGGAATATTTGTCTTCTTGACATGTTGATGTGAGCAGGAGAAGAAACCAAGAAGTTTCTAGCAAGCTAGGTGCCATTTAGTGACTGTTTGGAGCAGTTTTTTATATTTTTTGAAAAAAAATTATTTTAAATTATTATTTGTTGTCATTTTGATATTAAAAATAAATCTTAAAAAAATATTTTAATATATTTTTAAAGAAAAAAAACTTTAAAAGCAATTCTTACAGTTATTCCAGACCTTTTAATAGCTCATCTGTTCTGGTTGGATAGCCAAACATGTCATCAGCAACTTTAAGCCAAAGGTGTTATCATTGAGGGGACCTGATGAGATGATCCCAATCACACCATCCGTGTCATCCTCTTTTCAACACGTGTATGGAAGTTGGCCTGGGAGACTTGATTTCAACTTTGAGAATTTAACTTCGTGAAAATTACAGATTTTATTTTATTTTTTATTTTTATAATTAAAATGACATGATAATAATTTGTCAAAAACGTACAGCGAATCATCTTTGCGATTCTTGACATGGACCGATCAAATAATTGATGATGAGGCTGGACTGTGCAGCCCAAATACAAAGCCCATGTAGCAGAAGAAGAACCAGGCTCTCTCTTTTAGGTTATCAAATAAAACGATATTATTTTAGTTATAAGAAAATCAATGTAAAACCTAATCTTAATTAAATTATAAATCGATGAATGATCAAATTAATCCATTAATATTTATAAATATATTTTACAATAGAAGATAAATAAAATAAAAATTAAGTTTTTGATGTTCAACACGTGATAGTGGATGAGGGACACGTGTTATAAACATGCATTGAAGCTATTTTAATAAACAAAATCTATTTAAAAAGAACTCAATATCTTTATTTCTGGATGATCATATCTGTATCCAGTCTGAATTATTTTAAATAAAAGACAGCACAGCACGTGTGTAATCTCTTAATTGAAAATTAAGGATGAGAGGTGCCAAGCTAAGGTGCCACCGTATGGTAGAGTTTAATTATTAAAGGATAAAGCCATTTATTTTATTAAATTATTATTATTGAAAATATTAAAATGATTTGGGTTTTTTTTTGTTGTAGTAATGAATAGTGAAAATCAAAATCTTTTTTTTTATTTTGACTTAAAAAAATTGAAGGTTTTTTTAAATTTTATTATTTAATATTAGATTTATTAGGTATAGATCTTTATAATTTGTTTTGATTTATTTTATATGAAATTATTTTAATTTTTTGATTTAGGTTGCGAGTTTTGTTGGTTAGCCATATTGATTAACTATTTTTAATTATTTTTTTTCTCAACTTCATTCTTTGACATTATATTGGAAATTAAGTATTATAATTATTTTTTAATTTATTTTATATGAGACATCATGGTCCCGTGACTCGAGTCACGAGTTTTGTAAGTTAGTCACGTTAGATTGAGTTATTTTTTATTTTTTTAATTAATTTTTTTCTCAACTAACAATTAAGTTTCATAATTATTTTTTAATTTTCTTTCTATGGAGTTTAACATTGTCTCGTGACCCAGGTTGCTAGTTTTACAAATTAGCTAGAGAAATTCAGGTTTTTTTAAATTAAATATTTTTTTTCAAATTCACCTTTCAATATTAAATTGATAGGAAATATAATTTTATAATTTTTTTTATTTACTTTCAATGGAGTTATTCTGGTCTCTTAACCCGGTTTTTGTAAGTTAATCTAGGTTGATTCCCATAAGTTTTTTTCTATTATTTTTTTCAATTTAATTCTTCATCATTGAATTGATTAAGAATTGAGATTTATAATTTTTTTTTATTTTTTTTAATAAAGTTATCGCAATCTTATGACCAAGATCACGGGTTATGTTGGTTGACTCATGGTTTTTTTTATCGTTTTATTAGTTGAATTTTTTTCATTTTATTTTTTAATATTAAATTTATTAGAAATTAGCTTTTATAATTTATTTTGGTTTGCATTATGTAAGATTATTTCAATTTCACGACACAANTTATTTTTTAATTTTCTTTCTATGGAGTTTAACATTGTCTCATGACCCAGGTTGCTAGTTTTACAAATTAGCTAGAGAAATTCAGGTTTTTTTAAATTAAATATTTTTTTTCAAATTCACCTTTCAATATTAAATTGATAGGAAATATAATTTTATAATTTTTTTTATTTACTTTCAATGGAGTTATTCTGGTCTCTTAACCCGGTTTTTGTAAGTTAATCTAGGTTGATTCCCATAAGTTTTTTTCTATTATTTTTTTCAATTTAATTCTTCATCATTGAATTGATTAAGAATTGAGATTTATAATTTTTTTTTATTTTTTTTAATAAAGTTATCGCAATCTTATGACCAAGATCACGGGTTATGTTGGTTGACTCATGGTTTTTTTTATCGTTTTATTAGTTGAATTTTTTTCATTTTATTTTTTAATATTAAATTTATTAGAAATTAGCTTTTATAATTTATTTTGGTTTGCATTATGTAAGATTATTTCAATTTCACGACACAATCGCAAGTTTGATTAATTGATTCTAGTTGACTTAAGTGTTTTTTATGTTTTTTTTTAATTTCATCCCTTGATAGTGAAGATTAATTTTTATAATTAATTTTAATTTACTTTTTATAAATTTATCCAAGACTTATAATCCAAGTTTAACAAGTTAATTTAGATTGACTCAGGTAATTTATTTAATTAGATTTTATTATCAATTTCATTATGTTAAATTGATTGACAATTGAGTTTAGTATTTTTTTAATTTATTTTTTATAGAGTTATCAAGATTCCATGATGATCTAAGTAGCAAATATGAAAGATTAAACTAAGTTGATCCAGATCAATTTAATATGTTATTATTTTAATATAAAAAAATATTTTTTTAATTAAATTATATTTTTATTAAATTTTTAAATTTTCTTTAAACATATCAAGTTAATTAGACGATGTTAAATTATTTTTTTATTTTAAAACATATCAATATCACTTGGACATTTTTTTGTATAAAAAAAAATTTTACCTGAACCAAAACCTAGCGTAGAAAGGCAATGGCCTAGTGTATCCTAAGATGAGAAGTCGATATTTTGAAGCTTAAAAGTTAGTTATGGTTTGTCTGGTCCATTGACACAACGATTGAACTTTGAAGAGAGGTTAGGTAATTAAACCAATAATTAAAACCTTAATAAGAGATCACGTCAGTAATCTCACTGGGAAACTGCCTTCTGAGGTAACCACAATTACGTTTTAAAAGACTAGTACGTGCTATTTATTTTGTTTCAAATAGCTTATCCATCTCTGCACTCTCTTCTTCACTCTCTCTGCTGTCAAAACCTCTAGCAAAATGAGTGACCACCACCACCACCATCATTCGCCACCGCCGCAAGGTAAGTCTCCAAGAGTTGACCGTGTTCACCCTTTCTTTTTGGTTCAATTTTCCCTTTAGCAAAATTGATTTTTTTTCCAGCAAGAAGAAGACCGGGGTGCATATGCATTTTTTTGTGACAATGTTTTATGAAATTCAGGGATTCCATCTCCATATCCCCCGCCAGATTTTCAACCCCCGCCAGTGCCTGCACCACCTCCACCTGGTTATCAAAGCTATTTCTATGAAGGGCCCCCGCCTCCTCCTCCACCCTCTCACGCTTACCATGTTCGTCATGATCATGGGGGAAGTAGTGGTTGCTGTTCATTCCTAAGAGGATGGTACGTGTGATCTCTGACTCTATTAGTCTTTGGCTCCGCGTCTTTTAAACAAGTATGATGATGCAAATTGTTTCTTCTTTTTCATAGATCTGCAGTGCATCTCATTTGGGTCTAAGCTTCCGTTGAAATTAATTTTACCCATGTTATTGAGCCTTTAAAATTTGTTGTAGAAATAGGCGACCATGTCTCCATTGCTGTTACTTCTTAGAGGTTGGTTGTTTTGTTTTATTTCGTGTTGTTTTCTCCCTAACTCGACCAGTTGTTTTCCCCATTAAGCAGAAGAACTTACACCAATCTTTACCGGATCGAAATTTGGATGTCTTTAACAGCTATCTCTTATGTATGTATATGAATGTGAAAAAGAAGAACTTCACTTATAATTGGTATGGTTACAAATTATGGAGTCCCATCGATTTGTATTAACCATTTCAAAGTTAAAATTAAAAGGCAAAGGAAGCAATAGCAATTAGTGCTTCACTTCAACTCATGCCATGGGTGACGGTATAAAGTGACATTTGGCTTATTTGGTATCCTTTGCTAGAACACAATTAGACGAAGTGGTTATTTTGTCAAAATGGTTTTTTGAGAGGAGAAAATGTAGCATTTCATGCTTAAATCCTTTATCTGATGGTAATTCGAAGCCCTGTTGAGATGAGATTTCAATATACCATTCCCAGTAAAGAGCTCTTCAAGTTGAATTGTGTTACTCACCAAGAATCATCCACTTGGTGAGACTCACACTTTTTTTCTGTTGAGATTCATCCTAGTGGTAAGGAAATTGATGTTGCTGTGGTCTAACTGCAGCTTGGTGATGATTTATATAGCTTCTAGCTGAGAACAGAGGAAACCTTTATGAGCCTATTATCGATAGAGTAGAAGTATTTGAGTGAGCTACGATACGACACCAAGATTTTCCCCGCACCAAGTTTTTTCACCTAAAAGAAATATTATTTTCTTTGATTGCTTTCTTGGCTTGATTTTTTACGTTGGTTTGATTTTGCATGTTCGATTGGTTACTGAGATTCCATTTTATTGCACAAAGAGGAAAAGGTTTTGACTTTATCGTGAGGATTTGTGGGGGGGTCGCTGGTGTGAGAGTGATTTGAAAGCTTTTCATAAGGTCTTAATGGCTTTCATGATTAGAAAGGTCAAGTTTGTGTGTTTAGAAAGGTCTCATACACGATAAAAAAAACAACCAAACTACGAGTCCCAAGTGCCTTTCCCTCTTTATATGTATGGCCTTTAGACTCCGACTTGTAACTTGCAGAGTATTCTGCAGAAGTAGTACGGAATGTAGTTTTAATATACACAAGGGGAAAAAAAGTAGGTGGATTCGGATTCTACATCATGTGGAGAACCATCATTTTGAACAGAAAATTCAAAATTACTCTCACAAACTCTTCAAAAACATTTTGGGATAAGGGTGATTTATAATTTCTTACGGGAACAAGAAAAGGTCCGTATCAGAAGGACAAATACGAAACTTGTTTGCCCCCAAGTAGGTCGGTCTGCCCCTGCAAATAGAGAACATGCTTGCCAGAGCTAAACCCTGGCTTGTTTAATTTGATTGTATACCACGTCCATATGAATAATTAAAAAAAAAAAACTTGCACAAGCTTATTCAATTTAAACTCTTGAAGTAATTCATAGCAGAAGAAACTCCACCGAGCATGCAGGTAAATTATTCATGAACTAATATGGAATGCAGGACGGAGAGAGTGCGGGTTAAAGCACAATATTCAAAACTTCAGATGGAAAGGAGCCTCAGAAATCTGAACTCCCTTTGGATATAGACCCATTAGAAGAAAGTCATGATTAGATTAATGTCATGCTATCTTAGCAATCAAAATACCATTGTGTTAGAATTTGCATCTACTTGCACAGCTTATTGTTTACTAACCTTGATTCCCATAATAATCATGCTGCAGCAAATCTCCCCCATACTTTTCAATGACGTGCTGTGTCCCAATAAGAAGTCTGCACCTAATGTGTAAAACAACTCTGCATCAGTCCCTAAAGATTGCTCTTAGTTTTATAAGCTTGCACACAAGAAAATCTTTGCTGGTAGACTTGATGCTCTGGCCTGATTGAGAAAAAAGGTCAGAAATTTTGGATTTGTCCTACACATCGGCACCAAATGATCCAGATTATTGGACTAAATCAAAGAAGCTGATGAAGAGACAAGATATCATGTCCTGAAAACAGGATTGATGTTAGATTAATCTTTGTAGAAGGCATTAAGCCAGCCTGTTACAATTGACCAGCATGTAAAGTAAATGTGCAATTGAACGTAAATCCTCCTAGTGCTTATGAGTTATTCGATCTGTTCACAAGCTAGAAAATGATTTAGATTCTTTCTCGATGATTAAATTATCTCTAGATGTATCTTAGTTCTTCTTTTCTTCCTTCACTTGTCTTCTAATTCCTCCATACTTGCAGTTTGGCTGCTCTTTGTTGTTGCTGTGTTTTGGAAGAGTGCTGCTGCTGCTGCTGCCTTTAGGCCTTTTTATGTGTCTGGTATTTTACTTTCACGGAATTTGGCTGTTCTGCTTTAGAATGTAGTTTATTATCTGAGGACTTTCCTTAACATTATCCATTATCCATTTAATGGACTTTCCTTAACAAACTTGCAGTTTGGCTGCTCTTTGTTGTTGCTGTGTTTTGGAAGAGTGCTGCTGCTGCTGCTGCTGCTGCTGCCTTTAGGCCTTTTTATGTGTCTGGTATTTTACTTTCACGGAATTTGGCTGTTCTGCTTTAGAATGTAGTTTATTATCTGAGGACTTTCCTTAACATTATCCATTTAATGGAGCATGAATCTTTAATTTGTTTAATGAAATGAGTTGAGACGCTTTTTTTATCTTCTAAACTAGAGAACCAGCATGCATATTACGTTTATTTTGTTGTGTCTTTATTGACTATCATGTCGATCTTAGTTCGTGGGAGTTCACAACATTTTTGACAGAGAAACAACTTTGGTGTTGGTGATTCTCCATTGAACTTCATTAAGCTTTCCGGATAGCCAGTTTCTGGTTTTACCGACCAAACCATAGATGTGTATGATCATAAACTTGCCACGACTTAACTAAAGAAATCCTCAGACTGCTAAAATGCAGTGATATGAGATTATTTTCAAAAAGAGTTCAAAAATCCAGATAACCATTTTATCTGTTCTTCCCCCAATCATGTCAAAACCTCATTAACTAGATATGATTAGCATATGGATCTTTCTTTAATTTTTTGCAAAATGTTGAGAAATATGGTTAGTATCATACAGAAAGCAATTCTTTCGCTGTTTTTTGAAACATGTAGATAAATCTGATCGTTGATAAATCATATTGTTACAAGCTGTTAACTCCCAAGGTAGCTAGACTGACGGATCTTCAACAAGGCAGGCAAATCTACAAAAGAGATGCTCCATTGATCTTGATAAATACACTAACTTATTTTAGCTGAGGTTTTCAATTGTCACAACTAACAATGACGTGGAAATATTAATAAAGCAATCAAGGATTCGATCATCATTGATCCAAGCAATCAGGAACAAGTCTTTTGCTTGAATCAGGCGTTGTTTATTTATGGGCTGTGCAAGAGTTGCAGGGGGGGTCATGTTTATTAACACATGTATCGGAGCGAAACATAAATAAATGTCTAAATACCTCCAAAAGTCCATCCCATTACCCAAATAGATTTTCTATGTCTTCACTATTAAAATTAGAATAAATAAATAAATTGGGATTAATAATTATAGTTCCAAAAACTAGGATTAGGTTGCCCATTAAAAAAAAAAACCGAAAAGGAAAGAAAGGGAGATGGGAGAGGAAAGAAAGTTTTCAACTTTGGAGTTCTGGTTCATACATCGTTTTAAGCATTATTATTAAATTTAGTTTCATTGGTCAACTTTTATATTTCACTTATTATTTAGTTTAAATTTTAAATTAAATTATATAAAAATTATTTTAATATGTCTCAGTCAACTTAGTTAATTGAAAAACAATCTAGATTATAGATTAAAAAAAACATGATTTGAATTTAAAAAAAAATCAAAATAATATTTTTAAAACATTAAGATGATGACATGCTAGATTAATCTAGACTTTGTGACACAACATGTTAAACCCGGATCATAAAATTCAATGAATTTAAAAATTTTTTTTTTAAAATTTTTTTGTACTTAATTATACAATAATAAAAATAAATACTTGTAAAATTAAGCACAAATTAAATATTAGAATATTTATTGATTTTGCAATATCCTCATAAAAAATAACTTGAAAAAAATTGAAAAAATAAATTCAAAATCAAACAGAAATTTAAAGGTGAAAACAGAAGCAAAACATAGAACACTTACTTCGCTGTTGATGTAAACAGTGTACATATCCACCTTAAGTGTTTTAGTTTGTAGTATAATCTTACAGGGATGGCAATGTAAGAGCTTCACTATTATTTTATAATTCAACTTGACCTGATAATTGATTTAGGGTTTAAGTGAGGTCAGGTTTTAATAAAATATAAAAATTGATCTAATATAACCTATTAAAAAACTCGGCAATTTGGTCATCTTGGAAAAATACCTAATCAAAATTTATTTTTTATATGTTTTTTATTTTTTAAAATGATTTTATTTTTATTTTTTCATGAAATAAAAAATTAAATAACCTGAATCAAATCATCTCATTACCTAAAGCTTTACTCTGAGATGATCCCTTGATGAGGTTCAAAAACTGCGTGCAAGTTATATTTCCTACATCCATGCCTTATATTAATTTGGGAAGGTAACCATCTAGGTGGTGGCCAAGTGGTAAGGACTTGGGATCAAGGGGTTTGCTACCTCTGTGGTCTCAGGTTCGAGTCCTTGGTTGCTCATATGATAGCCACTGGAGGCTTACATGGTCGTTAACTTCAGGGCCCGTGGGATTAGTCGTGGTGCGCAAAAGCTGGCCCGGACACCCGCGTTAATCTAAAAATAAAAAAAATAAAAAAAAATTGGGAAGGTGAAGAAAACTTTTTTATCGTGGCATTTGGGGATTTCTCATTAGTTAAAGAATACTATTTTTTTAATATTTATAATTAATATTTCATAGTCAATATCCAATAAAAGAATAGTAATAAAAAATTGAGTTTTACAATAACTCTCTCATACATGATGAAATAAAAATTATATAAATATAAATACAACAACAAATTTATTTTGAATGATCAATTATTCTAAATATATATCAAATGAAAGATCAATATATATATATATATAAACTAAGGATGACAAGGTTGCTTTTTTTTTTTTATAAAGAATAAGGATGACAAGGTTACTTCTCTTATAATTATTCTTTTCATCCTTGGTTAAAAACTAAACTAAGGATGAAAAAAATAATTATAAGAGAAGTAACCTTGTCATCCTTATTCTTTATTAAAAAAAGAACCTTGTGATCACTAGTTTTATATATATATATATATATATATATAAACTTTCTTAAGTCGGTTATACTCGGAATCGTATGGCGGCAGCTGAGTGGTGGTGACTTTAATTAATCTTCTCATAGAATATTAGTAAAATTGGAAATTTAAAAACAACTAGAAACTTGGGGACCAAGCAGACGGGCAATGTAAATAGGCACAAACAAGGGCATATTATCGTCATCAAATCACCTTCCAATCAACAGCAGTCCTCCGCAAACCCCTCTCAGAAAACCCTAAGCAATTCCACTACAATGGCACCACCATCTCTCCTTGGCCCTCCAGAGATCAAGAAGCCAATGCCAACACCACAACAAGAAGCCTCAACAACTGAACGTAATCCCTTTGTAGATCTCATGGTAGACAATTTCAATAAAACCACCGCTAATCAATTACCCCAAATGGGTTACACTGAAAATATGTCAGCTACCTTTCTCTCCTCGGGCAACCCCTGTCTTGATTTATTTTTCCATGTAGTACCAAATACCCCACCTGAATCCCTCGAGAGAAGACTTCACTCTGCCTGGAACCACAACCCCTTGACCACCCTCAAACTCATCTGTAACCTTAGAGGTGTACGTGGCACCGGAAAATCTGATAAAGAAGGGTTTTACACATCAGCAATCTGGCTACACAACAACCACCCCAAAACTCTAGCCTGCAATATTCCATCCATGGCGGATTTCGGTTACTTTAAGGATTTGCCTGAAATTCTTTACCGACTTTTAGAAGGGCCTGATGTGAGAAAGATCCAAAAACAAGAGTGGAGGCAGAGAAAAGGCAGAAAGACTGGAAGGAGAGCGGGATTTAAGATTGGGCAACCAAAGACTCCAGCGCCATTTCAACGCAACAAGAAAATGCCTAAGAATGCTCAATCGTCAAGAAATGCTGGGCCTAGCATTCCCATACATATCAGAATCCAGAATGAAAAGAGAAGGGCTGAGATGGAGAAAGAGAATGCAAGTATTGCCAGGAAAGAGAGAAGGGCAGCCATGGCGAAGAAGGTTATTGAAAGATATAGTCATGACCCTGATTATCGGTTCTTATATGAGGGCGTATCGGATTTCTTTGCAGGTTGCCTTAAGACTGATATGCAACACTTGAATTCTAGTAATACAAGAAAGGTCAGTCTTGCTGCGAAATGGTGCCCCTCTATTGATTCTTCCTTTGATCGATCAACCCTGTTGTGTGAGAGTATTGCAAGGAAGGTATTTCCTAGAGAATCTTATCCTGAATATGAAGGAATCAATGAGGCACATTATGCTTATCGTGTTCGTGATCGATTGAGGAAGGAGGTTTTGGTTCCGCTTCGTAAGGTTCTTGAGTTGCCCGAAGTTTATATCGGGGCTAATAGATGGGATTCCATCCCATACAATAGAGTTGCTTCTGTGGCCATGAAGTTTTACAAGAAAAAGTTTTTGAAACATGATGCAGAGCGTTTCAGACAGTATTTGGAAGATGTGAAAGCTGGAAAGACCAAGATTGCAGCAGGTGCATTGCTGCCTCATGAGATCATCGGGTCTTTGAACGATGACGATGGTGGAGAAGTAGCAGAGCTGCAGTGGAAGAGAATCGTTGATGATTTATTGCAGAAAGGGAAGATGAAAAACTGTATAGCTGTCTGTGATGTGTCCGGTAGCATGTCTGGGACTCCAATGGAGGTTTCTGTGGCACTTGGTCTGTTGGTTTCAGAGCTATGTGAAGAGCCATGGAAGGGTAAGCTAATTACATTCAGTCAAAACCCCATGCTTCAAATGGTTGAAGGAGATAGTCTTCTACAGAAGACTGAGTTTGTGAGGAGAATGGATTGGGGCATGAACACTGATTTCCAAAAGGTGTTTGATCTTATTTTGCAAGTTGCTGTTAATGGTAATTTGAGAGAGGATCAAATGATCAAGAGGGTGTTTGTGTTTAGTGACATGGAATTTGATCGAGCTTCCTGCAATCCTTGGGAAACAGACTATCAAGTCATTGCAAGGAAGTTTACTGAAAAGGGTTATGGTAATGTAATCCCTGAGATTGTATTTTGGAATTTGAGAGACTCCAGGGCCACACCAGTACTGGGTACACAGAAGGGAGTTGCACTTGTGAGTGGGTTTTCTAAAAATTTGATGAAATTGTTTTTGGATGGAGATGGTGAAATAAGCCCTGAAGCTGTTATGACAGAGGCCATCGCTGGGGAGGAGTATCAGAAGTTAGTTGTGCTTGATTGATATGGTTGTCTGTATATAAAGAAAAAGAAAAACAAGGAAAGAAGCTTATTTCCAGTTCATAATTTTTCCTTTCCTGAGCTCTAGAACATGGCAGATACAATCAACCCGAACCACTAGTATAGCTCAATGTAAATAACCCGAGTTTTTCTCTCTATTTTCAACCTCTCGCAGCTTCACACTCGCAGTCATATCTCTTATTCTCTTACACTTCTCTCTATTCTTCACTTTCACATAAATTATAGTTGTTCCTTTCGAAGTTTTATATAATAAAATAACCATGGATTTTACAATTTCAATCCTTTTTTTTGTTTAGTAACCAATAAACTATGAGAAAACAAGTGAAAATTTCATGAATCCAGACTTTTAACTTTTATTTCATTAGCCAAAGCACAAACCCAAAAGCACTTTATAATTTCTTCCTGCTAGTCTGTCTTTTTATAGTTTTTTCTTGCGAGTGTATCTTTGTATCATATTTCACCCTAATTGTTTGATAAAACTCTTGACTTTGATTCTTTTCTTCTTCTTTTTTATGTTGTCTCTACCACATGCATTTTAGGGGTCTTGTATAGTTTTAACAACAATAACCCGGCATTTTTTATTTTTTTTAATCATCAAAGAATAAGAGAATTAATATGCCTAACCTGCTAATATTTATAAAAATCTTAGTCCAACCCGATATATTCAACCCTTTTAGATCCAAAAAAAATTAAATGTTTCGAACTTATACTTTATAAAATATCAGAAATTGAGTTGAATATAATTATAAGTCAAAACCTCACCTTCTATACACACACGAGCACAGGCTTCAGCACCAAAGATAAGTTGAAAATAAAATATGAGAAAAGGAAAACAATTTTGGCCAGCAATAATTTTCGTGTAGATCCTGGTTTTAATATTATTATTTAGGAAGCTATGTTGTTTTGGAAATTATTTAGGAAGTTATTGGTTAGGCTTGAATTTCAAGTTTACTTGGACATTAAATTTAATATTCTCTATATAATCACTTTTATTGATACACAATTTCAATACAAGTTTATCTCAAACTTTTCATCAATTTATCTTTCTTGCAATTACTCTAGGAGTTATTTATTTCTAGATCAGTGTAAAATTAAAGGTTTACTAACCATTTTGGAAATAATTGAATATAATTTGATCATGCAGCCTTTACGGTCAATTAATTTATTAAAATTGAATGCTTATTATTTAAACCATACCTTATAGTTTGTTAGTTATATTATTTTATGTTTGATATAAACAGTGCTTGGCTAACCCATGTTTGTGTGATGTGATTTGATCCATTAGTTACCTTAAAACCTTACTATCTTAGTAACCTATTTGATCCATTGGTCAGAGAAACTTTTTGATCTAATTTATTACTTCTTACTTAAATTAAATATATGTGAGACTTGTATCTGTTTGGTCGCAAGGCAACAACACCTCCTCACCTAAGTATTACTTTCAGATGTCCAAAAGAAAAAAGAGCTCGATCGGTAACACATAAACTACTAAAACAATTAAATATCTGTTCATTAATTTTCCTGGCCAAGTTAATTAATTGGCAAGATGAATTATAAATTAAATAAGCATATGGTCACAAGAACCTTTAGCTGAACAATTAGCCCTCGCCACGGGCTTGCGTGATCAAGGTCATCCCTGTCAGTGGCCTTGTTCAATGTCATTACACATCAAATGACTAGGAAGTTTCCTTCAAATTCACAAGGACTCCATTACGTGTCACATGACTAGTGTTATGCAATCAAGATTTTGCAGTGAGGCTTTCTGCAAGGCTCTCCTTTTAGGGTTTTCTTTTGGTTACAAATGATAGGATCCAATCTACCTCACAAGGAGGAGATCATGGATACCTAGTGACCAACAAGTCCACTGGGAGTATCATTTTTCATCACGCCTGTACCGAGCCTATTTCTGTGTTTGTCTTGCTTGCTAATACTTATATCAGGGACTCCTTTTGGTTCACTTTTATTTTGTAAATGAGTTTTGCTACTCCTGCCTATATTCTTGTAAATAGCTTTGTAGCAAGCTAGAACATGATATTTCATTCATTAATAAACAAAGGTCTCGCATACAATTCTAAAAACACTTCCAAGGGAGGAAAAAAAATTTTTAAGAAAATAAGTTTCAGCTTTTGAGTTCGTTGCACTCTAACCCGAGAATGCCCATTCACTAGGAATTATTGACTTGGAAAGGGTTGAGATGGAGAAGATGAATGCAAGTATAGCAAGGAAAGAGAGATAGGCAGCTATGGCAAAGAAGATTATTGAAAGATACTAGCAGAAATTGATTGTGAAAAAGTTTGCTGAGAAGGGCTATGGCAATGTGATTCCAGAGATTGAGTTCTGGAATTTAAGAGATTCAAAGCTACTCTGGTACTGGGGACACAAAAGGGTGTTGCGCTTGTGAGTGGGTTTTCTAAGAACTTGATGAAGTAGTTTTTGGATGGTGATGGAGATACAAGCCCTGTGGCTGTGATGGAAGAGGCCAAGAGCATCAGAAGTTGGTTGCACTAGACTGATTACATCTTTGTATATAATAGCTCTCTGTTAGGTTCTTTTGTAAGTTATTTATTTTGTTTATCCTTGAGAAGATATAAAATAAAGAGCTTGTTTTCCTTATGAAATGGCGAGTGCATTTCTCTCTATCTCAACAGTGGTTTTTGAGCATTCTTTGAAACAGGCTTCACTGTTATAGACTAATCTTGTGCAGTTTAATAACCATTGCCTTGGACTTCACAATTCAGTGAGGAAATTACAATCAGAGTTTTGTTGTGAGTTCTGATATGAGGAGTTTAAGCCCCTCAATTTCCAAATCCAGTAATGTTTCATATTTACTAAGACAGTGAACACAAAACAAATGGATTAACTTGAAAAGAAAAATTACTGGAAGAAGAGTTGGATAGGAAACTTTTAAATCAATCCTCACCTCTGGATGACAACAAAGGCTACAGTGCTTGGGCCTGTCTGTAAACAAAACAACTGGAATGGACCACAAATAAACAGCAAATCGTTTATTTACTCACAGGTGACCTGACATTTTCCTTCAGAGTAAATTAGTGGTGTCTTTGGGCTGAATCCTACGAGTAAGGAAAGGATTCATAGAAGACGTTCCTGCAGTTAACTATCCCCTGCAGCTGCATTGTTGCATCAGGAGATCCCAGCTGCAATTAAGAACGTACAGCTATGACGTTACTCTTAAGAATCCTCTGTCCCTATAACCAAACCAAACAATAGCAGCATGCTAGCCTCTAGAGATGCATTAAGAAATCCTATTTAGTGTACGTCGGACTGGAACTCTCGTGCAGATAAAACAAGTCTTCCATCATAGAGCACACCCATGCTAGAAAGATAGAACAGTAGCACACAAAGCCATATCTGTTATATTCTATTTCTGCTCAAAGCTATCAAATTTCTGCCTAGACAACTAATATTAGGATAGCCATTTTCTTTTTCTTGAGCTGTTAGTTCCATTTAGCATTATTTAATAATGCTCAATCTAGACATTAATAAGTGCCGTTAAACCAAACACTTATTGAAGGTAGAGAATAACAGTGGCTAAATCAGAATTAAACCGAGGAATCTTCAATAAATTTAAATCTTCCATACTCCAAGGTTCTAACCCACCCATCTCACCGTTATGTAAATGAAGATCAAGGGACAATCACAAAGGGCATTCAAATGAAAACAGCATCCTTAACCTACAATGATTGTGGCGATAATTATTCAAAAGACACCACTAATGGAAGGAGGAGTGATTTAAATTCTTATGCCACGTACCAAATCTAACGCCTCCTTTATTCTAAAATCCACACTTGTATAATGGATTGGACTGTACAGCTTCCTTCCCGCTACCCTTTTGATCCCAACACCAATTATCAAGGTAATTAAATAAATCCTATCAGTTTCCACATTGACACTCCAAGTGAATCAACAACTTGAGAGAACATTAAAAAAGAAGAAGAAGATGTTTATGAGGTGGAATTGTATATAATTACCTGCAATTGGCAGAAGGGAAGGCAGGGACTTTGAGTGATCAGGTTCCAGATCAAAACTGACAAAGCTAAGCGTTCCCCTGAAGAAGAAATCAAAGTTTTAGGCTTAGTGAAGTTGGAGATCAGTATCTCGGGGACATTGGAGACTGGAGCACTGCAAAATGCCGAAAGCTCTGTACCTTGTACGGCGCTAGCTGTTAACCAGACCAGAGAGCAGATTTTAAACGAGATTGAAAATCTGTTTTTAGTTGATGGAAAATGGATCGGGTTTGAATGTTTGATTCACCTTTTACCCCGTCTGCATTTAGTGGGCTATAATTTACACAGCAATAGGGGCGTCCAAGCCCAAAAATATACACTGCATTTATTTCATTAATTCTTCACTGGATCAGTGCCTTTTCTTCTAGGTAAAAAAAAAAATTATTTGTGCAATGCAATCAAGTTTTGAAGAAGTAAAAATGTTCATGCATCGACCTGAATTAGACCAATAAACTGGTATAATTTTTATTAGATGATGAAATTGTAGGTAATGACTGCTAAATTAAACAAAAACAAAATCAGGAGAACTTCAAAAAAATCAATAAAAATAAAAAAAGCAACAAGCTCTAAACTTATATTCTAGATAATTTGGTATAAAAAATATTTTAAAAAAAAAATAAATTATTTAAGTTAATCTAAACTATCATATCAAATCTAACAAGGAGAAGCCAGTAAAAATAAATATTTACGAAAGTCAATTCTAAATAAACTCATGTAAAAAAATTAATTTATAAAAAAATCAATTAATAAAAAAATAAAAAAAGTCAAACCTCTCAGACTCCATGACACGGATCATATGAATAAGATAATTCAATTGAAGGCAAGTTAGAAATAATTAAAAAGCTAAATTTCTAAAGCAATTTAATATTAGTAGATGTAATTATATATATATATATATTAAAAAAAAAGCTTGAGTTAACTCATCAAATTTGATCTCGGTAATGAAATTGAGATAGCCAGATATAAAAAAAAATCAAATAAAATCATGAAACTTGATTTTCTAAAAAAAAAATCACATGGAATGATGAAATAAAAACAATAATTAGTGTAAAAAATAAACCATAAAAAAACTCGATGATAATTTGAATTGAGTTTTAAAATCTATAAGCTGGATCATAAAATCAAGATCACCTTATAGAGATAAGAAAACAAAGTTGAATTTCCAACTGACCATCTGCCAAAGGATGAGAATAAAAAAAATATTTTACAGAAAGATCTAAAATAAAAAATAGTAGTTAAAATAATAAAAATTATATTTAAATAAAAATAAAAATTTATATATTTTTTTATTAAATGGTAAAATTAAAAAAATAAATCCACAAAATTATGCAAAAAAAATAGCATTTATAAAAACAAGGATTGAATTTTAAAAAAGATAAAATAAAAGAAAAACTTTCATTTTATTAATCAATTCATGAAATTGAAAAAACTTAAATTTTATAAAAAGAATCTATAATAAAAATTTAAGGATAAAAAAATAATAATCAAATCTAAAAAGATAGTAAAATGAGAAAATAATTCAAAATTTTAGACAAAACAACACGAATTGCAAGGATATAAGAGGAAGAAGAGGGGGGAAGAAATAAAGCATCGTTGGTAATAAACCTTGGTGAACCAATTTACACGCATCTCTACACAGGGAAGATAACAACACGTTACATTTATAGCCATCGTGAAAGATTGTTTTTAGAGTTGAAAAGGGTTGCATATGAAGCCAAAGTGTTGTGGCATCCCTCACTTTCTAGCTTATACAATGCATGTGCTATCCAATCTTACCTTATTTATAAACTACAGTCCCACATATTTATTTTAGCATCTAATTTGGTCCATAAAGTTCTAATTGTTCCAAATCAATATAGTTTAAACATATTTTAACAAATTGATCCTCAATTTATCACCAAGCCTTTTCCTCAACATTGCATCACCCTTATATATTGAAAACCAAAATAAAGCATTAAATCAACCGCGAAAACATAAAAGGATCAAATAAAAAATAAAATAGCAACAAAAAAAATAACAAAAAATGTTTACCTTAACTCTGCAACCTAGTCTCTAGCAGGACAAAACTAAAAGGGCTGAATATTTATCAAATTCTCAAATATAGTTCCTAAAGTTATAATTGCTATGAACTAATAAAATTGAATTTTATTTCAAAACTGAATATTTACCAAGTAACAGAATATTTCCGTAACACCTCGAGGTCCCATTCACAAATAGAAAAGACAACATGCCAATCCTAAACCCACATTATTGTAATTTTCAATGATTGATTTTTTATATTAAAAAAAAGAACCGGAACATAAAATACCCAGGAATAAAAAAACATTATCTATCAATAAAATATTCAAGAATAAAAAAATTATAAATTAATATAGTAATTCATGATGGCTTTCTTTGGGGTTTCAATAGCTTCAAGAGGAGATTACTGGCATAATTCCAAAACATATTAGTTTTTGAAAAATCATAAATGTCGATATATTAAATGCTTAATTTAATGAAATTACCGTTTCTTTTTGTTCGAAGAGGACGAAGAAGAGTAATTTTCGACCTATGAAACGACGCGAAAGGCGTGGAACATGTTTCCCAGAATTTGAGAATTCAAATTAACTATAAAATTATTTGAGAATTCTGATGCAGCCACGTTTTTTAAAAAAAAAGAAAAACGCAGAAAAACAAATTAAATTAAACTGAAGCAGAAATTCTAGCAAGTGAGCACATGGGGTTTTGGTGGCACGCTGTCCGGGTCAACAACACAATCAATCGAAGGGAGAAAATTGATTTTGTCACAGTTAAATCCTATCCATTTCATCTCTATGATTAATTTTCCGACTAGTAATTATGGTACCTTCCCATCCGTTTCGTCTCTAGGAGACTGCTGTCACATTCGTATGACATGTAGCCTCACTCACTTGATCATATCACCTGATCATATGTTTTGGAAGGCCATTGAATATCCATCCTTAAAAAAATTTATTTTTTATTTTTATTAAAAATTAATATAATTTAGTTGTTTTTGATATTAAAACGTGATGATATTAAAAATAATTTTTAAAAAATAAAAAAATATTATTGGCATGTATTTTAACACAAAAAATTATTTAAAAATCATTAACAAATTGCTAAATACATTCTAAATGTGAAATTAAACGCAATCAAAATAGCACGTTTTACTTTTAAATATTGTGTGATTTGATTCGAATATGTTTTAATCACGTTACTTGTACGTCGACGTTGTTAGTTCACTTAATCCATCTGCACACATCTTATATCAATTGTTTTCTACTTGTCTCCACCCTCCGCTCTGGACCCATTCAAGACTCGGTAAAATCAAGGCCCAGTGCCCATTGAAGCAGCTAAGAATGCCGAGAAATACAGTAAATATCGCTTTTAAAATAATTTTAAAACAATTTAGTTTTAATATGAACAAGTTAAAATAATTCAAAAATAAATAATAATAATTCGGTCATAAACTGAATTAAAAATTTTAGGTTCATCTCGGGTCAAAGAATTTGAAACCACATTTGATTTTTATAATTTTTCTTAAAGGAATTTTGAGTTTAAAAACATGTTTGATAAACATCTCTTTAAGTCTTTTCTTGATAGTTTTATTACCAAAAAAAATTGAGTTTTTACTAAGTAAAATCTAAAAAAATAAATAAAATATTTTTTCCTTGTATATGATTAAAAATTATAAAGTTGTTTTATTTTTTTTAAAAATTTAAAATACTATGATATGTTTTTTTTTAAATATTATTAGGATTTTATAACAAGTTTGTAAAATTTTAAAGCATTTTAACCTTTATTTCAAAAATATTATTTTTTAATTTTGTTTTGAATCTATATGTAAGATATATTAACGATATTAAAATAAAAAATATATTTATTTTAGTATATGAGATTATGAACTTACATGTAAGATATATTTCTGATATTAAATAAAAATATATTTTATTTTATTTTTATATTGACAGTAAAATGGTTAATTTTTTTAATCTGACAAGAATATATGTTTAAATTAAAAAAATAAAGGTATTTTAAAATAATAAATTTTTTATTATCAACAATGATAAATTATTTATTCTTGGTAATTTGTTGCTTCCTCGCTTTAAACTATTATTGGTTTTTGTTTTTCAATACCCTATCTCACCTTCCTCCCTTTAAAGTTCATAATTTGATATTTTTAATTATTTACATGGAAAGGAGAAAACCTAAATTTAAGAAAGAATATTTAGAAATCTAGAAATTTCAACTTATAAACTTTTCATTAACTCCTTTTTTTTCATAGTAAAATTTAAAAGTTAAGAAATTAATTAACTCCTACCATTATCAATATTTAATTAGTCATTATAGATTAAAAATTAAATATAAAAAATAAAGGTTTTTTTTAGTTGAAGAAACAAGTGTTTTTTTAAATAATTTACTTAAATTATAATAATTAAATAATTTCCCAGCTGTTTAAACATGATCCATGATGCCTAAAATAACACATCCTTTTTTACTAAGCAGCTTGCCTACCCGCTTTTAGAACTACTCTTTGCACAATCACAACACATTCTTCACATCGTTGCAAATGAAGGGCTCGCACAAACCAAATTATCGGTACATAAATCATGTTCATAAAGGATTCTAGCTAAACATGCTAGGGCCGGGACCACGGGGATTTTTAGATAATGTCTTGCTAAAAGCATGTTTATAATTTTTAGAATTGAATTCAATTTAAAGGAATAGATCAATTTTTGTGTTTATAATTTTTTTAAGGATATCTATTTAAATTTTAGACGGTACAAAAATAGACAAAATTAAATAAGAGGAGAGACCCTCCAATCTGTAAATCAATTCCTTTTAAAATCAACACTAAAAATATTATTATAAAAATACCCTCTTTTTTTTCAACAGCTCTTGAATGAAAATTCACTCGTTCGCTTTCCAAGGAACAACGGAGGATTGGGAGCTTCTACAAAGTTCACTTACTCGCTTTCTAAAGAAACCTTGAGTTCATAGTAGATAGATATGTAGATAATTCCACACATTCACTTGACTGAGAGATCTCAGTATATGGGACCAGTGCAGTGTTATGACTCCAGCTAGTGTTTGATTGCATTTCATATATGGTAGGATTTATTTTGTATCGCATATCTGTACTCGAACGGGTGTGCTTTCATTGTGGATTCTATTCTTGTATTTAGCTTTTTAATAGTTAATCTTTTTAATATATCTGACTTCTTTAAAATACAAAAAAGATTGCAATCCAGTTTCCTCTTGGGATTGATTTATGGTGCTTAGTTTTCTTGTAAAGTTAAAGTAAAAGACGAGGGCATGGCTTGCGATGCTGAGTGTGAACAAATAACCTTCTGATTGAGTTGAAAATAAGTTAAGAGAATGATCTAAGAAAAACCTCAAGCTGAAGGCCAGCATGAAGAAGCTCGGCGTGATTGATATTTTGTTCATGAATAATTTATTTATTAAGAAGATGCGCATCATGCGACTCTGAATTAATAATAAAATCATTAAAATTGCTAATTCAATTTATTTTTATAATTATCGTAAGTAATACAATGATGTAATTTAATATTTATTTTGAATATAAAAATCATAATAAACTATCAATTAAATTTGCTAATGAATTCCAAACATGCCGCAAGGAATATTCCGTTTTCATGTTTGATTTGTTCCATAAAGCAAGCCGGGAAGAGTAATTGCTTGAGCAAGAGTCATGCTTCCCTCCCGAGAAATCGAGCGAGACCCTTACGCGTGCCATCTTGTGAGGAATAATAAATCTCCTCCAGGTAACACCTTCAGAACATGTAGATAAGGTGGTCACAACTCACAAGACTCGCAATTGCTGCATGAACTTATTACATAAATATAAAGTAGAAATGAAACATGCAGCCCCCGACAAGGACGTGTAAATAGATAAACGAAACACGTAGACGACATTGAAATAGTTCACATCCCCGCCTGTCACGGGTATTAAAAGCATGTTAGAATTGCTTGTAGCTGAGCCGCGCTGCTGCCGCTGCTTTTCGTGGAGTTTCCGGTGCAAATTGCGTGCTTGGTAAGAAGAGACATCTACTGTGTATCGGCAGATTCGGCACTCCAGCTGGTTGCGTGTGCTGGAGGATATGGTATTATCGAGGGCCCTCCCTGCCGATTAATAATCACGACCTTGACCCCTTCCTTCACGACGAGTTTAGCATCACGTTGTTTACATGCGAAGATACCAAATGGCGTTGCATACTTGGTCCTCTATAAAATCAAACCTTTTTTTTGTTAGTCAATTATCGAGACTCTGCCACTAACCTGCAACACATGGTCACAGTATCTCGAAGGATTTCGGTCACATGCTCCTTGAGCCCGTGCTTGTTTGCGTTCACGTTACCTGATGTTGTGCTCACAGCTGCCCACCTGCTGACTAACATCTAAACTACCGAGCTCCAAATTTCTTGAGCCCCATTTTTCTTATCAGTCTAGCCCGTTGTTTTGGTCATCGCGCATGGATCATATATTTAATTCTCTAGATCGTCGAGATTCAACTGTGTTGGAAGTTAAATAATGCATACTCTATTATTTGAGACTACTTGTCCAACGTGTCGAGAGAAGGAGCAAGGGTGCATTGTTGACTGATGAGGACACTTAGGACTTTTTGAACGGGATGAAAAATATGGCACAGTTATTTAAAATAGAAATCTCACCTACTTGTTTTTATTCCACTTTTCAGTCTTATGAAGGATATTTCAATTCTCATATTTAGTCCACAGAGAATGTTTTTCTTCTTTTCGATTTTTTTTTATTGTTCGGTTTTCTATGATGTTGGATAATGAATAATCCCCTTTGTTTTTGTATTAAATGCCGTCTGCCATTTTTTACTATCAACCTGTTATAAGCTGCACCAGAATTTTAATTTGATTTTTTGATTCATTTTAATAATTTTTAATATTAAAAATATTTTTTAAAAAATAAAGAATTTATTACAATATATTTTCATACAAAAAATATTTTAAAAAATAATTATTATTATATTATCAGATAAGCTCTATGGGTTGTACTGGAGAAGTGAAGTGGGTGCATGCTATATAAAATATAATCCGAGAGTAGGAGCTGAGATATTTTTTTTTGTTTTTTGATTTTTTTAGTGGAGGTGAGAGGGAAGGGAGGTAGAGCCAAACAAATTACTATACGTTTTTGGAATGGGGAGATATTTTCATCACCGCACCAAACAATTAAAGATCCTTTCGAACGAGACAACAGCATATTCTGTAATAAATATTGTCATGACTTGAGATGATATATTGTCGACCATTCCGTAAAAATATTCAAAATTGTTTTCTTTTTATGTGCATCCTTGTATTAATTATGGTTCATGGGTTTTTATCAACAATGAACTAAATGATACTCGAAAAGCGGTCAGCTTAATTTTATTTTTTTTTTTTTTTGACAAAGTAACAAGAAAATAAGAGTACATTGTTTTATTTACATGTGTAAGTTGAAAGATTCCGATGATCAATCATGCATCACTGATTTGATCTTGTTCTAAACAATGTCTTTATGAAACAGAACAGCAAAAAATCCTTCATTTTCAAGGAAAAAAACGTGGGAAATCAAATAAAATTACAATTTAATTACTGTGTATCTAGATATAAAATATTATTTATTATAATCGTTTAATGATAAATTTGCCTCTTGTTTATGAACGTTTAAACTCGATAGTGAAAGTTATAACGACGGTTGTTTCGGCTGTTCCATACACTTGTCAGCCATCCACAACGCGACGACAACCCCAATCACTTGTTTGCTGGGAAATTATTTGGAGGGGAGAGAGAGAGAGAGCGGAGGGACAAGAGTAACTGAGAATTTTAGTTTTCTCATAAAATATTAAAATAGATGATGACCCACTATTTTAAATGTAATTTTTAAATTTAATAAAAAATCACGAACAAATCCTGAGATATTTAATATTTTTTTTCAAAAAATAAATCACTGAAAAATATTTAAAGTAATGTCCTAACCAATTTAACACACATCAATGTTAGTAGATAAAGGAAAAATCAAAATAGTACAAGAAAAAAGAAAAGGACCTGCACGTGTTGAGGTGCAAATTGCATGAGAAGAAAATAGGTTCGAGATATATATATATATATATATATAAAAAAAAAAAAACTCACGAAATCAGAAATCAACGGAGCTAGGTCACAGAAGTCAAGCGGGACATCCTGATTTCCTTGTGCTACTAAATAACCAGCCTAGGTGGGAGCGGTACCCTTTGTTGCGGGCACGGAAACCTCGTGGAAGAGGTGTGCCAATTTTTAATGAGACTCCCGGCCCCACTTCCCATCTCCCGAGAATTGTCCAAACTACTTCTCTCCGTCAAATCTCGTGCATTTTATAATTAAAGGAAGGAGTCTCAACATCTCCCACTTTAAATACCAAGACCCATCGTCTCCGTTGTGCAGCAGATACCGCTTGTTCTCGGAACAGTCATCGAAAAATTAAGGAAAGCAAATGAAAATGTCGAGAGCAACAGTTGAACTTGATTTCTTTGGCGTGAACAAAGAGAACCGCTCCTCTTCTTCCAAATCCAAGTGTTTTAATCGCCAAAGAAGCTTTCGAGGTCTGTTTTTGATTTTTCCATTCCATCCTTCTTTTACTATTGTAATTCATTCTTCTTACAATTTTCTCGTTGGGTTTTGTAGACATTCAGAGTGCCATTTCGAAAATAAATCCCGAGCTTCTCAAATCTGTGATTGCCTCTGGTTCTGCTTCCAACAAGGCTACTCCAGCTGACGGCAATCAGTTGTCAAACAAGGCATTCTCTGTGCCATCGACTCCTAAACAAGACCTGCCTCCATTTCCTGCTTTGCCCGTCTATTTCCCTCTCCCAAGGTACTAAACTCTCAACTGACAGTTCTCCTAATGAGCGTTTTTCTCTTGGGGTAATGTTTTGGCGTTTAATACTCGATATTACTCGTGTTCTAGGCTCGATTTGGAGAATCCTCCCGAAACCGCCCCCTTGACTATTTTCTACAACGGAACCGTCGCTGTTTTCGATGTCCCTCGAGACAAGGTATGTAAAATATTATGAATTTTGTTTGCGCTAATGAATGCCTATCTGTTGATTCTTGTTTATTTCCCTTGCTAGATTGTTAATTTTTTTTTAAAAAAAAAATTATACAGGCGGAAAACATTTTGAAGCTTGCTGAGAAGGGATTCTCCAAGACCGTTGTTGAATCAGTAGCCGATCCAAGAACAGATCACCAACAAAAGCTTCTTGAGAGTCTTGATGGAGGTTTGTGCTTTTTTTCTTTGGCTGTTTCCCGTACAAACTTGTGTGGAATGTTTTTCGACCTTTTCATATGCAATGGTTATATGCTGACAACGGAAGCATTTGCTGCTGGTTTGTTGAGCAGATCTGCCAATAGCTAGAAGGAAATCACTGCAGAGGTTTTTGGAGAAAAGAAAAGAGAGGTAACATTCTCCTTTCTTCCCTCTCTTTCCCCCGACTTCATATTGAACAATAAGGTGGTTTTTATTTTTGTTTTTTGCACATAGCTTAGATTGATTTTAATTTTATTTTTAGATAGATGAATGAATGCTTCGGATGGCACATATTTCGTATCTATCAATTCATTTTGTTTTGGTAAGTAGAATCTAGCTTTAATTTGTTTAGATTTTAGGGTGATATCAATCTCTTCTTTTCTTCTGTAAAAGACTTGGTTACCTGGGATTTTTAATGTATTTTTAAAAAATGAGCAATCTTATGCTTAATCAAAATGTGATTAGTTAGGTGTTATTAACAATATAAATATGTATATTATAGTGTATTAACCATTTTAACAGGTATTGTAATTCGAAACATGTTATCATAGCTAGATCGTCCAATTACTTGGATTCATGAATTGTTATATTATTTAAACATTCAAAAATATTCCCAAATCATAATTACACGGAAAGGTGCCACCAATTGATTGAATTTTCTTTATTAAATAATAATAATAATAATAATAAAATAAATGAAAAGATGCCGACATTGTTTTCGACATCGGTAAGATCTCCGTGTCTGTGTTTTTCTCCGGAAAGCTTTTTAATAAATAGAACGCGTTTTTGATGGTTTTGCAGGTTGACTTCGGCGACCCCGTATGCCTGCACACATAAGACGCGTTTTTAAGGCAGGAAGACCATGAGCAACCGGAAAGATGAGAAAGATGGTCTCAACATCTAGAAATGGAGAAAATAAAAATAAAAACAATTGTCGGAATATTTTTTCCATCTTTTTTCTAGCCGGTCGGCGTCGAAGCTGCCTTTCCCTCTTTTGACTGATAGCGACACGATAGAAGGACTAATAATTATATTATATATGGGCTTAGTAGGGTCCATGGTTGTGTTTCAGAGTCACGTTTTAGTCATTGTCATTTGTCTATCACCTAAAAATTCTAAAATACTCGTCCATCT
The DNA here is from genome assembly GCA_015708895.1 of Populus ilicifolia. Lineage (NCBI taxonomy): Eukaryota > Viridiplantae > Streptophyta > Magnoliopsida > Malpighiales > Salicaceae > Populus > Populus ilicifolia. The sequence continues at coordinate 864,777 of SRLM01000435.1, forward strand.
CACACCTTCGGCGTGGTTTCCTATGGTCTCCGTGTCTACATGGGGCTATATTTTTATTATGTCAGAAGATGGAGATCACATGTATACTGCTAACTCAGTCTGGAATGTATTTTTTAATATATATATTTATAGTTGTTGGGTTGTTTAGTTCTTTTTGTCTGCTTTTGTTTATTTATTTTATAAATATTTTTTATACTGTTATATGAATCCTCTCGATCATCTGATGCTGACTCTAATTAATTAAGAGATTTACTGTCGTGAAAATGTTAAAGAAATATGAATTTAATAACGACTATGTTTCGTAATTATTATTTAAACACGCACGTTTGCTAACGTTGCCGAAATGCAGTCGCCTATTAGTCTACAACAACTGCAATAAATATATATTTTTTGTCGACTAGTGCTAATAGATTATATAAATTATATTTTAAAATATTTTTTTAATGTATTAAAATAATATATATTTTTTATATTTAAAATTTATTTTTTATATATAATCTAAAATCATTAAAAAAATAATTTTTAAGAAATTAATAGTTATTAAAAATCAATCTCTTAAGAAAACGTTTTCTATAAACAAATCCAAACACTCGCCGTTCAAGGGCATGGATGGCACCTTCAAAAAAGCTTTGAAAATCTTCAATTTCTCATTTTTTTTAGTTTTTCAAAATAGAAAAAAGCATTTGGCATCCCAAGAAAAAAGAATATCATATCTTCACTTTATTCTTCTTGACTTTAATTTATCCCGAAAATCATCGTCCTAGCCTTTTCATTTCGGCAGGCATTCCCATCTACAGCCTTATTTCCGCCTTGCTACAATGAGCCACTAACCATTATTGCTCAGAAAGATAGATTACCATAAAAATTGATTCCAACTTCTCGAACTTAAAAAGAGCAAATTTTTTAATTAATTAAAAGCTAAAAATTTCGTGCAATTGTAATCATGAAGCACTTAAAAGCCAGAAACTTAAGCGTTTATATCAGTGCGATATATTTTTTTAATTTCTTAAAGCATCAATTCTTGTTAGCATGTTTTCTATGTAATGTTTTTTTTATATAGAAAATTACGTTGTCTAGAATAAAAACGCATTCAATTAAGTAATTTCCTATCCTTTTACACGTCAGAAAAACTGATTTAAACCAATGGCAAACCATCACTCTCCCTACAGTCTAAAGTCTATACCGTCGCAGCTCCTTTTGGATGGATTCGTTAGGTGGTGGCGGTGGCTCTCTTGAATAAGGCAGTTCATTGCTATAGGAAAACTTGTGGCCTTCTTTTTTGGCTTGCCAGGCAAGATGGTCAGGATTCAGACGGTGATGCGGTGGTCATCATCAAGTCTTTTCGGGGACCGTGCAAGATAAAGGGATCCACGGAAAACCTGAACATCATGCATGTTAAATGTGCACCCCTCCCTCCATTTTTAATATGACTGTCTGGCATTGTACAGCTTATGAACAGCCAGCATTTTATGATAAAAGAATGGAGCGCAATAATTGAGAAACACTAGCGCTTGGGTAAACGCCGTTGCCGGTGGGCTGCCTGGCAAAAGCAAGTGGTTTGAGTGTCAACATATCCAAACGTGATCAATGTTTCTGCAAGTGTTCACTGTGATAGGTAACCAATCCTAGAGAATATTTTTATCAAGTCCTTTTGGCTAAACATGCTATTTTCCAGGTAGAGTTGTTGGGTCTTCGTCGGATTCGATCCAGATTTTTCAGTTCTTCCTACCCCAGTTTTTCAACGAGCATCTCTCTATCCAAAACAAAAAAACAAATAAAATAAATCTATGAATCAAGATATACATTTATAAAAAAATTAGATCAAATTTATTGTTGCAGGTGTTTTACAATCTAGTCTTATTTCTTTTGATTTGGGATTATTATTATAATTTCAATACTAATTTCATCTAATTAGGCCACTGAAGAGTGATTGAAAGGAAAAAAGTTTAAAAATAAATATGCACAAAGAATGTGCCAGTGAGTAGGACTTGTGTGTGCTAGAGAGTGAAAGAATGACCATGTCGTGTTTTTGTGCCAGTGATGCTTGCATTTCTGTTAACATATGTTGAACAAGGAGGTAAATCATTTTTATTTATTTTTTTGAGTAAAATGAAAGGATAAGAAAATTGAATTAAGCACTTATTTACAGGAAAGGTAAAACACGGACCAAATTAAATTTTCCATATCTCTTAAATTATAAGGACCAAAATGTACATTAATAAAATAATCCATACTCCACAGCGTTAGTGATACCAGCCGAAGAATGACAATCATGTAGCATGGCAGGATGAAATGAACACAACAAACAGTTCAGGGACCTTTTAAATACAATAAAAAGAAAGAAAGTACAAAAAGAAATACAAAGGTAACCAAATTATTATTGCTTCATTTCACATAAAGATGAGATGGTGGAATGATCCGTGAATAGTTTTATATTATCATTAAATATAAAAACAAAACCTGGTCTGGTTTGCTCTAATAGGTTAACATGGAATTCAGAAACTTAATCGAGTTTAATTTATAGAAAAATCAAGTTTATAATTGACTCGAAGAAAATTGATCATCCTACTTTGAAGAAATTCTTTTTTATTTTCTACAGGGATTTTTTTGTATTTTTCTCCTAGTCAAAGACTTTTTATATATATATTAGTTGGTTATTAATTTATTTTAAAATTTACTATATAAATACCAGAAAAATATTTTATTTTTTTAATATAGAATTTATATATACTCTATATTCATAAAAAAAAATGTTTTTTCAATGTAAGATAAAAATAATTTTTGATTTAAATATTTTAATTTTAAAAAATAAAATAGTATTTTTCAAATATAAAAATAAAAAACCATTTAAAATAATTTTTTAAACTTTATTATCTACAATATATATAATCTATATTTATATGAATATTTTTTGATTTTTTTCTATAAAATATTAAAATTTTGTTTTATTTTTTTAAATTAATTTGAATAAACTTAAATAATTTAAAATCTAATTTCTTGATTGGATCCATCCGGAACATGTTTGATAACTATGGCCCATGGACATAGCAAGGTTACAACGAGCCACCGAAGTTAATATGCGTGGGCCTTCACCTTTTCGTTTAGAAAATTAATTAATTAATTAATCGTTACCCAAACACTACATCAATATTTGAAAATTCAAATTGAACTTTATAGGTATGTTTATCGTCTAAGCTCACAAAACACTACATCAATATCGAGAGTAGAGTAACAAGTTCAGTTGATTAAATTCAAATAATTTTTTATTAATTTATAAAAAATAATTTTTATAATTTTAATCTAATTTGCTACGATAAACCAACATTTAAATATTAAACTAAAACACCACATCAATATTTGAAAAAATGATTAAAAAACTGACTGGATGCGCAACGCAGTATGGCCAGTGATATAGTAACAGTTATCAATCCTAGATTGGGAAATGATCCCGCGGAGGGATTGGATTTCAAGTTACAAATATAGGTCTATATTTATCTGAATCAGTTTAGAAAAATTTCAAAATAATATTTAAAAATTTTATATTTCATATAAAAAATTCAAAAAAGAATAAATTAAATCACGTGAATATAAAATATATTTATTATAAACAATAAAATTTAAAAGTTATTTAATTTTTTATTCTACATTACGTTAAAATATTTAAACTAAAAATAATTTTTTACATTAAACAAAAAATATATATTAAAATAAAAAATATCTATTAAAAGATTTTAAATCCTACTAAATAAATAAAATATTTATCTAATGTTTATCCATTAAATTTTAAAATAAATTAATAATTAATTAAAAATATAAAAAAAAACACATTTGAAAAATAAATCTAGGTTAAATTTTTTCAGGCCAATTGCTCACCCAATTTTAAATGAAACAGACCCAACAAAAACCCAAGTCATCTAGGTATCAGATCGATCCAGCAAGAGCGGATCCGTTAATTATGTTTAATACTTCAAATCAAAGTAAAATAGGAAGGGATCCAAGTTTTAAGCACAGATAGCAAGGTTTTGGATCAATTTATCTATATACTCGCATAGAGAGCGAGATCTACAAGGACGAATAAAGCAGATTAAGGTCTTTACTTCTCAAGAACATGGAGTCTGGACAGTCGAGTCTCCCACCGTTTACGTTTAAGCTAATCAAGACATACGAGTTAAAATTAAACGAATAAAAACAAACCTCAACTTAACTAACGAAATAAATGACAAGAAAATAATGAAAAAATGGGGTTAAATCCAAGCAAAACTAGGTTGTCGAGGCATGAAAAGCAACGGGAAAAAGCAAACTCAAATTGAAAAATCAAAATGGGAATGGAGAGATGAGCATCAGTTTTAAAAAGCTCGAATTTTGAAGCTTCATGGATTAATCAGCAATCAAGATATTAAAATCCTCATCATCTGCTCAGATCCTCCGCACCTTCCTATATAAAGTCAAAACCACAAAAAAGAGAAAGAGGTAGCTAAATTACACAAAGAGTAGAGCGAGCGTACAAAACAGATATGAAACCAGATAAAAAATCTCGAATCTCGCTTCCGAATTGAGGCCAGAGCGGCTAGAAGGTGCTTTATATAGAGCAGAGAGGATCCGGAAACCCTAATCACCAAAACAAACCTAAAACCGACGCCGTTTCTTCTTACAACTTGAACGCGCGGCGTCTATAGAAGCAGCACTCGCGGCTTCCAAGGTACTCCAATTTTTCACGTTTTATCGTCTGAATACATAAACACCAACTTTTATCATATAAGTTTCATTGGATCATCTAATGAAAGGATAATTATAAAAATAAACTCTTTTATATCATTATTACCAGTTATAATTTAAAGAATTATATCATATATCCCTAGTTAACACAAATTTCAATTCTAATGAATTAAACATAACACTCTCATATATATATATATATATTAAAATAATACTACAAAAGATTTAGCTCAACAGCATTCTAGGGCTTGACCTAATAGTGGAAGAGGCTTGTCTCCTTTTACTGCACCTGGATTCGAGCCCTAGCGTGCACGCCTGTTACCTTCACGGTGCCTTATATGCCTATTGAGTTTGCAGAATATTCAGTGAGCCGTGGGGATTAGTCGTGGTGCGCGTAAGCTGACCCGGACACCCTATATAAATAAATAAATAAAAAAGATTTAGCTCGAGACAAGCTTATAATATTAGTTTACTTGAAAATTAATTATTATTAATCAAGATTTAATATAAATGTTATGAAAGCTCTTTAATTATTAAATGAATTATAATAGCAATACAATAAATAATTAGATATATATTTTTAAAATGATATTAAATATTAGGACACATAAAATTTATATTCTAGAAGATAATTGCAATTTTTGAACCAAACTACATATGTTTTTTTTTTTTTAACATCACTCCTGTAATAGGATGTCCGTCAGTCGCCTCTTAAGGTCTCCGCGATTGATTCATGATTTGGTGAGATGCCATCTGGGAAGGTGACTGCTTGTAACAACATACTTCTACAGCATGAATTGTACAGTTTTTTCAATCAAGCTCTTGAAGTTTTATTTTTCTCAATAGTATCCAATCATGCATATCCCTTACCTCCTTTACTAACTTTTCTTTAATGCAAAATGGACCCTAATTAGAAGCAACCATTGAAAAAAAAAAAAACAGAAATAAGCTCTTGCATGATGAGTATACATCTCCTGAAAAAAGAAAAGAAAAGGAGGAGGCAGTGTAATGGATTATCATGGCATCGCAGTAGCCTGTTAAACATGTTCAGAGTGTAGGGTCTGGGCCAGAACTGCACAGATCACTGCATGCTTTGCCCAATGGCACGTCAAAAATACGGGCTGGGTCTGCACGGCTCGGCCCTTATGCCTCAGTCTCAATCTCTATTCCGCGTTCACCCCCCTCCTCTGTAGCCGTTGATGGCCTTCACTCGTTATGCTCTTCCGCTTCTCCTTTTCAAATTTCTGTTAACCAAAATCAAAAGCGCATGATCAGATTGCTTCGCTCTAAATTACTACAACATCCTAATCATTCTAAATCCAACACCGCATTATGCATCATCACTCAACGTACGTTCTTAGCCCAACGCACTTCTCATTCTTCACCAGAATTCAACACTTACATTTATGGTTCTTTACTCCAAAGTTGTATCCGAAACGGTGACTGCGCCACCGGAAAATATCTCCATTGTGAGATTATAAAGAAGGGAAATTGCTTAGACTTGTTTGCCAACAACATTCTTTTAAATTTTTATGTAAAATACGACTCATTACCTGATGCAGCTAAGCTGTTCGATGAAATGCATGAGAGAAATACGGTGTCTTTTGTTACTTTGATTCAAGGTTATAGTCAGTGTCTTAGATTTTATGAAGCTATTGGGTTGTTTTCTAGGTTACATGGAGAGGGTCATGAGCTTAACCCTTATGTTTTTAGTACTGTTCTGAAGCTGCTTGTCAGTGCCGAGTGGGCTAAATTGGGGTTTAGTGTCCATGCTTGTGTTTACAAGCTTGGTTTTGATTCTGACGCCTTTGTGGGTACTGCTTTGATTGATTGTTACTCTGTTTGTGGGTACGCTGAATGTGCAAGACAAGTTTTTGATGCGATTGAATACAAGGATATGGTTTCCTGGACCGGGATGGTTGCTTGTTATGTAGAGAATGAGTGTTTTGAAGAGTCTTTGAAGCTTTTTTCTCGGATGAGGATAGTTGGGTTTAAACCGAATAATTTTACCTTTGCGAGTGTGTTGAAGGCTTGTGTTGGGCTGGAGATGTTTAATGTGGGAAAGGCTGTACATGGATGTGCTTTCAAAACATCTTATTTGGAAGAACTTTTTGTTGGTGTTGAATTGATTGACTTGTACATTAAATCCGGGGATGCTGATGATGCTTTACAGGTGTTTGAAGAGATGCCTAAAGATGATGTGATTCCTTGGAGTTTTATGATTGCTCGGTATGCTCAGAGTGAGCAGAGTGAAGAGGCTATTGAGATGTTTTGTAGGATGAGGCGATGTTTTGTGCTTCCTAATCAGTTTACGCTGGCTAGTTTACTGCAAGCATGTGCGAGCTTGGTGGATTTGCAATTGGGGAATCAAATCCATTGCTACGTAGTTAAGGTTGGTTTAGACATGAATGTTTTTGTGTCAAATGCTTTAATGGATATGTATGCTAAATGTGGAAGGATGGAGAACTCATTGCAACTATTTTCAGAATCACCAAACTGTACTGATGTGAGTTGGAATACGGTGATTGTTGGCTATGTGCAGGCAGGCAATGGGGAGAAGGCATTGAGTTTGTTTAAAGATATGCTTGAATGCCAAGTTCAGGGAACAGAAGTGACATACTCTAGCGTGCTTCGTGCATGTGCTGGTATTGCTGCCTTGGAACCAGGCAGTCAGATTCATTCCTTGTCAGTGAAAACTATTTATGACAAAAACACCGTGGTTGGCAATGCTTTGATAGATATGTATGCCAAATGTGGAAACATTAAAGATTCACGTTTAGTGTTTGACATGCTAAGGGAACATGATCAAGTGTCATGGAACGCTATGATTTCAGGATATTCTGTGCATGGACTATATGGAGAAGCTCTAAAAACTTTTGAATTGATGCTGAAAACAGGGTGTAAACCAGACAAGGTGACTTTTGTTGGTATCCTGTCAGCATGTAGCAATGCTGGACTCTTAGATAGAGGACAAGCTTATTTTAAATCTATGGTAGAAGAATATGACATTGAACCATGTGCAGAGCACTACACTTGTATGGTCTGGCTTTTAGGGAGATCAGGTAATCTTGATAAGGCTGCTAAGTTGGTTCACGAAATTCCATTTGAGCCTAGTGTTATGGTGTGGCGGGCCTTACTCAGTGCTTGTGTCATCCATAATGATGTTGAACTTGGAAGAATTTCCGCCCAGCGTGTTCTTGAGATAGAACCAGAAGACGACTCAACACATGTATTGTTATCAAACATATACGCAAATGCAGGGAGGTGGGGAAATGTGGCCTCCATTAGGACAAGCATGAAAAGGAAAGGAATCAGGAAAGAACCAGGCCTAAGTTGGATTGAGAACCAGGGTAGGGTTCATTATTTTTCCGTGGGGGACACTTCACATCCCGACACAAAATTGATTAACGGGATGCTGGAGTGGTTGAACATGAAAGCCAGGAATGAAGGTTATGTTCCTGATTTTAGTTCTGTTTTGCTTGATGTGGAGGATGTTGACAAGGAACAGCGATTGTGGGTCCACAGTGAAAGACTAGCTTTAGCCTATTGTCTAATTAGAACACCATCCATAAACCCTCTTCGAATTATAAAGAATCTCCGAATATGTGCAGACTGTCATGCTGCAATAAAATTAATATCAAAGATCGTGCAGCGTGATATCATTATCAGAGATATGAATCGTTTCCATCACTTTCATGAGGGAATTTGCTCTTGTGGTGATTACTGGTGATTGATGTAAAAAGGTAGATTTTGATTTTTTGGGATCTAGACTTTCCGTCCGCATGATAAAGTTCCTAATCATGGTGGTTTGTTTATTATAAGGAAGACTCTGCTTTCTGCTTTTTATTCATGAAATCAAATCCAATATGCAGTTGCACGTTGGCCATATATCAGCTCAGCTGCAAAAGGTACAAAAATAGTGAAACAACCCCGTCTAACTTTTTATGATACATTTTAGTTCGGGAGTTGGTCATAAGATTTAATTTGCAAACAAGCACCGAAGTTTCCTGAACTCAGATGAATGCTGTGCAAATCATCTGTTGACCTCGGGTGCCTCATTCCTCTCTTTAGTAATTGCCTGTTGTTGGAAGATCCTGTTTTTTCCCTTTATACTTCTCCAAATTTTCCAGTTTACATGCTCAAAAATATTTTGTGTGCATTCTGGGAAGATGAGATTGATTATAGAATTTACGGGGTCACTTTTCTATGCCAGTCAAATCCCTGAAATGATATATTGTGCGTCTTCTATAAATACATGGGAAGGAGTTAATCTTGCGTAGGGACTGGTTCTTGTGTAACTCAATGAATTGATTTTTTTTTCATCAATTACAATGACACTGCTAATTTTTGGCGCTGGCAATTCTTTTTGTGCTAATTTATGTCTTTGAAAGAAATGGCAGCTCAAAAGCTGCTCAAATTTGTGGAAATACTTTTATCCCTTATGCTTTCAATAGGTTCTGCTAATTATATCAAGAATCATCTAATCAATAAGGCTTAGGAGGCGATGTTTAGTTGAACAGCTTGGTCATCATGATAGGTTGTTTTCAGGAAACATGATATTTAAAATATGAAGGCCCTTACATCTAATAAATTGAGAACTTCCTTTATTACATAGCTGGCTGCCTGGATTCAAGCATTATCTTTTGCATGGAAATGTTGCCTTTAATTTTTCTATAATTTTCCAAACAAAAAAGAAAAAGAAGAGGATGTTACAGCCTGATTTTATTATTTGGAATGTTCACAATTGACCTCAAATGTTCTTGCAGCTTTGGCATTGATCACAATGGATAGATCCTTTCACCCTAGAGAATGAAGTGCAGGAGGTATGAATCTACAACCAGTCTATCTATATATTGATTGATATTCTTGAAGTGGTATTTTTTGTTTAATTTGGTTTTGGATAGCTAGCTTCTTTTGAATTATATCTTGAGTGATTGATGTGATGCATCCCCAATTATTCACATCCGGTGCAGAAATTTATTGCCTTCGAGATGTGATTGTATAAAAGATGCACGTGTCTAAGAAAAGTGCTTCATGCATCCTTCTGGATTTTCTTGTTGGCTGTCCTATTATGACTGTTGCAGTTGATGAAAGTGCCTTTAAGCTCTGCCTTCGTTGAGGGAATATACACTTACTCTTAACAGTTTGAACTTACAAAAGGGCAAGAGAGTGAACTGCCTTTATCCTCTCAAAATATGCTTTAACCTTAGAATTTTTGTTTTGGAAGTGTTTATTTCAGTTGCTTTTTAAAGAGTTATTGATCATCAGAACACGAGGACTCTTAATATTGAAGCTTGCTACACTGATGCCTTGTTAAATGTATGTGATGCATCTTCCGGGTTTCATCAGGGTAAATTTATCCATTTTGGGGAAACCAAAAAAGAAAAGAGAGAGAGAGAATAAGTTCCTAATGAAGTTTTTGGAATCAAATTGCCTCCCATATTGGTTTAAATATAACAAATTTGGTTCAAAACACTGCCTTCAATGATTATTCCTGAGGCAGCAATGTCGAGAGTTTTTTCATGCAAACATATGTTACAATTGCCCGTCCATGTTTTATGCTTGTTAAATCATCTACTTTCGATCATTGAAGTTGTCCTGGTGAGGATTGGTGGAACCAAGTTGTTATTTGTTTTGTGCATTAAACAAAAATGAAGAAAATGCCCTGCCCTAGCGTTGTATGCATGGTGGCATTTTATGAATCAAACAGTCATGTTCTATTTGAGCATTGAAGGGTTAGAAATGGCAATGACAGTGATGAAGATGTTTCTGCAGTTGGGGAGAGGGAGAAAGAGGAAAAATGAAGGAAAAAAAGAAGAAAGATGTAAATCTGCGAAATTAAAAGCAGAACTGAAATTCATAAAATAATTACGAAGAACTAGAAAGGCATGCAGCACGATATAATTAGAAAAGAAAAGTCTAACCACTGTTTATTGTGGTAACTGCAAAAATTTACGTGTAGATTGGAAAGAGATGAAGAAAAAGGGAAATAGTTAAGACCACAGCCAATTGCGATGCATGTAACACATGGTGGAGGGCCCGTATGTAATGTCCATGTGATTTGTCCGCTCAAAATTTCATAATCATTGTTACCAGTATACGGAGTCACTAGAATATAATGAATACCACTGATGATAATGTGCTCTTGGCTTTTTGTGTAGTCCTCATCGTATGTTTGGATTTGTAATCATAGTTCTTGACAAGCATGTCATTCCATGAATTTAGCATCATCCATCATTTTCGTACCCACATTCAAAGTTGTGGGCAATGAGACATCTTTATTTAAATCCTATTTGTTTCGTCTTTATGTCAACCTGGGAATATGGTGCTCATTGACCACAACAATATTTTGTCCTCCGGGTCCTCGCTCATGTTTCATTCAGATCCTTCATTGTTTGTAGTCATTGATAGCGGATGATATTCGTGATATGTCTCTCTAGCACGTATGTGCTGACAATTACTATTACATCACAATTTGCATCTGTATGGTTCACACTTCCGCTCGTGCATGGCAGAAGGCATCATTTCACACTTTGGAAAAATTCTAGATATGTTGGAATCCTCAGTGCTCTTCTTAGGACTTCTGGTTTGTTAGTCATGTTTCAAATAAAATCACTAATTAGGACTTCTGGTTTGTTAGTCATGTTTCAAATAAAATCACTAGCATTATTGATGTTTTGACTCTTGAGATCCCTTCTCATCTTCCAAAATCATGTTATAGCCCATAGAGGATAGAGAAAATTTGCCATGCTAGCAAGTTCACTGCATCTCAAATTTTTACTGGATGAAAGGGCTATGGTAGCACTGATGTTTCAACATTCCCTCATTCCCACTTACAGTACTTTAGTTGATCATGGAATTGGACCTGTCATCCGAGAAAATTATCTTCTTTTTTTTACACTTGCCCTCGCCTCTATTGTTAAATATTTGAATCTGGTATTATTACTCCTGATGTGTTTCCCTCTTTTTGATTGCTGTTCTAGTATTACTCTGCATGAAGATTTGCTAAAGTTAGTGGTATCCACTGTGCTATGTTCGCTCATCATGAAGACAGATGCAGAAAGCTTTTGACGCATTTGAGCTACTAATATGTGCTTCATATGGAGAATTGTGAAGGTTTCCATTGCTTGTTATATAAGCCTCAAATTAGATGGGTGGATATCGATTCCAGAAATGTCAAGGAAGCTCGATCTTTGCTTTTTTTAAGCTTATAATGAACTGGCCTTTCTATTTTAGTAGTTTGGAGCAGGCTTAACATCACTAATTTCCTAGCTCTTCTCATTTTGCTTGAGGAACTTTTAAGAAAGCAGCAGTTGGACTTACAGATCAGGGGACCTCCTATGTTGGTGAATATCCTCGTCAGAATAGAATTGACGAACCACCTATAACGATTTGGTGCTCTAGTTTTACCACTCTCAACTGGTTTTTACTAATTATGTCAATCTTAACATGAATTGCCATTTGACTTGATTTCTGTTTCGTCTTGCTAACCATAATTTTTTAGTTCTCATCTTTCTCCTTGTGAGTGCGAAAGTGGAGTAAAGATTAAATCAGATTTATATCCATGACAAGTATTAGAGCGCCTTTCTCATGGAGTAAACATCTTTATGCATCGGTAAACGATAAAGGTAGGAAACCATCCTTGTTGGACAGTTAATGAAAACGACCTCACCTTGCGTTCAGAATTAGCAAGGCCGAAGTGACAAGCAAGGTTATCACTCAGGGAAACGATTTGTTTTTTTCTTTTGCAAATGACCTAACATTACCTTTTAGTTTGTGATCTTGAGGGAAGGTTTGGTAACGTGAATTGTGCTCCTAGTAAATTTCCCACGGTCAAGCTGTTTCTCTCAATTGAACAGATAACAGTTACACTTTCCGGCAAGCTTAATTAGCATCGGCTACCATGAAGAATTAGAATATGGAAAAATGTAGGTGCCAATCCAGGAGCCACTTGCAGGCTGGTGTCCTGTAAGGAGAGCAGAGAAACGTTTACAATTGCACCCCTTTTTCTCCCTTGCGAAAACCTCCTTTGCCATGCTTGGTTCGTATGAGGTTAAAAATTTAGAGTAACAAAAATGTTGAGAGTAAAGATCTAATAGTTCAAAGTGTTAAAAGAGTAAAACAATATCAATAGATGAAAATTTAAAGATGTTTGATAAGAATTGAAAAAAAAAAGAGGATAATATTGAATCCCACTTAAATTAAAGCAAATGTAATATTAAATATAATTGTAAAAAAATATTAAATAGTATACATTTACGGTTTAAAATTTGAGATAGAATCAAAATGATGGAGTAAAGTTGAAAATGAAAAAAAAAAAAGGAGGGAAAAACCCTTTTACTCTCTCCTCTCCAAGGTTAATATTTAACTCCCCCTTCGAGGGTTAAATGTTAACCTCCTTTTAATCTTTTCCTCTGAAAAATGTATAAAACATGAGTAATTAAAAGTGTGAAGAATGATAAATTTCTGTCTCGTTTACCCTCGTACCAACCAAATATATCCTAAACCTGAGCTAACCAGTAATCTTTCATCTCCTTTGCTCTCCTACCAAACAGTTACTAGATCTAAGCTATCGGTTAACGTATTCAAGAGCCCGCTTTATTTTCTCTTACTGCTAGACCATGGTGTGACAAAACTTCAGAAAGTATTTACATTAATATTTCAAGTAAAACTTAATGTTCCATATCCATGAAGTCTCATGTTTGACATTCCCCAGCTTATTTTTGTGGTCATCACAAGATTAAAAGCTTCCTTCTCCAGTGTGAAAGGTTAAGGGAGATATACCTCAAGGTTAAGAGAGTAGCGACGTTTTGGATGTATCGAGGGTTTTATTATTTTTAAACAGCTATATATGATGATTTGTGTATCGATTGTCTTTGTTTTTTACATATTTTTTTTTTATTATTCATCTTAATTGGGTGTTGTTATCATCTTTTACAAGGGAAATTTATTTTGTTCGGGAATAAATTGATCAAGGAATTTATCTAAATATGAAGACGGTAATTCTTTTACGTTTTCTCTTTTTTTTTTTCCTTGAAAAAGAAATAAAAGATTAAACATATATATGATGTTGGGAGAAACAGGTGTCAGGTGAATCTCAGAGAAAGACACTTGAAGGCTGTAAAGGAATAGCCGACCAACATGGACCGCTTTGTAGGAATATATCCTGTCATGTCTAACTGAAAATTGATGCAATTGTTTAGGCGTTGTTAAAATTAATATTTTAGCAACAGATAAATAAATATGTAAATGATACCCAATTTTTTGCGTGGCAGGTAGCATTCCTAGCCTGTTTTATTCACGAGGATTAAAATCCCCTTGTTTTAGATTTTCAATTTAAGTTGGAGTTGGAGTGAGCATGCACCACACTCCACCCAAAAGAAAAGAAAAAAGGAAAGCATCAAGGCATTTAATTTCAACGGATACATGAGCTTGCCCATGAAGTTTTTGCTAACCTAATAAAGAGGAGGTGAAAGATGAAACAAATAAGGCAAACTTTTAGCTAGCTAGCTCTCAAGTTAAACTGCATGGACGTCAGCTAAGAATAAAGGCAGCAATTGACAGATAACGTTAACCAAATTCTTCACACACACACACAATATGTTCTTGTTTTCATAGTCGTGACCTTTTCTTCCACTAATTTGTTTCCTAACATTTTGACCACAAGCTTTTGACAACTACAGATATACACAACCACAGCCATTTATCACTTGAACTGTACTGTGCACAAAATGTACAATAGTACCTGTTGCTTTAAATTAAATGAACACTGATCTCCAATGGCCATTGCCCTTTGACTATCCGATCAGATCATGCCTTTTGCATTAACTTGAAGTCACAAAATCACATGTGCATCAATAAACAATTATTTGTATATTAATATACAAAAATAGCGGCCAACTAAGCCTTCCCTGTAAATAGAAACAGTCAAGTCACGTATTTAAGTTTAAAAAGAAGGCACTACAAAAACAAATCTCTCAAGATATCCCATCCTATAAGATAAATGGTAACCTTCGAATCCAAGAAAATGAGAAAACGTGTGCTGATTACTTTTCCCTCAGTGTTTCCACATTGTGTATCTCATTGGTTCATTGACTAAGATGATCCATTTCATCAAAGAACCTAATATATATAGCTAGTGGGAGGAACATATGTGCTATGTTACAAGCCAATAATGTGACAAAAGATTGTGCACAAATAAAGTGCGGAGCCATATTGGCAAGATTCACGTTCGCATATGAATAATATTATCAGTGCATATATATATGAATGTTTTTTTTTTCTTAGCTAGTTATAATTATTAGTTTTTTTTTTTTGACCTTTGGATGAGAGATCAAACGTCGACGTGACTCCACTATGACAAATCCATTCATGTTTTATATTCCGTCCCCCACATGAACTATATAATCAAACTAAGATATGCATGGACCCCATCTTCCCACGAAGTTCAAGATTTGCTGACAGAAACAAAATGTAATTTTGATACTTGATATTTTGGTGTCCTTTGGTGTCCTTATTTGTTGAAAAGTGGTTTTTTTAAAAGTGATTTTTTATTATTTTTTATTATTTAAAATTTTTATAAAAAATAAATTGTAAAATATTTTGTAATATTTAATAAAAATAAATTAAAAAATAATTTATTTGTTTAATATTATTAAAATAATAGAGATTAAATTTAACATATAAAAAAAATTAAAGGAGGTTAAAATTAAAAAAATCAAGTTTATAAATTAAATAAATATTAATTGGAACAATGAAAACCAAATTTGACAAATAAAAAATTTAAAGGATAATGAAATTAATTTTTTAATTTTATAAATTATTTCAAATAAAATAAATATCAATCAAAAGAATAGAGAACAAACATGATTGATAACAAAATTTTAATTGAAAAAAGATAATAAAAAAATAAATAAAAATTAAAAAAAATGACTAAAATTGATATAAAAATCAAATTATATCAAATTCTAAGAAATAAAACTGAAAAAAAATCAAAATAAAATACATAGTAATAAAAAAATTATAGATCAAATTTGATATAACCAATAAATAACAATATATTTTTAAATTTTTTATAATTTTTAAAAATTACATTCCACCTGAAATAAAAAAACATATTTTTTTAAAAATCAAACCAATTTTTTTATTAATAATTTTTTAATAGTAAATAAATGCAAAAACCCTTTTCAATAAAACAAATGAAAACTTGAGTTCTATCAATAATCTACTATATAATAACAACAATAATAATACACTAGCTAACTAGTAATGTAATTAGGAAGTACACACATTTGATTAGTATCTTTTGTTATAAGAAAATAGATATAAAAAAAGATAAATAAAATATTTAATAAGGATAAAGATAAAGATAAAGATAAATTTATTTTTTAAATAATTTTAATTCTTTATAAAACGCGAATAACAAGGAAATATATATGTATGTATGTATGTGTCTTCTGTATAATAGTTATATTCATTTTTCTAATTTTAAAAGAGAAGCCAAATACTATGATACATTTTTGTTCTCAAATTCAATCGAAAATAGAAATAAAAATGGCGGCAATGAAAAAAGAAAAGGAGCAGGAGGAGAAGGATACGTGGTGGTGAAGATGTAGGGGAAGGGGGGGTCCACAGAGGAGCCCCCATGAACTCCGGCTTTGCACGCGCAGTCAGGTAATTGGGACCCACGTAGAAACAGACCCCAGCACGTCCATGCAAAAAAAAAAAAAAAGGGATTAAGAGCGTGGAATTTTATGGACCCCAAGGCTGCCGGTATTGTCTGGGAAACCGGAGGCTGCATGCTTCTTAACTTGAGCCATCGACCACCGTTGAGCTAGAATCCCTTCTCTGTCTATGTGGGTGGTTGTTTTTTCCGAGAGGTGGTGGGCTTCATCATTATTGTTTCTCATAAACATGGAGAAATGCAGAGTCCACGCTTTCAAGACTGAAATTTTAACGGTGTGTGGCACTGACCCCAACACACACTACAAAGTGCTTCTTTTACCACTTCCCGAAAACAAATGCAGAGTTGATTAGTTTGTTTGCATGTTTGATTCTTTTCAGGGACTGATCTCCTTTGTTTTTTAGATATGACCAGTGGAAAGGAGGTGCATGGATTAATTACCGAGGAGAAATATAATCGCTCTTAATCATTTACTACGGCTCGCGCTCCAACATGAATTGGGTTTTTTAAAATAAATAATTAATTAAAAAATAATAAGATCAATAAAAATAAAAATAGTCAATTATTGTAGAAATAACATTCGACTTAACTCATTATTTAACTTAAATTTATAATTAAATTATGTAAGAGATATTGTAATATAAATAATTGTTAAAAAAACTAGAAAATAAAATAAAAATAATTATAGAAAAAAAGGGGTCTCGGTGAAGGTTTGAACTCTTTGCCATGAAAGTCTTTGATTGATGTTAGCTTTTTGCATAAAACATTCACATATAAATTAATGAAATAATTACTTCTTTTCATGCTTTATCAATCGGTTAATATTTATAAATCCATAATTTATCACTTGTAATATCTGATTGTGTGACTTTAGTATAATTTGTTTGTTTGTAATTTATTATTATTATTTTTTTATTTACGTGGGGTGTCCGGGCCAGCTTGCGAGTATCACGATTAATCCTCACGGCCCACTGAATACCCTGCAAACCCAATAGATATGTAAGATACCATGAGGTGACAAATGTGCACGCTAGGGTTCGAACACTGTACAATAAAAAAAACAAGCTTTTTCCATAATCAGGGCATAACCCTATGTGCTTATTTTTTTATTTTGTTTACTGCAGTACTAGAAATACTTTTCCCTGTTGTCCTGATCGGTGCGATCGCCCTCATATTGTGCTAAGCTCGTCACTCAAATGAAGTGACTATATATATTATAATAATAATAATAACGATACAATGCTATTAATTAATTATCATATCATTGAGCTATGGATGCACAAGCATCCGTTAATTGAAAACATCATGTTTTATGAACCAGCTGGGAGAATAATAGAGAAAAGCACCTTGCTTTTGAAGGCCACTTGAACGAACACAGAAGCACTTTCGCGTCAGAACAAAATACCTTTGTTTTTACCAGCTAATGAACTTCAGTTAATGTCTGGAAGGAGGGGGAGTCTAGCTTCGAAACCTGCCATAACGAAGGATTAATTAATGTGACCATTATCATAAAGATGAAAAATTATCCCAAGCAGTTCTTGTTTTAGATGTAGATTATAAGCTCGATTTGAAATTAATCAAAGTTAAAATTGATTCTGTCATCTCTTGAGAAAAACCAGGAGGATTTAGAGAGGGAGAGAGACAGAAATAGAGATGATTAGTAGGATTGTGTTAAGTTAGTCATTAATTTGTACCTTCAACAAAGGAGCTTCAAGTTCAAATAACAACTTATATGTTCAGCGTCGTCATTGATTTTTCTTTTATCCATCTTTCGTGGATTTTTTTTAATTAACGTGTTATCTTTTAATACGTTTGATTTATTATTTTTATGTTTTAAAAAAACTTAAATTTCTGATTAACTATATTTTAATATTTCTGAACTGTTTTAATATATTGATGTGAAAAATAAATTTTAAAAATAAAAAATATTATTTTATATATTTTAAATAAATTTTTTTGAAAATAATCATTATCATTTTTTAATAATCAAATAAAATTGATCAAAAATTTTCTTTCGTGTCAAAATGTAGTGAGAGCGTTACTAAAACTTGGATTGCGAAACACAAAAGTAAGAGAGAGAGAGAGAGAGGAGTAGGGGAAAAGGTGAGTTAGCTCCAAGTCAATAGTAGTGTAATTGCAAGGACCCTTTTTCGTAGTAAAATTCATAATAAAGATAAATGTAAACAATGATAACATGGAAGAAAGTGAATGGTGTTGTCAAAAAAAGCGAATCTCTGAACCAGCCGGCCAAGAAAAAGAGGCAAGACAATAGACATGCATCTGTTTTTTACTTGGAAACGCTGGGGCTTGGAAATGACGAGGTTTGTGTTAATTGATGACGCTGTGTGTGTGGGAAGCAGTGTAGAACAACCAGATAAATTATTAATTATGAGCTAGAGGAAACAGTAAAACGAAATATTTAATAATTAAGAACAAAATAGTCATAGTTTTTTTATATAGAAACATTTTAAAATAATATTTTTTAATTTTTTAAAATTATTTTTAATATCAATTCATAAATAAATTAAAAAAATCACAATTTAATAATTTAAATTATTATATGAGATTTTAAGATATAATTTATATTTATTTTTTGATATACTTCTTCAAGTGAAAACGTTTTGAATTTAAAATTTATATTATTTTATCTTTAATGTTTATCAAATAAATAATAATAATGAGATTCAAGCGAGAAACTGTTTGGTCATCAAAATTCTAATATTATATTAAAAAATTATTACAGTCTAATAATTTAAAATCAAAATATAATTTATATTAATTTAAAAAAATATATAAAAAATTATTCTTTAGAAAAACCATGATTTCCTCTTAATGTTTGGTTACATTAAAGATAATGCATTGAGTTGGTTCCTTGGCTTTCTAAATTTATCATCTTCATCTTTAACACTGAAATCTTGGAAACATAATAAATGAATTTGTTACTAAATCCTACACACCTACTTTCAGTTGAATCATAAACCTATCGATTTTATCAATTGGATTCCAAACATTTTTTACAATTTTCAATTGTATCTTTTTATCAATTTTTCTTAACAATTTAAGTGTACGTGATGCACATTTTATATGCTAAACCGATGTTGATTTAAAAAGTTAACTAAAAAGTTAATGAAAATAAATATTTTTTTAATCTAATATGAATAGTTATACATTAAAACAACACTAGTTTGAAGAAAATTTGATAAAAATATTAACAAAAAAGACTAATTCAAAGATTTTTTTTGAAATGTTTGTGATTAAATTAATGAAATTTGAAGAATTGGGACTCGATTTAGAATGAGTATTAATTAAGTTTGGGACTAAATTAAGCTTTAACCAAACTACTTTATAAATTTCAAATATATTTAAAATAAATACAAGCTAGGTTTTTATTCCCTGGCAATGCCAGTTTACATGCCTCCGTTGGTTCATATCCACAAAGGTTGGACGTAAAATGCCCTACGGCTAAACTGGAGAAAGATTGTACAGATTCATTTAAACGTACCCTGCTTCCGAAGAGTAATGGCACTTGCTATATCTCACAGGTCATGAGGACTCCCTTGTGTGATTATCCCCAAAGGAAAGATTGTACAGATGAGGACAAACCGCAAATCAAAATGTTGAGTACCATGACGATATCCAATTGATTGACCTACCACAATAGTCTTCGAGTAGATCTTTCGAGATTTCACGCAGCTTTTTCATCAGAGATAAATGCCTTGGGGAATATTTTCATTTCAGAATATTCCTTTTGATTTCTCATATAAAAAAAAATGCCACATGCTGCCTAGCGTCTAAAGTTAGCCACGGTTTACCATAACAATGCAATAACATTCCCTCTGGGTGAATATTGAGTTCCTACAATTACACTTTAAGCCATAATTATAAATGGTGATACATAGAAAAATATTTCTTTACAAAATAAATGAATCAATTCCTTTAAATTACTCCGATATATGCATGATTTTTCTCCATAAATTCCCAAGTTGATTCTTGTGATATAAAACGTCAACATAATTCCCGGTATTCTCTAACAACTTATAGTTTAATTGGGTTGAAGGGCTTGATTGCCTTCATCTTTAGATAAAAAGAAAGTGCTTCTAGTTTTATACTAGATGATCTTGCCTACTTAATTTATATATCACAATGAGAAAAATACATAATATGTATCCATATAAAATTTTCATTTTCATTTGAAATTTAAAAAATATTGTTGATAAATTAATTAATTTTTCAAATTCAATATACCAGTAATAATTTATCTTTAACATTTTTTCTAATTTTATCACAAATATACACCAATATTTTAAATTTTGTCTAAAATCCTTTGTAACTTCAATTGTGTATTAAGTAATATGATGAATATAACAAAACAGAGGAATCAAGAAAAAACATTTAACATGGTTTGAGAATATGTTTATATTAATACAAGCAATAATCTATATTACGCTATATATCAAATTAGGGTACCTATAGAAAATGTATTTTTAGTAAACCAACGATGCTCAAGCAACAACTTTTCTAGGGTCTTCACTCCAAGGAAGCAAACTTGCCCGTTGATATTTTAAGCTAACCTATTAAAATTTGTTTATAGTATTTGTAACTTGTATATTTAAAAGTTATTTTACTTGTTGTATAATTAAAACTTTAGATTATTAATGTAGGATCTGTATTTCAAGGTTTGTTTGAGATTTGAGTAAAATAAATTTAATTTGTCACTTAATGAAATTGATTGTAATTTTATAACTTAAGTGTGTTAGAATTAAAAATAATAATGGGTAATTTATTGAGTACCAATTAGTTTTTGCAGATTTTATGGTTAAGCTGGAAATTTAAAAAATAATAAATTTACGTGGAATTGATAATGATTAAATATATTAATTTAGATTGAATGAGTCTGAATTGAAAAAATGATGAATAATTAGTTGGGTTCTAATTAATTTAGTCAGTGTAGAGCAATCATATTAATATGTAATTGATAATAATTAGTATATCAATTGATGTTATTTATTATTGAATTGAATAAATAATGAGTAACTAGTTGGGCACCAATTATAATGCCAATTTTAAGGTTTAGTTGAAAATTAAAAAACAATTGTATGGAATTGATAAGAATTAGAGTTAAATATCTTTCAATTGAATTATGAATTACATTTTCTAAATTGAAGGAATTGAGTTACTTAGAAATGTAAGAGATGATGGGTTATTAAGTTATTATTGTGAATTTTTAGTTGGTCTGCGCGTAAGTTAATTGTGACTCTTGTATAATAAATAGTTAAATTTATTATTGGAATGCTTTATTATTGTTTTGATTAAAAGGTGATGAATTGATTTATATGTCTTTTATCGTGTAACGAAATTGAAAATGCTTTATACTACATTATAAATGTATTAGGTAATTTTGTCTTATGTTTTTCTAATTTGTGTTCATTATTTTCTTTTAGATATCATGTTTTCAAAAAACAAAAAATCCAAGTCCAATAAGAGCGCTCCTGCTTCATCAAGTATTCACAATGGTTGGGAAATTTAGCAAAGAGACTCTCACTCATCCTCTTCAAGATCTTCAAATGTGGTTGCAGGTTGCTGTAAATGATGAACCTGATATGAATTAAATTTATATTTTGTCTATGAAATCGTTCGAGAACTAAAAAAGAGTCATATTATATAAACTTTAGATATATCATGTGTTAATCCAAGCTATTCATCATATGAATTTGATGAGATCATGAAAGAAATGGTTCAGGAATAAGTGATTGTTGAGTCGGAGAAGATGAACACACAACTTTTAATACAAAATAATAGTTAATTATATTTGAGTGTTTCTTTTCCTCTCTCTTGTAGACCTGCTTCAGCATCTTTCACCTCCTTTTGCTTTCATGTACAATACTTTTTATTCAGAATATTTTAAATTCATGGAGGATAGGAATTGGTTTATGCTTATAATATTATATATATGATTTGTCATAATTTTGCTTCATTAATTATAATTTGAGGTTTAAATTAATAGGTTTAACAAATTTTGGATTAACAAGGTTGAATTAATTGGTTTTTCTGAATTAAAAAATCAAAAAACAAACAAAAAAATAAAAATCATTAATAAAATCTTTGATGGAAAGATTATTTTGTCAGGAAATTCCATCAGAATGTTCATACATATTTCAATTGCAAAAATAACCAGTGTTAGAATTGATAATGATTTCTACTTTTTTTTTATTGTGACATCATTTTAAATATCAACCTGTTTTTTTATGTAAAATGGGGCGGTAAAGGTTAATTTTAGACCCGGACATTTCATTAAAAATCCAGTTGGTTTTTAAAATGCCAATAAAAAAAAAAAAAAAAACTTGACAAGTTTCTACGCTAATATCTCATGACCATTTTGTCATCCAATAAAATGTTTACTCTGTCCTTGGACCACCCATAGGTTAAATCATGACAAAAAAAGGACAAGAATGTCTATTCACTTAAAGGAGTCCCCGTTTATGAAAGAAGTGCCCCTATCAACGTCCATGTAAAAACGAATAATATTGTGTAGAAGTGAGAAGGCGTTTCTTGTCATCATAGGGAACATGCAATGCAAAGTGTGGTGATCCAAAAAAGAGGGGTTTATCGAAAAGTTGGCCCCCTTTTCACTTTTGCACGATCACCCCGCTACCCACTACGGAGAGGCTATGCCAAAAGACTATCCAACAAGCCTGCAAAAGGGATCCTCTCACACACTCTTTTTTTTTTTTTTTATCGATCCACCATCGGTGTAGACAGAACCCTACTGTTGTAGTTAATACCAGTCCCTATCACAGGAATGCAAAAGAAAGCATGTTCGTGAGCTATTGTTTGTGAAATGAGAGAGAGAGTTACATTGTGCATTTGTCGACGCGCTATGACCTAGTTTTAAATTTTTTTTAAATTAACGTGAGTGTTCGGGTCAGTTTTCACACACCACGGTTAATCCCACGGGTCATTATTATTCCTAGTTTTAAACTTTGAAACAGGAAGTCTTTTTTCTACTATATATCACGCCCTATCTCAGCGGTCAATTCATTTAAGCTTTATGGTACTAAGTCAATTTTGAATTAAAAACATCTATCCGCTTTCAATTTATGGATTATTAATTTGGTCTGAGTTTTCGGATCAATCTATCTTACTTGTAAAGGGTGCGGAGTTTTCTGCTTTGCGTCCATGCATGTTTATAAATTCCTGATACTAAAATAAAACACAACTGCGGGATACAACAATACGATAAATGTAGAGGTACCTGTTTCTCTTGATCATTCCTCACTTAATTCATTATTCAACATCACCTTCGAATCATGTAGAGAAATAGCTTTTTAATTAAGATGCGTGCGTGCAGTTAAACAATTTTCACATAAGATTATAATTATTTATTATCATTTTCCCTTGGCAATTTTAGAAGCTAAGTTCCCACAAGTTACAAGTATCTTTGCTTAGAGGAGGATTTAATTTCCTAAAAGTCGTCTATGGTGGCTCATATGCATGGCTTGCATTTGGGGACATGTAAAGGCCTTACGTACCGTTTCCTCACTTTTCAAGCTACATGGAATGATTGATAAAAACAAAAATGATCAAGTGCGTGGAAATGGTTTACAGCGCCAAAAGACATCGGCGTCTTGGCACACATGTCAGCTGCTCAGCTCCATCATTTCATAGCTCGGTTTCTGGGATAGCTTCCGCAAAACTTTTGTACGCGCTTTCATTTTGCTTGTTTAAAAGTTTTTTTATTTTTTTATATTTCTTTATTTTTTAGATTTTTTGTTGTTAATTTAATATTTTTGATAAGTTTTATTTCTTTATTCTTTGATTTTTTAATATGGATTAAAAAAGATAATTTATATTTATGTTATTATCTTTGATAAAATTGAGAGGAATTAATAATGGTAGTTGATATTGATAAAAAGATTGAGTTACATATTTAAAATTTATTTTTTATTGTATGTCTTAATTTGAGGTCAATTATATTTTATCCTTTTGAAAATGCAATTAAACTAGTATATCGATTCTATTTTAGTTCCAAAAATAGTCAAATTATTATTAAAACAAGTAGAAGGCAATGCTTATTATTAATTCGCATGTATGAAAACTACAAAATTATTAAACATTGAATGCGAGCTTCTTTTATACTCTCTTGTAAAGTTTTAACTTGAGTTTTTTTTTAATGTAGATGGATTCAAATTTTTCAAGCTCTTTTACCAACTTTCTTATGAGTGAGTCAGAGGATATTCTCTCTCAACCAATATTGGCGCTTATTTTTTCAAAATTTAAAATTTAAAAATTTAATGTTGGCGGTTATCTTGGTGCTGATTTTTTCAAAGTTTGAATTTGAATTTACTTTTTAAAAATTAAATTTTTAACAATAACATATAAAATTTAAAATTAAAAATATTGATATAAATAAATTTTAAATTTAATTTTAAATTATATTTTTTAAATTTTATATTACTTCATTAATTTTATAAATTATTCATATTAATTATGTAATTAATAACATCATAATTATATTATATATAAAATATTTAAATTAGTTATATAATTATATTAAAATTAATTTATCATGAAATATATTAAAATATAAATAGCTTTTCTATATAGCTTTTACTATTAGAATGCATATCAACAAAAAAACTATATCCACACTATTTATAAAGCCATATTATCAGTATAGCTCTTCTAAAAACCATCTCCCGTTGGAGATGCTCTTAGGATGCTATTATTATTCTGCTTGATTTTAAGTGTTAAAAATAAGCTGCATGACATTGCTTCCTAATCAGTGGACCATCTCGCTCAAATTGGAACACAGCAGCACACAAAAGTTAGTCATCCCACAGTCCACACTGGTATAACTTGTTAATTTGGAACTAGGAAAAGGTTTTTCTTTAAATATTTGATATTATAAATAAAACAATTTTACATAATAACAAATATATATATTCATTTTCTGTCGAGGATTTCCGGGTTGTATTTGTAATCAATTGAAAAATCATCTAATAAATGTAAGATTTTTAATTAATCATAAGCTATTTAGTTATATTTTATATTCAAAACATTCAGATTATTTGATTATTAAAATTTTTAATTTGTTTTCTGCATGTCAAAAGACCGTAAAATTTTTAAAATATAAAATATAAGCTTGGAATTGTAAGAATAACACTAAAGTTCGGATCGCTAATATTAAATTTAATATTTAACTTTGAAACAAATTAGTAATATTAAATTTAATATCTAACTTTGAAATTTAAAATTCTTTTAATTGAGATAAATATAAAATAACTTGAAAACATCCTTATTCATTTCTATCGGTAAAGTATAATTCATTAATAACCAAAAAGAGTATAAATATAATACAACTTGGGACAATTTGTATAAAAATAAACACTTGGTATATTGAACAAGACGTATTGATTTTTAGGATAATAACCCATTCAATTCATTTCATTTCACTTTGGTTTCTCTCCGAACTGTCCCTTTTCAAACTTTTCATGATATCTCACAAGTCAAGGAATAACCGACCACCACAGTTCAAGTTGAAATGTTAAATATGTTGGAGTAAGCGCATGA
Source organism: Populus ilicifolia (assembly GCA_015708895.1). Lineage (NCBI taxonomy): Eukaryota > Viridiplantae > Streptophyta > Magnoliopsida > Malpighiales > Salicaceae > Populus > Populus ilicifolia. The sequence goes on from SRLM01000435.1 coordinate 890,746, forward strand.
ACTCTACCTTACACATAAGCCTTTGATCTTCCGCTATTGGATGAAAATAAATCTAATATCATAATAAAGAATTAACCTTGAATTCAAAAGTTTAATTTGCCAAGACGAGATAAATCCTACTATTTTTCCTTAAAGGAACAAATAGTTGTATTTGTTAAACTATCCTACATTAAATTCTCAACAATTTGTGATGTATTATTTTTAATTAATTTTTTAAAATTATTATTATTTTAAATTTGTTCACTGTTTTCTCAGGATACATGTAATATCATATTGAATGAGAGATATAATGAAGATTCTTTAATCCATTTTAAATTTTAATCTAGATTTATAATAAGAGGATGAATTATCTAATAAACTCAATGGAAATCAAGTATAAAGTCTCTCTGACATTACGATGGAGTTTTTATAGGTGACTTGAAATATTTTAATTGCTAGATGCTCACAATTAGTTCTAAGTATTCAAATACTAGAGTTTAAGATGAGATTAATCATGTTGGTGTTGATCATGAACGATTCAATGCTGAGATAACTGAACTCTATTAATTAGTAATAGTAATAAGATCATAGATAAGTAATACATGTGTTCGTTTTTAATTTTCCTAAAGTCCAGGTGAAGACTCGCCCCCTCCTTCTCTAGTAACTGTATTCTAGAGTTATCGTATTTAAACTTATAAATATTTAAAATTGTAATAAATATTTAAATTTTATACTAATTTAATTTTTTTTAATTATTTTTATGCTTAATATTTTTTAAAAAATTATTTATTAATACGGTTACTGACAAACATAGTCTTTCATTATATTCTAAAAAGTTGAAAAACAATTATTACAAATATCATTACTACTATTTACTTACTTACGAGATAATCAATAGTATATTTGATAGTTAAATGTCAAATTCATTGATGAATATATCAACGGGAAAAAAATGACTAATAAAATGATATAAAAATTTGTTATCAATTATATATTATATTCAATGATGAAAATACGGATAAAATAAAATGGTAAAGATTTTTTATGTACCTTGTCTTTGTCTGTTAATAAATTTATCTATAAAGTATATTTTTGCGTTTTATCTATTAATAAATTACTAATTAACTATTTTTTAAAATTAAAAAAAATATTTTGATTTATAAACAAATTAAAATTAATCTGGATTTTGATTTGATTCATATCTATCATTTCATCATGTTTAAAAAACTCTGATTAAAATTTGTAATTTGCGATTTTTTAAGCCACTTCTCTATCTCGCTATTTGTTCGATTACTATAAGCTCTCGCTAATTTCCAATTACTAACGGCAGCTGTCTCTTGCAATTTGATTAGTCATTTGATTGGTAGAAAAGGGGATGTCTTTTCAACAACTGTTGCAAAGATGTCGCCAAATTCAAATTTACAATATCTTTACAAGAGAAAGTGTGCGGTTGGTAAGTAATTTAAAAATTAAAAAACGACACACCCTCTCCTCTCTCCTCTCTCTTTCCTCCTAAGCATCTCTCTCTCTCTCTCTCTCACTTAAATTTTCTGCAACCATCATCGAGCACCTATGAAGGCACCCGAGCATTGATTTAATGGTTAGATTATGTAGAAAACTCGTCTGAGCAGTTCAAAACTAGTTTTTTTTTTTTTGACCCGCGGCGCAAGGTTCCGGTTTTTTTTATAACCTAAAAAAATATAAAAATATCAAGCAGTTAAAACACTTGATACAAACAAAATATTTTTAAAATATTAAAATAATAACATATTTAATAATATTCTTTTAAAAATAAATATTGAGACAATGCTTATGCACATTTTGTATTAGGAACTTGTTTTATAATTGCCATTATTATACATTTAATACTTCTTTTGACCCGTTTTAGGAAGTGAATAACTACCTAGCTATCCGGGTCGGAACAATTTTTTTGACACAAAACCAAAAAATGACATGCAGGCATTGTCAGTGTCTACTATAACATTCAAGAAGACTGAGATTGTGCAATGAAAATCCAATGTGTGGGTTTACTTAAAAAAATCAAGGAATATACATATTAAAAAATAGATAAATTACTCTAAGCAATTTATGGTTTGGTTCAAGTATACGGGGAACAAAATCTAAACCCCAATAGTTTTCTCAGGTATAAGATCACTAACAATACAAATAGAACTTAATCTTCAAGAAAAAATATGTATTTATGTTTTTTAATTATACTGCTATATTTGTTGCATCAAATTTTTTCATTGCAAGATGAAATCCTTTAATATACTTGTTAATATGCTATCTGGTCCTTTAAGATCATAGGGTTGCCGGCGCCCTGGGAGCACAGACTCACCGGAGAAGAAATTAAAAAGGTGACTGATGGGGTTTTTGGAGAAGGAAGAAAGCGACATGTGTGGGTTAGGTTTTTTGTGAAGAACGAAAGGTTTCTTTCATGAGATTGGTTTGCCTATGTGAGGTTTTTTTGGTTTTCCAAGGTATTCATGCATCAATTAATTATTAACATACGATTATTATTAACTGTTTTTTGTCATAAAAGTATAATTCTAATCTTTTTTTTTTCAACAGCAATGGATTTTTCCATTGTAAATTTTTTGCTACAATGTTGTTGGTAATGGAAAACCATTATTGATTCTTAATATATTAATTCTTTTTTCAATTATTCATTCTTTTTTAGCAATGGATTTCTTATTGCTTAATTCGTTGACACTATTAAAGAATTAATATACACATAATCCGTTGTTGATCTATTGCTAAATCAACATTTGAATTACTATATTGTTAAAATTCGATGCTAACGACCCCTTTTTAGTTGTGAAAAGAGTGAGCTTCCAATATTTAAATTTAATTAAATTTAACTTTTTTCAGGGATAGCATTTAGTTGTTTTGAAAACTACAGGGGTGTATTGTAAAATATAAAACTAAAAGAGCAAAAATCAAATATTGATGAATCTTTTACATTAGGCCTTGGGGCAAGACTGAAGTTTACTCTGAATTCCACGATGAAGAGATCGAATAACATCATCGTGAATACTTTTTGTTTCATTTCTTTCCTAGTAGAATTTTTGTTTTCGTTTTGCGGGACCTGTGGTACGCGATTGGTAATTGCCTAGCTTATCCAAGCTCATTATTGCATGGGGTTACTCTGTGGTCCTGTTGGTGCAAGGCAGATATTCACAAAGCGGAGTACATCGGGGGTTATAAAATCGAGGAGGGGTGAGCTTGTAAGGTTATATATGTGTGTGTGCACGCGCGCACTTCAGGTTTGACAATTGTTGGCCATGGCTCAGGTTTCTGAACCAGAGCAGAAGGGAAGTACGCACATGCATTCAAAGCCCGAAGACAAGCCTTTGCTCCTCTGTGCTCAATTACCTGCACTTGCCCGCCAGACGCCATGCACTCTCTCTCTCTCTCTCGTTTTCAGCAAATTAACCCCCCACTTCTATTATCCCTAGCTTCTTCACTCACATGCATGGACTGAGATGGGCACTCATTGTTCCACATGCACATGCAAACGGAACTCTTTCTCTCTCACTTCTTCAGAGTAAACACACACAAATTCGCAGGCATGCCTATTGTATTGACTAGCTATATAGCTTCCTAGGTGGTGTGGTTTGTGTATTGTGTTTTGGGTCGCACTGTAGAGGAGTGAGTGATGATGATGGTATTCATGATGGCATGATCACGAGATTAAAAGCAAAATTACTTTTATTATACCTCAATTACTCCATCTCCATCTATTTAGTAGTGGGAGGGAAGAGAAGAGAACCAACCCCACTTTTCTCTAATGGGAACATACATTAGCATATTGAAAAAGCTACTGTGGATTGGTCCCCGCTTTGTACGAAACATGAAACAATTTCCGTGGACTCTGATACATGAAATCATCTCTCTTTTGTGTCTTAAAAGTAGTGAGAGAGAGGATCCCATGCATGATTATTACGTATACACCAATACATATGCTTTGATATTAATTTCTTTCCTTCCTTCCTGTCTAAAGGCGGAGTTTGATGTTTAGACATTGGTTGTTTTCTCTTCTCTTCTTTGGTCGCCTTTAATTTTGTTCACTGATGATGATGCAGTCAGTATATCCTTTGCGGACCCAACAAAATACCCTCCCCGCCTTTTGCTAAAATTAACTTTCTTTACTGTTGGTTTTGTACTGTGTCGTCATCGCCATCGATTTTCTTTGCTATAATAACGTGCAAATTAAGACTTTTTAATGTGCTAGTTGCAAAACTCTCAACTCTCATCACAAGAAGAGAGGGGGGGGGGGGGGGNAAGAGACAGTTCTTCTTTTTTGTAAGGAAAAACAAAACGGCTAATGGAGAATCTTATGACATTGCACCAAATATCCTGGATTTATGTCCAGGATTAATGGTTTCATACATAGTGTTTGCGGGAGCGTCTAGTTTAAGTCCCACTTGAGGTTCGAATTAATGTGTCTAATGAGATCAGTAGGAACTCTAGTCAAAAAATAATTTAAGTTTCAGTAGGATCTACATTCTCGTTGAGGAAATATGGTGCGTATCAGTAGAGCCGAACAATTCCTGGATAAAATTATAAATAATTTTTTTAAAAATATTTTAAAATATATATATGACAAGAATAACCTTGAATAATTTTCATTTTGCACTTAAAGATTTTTTTTGTTAGGTAGAAACAATTTTTATTTTATAAAGTATAATTCACAGATATACTTTATTTAATTTTGAGATCTTTAGCCATTGCCCATTGGCAAGTAGCTTTTAGTTTAAGCCGGCTTTGCATATCATAATTAACTTAACATATGTAATGGGTTTAAATAAGACCTAATTAATGACTGGTGAAATAGACAATTCCTCCATCACTTAAAAATTGTTGGCCCATCTGATATTGGAGGATGCTGTGTGACTTATGATTATTAACCTAAATGAAATTCACAAAGTCATAAGATCGATATATCTCTTTTAAAAACTGGGATAAATTTCAGTAGTATTTTCATTATTGCTAAGCGTGTACATGCAATATAATTTATGTGGTTCAACCATATATAACCATATCCTATAGAGGAATAAATATCCTGAAATGAAACTGTGGGTTACTTATCAGTTCCGCTTCATATTCTTGAATCTTGAGGGTGAAATTTAGGTAGAAAAATGTCACTATTATTTCCCCTTAGCTTTCATGCTTTTGTTCCAAGCTCAAGTCATTCCGTGCCCATGCACTGTCATCAGAGGTTAACTGTCTTACTTTTACCTCTTCTTTATTTGGAATGGGATGATATATAGTCCCCATTGGAGTACACAGTCAGATCCTTAAAGAATCTTTGAATTTTAATTGAGTTCAAATTTCATCAACATTCTCATTCTGTCATATTGTTTTGATTTATTTCATTGATATAAGATGATTTCTCTAACATGCTGCATATTTTATAGTCCATGCTAAGATGATTTCTCTAACATGCTGCATATTTTATAGTCCATGCTCAACATATATTTAGGCTATCGATCATTCTAATTAAAAACAATTTATCCATTCTAGAATCAAAGAATTTGCAAGAAATTATAATGGCTTGATATCAAGAAGCTAACAATAGCAGGTTTGAAACCGAAATATCATCTAGTTTCAATGTTACTACAATGTTGGAAAACAGTCTTGACAATATATACTCCATCTATGCATAAAAGAAGTAGGGTTTCTGATCTAGGAAGTTTAAGATATAGAGAGAGGTAGAATTGTCTCATCAATGATTAATATATATAGCATCATTCCACTATAAAAGACCAGGCACGCAAAGTAATCTGCTTTTCAATAGCTACCTAGCATGTCAATATATGTAATATCATATGGAGTATAATTCAGAGTTTCAGTTAGAGATTTCGTTGATTGACCACTCTTTGAAAAGTGCCTTTGTTTGTTTCTTTTGGAAAACAAAAGAAAAGGCATAAAATTACTTGTATTTTGAGAGAGAGGAGAAAAGACCATGTTTGATGGTCTGAAAAGCGAATTAGCAGCTTTTCAGGAATGAAGAGATCAGGCTGCTGCCAAGAGCTCCTTGCATCGAACGCCAATATTGTTCCACTTAAAAAATGACATAATTCCTTTCAAGCTCTAATAACAACTATAATATACAAGTATAAATGTATGCAGAAGCTATAGGAGTGTGCGTGATGTATATATATTTACATCAGGCATGGGTGTCACACCAGAGAGAGAGAGAGAGAGAGACAGAGAGAGATGATTATAAGAGTCCCGTACAGTACAGTTGTTGCAGGGAGGGTGGGAAGCACATGGTTATGCAAAGGAAAGCCACGTCGTCGTGTGCTTTTCGATTCTCGGGTTGTGGGGAAACACCATCATGCATGCCAAAGTCCCCAGTAAATGTTATTTATTTCTAATAATTACCTCTTAATTAACAGCATACATGCTCCAATTAATTCCTTTCTTTATCCGGTGATTATTTAACATTGTGCTCCAGGTTCTTTTAAGAAATATTTTTTATTTAAAAATATTATTTTTTATTTTTTTATATCAACACATTAAAATTATATAAAAATAAAATAAAAAAATCCAATTAAAAACAAAGATTATCTCACAAACCGTAGCTAGTATCTTATGTTTAAATCAACAGGCAACGTCATGATGCCATTCCACTCGTATGGCTAGCCCTCCAACTCCCCTGCTGTTCGCAAAAGCATTCTTTGAGCACATCTGGGAATGTAATTTCGATAGGGAGATACTACTTTTATATTAAACAATTGTAACGTATATGTTTTGCGTTTAGTAAAAGCAATATCAATTTCTCTTCTTTTTTGTTTTTGGTTTTCTGTAATAGCATTAATTCTGTGTTTTTCAAATCCGATGCTAATTAATTAAATGTGACATAAATTGATTAAAATTGTTTCTTACTAATTTTCTTTTTCTCTCGGATTAAGGTCATCCATGAGGCCCATGTAAGAGCTTAGATTCTTAAACTATACATGCATGTGCTGATTTGTTTGGGAACTAGAAAATTGCTTAACATCCTGTAATTTAAATCGAAGGAATCTAGCTAGGTCATGGAAGAGTTGTTTTGTGTCCGTATGACTCAAAACTCAACATGTCTCTTGATGAGAAAAAACAAAGGTATTTTTAATTTCCTAAAGAATATATATATATATATATATATATGGCTTGAGGAATATTAATTAAATAGAAGAATGTGATAGATAGAATAGAACGTACCAACTGCATCTTTTTTGAAAGGGTAAGACGCGTGGAATCTTTTCAAGCAAGGGGACCAAAATGAAGGAGAGACCGGATCGATGGAATCGGTGTTTTTTAGCTGTCTGATTTCCGCAATAATCCTGATTGTATTGTAAGTTGGTTGTTTTTTAGATAACGTTTTAAACTCCGATTCAAATAAAAAAATAGTCAAGATATTTTATTTATTTATTTTAAACTTGATATTTGATGTGTAGATAAACACACACATATATATATATTATTAAGAAGATTAAAAAGAATTATACGAATATATTTATTTTTATGTTATTATATGTTTCTTTCTTGTTGTAATATCCGTGAAAGACTTAACAAGCACAACATTATTAAAAGTTGATTAAAACTCCAATCCTCCTACTCCTGCTATTGTGGCTAAAAAGGAACTTTTTCGTGATATTCTAAAAAGAACGAGCCTTTTTAGTCATTTTGTCCTTGGAACATGCCCTAAAGCCTAAAGGTGTTAATTAGCTGGATGACCCTTCCAAAAATTTAATTATTATTATTATTATTCCTATTCCCTTTTCCTCATTATAAAACGGTTAGAGCATAATATATTTCGTCTATTCTTGATTTATAAATCAAGTAAAAGGAAAATTACCCTTCTACCACCTTAAGAATATAGTATAAAAAACAATAAATATTATGTAGTAGTATTGATATTTTTTAACATAACTGACTGACTGGCCACCATCTCTCTTTCTTTTCTTTTCCTTTCTTTTCTTTCTCTCTCTTCTGCAACTATTTCATCATCTCACAAGCTTCCAAACAAAGAGAATTAATGGAAAGTTGCAAGCTTTATTCTCCTTGTTGTCTTTGGATATGTTTACGATGAAACATCAAATAAAAACCCTTATCTGGTTAATGGGTATCTTTCTCTCTATTGATTCCATAATTTTAGCACATACTTATGGCAACATCAACTATAGATCCCTCTTCCCAATATAGTCGTTCTAACACTTATAATCAGTTTGGAAACCTTCTTCATATCCATGGCTTACTTTGAGATCAAGAACAAGAATCATCATCATCCATATAGGCGGTTTGGGTTTCCAGCTTCTCCTTGGATATGACCATGGTTCCTGCTCAAAGTCTTTCTAAACAGCAACAGCATCAACTTTGTGATGGTCGTTATTTTGGTGAGGATGTCCATACTTTTAAAGAGGGCTTTGGTCTTATGAGCCGATTAGAAGGTTATGAGTACTCTTGTGTTAGCGAAGCTTGCTTATTAGGATCTGATCTAGTGGTGGCTAATATTCCCATGGCTGAAGATGAATCAAGAACTAACAGTCTTAATAATGAAGCTGGCTCAAGCTCAAAAGATGTTCAAGAAGAGAGACATGAAGGGTGGCTACAATTGAGTATAGGTGGTCACACAACAACAGCAACACCAGCAAGCCATGAGGGCAAGCACGATCATCATCATCATCAACAACAACAACAGCTAGTACTTGATTCTACAAGTAGAAGAGGAGGGTTGATAGAGCTTGATCTACTACCAGGTAGCAGTAGTAGAATTTCACATCAAGCAAGGCCATTGAGTAGTCCTGTTTTTCACGTTCCTGATTTTAGAGCTCCTCCAAGGCCAGTCCCAAGTCATGCCACTAATTTTAGCAATACATCTTTATTCTTTCAACACCATCCAGCAGCAACTAGCTCAACCTATCCTCTTCATCAAGAGATAAACTGGCCATTTAGGCCTATGTTGCACAATATAGCGACCGCCTCATCTTCTCCACCATCCTCTTCTTCGTCTTTGATGCCATTGGGGTCCTATTTTTCGCGTCCGTTCCAAGTAAATAGTACTGGCATGGATTTTGCAGGACCGAGCTCCGACTTTGAAGTAATCGATCCTCCAAGAAGATCCCATCCTGGCATTTGGTTTATGCTACAAGCGTCTCAAAATCAGTAAGTGCAAAAGGAAAAGAGAAGACAAACGAGAAGCACATAGAAAGATTAGCCCCACCATTTTGTTTTTGTTTCTTTCTATCTTTTGTTTTCTTAAGTTAACTTTCAAATGTTTTTTATATCCAATTAGCTGCTTGGTAGTGATTTTTTTTTATGTTCAAATTCAGAACGAAAGAACCCTTCTTGCCGCAAATATCCAAGAGCTACCTGAGAATCAAGTAACATATTTCATCTTCTCTACCTTTTCTTTTCTTTTCTTTTTTGTCTCTTTTATGGTTCCCCTAATTTTAGGGGGGATTTAATAATTTTTTATATGCTAATGGAATTATAAATCCTTTTTGTCCATAGATATAATTTTTCTTTTTTGTTTCGATATTTGAAACCTTAGGGATGGAAGGATGACAGTTCGGTTATTAATGAAGTATCTGGTTAACAAGCTGAGACTGGATAGCGAATCAGAGGTATTTACATTTCCTTTTCTATTTGAATTGATGCATAAAAGTAGTAGTTGATGGTACTGTGCTTTCTATCTTATCTTGCATATCTCATTTACTTAAGATTGGCAAAGGCACAGACAAATAGAAGAACCAAAAATAGGAAACAAGCATATCTGTTCGAATTACTAGTTTTAATTAGACGAATACAGACAAGGGTGGTGTTAGAGAAATGACAGAAACAGCAGAGCTAAATGCGTTTCCCTAGCGGTATTTATTGTGTCTGATAACTTGATATTTAGGTGAGAAGTATATTTCTAGGTAGCCATCTTCTCTTTTTGTATCATTAGGCCATAATCTATTCTTGTAGGGATGGTATAAGAACAAAAATGTTTGTCTAAACAAGGTGTTGAGCCTTCTAAACTGGTAATGAATGCGGTGTTTAGTTAGTTATGGATGTTTTCATTGACAAGATTAAAGAGGTGTAGGGTTTAAGTGTATTAATTTAGAGATAATATGGAGAACTACCTACCACCTTCTTTCCTATGACCACCAAAATAAATTGAAATGAGTGGCCTTTCATACTTCACAAATGGGATTAATCAGTGCTATTTTAGACGACAACATTTATTTTACTTATGAACGTCATGTTTCAATGATCGATATCTCGAACAAATAACGTATATGTGCAACAATAAAGCGAAGTAAACCAATACTACAACATTTAAGCATCTAGGATGGGTTGAAATGCAAAACCTTGGAGAAGAAACCCTAGTCACAAGCTCGTTTTCTCACTGTTTTACCCTTTTCTTGCCTGTTTTAAGATAAAGTAGTGCTAGGGATGTCCGGAATTGTCTAGGTAAATTACACATAATCGAGGGTTAGTAGCATGTTTATCTCTAAGAATTGGATACCGTAGAGGATTCGACTTGAGTATCTCTATTGATACTTAATGATATTATTCCCCGAGGCAGTGCTGTATGTACAAGGGAACTTCTGATTGTGCCATTTTGCACTATTAGGAACGGGATTGTCGATATTTTCTCTGATTCTTACATCTTTAACTATTAGGAATGGGATTGTTGATAACTTATCTGATACTTTTATCCTTAATGATTAACAAAACTCAAATCTTCCATCAAGCAACGAAGAAAACTGCAATGGAGAAGGGTAATTGATATAGCTGAGAATTATTTCAGTCAATATATTAAGGATTAGACATGTCCTAATTAATATATAGAGTTTGGATTAATTTCCTATATATGTTAAAGCTTATATTTATCCAAAAAAAAACAAACAACTCTTGTTACACCGCAAACTTATTTTGTCAATCTTTCTGTTCTTTAAAAAAAAAAAACATTTCGCCTATCCAATGCACTACCACAAACAGCTTCACCTTTTATTCATCCAAGAGTGGATTCCAAGCCTCAAAATAGTTGTCATCTTTTAAATAAATTTGGAAAGGAATTCTTAAGATCAGCTAGCTAGTTTCCAGTTGTAGTAAAATCACTGTGTGTACATAATAATTTTACGTGCATTGTATATGGAACAATCATATACATATTAAAAGGTGTATAGGTGTTACATGGAGGCAAATAATTGACGTATGAAAGGCACCGGATATATATATATTAACTTTGATATTTTTTCATTATTAGGGACAATATTATATAAGTTATAATTTGTGCATGGGATGCATCATTAAAGGCAACTTGAGTTTTCATATCATATATATTCATTGCAGGCATAATTGTGTGTCCATCATTTACACAATGCTTCTCATGCACACTTCACAGAATACCCACTAGCTATTTCTTTCATTATTGCTATATATAAATCAGGTTCCTTACAAAAATTAATTGAGTCCTCTTATTTTTGTCATTAAAAATTCAGTATTTTTATGAGACATTTTCAGATACAAAGGTATAATTGCTTGAAATTCGTTTCCTGATCTCTAACACATATTTAATAAACATCTTTTACTATCCCTAAACGCATTAAATATCGCTGGCTCAAAAATGCTTAGAGCTTCCATGAATCATATATGGAACGAATCAACTTCAATTTAGGTAAATTGCAAAATGAAGTTTATACATGGAAAGGTAAAAAAGAAAGCGCGCATAGCATATAAATTGAAAGGTGGGATTATTGATGTATAAGTACCTATTTTCTTAGTACATATATTTTTTAGATCGGATTAACTATTCTGCAAACTCTAGACAAAATCCTTTCCAGCTGCCAAAAAACTCTAGATAATTTTTCTAAGGTCATTTCTTATTTCAAAATTAGTAAATTTAGAGAGAAAAACATTATATATGCCAAAGGTAGATTTAACATAGGGCTAGCGGAATTATGTTTCAAAAACAAAATGTTCTTTCATAAGAGTCTCATAGTGTGAAATGAACCTGTGTTCTTATTGTTTGTTGTTATTTCAATTCTGTCTCATCAGAAAAAAATAATCTTAATGTTGCTCTAGTGATCATACCTTGCTAGTTTACTTTGAAAAATTCTAAAGGCTAATATATAAATATAGCGAAGCATTACGTCGAAAACGAATTGTGAATTAATTCAGCGACATTTTATTTGATTTAAAATGGTGTGTGCATGTTTTACGTTAGTGTTTGTGCGTCTAGCATGAAATATAACTGCGAAAACTGCAACTTAATATAGAAATTAGTGGCAATACAATGTACGCGTGCCTGTCATGTGCTTTCACTACTCAGTGTTGCGCGCAAGTAATTAAAGAAAAACTAGAAATAACTCTAATCCATAAGGGAAAACATTTAGTCATAGAGCTTGTCTTCGGGCAGTAACTTCTCTCCATCGTATAGTAAAGCCAAAAATTGAATAGAAGTTGAGTCACGTTGATCAATTAATAGTGTTCTTCTAGTACATACTCGATCTTGCGCTGAAAAATCTCTCCAATTTGTGTTTTGGTGCGATTTTCATCTCAATCACACCTCTCTTTTTTTCCCTTTTCTAATAGAAAACGATTACAATAAAAGCTAGTGCGTGTTTACTTGATCTAGCAAGAGCCATCCATTCTCCCTTGACTTCTACGGCTAGCAATGCTTAGGTTTGTTTCTAGGGTAACATACAAGAAAGAGAAGAGGATGTCAAGACCGCGTATCATTAAAAAACTCGAACTCAAACCTGGATGGATGGATGGATGGATGGATGGATATATATATATATATATATATATATATATATTATATATAAAAGCACGTAGTGTTAGTTGTGTTCGCCATTCCATGTCCTAGGTGGTTATTACATATAGCATGTTTATCTGTTGTCTTCGTTACCTACAGCACATAAATATTCATACTCTTATATTTTGGCTTGTTAGGTTGTAACTTGACATGCTCAAAGTTCCATTTTGTTTTTATATATAATGTAGTTTTGAGTATAAGTTTGTAATTAGGTCAACCCTTATCTGATGATTAATTTGGATCATCCTCATATTTAAAAAAAAAAAATACTGTTGCTTTCTTGGCATGCCATGCCATGAAGCAAGGAGATATGTGCGGTTAACACGATATCTTATTTTATCGATCTTGCCCAAACACTATACACAACAAACCAACCACCAAAAATCATCCGAACTCTTCTTTGTCTCTTTCTAGTATTGGAGCAGATAGAGAGAGAGAGAGAGAGAGCGCATCCATCTGTTTTATATTCTTACCTAAACTAAAGTACACACCTAATCACTAAACAGTCATCCATGTTATAAACTATTGTTGTTATCTAAGATAGATGACAAATTCAACATTCTTATTTGCTTTTATAGAATTAGAACCACCTCTTATCATGTTAATCAAACCAGATAGTTGGTATACATAGGCTGGTCAACATAACTATGCCATCGATTTGGCAAGTTCTTAATTCTTGGTGTTGGATCGATCTACCGCCTAAGTGACATTAATAGAACCAGTTCCATAAAGTTTCTTCTAGGAAGTAATCAGTTCATGCCGTCCAGAATATGCAAGACATCTTCTTCGAACACAATGCATGCAACGAAGAACCCAATGATTTAAACTTTTCAAGTGGGTGTGAAAGACGAGGTCGAGCTTATAATTGCATCCGAGAATTACGATGAGCAGTGGCTAGCACTGCTAATAATCCTTTTTAGTGTAATTTAAGGAGTCTGCCCACAAATTAATCGGTTAAGATTATCTATGTGAATCTAGATTACTCACTTGATCATAATAACTTGTTTTCATTTTCTAGACACACACACCATATAATCAATATGCGAGAAAGCCAAAAAGATGTCTTCATGGTGGAAAGTGTTGCGTCCTTTTTGAAAATTCTTCAAGCTAGCATTGACTTTAAGATATGTATAAATTTATCATCAACTTGGATGTGGATTGTCTTGGCTTACTTGACACTTACTAACATAAAAAAAGGGAGGGGGGTTGATACTAGCACATCATATGAAATCATATCGTAGGGCCTAAAAAACCACACGTGGAGCATGTATTCATGGAAAGCCCCCTCCCCAATCTGCATGCGTTATCTCTCCCCTTCGTCACGCTTTCGCTTCTTTCAGCTCAGCTTTTACCCCTCCTCTCTTGTTCCTTGGGATTATTGTGCTTAAAAAGACCCCATCATCAAAACACCTTAAGTGGTGCGCTTTGATCGAACTATAGACGACCCCATCTTCATCATCGCCATCATCATATCCCTCTCTCGCCAACCACAGGAATGAACTCCACTAAAAGAAGAAAATTTTAAAAAATCCTTTCATGTGTTTTTACGTCGGAGGAAAGCAATGCATGAGTGAATAATCCACAACAGAATCATTCCAAGTTGTTGAAAAAGAAGAAGAATAAAAGGCATTAAAAGACAGATAAGTCTCCTCCACGAAAATAAATTCTTTGTAGTTGGTGAAATCACGATATGCATGCAAAATAAACTAAATATTTAATCCCTTGTAATTCTCAACAAGTACCTGTCAAACAAAGGGTGGTTTGGACATGTTTTATCTTGCATAAATCCCAAGGAATGAAAATCCAAACACAATATATTAGTTCATGGTAGAATATTGACCGTATGATATCATTAGGGCTATTTTGTTGGTCGACTAGGCTACGTGAAGTAGACGTGCATGACATGAGACTGATGCATGGTGAGGTTTTGTTGAAGCTAAAAAAAATCTTATTTATTTGTTTATTTTAATTTTTCCGTGGTTAGCGGATCCATTACAAATTCTCCTTTCAGATTATGGTTACCGGTTAGATTATAAAATCTTTGATGGTGTTATATATAGTATAATAATAAAAATAAAGTCTAAGCGCTCATGATTTTGGCTTACGAGCAAAGTCTTGGTGGGTCCCGTAATGATTAATCCCGGGCAGTGTTTGAGTCGTGGCCTCGTGGGTGAGGGGACGGGCAGCCCAAAAGGGTGGGTTGTCATGGATGACCGCTGACCGAGTAAAAAGAACGGAATTTTAAGGGTAGAGTAGACGTTTCAAAGATATACATGTGAGGGGCCACGGCTAAGACGTTACCTGGTGACAAAGCATGACTTCAAAATACATCTCTTTTTTTAATATACATACATATATATATATATATTGAAAGAAAATTATGAATATTCAACTTCATATGATGTTCTCTTATTGAATATTTATTTTTTAAAAAAAAGATATGAATCTTCCACTTCAAATGCATCATAAATATTTATTTAGTTATATTTGTTTATACCTATTAATTTGAATAGCTCTATTTTTTATTTTTATTTTTGTGTTAAAAAAATCAAAGTCGCCATTAGCAACTTGTTTGCATTAATATGCATAGATGCTCGCATCTGTCGTTACTTCCAGGTGATTTTGGAGTTATCTAGCTAGATGCTTACGGTTTTTTTAACTATTATTATTAGGGATTACAAAATTAACTTAGAAGCACACGATCAAGAAAAGAATTGATCTAGACGTAGTGATTTCTAGCTTGCTAGACCAATCGAGGATTAGCAGTCGTGATGCTCTCCCTTGTCAAACAAGAGGGGAGAAGGAATCGATCGGCATGTTCTTGTTTGGACCATGTAGTATTTAAAAGTAAAGAATAATGATAATAATAATTACAAAGAAACAATGATATTCTTCGAATATATATGCACGGTGATCTTGATAAGTAGTTATCATTACAATATCAAGCCCATAATTTTTTGCTTCATGCCTCTGTGTTTAATGTAATTTAAATCATACACCTAAGCTAGCTGGCTAACGTGTCGTGTATTTTTGTGCGTGTCGACGACTATGATTTGACAAAAGCAGATAGAGATGACATGTAGAGGGCAACAGCTCCTTCCTTTCTTGACACTGCAGCATGTTAGGGATAACATCTGGAGCCCCAGAGATGCACTCACTTTGCTTCCAGAATCCTCAACCACGGATCATGTCATGGTGCTGCACTATGGTAGAACTGCTTAAAGGAGTCCCCCGAAATTTCTCACTAGTTAATCCTCTCTCACTTGTATCGTTGTTTAAGTTAACCGAACACTCTTTTTTCTCCTCTTTTTTTTTTTTCTTTTTCCAGCTAATGGGCTCTGCTATTTATTTAATTCACTTCTCTAATTGGAGAAAATAGTTTGGAATGCCCCGAAATGATGTTTTCAATGTTGGGGTAAATAACATAACCGAAAATGTATTTCCAGGCTATGCGGGCTTGATGGATATTTAATTAAAATTGTTTTGTTAAAGAGCACAAACTCCATCGAATACATCCTTTTTCTTCATGACTTGTTTTCCTCGGGAAATATTTTTCACATCTTGTTTCTATCCCATGATCCTTTCCGAAGGCCGTGCTGTCCCGAATACTCGTAGTTAAATAAAGCTTGACCAAGAACAAGTCTTTGCCCAGTTACAGCATAAGCAACCGCATCCGCCAGCATTCTTGTCCTGGTATTATTACACTGACGCGCTGGGCTTGCCCGTCAACCCTCCCCACCGTCGAGGATTGCTGGCTGCAACCCAACTAAAGGATTTGAAACACGCAAGAGGTGTCGTCTCAAAGTCAGAAAACCACCTCCATAACGACGCAGAACAAATCACAAGGAGAGAAAGGCGAAGGCACATGCACCCCCAGAAAACCACCGATTGGGTTCCAAATTCCTAGTCATTCCCGCACAATATACACAGAACTGCTACTCAGCTTTTCCAAATTACGATGTGAAGTCTCCAGAGGTTACAATGGCATATATTGAACACTGCTGAAAGCTGAATAATTCACAAGTTTCATCAACAGATGACTTAATACTGATTTTGAACTTCACTTTATCTTTAAACTGTTCGTACTCCACCCATCAGACAGTTCAGATGCTCACCTGGACCTAGTCTGTAGAGGCTCCCCTCCAAACGAGTATAATTAATATTGGGGTAATACTAAGGATGCTTAGAATTTTCGAAAACATTCCGTAATGAACATGTCACATCGCCAAGTAATGTAAAAAATCCCAAGCATCCCTCGCATCACTCTACAAATTACTATGTTACCACATATGAAGACATCCTTCAGGACTACAAATCCATTTTGACAACTTTATCAAAAACCACCAAAACAAATCTATGTACAACTTTCATTAAAACATACAGACAAAATACAAGCACAAATATCAATCAGGGACCCCAAGAGTCTTTATCATGCAGCTCTAGTGAGAGGCAAAGGACAAGAGCCAGGAACCCAAAAGAGGGATGCATGAAAAGAAATCCATTGATTATAGCATTCAACCAAACTACAGAGGCAATATGTGACATTATTAGAAACCTTATAACACTAACAGAAGAAGGGGAAAGGCAGCTAAACCTTACTAACTTGAATGAAACAATCAAAAAGAATGGAAAACAATCAGGTAGAAATTTAAGATCAAAAGTACCTAATGGGTTTGTGATAGGTGGGCCAAAATTATAAACGGCTCTGCACATACAATTAGCAACTTCAATAGAGTAAAAAGTTTCTTCATATACCACTCACATTCAAAGAACAGTCGATTGCAGAACTGCTTTTTCCAGCCATGGGTGACAATAACTCTAACATCAAAGATCAGTTCTATAAGGAACAAAATCATTCCAGAGGAGGCAAACACAACACACTTATGATGCAAATGCTTTCCATGTACAGTGCATTGAGTTCTTCATTCAAAACGGATTGCAACCTTCCCACACCACAAGCCAGCACATCATTTGTTAGGAGTCCATTTAGCATACAAACTGTTTTGAGTTACTTTATAAAAAAATTTTAAGTTTCAGCTTTTAGATTCTAAACCTTGCCATCTCCATTAATCAAAGAAATTGCTTTGAGTGTTTTGACAAACATACTTCTAACTTAAACTGTTTCCAATACATGTTCTCCACAAAGAAGAAAATCCTGGAAGAAGATATTTTTCTGTTACCATTCAAACTGTCGGGAGTGCACCAAAAAATGAGCCATTCATTAGCAGAACCGTAAGTCATGAAAGACAATGAACAATTGAGGTATGGTATTGACTTAGAAATACATACACGTATAGTTTCATCCTAAAATGTTCTTACAAGCCTCTGAATTGTCCCAAAAACAAGATGGGAATTTTACTTCTCTAAGATAAATTACAATGGATCAATAATAGATTCATCCTACATGACATAAACAAGATACAACCAAGCTCAGATAAAAGTGGGAGTGGATTCAGAGATTTGTTGTATACAACTTTCCTCAAACAAGTGGTGCGTCCCAAGATAAATTTAGCCTTCTAATATAAGGGATAAACAGGTTAACTGGTCGACATGTATGGAGCGTGCCAAAGCATGATCAGGATGCACCACCATTTTGGGCTTAAAATGGAAAATCAGCCAACGAATCCAAATGGAGTTAAACATTAAAAGCAGTAGTGGAGTTAATCATCGATATTGATGAAGAATACAAGATTTTGACCATGGTAACAGAGGATCAGTATGGCAAGTCTAATGACACAATTGCATAACCTTAATAACAAAAAAAAATTAGCACTCACACACATGCATTAAGCCAAAAAAAAAAAAAAAGATAGCAACGATTACACAAACATCTCAATCTCCAAACATAGAAAGATATAGTTTCAGCATTTAAAAAGATTGCACCAGAATCAGACAGAGAAATGACTCCGTAATAACTATATCAGGAAAGCAGATCACATAGATAGGAAAGCCAAATGGCACTGCTAAGAAATAACTATCTTAAAATGCGTGCAACATGTACCTGTCCAACATGTGTGCTATAAATATGAAATGAGTGATAAACTTTCCATCTTCGTCTTCCAAATAAATTAACCTCAAGCTGATCATGAAATACTGTAGAAAGTACTATAAAACAAGTCAAATGCAAGATTAAAGAAAAGGGAACAGCACAGACAAGAAATAAATACCAAGAAACTACCACTTGATTCCAAGACTACACCATCACTGTTATTAGTAAAAAAAGATATAGTTCAAACCATCTCAGACATGCATTTTTGTCTATTATCACAATTCATCCATGACCGAGGTTTTTATACTAAAAAAGAAAGTTACACCAATTATACTAAAAGATATAAACTCAGAGGAAAAAAAAGAATAGAAAATTTCATAACTCACGGAAACCCCTTTCGAAGCTTCTGGATTGCAGAATACAGTTTCCTTCTTGAACCAACCGCGTTTATTCCCATATCTTTCAAGTCCTCCAATGTCAATAATGGCAACACTTCATCATCCACTTCATGTATCTCAAAAACCGGCGCGTATCGACTTAAACCTAACTCAATCAGCCAAGTCCTGACTCCTTCCCATTTTCGCTCCGAAATATTATCATTATCGTTATTCTCCATTTCTATCCCTTCATTTTCCCTACTCTCTGTAACCCTAACTCGACCAGAGCCCGTAACCGTTCTCCGGTTCCCGTGCCAGAAATCTAAACCAACATTGTCAGCAGAATGGACTGGACTTTGGTCTTTTGTAGGACTATCAGAATCAAGATCGAATTCCCGAACAAACCCTTCCTCTCCATTTGAATTCTCCAAATTATTATCTCCTTCTTCGATTCTTGAATTCGATGAAATCCAATTCGATCTCACTCTCTTCGTTGTCGCTCTCTTCGCTTTCCTTCTATGTCCGAATTCGACAAGATTCAACTCTCCGTTATGACTATTTTTAATGACCTCGTGTTCTTCAATCTCGTTGTCGTTCCCGTTAACGAGATGAGTTAAAGAGCGTGCTTTGATTGATTTTGAAGACTCTTTAGGGATGCGCCACGTGTTCTGTTGCGGATGCAGCAGCTTTGCTGAGCGTCGCATGTGCGATTCGTATGCTGTTTGATGGTGATGGTCGCCGATCTCGCCGAGACGGACGCTTGGTCGACGTTGACGTTTGAGTGCTGGTGGCGGTGGCCCTCGGTTTTCTGATTGAGCTAGAGCTGTTGTTGTTGCAGTTGTGGTGGGCTCCGTGGCGGTGGGTGCTGTTGTTGTAGCAGTGGCGGTGGTGATGGGGCCTTCCGGTGGAAGTAACTCGGCGGCCATTTTTTATGAGAGAGTGGAAGTGTCTGTTTAGACTGAACTGTGCGTAGGATAAGGGTTTGGATAGGGGAATCTGGTGCTTTCTGGAGTATCGTGTGTTTTTATTCTGGACCGTTTGATGATGAGGGATATGGTTTTGGGTGATTAGTGAAGTAAGCTGAGGATTTTCAAGGAAATATCTGGGTCCCGGCCAGTGACACGGGAAGTTGCTTTGCTAGGCCCAGCTTGACGTTCTTTCGATTTTGGGCTGACAAGCCTATGTTTGGTTACCCGATTAAGAACTCTTTTCAAAGAAAAGGTACATCAAGTTTTCATGGTAGTGTTTTTTTTATTGATGGTTATGAATTTTATCACAATATCTCAGGATTTTTTTTCTTGATGTTATAAATTAATGAAGAATATGTGATGATTGCTAGTACCAGTAAATTAATTTTTATAATTTCATCTCTCAAGAAAAATTCATGTTAAAGTTGTGTTGTATTTATTTATATCACATTCTCCATATATTTAAAGAATTAGTTGTTTTATTTTAGAAAAATGTTTCGTAGTATATATTTTTTTCTAAATAGAAAAAATAAATTATAATTTTATTGTATTTTTTTCTTACGTAAATCAAATTATATTACGATTATACAAGTAGAAAGTATAATTGCTAGTATTTGTAAATTTTGTATTTATATACAAAAGTCTGATTACCATTAGTTTAATGAGGTTCTCTGAACCCTTTCCAATAACTCTGGCAATTGACAACAATGAAGTTTTATGCTGACAAAGTTTTTACTATATAGAATATATTTTTTAAAAAAATGGGTGAAAATCTATTAAAAAAAAGGCATGCATAATAAAACTTCTTGTAAAGTTTTTTTCTAGCAAAAAGAAAAGATAAATAATAAATTCACAAATGTAATATTATGGGAAAAAAATATAATGAAACACGAGCTTACTTGAAAGAAAACTCAATAAATTTAACATGCGAATCAAGCAAAAGCACTATAGAATTACTGGTAATTTACTTTTCAATGAATGAACGTATTTGTAATTTTATCTCGTCATTATTTTATGCAACCGTAGAGAGGATATTTAGTTATATATCATCTGTATGATCCACTGCCACCCAAGCCCGTCTAGCTCAGTTGGTAGAGCGCAAGGCTCTTAACCTTGTGGTCGTGGGTTCGAGCCCCACGGTGGGCGAATTGGTGTTTTAACTCTTTTTCGCATTCTTCCCGTTCCATAGAACCATAACCTCGAAATTTTATTTTCCATAGAAATAACAATGTTTTCCTTTCTTTTTTAAAATGAAAATATGAAGAGACAATGCCAAGCTATGCCAGCCTGATATGAGCTGGTCATGATGATTATCAGATATTTTATTAGCTCGAGGGTCACGTAGTTTTATCGATATTTTCTTATAAATACAAAAACTATAATCTCTATACAAATTACATTCCTGATCTGTGGTTCCAATAATGTGTATATGGAGCTTGAGAAATAAAAAAGTTTTATTTTTTTATATTTTTTAAAAAATTATTTTTTTATTTTTTATTTTAAATTAATATTTTTTAGTGTTTTTATATTATTTTAATGTACTGATGTCATAAATAATTTTAAAAAAATAAAATAATATATTTTAAATAAAAATTATTTTAAAAATAACATAAACCACATTTCAAAATAAAACCAATGATGGGTGACTGATAGATATTTTCTTTAAACTTGAGGGGTAAACCAAGACATAAAAAAGGTCTAGTCATCAGATTGTTTAAGTTACATTGCAAAAGGGGGCGAAAGAAAAGCATTGAAAATGGGATAAAAAAATTAAAGAGGTCACTTGATATGAATTGAATTTTTTACCTGCGGTTGTGACAAGAAACCTCGGGAAATAAACTAAAATTTACCTCAAGTGTAATTATGTTTACTATTCCGTGGCACGTTAAAAAAAATCTTAAAAGAGGAAGGCCTGTTCTGCATTGCTAGAAATGTTTAAATTCACTGTAGATTTAAATTTAAATTGTAATTTTTTATTTTATTTTTTCCTTTGAGCTCCTCTTTCTCTTTAATTGCATTAATTTGAGACCAGATTGATGACTAATCACTCCTGGATTATTTAAAGATTACATAACTCATAGAAAAGGGATCAGAACAAAAAACACATGAAAGTCAGGTGGCTGGTTACATATGGGCACAAAAAAATTCTTTCCAGTCTATCTACTTTGGTTTTCATTGCTTTTCAGCCTTTTTAGTTTTTTGAATTTTATTTTTGGTCCAGAATTATATTCTCTTTATTTTTAAAATTTTTAATTTGAGAGATGAGAAATAAAATTGCTAAAAAAAATAGCAAGTAAAAAGGAAAGGTATGGATTAATTATATTTTAATTTTAAAAATATCATTATTAATGTTAACGTATTTTATTTGACTATAAAAGTTTTATCGGGTATTTCACACCCTTCATTTTGTCAAGAAATAAAAAAACAGAAATTAGAGTCAAGAAATGATTTTTCCTTTTAGTTTGGATCTGTGTTTTGAAACAAATTCCATGTTGTTTTAATTTATTTGTAAAGAGAATTGTTTTAATGTTTTTAAATAAAAGTATATTTTTGGATGAAAATCATAAACTTGATTTTTTAATTATTTTTTTAATTGTTCAAAATAAAATGATAGATAAAACATTATCTATTATTAAAAAAACATGTGATAGATAACATGTTATTCATCCAAATCCAGACATGTATGATTTTTTTTTTACTTTAACTTATTTATTTTTGTAGATAAAAATTAATTAAAACAGATTTATTATGGACTTATTGGGTATTCAATTTTAACTTAGATGAATCAAAACAAATAATTTTTCTGTGATGGTTTTTCCTGAAACATTATTTTATTTTTACTTGGTTTGCAAATTACACTGAAACATTTTTTTCTCATGTCAGTTAGCAATTTTTTAGCATCCCTGCATGAATTTTTTATTTGATTTCATTTAATTTAATTGCTTTTTTATTCATATCTATTTTTATTATTAATTTTCATACCGATCACTTTTGGTTTTTTAAATATATCTCGTAGTTAACTTGATTATAATTAAAAAAAAAAGAGAATATAAAAAGAAAACTGTGACATCTGTTCAAAGTCTTAATTAAAACTAAAAAACCAAGACTGTTGATTTTTGCTGAGAATGACAAATTTACTTCCATATTATTCCGATCAACAATGTTTTTTTTTAAAAAAATCTAGGGCCACAGCTAACCCATATGCAATTGAGGCTCAATTTCATACGTTCATGTGCAAAATTAAATTCAATGAGTTCACCCAGTAATTTATTAACTTGGAATTTGATTTAAATTAAGTTTCGTTTCAAATCGAGTTAGAGATAAACTCGATTAAAACATGATCACCAACTAGGTGAACTCTAAGGAATTTTTTCAAACTCTTAAAATATTATTTTATTTAAAAAAAAAACCCTAAATTTTTTTACTTCTTATCTGACAAGTAAACTGTAACCCGGACCTTAAAATGGGCGGGTGACTCCCACCCACGGATGAGGAATGGAGCCCACACATTTGTCAAAGATCACCTTAAAGGGCCCGGATAGGGCCTGAACCTATTCCCAACATCGCGAGGCAGCCTAAAAGTCTACCGTTCCTCACAAGTAAAAATGACAAATAACGCATGCATTAAATCTTGAGTTTTGGCCCTCCTTATTATATAATTTTTGCTCCGCCTCTGTTCTACAAGACAAGCCTGCACATATGATGTTGCGATCCGACAATGACACTCTCTACAAAAACAATTTGTTTGACAATCCAACATAGTTTACGAAGCATGTGTGTGTTCTCTGAATGTCAGAAGATCACGTGATTTACAACCAATGAACTAAAATGAAATATAATTGTTGTCACTCGTTGAACACAATCTAAGAAATTAGGAACTTGAAAGAAACAGGCATCTCTGCAGGTGGTGTCGTGCATCTGATTTTCCACCAGAAAAGATGCAGATTCTCTAATCCATGCCGGCAAACAATCTGCCATGCCCTTTAGTGTTATAAATATTTGAATGAGAAAAGTAAAAATAGGAATATGGAAACATGGTAAATAACAAATCTCTTTTATATTAACTGGGGACTTAGAATTATAATAGTCTGAACATATATTTATACTAGTTTATAATAATTCAAGAAACTTAAAAGATAAATATATTTTTAATAGTTATATGCATATACCTAGAATATATCTAGGAGAATTAAAAAACACCTTAAATGAAAACTTTAAAATCAATTCCAACACTTTGGAGTTCTGGATTCCTCACAAGTGGGATTATCAGAATTGGGAACGTAATTTTATGATGTTTTGCCTTGCATTTGAGTACTGCTTTGATAATGCTCATTAATAGTTCTTGAGGTGTGGCTGTAACAATGAAGCGGTTGCATCTGTTTTCTCAACGAGAGAAGGGAGCAGGGAGGATCCAGATTCTAGAATAGATGGCAATTGAAGTTCCGAGATAAATAGCTCCTGGAATTGGCATGTTGATAAGGGAGGAATCAGTTATACTACAGGAGAAGCTTTGAAATCTAAATAACATGATAAATATTTAATTACCTGCCATGCTTGTGTCTCCCTATTGAACTTCACTTCAAATTCATCAATGAACGCTCCATTAAGCAAATCAAGTTGTGCTTCAAAAGACTGAACAGAGAAATGATGAGATTGCTAATTGCGGTAATTGATAGCATACCAATATGAAGGGGCCATTTTAGGCAGTGCCTTCATTAATTCTTACCTGCACTCGATCTTTTAGAAACTGAACGTATTTGATTATCTCATCCAGTACGAGAGCCTTGCCAGTTATCTGTTAATTATATGACAACCAATTGAAATATACAACAGAATAATATCAATTTCGAAATAATTTTTTTCTCAAAATCGGTATTAGCAGACGACTTAGAAATTATATTTACCTTATCACATCCAGGAACTAGAGATTGCAGCAGCGTCATCCTTGAACTGATTTTCTCTCTTCTCACCTTCAAAACCAAGTTTCATAAAGAATAAATAAGACAATCTGGCCGCTAATTAATTAAAAGCCAGCAGGTTCAATTAATCTGTCCTTTAATCAATTACCCTTTCAGCAAGGCTATGACTGTCTGTTGCTTCACCCCTTCTTGCCCTGACGTGAACGTAGCCTGTTGGAGGCTCAACAGGAACTTTCTTCTGTTTTTTTGCTGGCCTTACCCTCTTTGCACTTCTTGAGACAGAACTGTCTGGGTTTAGTTTCTGCCTTTTGCTTTCTCTTTTTTCCTGATCGCAGCCAACGAAATACAATAATGTCGTCATCAACATCAATCATATAATTTTCATGTAAACGACTGTCATGTCTTAATGAAGTACTAGAGTATTGAGTCTAATACCCCTAATTCATTAACTACCATTGTGTTAAGGATACTGATCAAGTAATTCTCACATATTGTTCGTATGTATATATATCTGCAGTATAAGCACCATTGTAGTGTATTCGTGCTGTAGCATTTCTCCCATAGGATTCTGTCATAATTTTTAAACAGGCGTGGATTGACAGGCCAACATTTTCTTAATTAGGAAATTTAATATCGCGGCTCATATGTACCTTTATGGCTGGCGACGAGTGCTTTCTCAATTGCCACAATGTTGGAGTCATCGCCTGACTAACTTGATTTTCTTCGCAGTACTGAAGATCAACCACCATGGACGAACTTGAATTATGCCTTGCAATCGTTGAAGAGTGGTCCATAGTGCTCATGAAAGGGACTTTCGCAATGCTGTTGTCATCAGCATGGATAGTTTCAAGGATTCTTTCAGCATGCAAAGGGCCCTCCTGGAGACATTCATATGGAAGATTTGGAGAAAACAAAGCTCCGCTTGCGATACTGGTGTTTGAATCGAGCTGAAACCCGTCAACAACAGAAGCAGGATGCTGTTGCTGGTAAGAAAAAACCGCCATTTTGGGTTCTTCAAACTAAATTCTAAGGTGGCAGCAAAGCAGATGAGAGCTGGCACCTGGCAGGAAGAGTAAGGGACTGGTGGGTCTCGAAAAATTAAGAACCAATATATAGACGCCAAACACTCGAGGAGGTGGAGTGTGGTGGAGTAATTTACTCACGGGATATAAGGTTATAACAGTAAATAACTTCTTCTTTTTGTTTTTATCTAGTTCGTGTTTTATATATAATTATTTCTTATATTCTATAAACTAACTAATTGATTAATTTTAATAAACTATAGAGCATTAAGCAGCTATGATTAACTCATTAACTAATCGAAATCTTTAAAAATGATGTAAAACGTGTATAAACCAAATGGTAGCCACTCCCAAATAGTGTTGGAGTCCATGTACTCTCTTTTTTAATATTTCAAGGATCCTGGTATCATCATTTTTTATATATATTTATAATGTTATATGATTATCTTTATTAAGCAATTTCATATAGACAAGTGTAAATTATAAGAAATTTTATGCATGATGCATATTAATTATTTTTTATATTTATTTTTAAAAAATAGATATAATTAGAAAATAAAATTATAGGTGATCAAGATATTCTTATTCTTAATACTTTTGATGTATTATGAGTTTTATTTCTTCTTTTTTTTGTGTTTTTTTTTTCTAAAAAGATAATTCAACGGTAAATATTTTTGTAAACTACCTGCAGCATGTAATATTTCATTAATGTATATTTTAGTTCTTAAAAAATCTTAAATATTTAACTTATATCTAGAGAGAGTGAATAAACTCATTTAAAATGCTAAAATCACCTTTCACTATAATTCTCAGGTATTCGTATTTAGGCGTTTACTACAAAGACGACAACTTCCTGTGGAAGGACAGTATTCATAAAATGACAACACTGAGAACTCAAATTCAAGAAAAAAAACAACTAGAGTGAATGCCTCAGCCTCGTTCCCCGCCTGCCTGTTAACACTATAACACGAGCACATTTGAATTGCCGTACCTTCTGGAAAGCCTTTTCGTGTTGACCTGAATTTATTCAGTATTTGCAATCCTAGATACTGGTGCTAAACCAGGGGTTGTGCTTTGGTTTGAAACTAGGAGGAAATTATTGCCACCGTCCAGATTTGAAGTTGCCGGGCTATCAGCCTGTTAAACACCGACCACTAGAGAGATCCGACCATCAAACGACCAGCAGTATGAGCATCTCTTAATTTATGCGAGAAGAGGAGATGACCCTTTTGCTTCGCTATCCTCTAAACGACACCGATTTCGGCCATAATTTTGTAGGACAGAAGGTGCAGGGATGCTACCTCACTGCTGAATACTGGATAATTCATGTTTATCTTGTTAAAATTTACAGAGTATCAGAGTAGTTTTGATAATAAAATAATTTTAAGTTCAAATCTTATCATTTTTATTTATTTGATAAAAATTAAATATAAAATAATATAAATTTATACAAGTTTTAAATCTAAAATTTTTTCCACTCAATATTAAATTATTCCTCATTTAATTACTGGATAATTTCATTTGGCTGCTCGTATCTTAAAGATCCCTCCGCATGCGCAAGGATTACGGATTCTCAGACCCGACGAAGATAATTTGCAAATTGTTTTTTTCTAAACAGCGTAATCAAGGGAGAAAATTTGTAGAAATAGTTCGTTTATAATAAAGAAAATTGCATCATTGTAATTGATGCATCAAACACAATCTGGAGGCTATGGGGCGCTATTGGGAAGCAATATCTGTGGATTTCATGACAGCAGCACCTCACAACCGCTGTGAACCCTTCCTTCTATCCATATCTCTTTCTTTCTCGAACAGCTAAACCACGTTTCCCGTAATTGTATTTTATTATTCCAATCTGTCAGTATATATTAAAAACTTGGAGTGTGAAAATAAAAATAAAAAGCAAGAGGAAGAGGAAACAAACTCTGCGAACAGTACTTTCTGCATCAAGAACAAATAGATAAAGAGAAACTCGGAGACACACAACCTGCTGATGCAGCCCTTCTTTTAGCTCCATCAATCACCTCCCCCTCTGCTATATCAGGCTGCATGAAGGCATGAGAAGCATTTAAAAAATAAAATTGAGGAACATGCCATGCTATCGCTTGAGAAAGAAAAAATCAATGTATAAAAAGGAATGCTTACCGTTGTTTCTGGGCGTCAACCAATACTTTGAAGCTCGATCAACCAAAAACAACAAAACATAATATTAGTTGTGCCAGTAAAACTAGTGCAACCAAAAAAACAAATATTTGTTGCGCCAGATCTATTAGCATATCAAAGAACATGTGCTATTTACTCAATTTTTTCTCCTTTTTGCTAGTTCTTCGAATAATTTTGCTGATTGTGCTATTTTGAAGGCAAAAAACCCTCTTACCTTTTGCATCCAGTTTTTATCTAAAATAGTTTGTGAATTTTTTAAAATAAATAATCTCATGAAAATATATCATTAATGTTTTATAATTTAATGGAAAGATGTCTGTTTTAAAATACAGTTTTTTTCAAAAAAAAAAACAAAATTATATCATTTTAAAGAGTTGTGTATATTAATTTTAAATAAAACTAATATTAAAATTGTCTCTGTATACAAAAAACAACTCTGACAAGGCGTTGAAGTTTAAGAAAACTTATGCTCCTTTAAAAAACTCTTTCCTTCTGCAAACTTTCCTGTCGAATTTTCATTGTTACGATTTAGATTAGAAAAGCGGGTGCCGAGTAGCAATAGAAGAGCTCCACCCTTTCCTACAGAGTAAATGTATAAATTTTGGTTTATTTTTTTATTTTTGGTTTTGTCACCAAGACTGAAAAATTAAATAAGTATGAGAAATAATATAATAATTACACTATTAACACCGGTAAACAAACAATCATTCTTTTAAAGATTATTGTTCATTCTCGCTCTTATGTTTTGAATTCAACAAAACATAGCTGGCATATAAATCAAGTACCGTATGTTGACTTATATTCGTTTTGCTGAAACCAAATCATAAAAAGTAAGAAGGAACGGCAGTAAATATACTGGGTAAGTAAATCCTCAATATAAATTGGATTTTTAATTAATTAATTAATATAATTCAAATAATAATTACGTTTCTAGTGTTATTTATAATCAGTGAAAGTTCAGTCTGGTGATACCTTTTCTAGTGAAAAGAAGGAGCTCCTAAGAAATGCAATTCCACAACTAGTACTGTAGATGAAATTTAATTATAACGGTGTTTGTTTTTTAAAAATATTATTTTTTATATAAATACATCAAAATAATTCAAAAATATATAAAAATTTAATTTTAAACCTAAAAAAAATATTTTTTTTGGTCCGATCTCCATTTGAGACGCAATCCTAATCGGCAACCAAGAAGCCACTTTACATGTGATAAAATTCCATCAACTCTACTAAGAATTTACCATATGACATTGGGGCTAAAACAACCAAGTAAAATTAAACGATAGGTGAAAATTTTCTTCTAAAGATTACTGCTAGAACTTTTACGCAACGCTACTGTGTCGGCGCCCAACCTTTCAGAAAGCTAAGTTTAAGAGTCGAATTCATGAAACATCACGAACATTCTTGGAAACAGATTGAATCAAAGCAATGAAATTTAGTCAAACAAAATCAGCTAGCACATTGATGAAATTACCGACGAAATTCAGCGCAAGTAAATCACGTTTCTCGTAGGCATTGGCTTGGTTTTTGCATGATACACCAGTGAACGTAAAGACATTTAGCACTCACAACCTAATTTATTTAACAGAGTATGTTACAAAGCAAAGAAATCATACGGTTTAAAGAAACTTTGTGCTATACATATACGTTCTTGATCGACACAGACACGACACAAATGATATTGAAGCGTTACATTACAGTTTTGAAAGATTAACATAGATATCTGTTGCCTATAACATCTACTCCAGACACCAGGAACTCGTCCTTAAAAGAGTTAGGTTATCAGACAAGGCATTGTCCGCTTCTGCTTCTTTCTTCTTTTTGAAAAAAAAACATTAATATAATGGGCATGTCTTTTTCTTGTACATCCAAAGTCAGTGAATGGCACATGGTTCGTGGAGAAGTGTTTATTTTGAATACAGATAAACTTAAAGCGAAAAATGAGCCATGGAGAGAGAAGGCAGTGCTAAAATGATCGGGGGGGNGGGGGGAGGCCAGAATGAGAAATGTGATGCCTGATCTGATAAAAGAGGCAATTAGTTGCGAAAAATAGAGTGCTAGCACGGTAGTATTTCCTTATATTCAACCGTGTTATAGAGCAATTGGCCCCCACTCGCGCGCTGCTCATTAAAAACGGGAAGAATGCTTTCAAGAACGTCAGCATAGCCGCCGGTAGCTCTTTGGTTATGGGAAAAGTAAGGTTGTTCGCGTTGGACACCAAAAATATAATATCTGGGAAAAGGATTTTTGGTAGAAAGCGTTCCAACGTGTCTAACATGTTTTTGCCTAGGATCGAAGAGCTGCTGGCGCCATACTGGCTCCTAGGATATATGCTTTGAAAAATTGGAGCATGCAACGGAATTATCAAATCTTTGTAATAATGCCATGCGCATGAGTAGGCTTTTTGACGAGAAGGATACAGCTATATACGGGTCGTGCTGGAACACTAACGTCTTTTGTTTTTATTACCTAGTTACATAACCCCCGCGACCGCGTATCAATTTATTTTATATAAAAAAATATTTAAAAAATTAAAATTTAAAAATATTAGATTTTTTTATAAAGATATATCAAACTGTTTTTCTTTGATTTAGTTATAACATTTAATTTAAGAATAATATTTATAATATTAATAATAACATTAAATTTGCATGACTCAAGTTTAAGTGATTTTGGTTGCAATACCAGATATAATAGTATTGGATATAGGTCTAACTGTAAAGTTGTGTTATAAAAATATGATAATTAAATGAATTAATTAGAAAAACCAACAGAAAAAAACTAATAAGAAAAAATAAAAAAAATAAGTTAACTTGTCAAATCAAGTTAACCTATTAAACATGAGATTCGTGTCATTAAAACATAATAACTAAATAGAAAAAAAAGATTTAATATTAATCAACTAAATTAAAAAAATATTAATTAAAAATAAAAAAATACATATAGGAAAGAAAAAACTAATAAAGAAAAAAAATCTGAATTAATTGGGTTAAACCATGAAACTCTGAATCTTTATCATGAAAGCCTAATAAATAAACAGAAAAACTTTAATATTAAGAAATTATAAATAAAAAAACAAACTAAAGGCATAAGTTTTTTAATTATGGATTGCACTGTTTTATTCACAGTATAAGACTTAAAAAAAGAGAGAGAAAAAATAAAGACATACGCCACGAGTTATTTTTTTTCTTGTATGAAAAATAAAAAAATATTAAGATTTGAGAATATTAGATTTTTCTGCAAAAATATTTTCAAAAGCCTTTGATCTAACTGCAACGCTTGACCCAAAAATATTATTTATAATATTAATAATACCATTAAACTTACATGATTTAAATTTAAGTAAGCTTGACTATAACATCAAACCCTGGAGTATTAAATGTGAGCTTGGCTTTAAGTTCATGTCATAAAAATATGATAATTAAAAAAATTAATTAAAAAAACAAATAAAAAACCAATAGAAAAAAAATAATGAAAAAAAACTGAATTAACCGGGTTAATCATCCAAACCTGAAATTCTCATTATAAAAGTTTGATAAGTAAATAAAATAAAATAATTAACTTGATTAACCCGTCAAACCAAATTAAATTGTCAAGTTCAGAACATGTGTCATGAAAATTTGATAATTAAATATAAAAAATTTACTATTAACAAACTAAATTAAATAAAAAAATTAATTAAAAAGAAAAAAATAAATTAATTCATCAAATTATGCTAACATATCATATCCGGGATCAAACAAAAAAAATTATTAAAAGACAAGCGACAAAAAATAAAAAAAAAAACAAATAATTTAGCGTTTTATTTAATTTTTAGTATATAATATAATATAATATAATAATAATTATTGTATAATAATATAATATATTAAAAATGAAAAAGTGAAAGGCGTGGGAAAGCTACAGTAGTTTTCCCACGCCGTATATTGTTAATTATTTGGATTGTTATCATTGTGCTGCTTAAATCTTTTGTAGGAATATTTATGAATAAACGGCACAGAGTTAAGCCCAGGCCTGTATTGCACGAAGCAATTAATCGGCCTAAATCCCATTATTTTCTATTTAACTGTTGGATCGTGATTGTGATTAAATTTTACTAGTAGATTCTACGAATTGAATTCTACAAGATGTTGGTTTGCTATAATTAGCCATGCATTTTTGTTATTTTTCTCTTTATTTTTGGATTTTCTAATTTATTTAGAATTTAGTATTTTTTTTAAATTTCCAATCTATTTAAGTTGATCTTTAGATTTATTTAAAAAAAAATCAACCAAAAATGAAATATTTAATATAAAATTCTGAATTAAAATTTTCATATGATAGCTATACTGGACAAAATTACCAACCCATACAACAACGCATGCTCAAGAGTAGGCTTTTGACTAGAAGCATGCCCTGCGGAACCATTGCTCGAAAGTAGGCGCGGTAGTATCTTAGTATTTAAATTCTTAGGAACATTATCATATCAATTCTTGGATGATTATATTTATTTTCACTGTCCCCATTGTGTTATCCATGTTATCATATCCTATACCCATAAGAAATGTTTAACTTTAATTTTATTCTATGCAAAATCCAACAATAAAAATTTTCTTGCTAGCAATTTCTAGTAAATTTATTTTCTATCACACCTGCCCATCTTAACATACTCTTTCAACCTAGTTAACCATTTTTAGAGTTAATTAGTGATGGAAATCAAATCAATAAGATTCACTCATCCAGGAAAAATGAATGACAAGAAATTAAAATTAAAAATATGAATATGAATATATTATATAATATATACTCCACATTTTCGATAGATAATCAATTTAAAGCATTAATCAATGTTGGATTTTTTAAATAAATACCAAGCATCACTTGATATTTTATTTTTAATTAAAAAAGGCTTAATAAAAAACTAATAAGAGTGAAAATGAAATATAATTTAAAAATAACAAATTTAAAATATGGATATATTCTATATTCTTTTTAAATGTTGTGTATTTTTTTCTAACAAATAAAATTAAATCATATAAATATTGACTTAATATAATTCAATTAATTTTGTAGATCCAAAAATAATTTATACAATCTATAAAATTATAATTTAATTAAAAAATTAAATAATGTTTTTTTAATATTAAAACAATAAAATACTTGTTAGCGAACGTGTCAAAAAATTTAAAAAGGTTCATGTTTAATAATATACCTAGATAAATCAGATCAGATGAGAGTAGAGGTAGCATGCTAGGTTGAGGGTTGAATTGTTTATGTTTGGTCAATTACAGCTAACGTAGTGGATCGCTAGGGACATGGCGTCCAGTCGAGTGGTTGTCAGATTGACGTGCCACCGTTTTTGATTTGGCTGTATTTTGATTCCGCCGATCATGACTGGATTATCGTTGATATTTCGAACCCTTTTGAGAAATGAAACTTTCCCGTGAAAAATCTGGGAAATTAGCCCATATATTTTTTACCCAGACAGAAAGCATATCTATGCGGTAATCTACTAGTGTATGTTGTTCTCCACGGTGCAGCTCAAATTTATTTATTTTGTTTCTTAAAATCAAACAATGTCAAAAACGGATCAAATAACTTGACCCGGTCTGGATCATATTTGAAATTAACCAACCAAGCAGGGATTTAAAAACAATGAAGGTAATAAAGGCAAATCATTCAAGCCTTGCTCAAGGATAGAGAAGAGAAGAACATCGACGACGCCCTGTTGTCTACTCCTCTGAACTTGAACTCCATGGTGTTGTCTGTACAAGAAGTAGAAAAAAAGGAGCTCCCTGGGAGATTCTGACTGGGAAAAGAACGATGAAGATGGCAATACAGGTGCATCCATGCTTGTAGTTGTCTTGCCGTTTCTTTAGAGCCACGAGAATGTGCACCGGGCTTCTTATAAAGATTTAGACAATAATTTATTTCTTTTCATGAACTATTATTTAAGAGTTTATTATTATATATGTTTTTTTTAGTGGGTTAGACTTCCACAATCTTTTTTATATTTCAAGAATAAATAAATAAAATTATTCATATTCTGGGTTGAGTATTTAAGTCAATTCTTTGCGAGTTGAGGATCAAATCAATTCTTTTTATGGGTTTGAAATCAAACATATTACAACATTCTCACAAAATTAAAATCGAGAATCTTTTTCAATTTTTTCTAGGGTTTAGAATCTAAACTTATTATTTTACGAATTCAAGATTAAACTCAATTTTTTTACACAAGTTAAGAATCAAACCTCCCACCTCATTTTTTTCACGGGTGCAAGATTTAAAAATCTTTCCTCACCAATATTTATAGACTGGCAAGTATTTTTCTCTTGTTCTTATGGGTCTGTGTTAGATCTTGTGGGCGTGGAAATTTATTTCTAAACAAATTAAAAATGATTTGAAAAACTCTTTTTATAATATCTCGATCTATGAAGTTGAAAGCTATTATTGCATCAAGATTATTATTTGAAGTGCATCACTTCATACCTTACTCCGTTAATGATTTTCCTGAAAGATTACATTCTTTTAAACCCTATCTAAACCATCAAAAGGCTTGCACAATATAAGAGTACAAATAATAAATATATCTCACGCTCGTAAAATAAAGCTTCTTATCCTAGTTTTTATACATATCTAGACTTTATATTTAATCATCATATAATTTAAATAGTACTTATGCATGCTCATATAACCATGTACCGTATAAGCATTCGAAAAAATATATAAAACTCATACAAGCATGAAAGTAACATAACATAATCTAATTTTTATGTTTTTCTCAAAAATATTTTTTTATTTAAAATTAAAAAATACTGGCAACTTAACAAAAACAGGCTGAAAAGTATTACAAACATATTAAAGAACCAAGCTTGGATTCTGAGCATAATTGAAAACCTATTTTTACATTATTGTATCAAGGATTGAAAAACAATGTAGATTCAAGGATAAGTTAAATAATTATTAAACAAATCTATATAAAACTAAAATTTCAATCACAAAACAATTTAAAATTCAAATAATGCAATCTAAATATAACATACAAAGTAAATGAGAAAAATAATTAAGGATTAAATTGAAAAACAATAAAAAAATAAAAAATTAAGATCAAAATTAATAAAAAAAAACTAAATAAAATAAAATATTAAAGTATAAAATTGAAAAAAATGACAAATAAAAAAAGGTATGAAAACAGCAATAAAAAATAAGATCAAAATTAAATAAAAATAACCACAGTAAAATGATAAGCAACAATATTGAAAAACAAATAAATCAAGAAAATTAATAAATGTTTAAATGATATGTTTTCTAAATAAATAAATGGAAACGTGATGTTTAACATAGCACATGAAAATAAAGGTCTAAGGAACCAAGCACCATAAAGAACTTGTAGCTTAATTTAATATCAAAATTAAAAAACTGAACTACAATTCGAATTAAGCTCAAAATCGAAATCGAATAATGAGGAAGCGAGTAAACGCGATTTCTTTTCTTACATCTGACAAGCTAGTTTTTTTTTTATTCAATTTTAATTTATTAAAATCAATTGATTTTAAAGGGTTTTTTATATGTATATTTTTTGCAAATCATATGCTTGCCCAAGTCTTCTTCTGTTATTTTTTTTAGGCGAATCAGCTGGTTTGGAACTGCAGTAATGATTTTTTTAAGTTTTTTATTTTGAAATAATAATTTTTTTGTTCTTAAAAATTTATTTTTAATATTATTATATAAATAATTTTAAAATAAAATAAAGTAAAAAAATTAAATTTTTTCAAAAATATTTTTAAAATTCTAAAATAACCGCAGCAGAGAAGCCTCACGCTGCCGTGGCCCGAACCAACGAGGGACCAAGAAACAGAAAATCCAAAGATCGAGGATGTAGGTTTCGATTGTTCAGGGTGTTTATACCGACTAGCCTTAAATTTAACAATGAGAACTTTATCAAGTACATGTACTTTTTTTTGTCACCATTTCTTCTCAAAATCCTAATTA
The DNA here is from genome assembly GCA_015708895.1 of Populus ilicifolia. NCBI lineage: Eukaryota > Viridiplantae > Streptophyta > Magnoliopsida > Malpighiales > Salicaceae > Populus > Populus ilicifolia. The sequence goes on from SRLM01000435.1 coordinate 926,933, forward strand.
TCACAATCAATCTTCCTTGATTCGGGCTATCATTATCGAACAACTCTTGAAAATTCTCTGAAATGACAGTTGTAGTCGCATGGAGGACCCATTTATGCTTTCACCATCCTCTCTTATTCCATGTTTGAAATCTTCCTTTCACTCAAATAGTTATAATTATAATTACAATGAAAGATTCGATCTTGTTTTTATTTTTCAGTTATTGAAATGTTTGCAGATTCGGCATTGCAGCAGCTCTGTTATAGCAGTTGCATCAACCACTGAACATAAAGAAGAGGGTCATATTCCAGTAATTAATTCTGCCTCCAAAAAAGGAAAAGGTGTGCTTTGTGCTTCTTTTTGTTGTTTTAAATATTGCGTTATGTTTAATTTTTCTTATTTGAAGCAGTAAATGGTGAAAGAAAGGCACCTGAATGGAAGAAGCTGGACGCTGAAGAACTTGGAATCAGTAATTCAATGATATCGAGACCTACAAGAGTTGTGCTTAATGGGCTCAAGAAGAAAGGTTGGATCATCTATATGTGCTATTATTCTTGTTTTCGTGGTTTTTATTTGAAATGCATTACTTGTATTGTTAGATATGAAAATGATCCTGGTTGGTGTAGGATATGAGGTCTACCTTGTTGGAGGCTGTGTAAGGGATCTTATCTTAAAGAGAATCCCAAAAGACTTTGATGTTATAACTTCAGCTGAACTCAAGCAGGTTTTCTCTACCCAAATTCTTTGTCTTCCCCCCATTCCCAGTGTGGATTGACAATTGGTTTTGTTGGAAATTGGAAAGGCGTCACATAATTAAACAATTACACTGTGCCTTTTATCGGGCGACATAAAGCTTGATGGCTAGAATGAATTTTTTGAAATGTAATTGAGAACTATACAAGCACATTGTCGAAGGAGCAGGATGATGCTTGCAAAGATAAAAATTATGCCATTTTAGATCCTACTGTGGAAGTAAAATGGCGTTCTATTTCCCTGCCCTGGTCAGTGGTCATATACATTACCCTCTAGAACTTTAAATTCCCTCCAATCTCCATTAATCTCAAACAAATTCATATGTTATGGATACTGTATGAATTGATCTCACTGACGAAATTCATAAATTTGAAATCAATCAGTATTCATAAATCTTATACGAGATCTATCTCAGATTACATTCTTCGGGCTTGATCATTATTCTTACCAATTATGGGCCATCATGCTTACTTTCTTTCTTTCTTTTTTTTTTTTTTTTTTTTTTTTTTTTTTTGTGGAGATGCTAACTATGCACATTAAACATTCTTGCCATTGCAGGTAAGAAAAGCCTTTCATCGATGTGAAATTGTCGGGAAACGGTTTCCTATATGCCATGTGCATGTGGATGATGCCATTGTGGAGGTTTGTCTATAACCTTCTATTCCATATTCAAATACTTGGCCAATAAGGTGCCCCCACCCCAGTCAGTTTATTTCCTACGTTAAAAAAAAGTGACCATGATTAGGTCTTATTCTGTCATATTTCCGGTCTATACTTTGTACATTTTTAATTTCCTCTAGTCTACTTACATGTTTAGTTTTAATGGAGTCCCTTTATTGAATAGGTTTCAAGTTTTAGCACTTCTCAATTGAAGTCTGATGGGAAATTCAACGGTAATGTCAGAAAACCTCTAGGTTGCAGTGAGCGTGATTTTAAACGATGGAGGAACTGCTTGCAGCGGGACTTTACAATCAATGGGTACATCTTTGATACTTGCTTTTTGCAAGTTGGGATTAACAGATATCTGGCATTGGTTGTCTTTCTTTTAGCAAATTATGTTAGATAAGTTGTCTGAGAACGAACTTTGCATAATTACTGGAAGGCAATTTTGTAACTTTGATTTTGTGATTGCCGTATGCTTTGGCAGGTTGATGTTTGATCCATATGCGAGCATAGTGTATGACTATATGGGAGGAATGACAGACATTAAGAAAACCAAAGTATGCACACGTCTGATATAATTTCTGGTTCACAAGTTGATTGAGGCATGTACATTTATCTTTTAATGGTTATCTGTAGGTCCGTACTGTAATACCTGCAAATCTTTCTTTCATGGAGGATAGTGGTGAGTTTCTACCTGCTTATTAAGTGGTTAGTTTTTCTAGTTTACTGTTTGATATACTGTGCTTTCGCCGAACATTATGCTCAATAGTACCATTTTAAAGTGCTTGTGCTCATTTTTTATATTAATCATCTAATCCTGTCACTAATTAATCCCCAGGTCGCATTTTACGTGCAATCAGAATTGCTGCCCGCTTACAGTTTGGTTTTACTAGAGATCTTGCTCTTTCTCTAAAAGAGCTTTCTCATTCTGTGCTTAGGATGGACAAGGTATTAATTTCTGCTTCCAAGTCTTTTAATGTCATTGGTAATTTCACTTCAGTTTTTTTCTTTCCATGTGCATGTAGGGTAGGATACTCTCGGAACTGAATTATATGTTGGCATATGGATCTGCAGAAGCTTCTTTGAGATTAATGTGGAGATTTGGACTTCTAGAGATCCTTCTACCCATCCAAGTATCATGTTTCCCTTCTTGATATACAATGTAAAATTGGTGTCCATGAAATATTTAACTAGCTTCATGATGCAGGCATCTTATTTTGTTTCCCAAGGCTTTCGAAGAAGGGATGAGAGATCTAATATGCTTCTGGTATGTGAAGATGCATGTTATAATTGTGTTCTACTTACACCTGTCCTTGTTGTACTGCCACTGTTTGCTGTCAAATATGTTGCATCATAGATGTTGTGGGTTGATTTTTTGCACATGATGCATTCCATCTGTCTTCTTCTAGCAAACAACGCCATCATCTTATTCTTATCTCCTGCACTCTCGTTGTCTTCAATAATACTGTTTTGTCCTTGTAAGACATCCCCCCTCTGTAGCATCTATACTAACGTAATTGCCCCTTCTTTGTGCTTTTTCAGTCATTGTTTTCCAATCTTGATAGACTATTAGCACCTGATCGGCCATGCCACACTAGCTTATGGTGAGATGTAGTTGGTACTCCTGCAATCATATGGTCAAGTTTTTTTTACAAGCTTTAATCATTTAGATGAAGATTCTGTTTTCTGGTTTGCATAAATTAACTTGCATAATTAGTCACATTTAAAATGAGTCTGTTGTCTGATAATCAATATAGTGTTGTGCAATTTGCATCCTGAGCTGTGATAAGGATTGTACTGAGTTGAAGAAAAGAAGGCGGGCTGTTTCGTGATTTTGGATTTATATTTCCAATCCTTCAGGATAACTGTTGCAGTGTGTATTCTAGTGATTGATATGTTATGCGTGCATGTCTGGAATAGTTAGAAGATAATTACTGGATTACATTGCACAGGTTAGGCATTTTCGCTTTCCATAAGGCTTTGGTTGATCAGCCTCAAGATCCTTTGGTAGTTATTGCATTTAGCCTTGCTGTCCACAGTGGTGGATCTTTACCGGAATCCGTGGAAATTGCAAGGAGGATATCCCAACCATATCAATCCAATTTCCCCGAATTATTGGAAGCACAGAATCCAGATTCAAATAATGCAATGGTGCATAAAACCATCAATTTTGCTGCATTGGTCAAAACTGTGTTATGCAATATGACTGATGGATGTTATGTCTCTAAAGCAATGGCTAGATACCCCAAAGCACCATCCTCAGATTTGGTGAGGATTTATTTCTGCAATTCATCTCTCTTGTCTTATTACACCAGCTCTGCATTTGTTTAGCAACATAAATGAATCGGTAATCTGTGTCATACTACTGTGAATAATCAATGTACATAATCAATGTACCTTTGTGCATCTATAAATAAACAAGAACAATCATAACCATCAATATATGATAATTTTTTGGGTTACTTGCCATGTCAGGGCATATTCTCGCATACAAAATATTGATGGATGTATCTCTCATTCCATTGTTTATATAGAGTTTCATATAGAGTTTCGTTAGTTGTCACTTGCTAATATTCCCCGCTATCTATTATAATCTTGATGGAAAATTACCTTATATCGATTTCCTGTCTAGAATTTGCATGTCTGATGAAGCCTAAGCATAAATGAGATGACTTGTTCTTCATCTAAGTTTAATCAGATATGTAACTTGCACTATATTGATTCATCATTCTGAACTGATGGACCGTTTTAAAGGGTATTATTACTATTATTATTATTAGCCACTTGATGGTTTTATTTTAACGGATGCTGGTGCTGCGTCTTAATTTTCAGGTTTTTATCCCCACGTCCTTGTTTCTAAAAGTGAGCAAGATTTTTGAATGCGTTAGAAGGGGCATGGAGACAAGATTTGTGCGCAGACAGGGGCGGAAGATTGACTATGAGTCTCTGGCAGTGGGTAGCTTGGAGGAGGTTAGACATGTATTTGCAAGGATAGTTTTCGACACTGTTTTCCCTCCAGTTCAAAGACCTTGACCGTACATTACCATTTGATTAATGACTTATTTACCATCCAATCTTTCTGAGTTTTTTTAATGACCTCTGCATGATATATGTGGTGTATTTCGAGTCATCATATACCATCTGGGTAGACAAGCTAGGTTTTATGTGATATTGAAGTTACAAGCACCTCGAGAAATGAAAATTAGATCAGAAGTTTTTTAAATGCTATGATTGCTTGGTTTTTCCCCAGTGGTTTTGTAGTACACCATTCCTGATTCTGTCAGCTTTATAACCCTCTGTCTGAAGCAAGCTCTCGACAGTGGTTTTCGGTCAAATCCAAGCTCCCAGTCACCGGCAACCAATCCAGAGGCAGTGCAATAGTCAACGTAGGGTATGCGAAGGGCAGAGTTGCTTCTGTGAAGATGTGTTTTTGGAAAAATGTCCTTAAACCTTCCAAGGGTTCGGTTGATCCTGGGAACACTCTCCCTCTTTTATTTAAAAAATTATATTTACATATCGTGAAAGTCAGATTTAAAATTTGTTAAAAGACTAAAATACTCCTGATTTGATTCTTTTTTTTTTTTACCCAGCCTTATTTTCTCTCCCCCCCTCTCTTTCTTTACCCATGTCTAGATGAGGCTGTGAATTTTATTCTGTTTCACTCGTTCTAGTTTAAAAATAGAACAAATAAAAATAAATTTCATCTCATTAGAAAATTTGATCGAAATTTATACTATAAGTTTTATAAATTAAGAAGTTTTACAAATTAAGGTAGTTGATTTGAGTTTTTTTATTAATTAATTTTTTTAAATTTCATCATTAGGCATTTTTATTATTTAATTAATTATAAATTAAGATTTATTATTTATTTTAGTTTGTTTTTTATAAAATTATTTTAATTTTATAACTTGAGTAACTTGAGTGTGTCTTCATTTTTTTTTTAATCCAATTATATTTTTACTAGATATTTAAGTTGTTTTTTGATCCATCAAGTTGATTGAGTTATATCACGCCAACTCTTATATTTTTATTTGTATCTGAAGTTTAAAAAATATAATTTTAAATAAATTTATCTTTAAATATGAATTGCATTTTTTATGTAAAGTTAATATTTTAAATTTTATATGTATTAACAAATATACTAAAACATGTTGGGAAAGTATTGTAGTTTTCTCCATGTGTTTTCTTTTGTTTTTGTTTTTGTTTTTTTTATCTTTCCCCAAATTTTTTTTGTTTTTTCTTTATTTTTTGGGTTTTACACATTTTTTTCTCGTGATTGTCTTTTTTCTTTTGTGTTTTTTTGAATTATCTGTGTTGATTTTTTTAATACTAAACTAGTTAAAAATTTAATTATGTAATTGTTTTTAAAAAAAAAACATTATGGATTACTATGACATTTTTATACATAATTTTTTAATATTTTTTGTTAATTTCTTTATATTGAAATAGTTAAAAATTTTGTTTTTTAGTTTTTAAAAAAAAACACTGGACTGTTATAATATTTTTCTACATGGTTTTTGTTCTGCAATAATGTTTTTTCACATGATTTTATTTTTTTAATATAGAGTTGATTAAAAATTAATTTTAGAATTTTTTAAAAAAAAATATTATATTACTGTAGTATTTCCCATCATAATGTTTTTCAAAATATTTTTTTAAATTTTATTTTTTATATTAATTTAATTAAAATTCTCACTTCATAATTGTCGTTCCAAGAGGGTGACTGAGCCTTTAAATGTGCGACATCTTGGTGTCTTATCAACGGGTTCATGAGTCAATGCACGTGTGCATTGACCAAGTTTCAACCCACTCTGCAACTTGTCCTGACTCGTGAAGGAAAAGAATAAGTAGAAAACTTATTGTTGAGCAGGGAGGTGGCCTATTGTGCAGGCCTGTTGCTCAATAACAATTGAAGAAAATTTGGTTTCTCAACTTTTTATATTTTATATTGTTTTTTAAAGGTATTTTTAAAAATATATATTATTTTTTTATTTTTAACATGTTAAAATTATAAAAAATACTAAAAAATTCATTCAACATTTTTTTTCAGTGAAACACGCATTTAAAATATAAAAATAAATAAACAAAAGGTATCTTTCTTCCCAGCAAACACGCTTTCTAAAGAACAAAGCAAGAATGAGGACTTCCCATTGGAGTAACATCTTATTAATGTATATCCAAAAAGCTTTGTTATCTCACTGTAACAATAAACATTGAAATATTAAAGGTTTTTTTCACTTTGAAAGTTTTAAGGATTTTTTTATTAAAATTTAGTATTTTATTTTATTTATCAATATTAAATTTGCTACGTACTTTATAATTTATTTTAATTTATTTTTATAGAGTTATTCTAATATCATGGTATAAATTATGAGTTTTGCATTATATTGATTTAGTTTTTTTTTGTTAATTTTTTCTCAAAAACATCCTTTAATATTTGATTTATTTAAGAATTGGGTTTCATAATTATTTTTAATTTTTTTTTAATGGTAAACATGGTTTCATGATCTCAGTCGTGAGTTTAACAAGTTGGTTAAGTTGACTCGAGTTTTTTTATTTTTTAATTAAATATTTTTTTAAAAAAATTGACCCTTTAATGTTTAGCTTATTTAAATTAAACTCTATGATTTTAATTGATTTTCTTTATATGAATTTATCTTTATTTTTTATATGCTTGACAACTTAGCCCTGTATGACTCGAATTGTTTTTTTTTTAATTTAATTTTTTAACATTGTTTTAGTTGGATTTTGAATTTTTTTTTTTACTTTCTATTAAATTATCACGATTTTTAAAACTGGATCGTGGGTGAGACCTATAACTCAAGTACTTTAAATTTAGTTGATTTTTTTAAAAAAAATATTTAATACAAGGCTGATTGAGCATTAGACTCCACAATCTATTTCGATTTGTATTTTATAAAGTTGTCACGGTCCTATAACCTGCATTACAAGTTTCGTCAATTGATTTGGTTTTTTTTATTTGTATTCTATTCTTCAATATTTGATTGATTGAAAACTGAATTTTATAATTTATTTTGATTTATTTTTATAGAGTTATCTCAATTTTATTACTCATATCTTCCGATTTGACTTGGCTTGTCTTCTAGTTAAATTTTATTTTTAATTTTTAATACCGAATTGATCGAGAGTTGGATTTAATATATATATATATATGTTATTAGCTTTCAATATCGTTATAAAGGTTTGATGGGTTTAATCTCTTGAATAATTGATTTGGTAAGTTAATTCAAGTTGTAAATCTAATAAGTTATTATTTTAATATTTAAAAAATAATATTATTTTGATTTTTTTAAAATTAAAATATATTTTAACAGGTTATCCAAGTTATTTTTTACTTTCCAATATAATTATGTTATATTATGTTAAACTTTACATGATTTTTTTATAAAAAATATATTAATAATACTTGAATATTTTTTTACATAAAAAACCTAATCTAAGTTATAGCTCGTCAAATAATAGTGAGGAATGTTGGACCTCTTGACTTGATTCGAAGTAGCTCTGTCTAATTAGAGTCTATTTGGTAATTATTTATTTTGATAAAAATATAAATTTAATGTCTTTCTAGTATTTTATGTTAAATTTAATGTGCTTGTATTTAAAAAAAATTATTTCATTTCATTCCAAATGAAAAAAAAAATCAAAAAATGCACTGGATCGCATTAACTATTATGCAAAAACACCGAAGCAATTAATTGAGTTGTCTTCGTGGGACTTCGATTGGATGCTTGCAATTAGCAAATCTAGTTTTGGTCGTGAATTGGCAGGTTCTCTAGCAACTATATATTTTTTTCTTTCCTTTCCTTTTTATTTTTTGACAAACATATCATCATGTCCCTTACACATACGAGAATTGCTTGGCAATCTTCTTCTTTTATCATGGTCAACGAAAGGGTGTAGACTTCGAATGTCGTCTTCTGCTCGAACCGTGATCCACGAAAGAAAGAAACGAACCCTTTGTTTAGTGCTGTGTTTCAAATGGAATTTAGGTATATTTTGAATTTTTCTATATATTAAAAAATATTTTTTTAAAAAAATAAAATATATTATTTTAATATTTTTTGAAATAATAACTACTGTATTTTTAAATACCCTTAAAAAGTTGATAATAAAGATAAGGGATAGCTAATAAAGGCCATAAACAGTAGTAGTTTGAGATCCCTTTCTTCAAAAGAAAACTCTTCATGGAGAAGGAGAACATGGTGTCTTCTTTTTATCAAAAGAGGTTCTAGATATCATTGTACGGTCAGATAAAAAGCTCCTCTTATTTCTTACTCCATTATATCTTACTCCAAGTTGTGTGTGTTTTTTTTATATATATAATTTGAGATGATCAGGCCAGTTTTTATATATATTATAATTAATTTTTTAATTCATTAGATACCTTATAAGCTTAATAAATAGATGAAATATTATAGAAGTGATAGATATATACATAAAAATTCAAGCCAAAAATAGAGAGGCACAAAATTCTTTATTAGAATTGCCAGCCCACGAACCTGGATAGGCCGCGTGTTTCTTTAATGGGCTACAACGGTGTCCATGCATCTGTAATCGTCTTATTTTTTTTTAATTTCCGATGCATGATGTTCTTTTTCGGGTCAAGTTCCTATATTTCCAAGCCCGGGTTAGAGCGTCACCAGCAGTTTTTTTTTTTGTGATTTTTTAAACTAAAAATGAAGGTCTATCTCGATGAAAAAAAATTATAGTGATGAAAAAATAAAAATAAGAAGTTATTTTTAAAATTTATTTTGAAAATAAATATATAAATAACAAGAAAGAAAATCAAATATAAAATTCACTCAAAACAATAATAATATTTACATGTAATCTATAAATATTTTTTAATCATTTATTTTGTTTCTCCAAGCACCATGAAATTCGTTTGTATTAACTAAATTTAGAAAGCAAAAATACATATGCGGAAAAAATTTACATAGCTGTACCAACCACTTTTCTGCTATTTTGAGTTATTAGCACATAAAACTTAAAAATTTAGTGTAAAACAGTTGCAAAATATATTAGCGATTCATGCTTGCCATGGTTTCAAAAAATAACATATAAAGAAATCATGCGTAAAAAACACAACACGACACCGCACGAATTCTCAAGGGAATTGCTTATTGTGTTTGTCTTGCCCTGTTTCCAGAAAGTTAGGGCAGTTTAGCTATTATTGTTAGGGCAATGAGATGGTTTGTCCTAATACTATGCCATGCATTTCTTATTTCAATGTTCTAAACATTAAACTTTATTTCTTACTAAAAACTTTCATCTCCAAACAAGGAAGCTACTGTTGTTTTTGCTACAACAGAAACCAAAAAATTCCTGATCTCTCTGATGATTTTCTCGGGCACTCCAGTTTTTGGAGTTTTTAGTGTTGATATTTGGAATTTTCTTTCTTAAATTTCAGAATTTCTGTCGCGTAGAAATTGAATATTCCTTTCTTTCACCGGCAAAAAGGTTGATTGTTCGTCTTGACTCTTTCTCGAGTTGGGATTTTGCAGGATCAATGCCACCCATCCATGCATGTTTTCATGGTTAAAAATCGAACTCCATCCGCCGCCACCGCCGACCACTGTTACTGGTCAGTAGCACAATTCATTACGCTCTAATTTTCTCACTTTATGTGTAATTAACTACAAATCAATCCCTCCTTTCAAATTGATTTCAAATCACGCATTTTGACTGTAGTTTTAACTAACGACGTAAATGGTTAAATCAGTAAAGACCTGTGCAGCACGAGGAAGAATGAAGACGGGGAGTTTTTTTGTCCTGAACTATTAAATAAATATATATTTTTTAAAAAAATTAATTATTAATTTATGTATATAAATTTCGGGAGTTAACAATAAAATTTTAATTTAAATATATTATTCAAAATATTAAAAAATAAATTTAAAAATACAGCAAATTAAAGTAAAAAATAAAAATAAACTTACTATTGAGATTAAAAGAATTCTTTATATTTGGAATATAATTTATTTATAATCAAATCTGAATTAATATTATAATGACCCCTCAACCGGGATAAAATAATAATTAATAAAGTATTTAAATATTTTTCTTTCAATTTCTCATTCCCTCACTTTTTTATTTTTAAAATTAGTATCTTGTAAGATAAACTTTATAAGTTTACAAATTTTCTTATTATGTTTTTCTTACTTTTCTCTCCTTTTGTTTTGCTTTTTTTTTTTTTGGCTTCTGCTCAGTTAACAACATATAAAATGAAGAAAAATATAATTTATTTTATTTTTTAATAGTAAATAATCATTTTACCTTTAATGAGTTGTTTTATTTTTATTTGATGATTTTTTTATAAACATTACCAAGTTTCATTTATCCTAAAATTTTAACAATATTTTATTCAATATGTTTTAAGATCTTTTATAAAATTTTAGCTTAATTTGATAGCCGGATTAAAAATTATATATAATAATATAAAAATAATTAAATTATGATTTTTTATTAAATTTATGATTTTTTCTAAAAATTAAAATTTTTTAATCTATGTTAAAATATTATATTATATTATATTATATCAATTAAAAATTACGAATTTTCTTTTATAAAACTAATCAAAACATATTGATAAAATTCTAACCTAAAATAAAATCCATCCTAGCCCTTGGCACTCCTCCACCCATGGGCACTAGTGAGTGAGAGCTAGTCACGAGTACAATAAATCTATTGCTATCTAAACTAGAGTGGTAACAGGAAATCTATTATCATCAATATATCTAAAAGAGAGTGTTACATTCCATGTAACTGACATTCAGTAAAAAGAAAAAAATACACTCTGGTCCCTTGAGTTTTTTATTTTTACATCTTTTGTTCCTGTAATATTAATTGCTTACATTTCAGTTTTCAAACTTCACTTTCATCATGTGCTAGGCGATGCACGTTTAGTCGGCCACAAAAATGCTAATTTTACAGCGATATTTAACACTCCCATCAATTTTCATTAAATTTACACCATCTAACATAAATATTCTACAACAATAATCAAGAAGTTCAAATTATTGCTGTAGAATATTCATGTTAGATTGGTCGAGAGTTTGATTTAATACACAAGATAATAAGCTTAATTACCCATGTGTTGTTAATTTTTTATCTCATAGTTGAGTTCAAATGAGTTTTCATGGATGTATAGTTGAATTGATTTTTTATTTATTAATAAGTCTGTCGAATATGATTTGTTATATATATATATATATAATTTAACTGGTCTTATCTTATTATATAAGTTTATTAACTATGATTTGTTGAGTTGATTATTTTTTTAGTAGAGAATTGAGAGGTTGAAAAAATTACACCGACCATTTTTTTAAATAAGTCTTAAATGATTTTTCTAAATAAATTTGCTAATATGCTATTTCCCAGAAAAATAAATATTTATACCACGCCCCTTTGAATTCTATTTCTGGAAAAAAAACTCAAATTATAAGATTTTAAATTTTAGAGCATGATCTAATATAAAATTAAGATTAAAAGTGGTTTTTCGAGAATGTGATGTTAATTGCTTTTTAAAATATTTTTATTTAAAAATATATTAAAATAATATATTTTTATTTTTTTAATATTAATATATTAAATAAATTGATTTAAAAAATAAAATTCAAAACTTAACAAAAACCAAGTTGAAACTTAATCCGGATTTACTTTTGTACTCAAAAGAGGAACACCTACAATTCCCAGATCGACGACGTGTAGGGTCCAGATCTAAAACCCATGAATCGCATCGCATTTCCTCCTCACAATGAACCCTTTCCTCGTTCATCTTTCTTGCAATGTCGTCGTCACCTATCCTCCATTAATCGAAGTCATTGTTTCTCTCCCTCTCCCCTCCCTGCTCTCTAAAAATAAAAAATAACAGAAAAAATATAACTTTGAACTTCGCATCTCTATTTTTATTTACAACAACAAACAGATCTGAAATCTAAGATAAGAATTTTGAAAAGTTAGAAAGTTAGAACTGAAATTTGTTGATCTTCAGATCTTTGAAAAAAAGAAAAGAAAACGAAATCTAACAATTCTGTTTGTCTTTGTACTCAAGATTCATGAAATCTGCAAGATTCTTATCGATTATTTTTTCTTGATTGTGGAGTAGATGTTTAGATCCTGTTGAATTTTAGTGTATTGAAAAGAAGAAAACCGTAGAGAGGTAGCGATGGGTAAAAATGAGACCGCCTCCGCCGCCGCCAACGGCAGTGGTAAAATGGAAGACGTGGAAGAAGGGGAAATATCGGATACAGCATCAGTGGAAGAGATCAGTGAAGATGATTTTAACAAGCAAGAAGTTGTCGTAGTGAAAGAAACACCATCATCCGCCACCAACAACAACAGCAAACAGAAAGTTTGGACGGTGAGAGATCTGTACAAGTATCAAGTTGGAGGTGGATACATGTCTGGCTTGTATAATCTTGCCTGGGCACAAGCTGTTCAAAATAAGCCATTAAATGAGCTGTTTGTTGAGGTGGAAGTTGATGATAGTTCCAAGAAATCATCGGTGTCTTCTGTGAATAGTAGTAAAGAAGATAAGAGCACTGTTGTGATCGATGATAGTGGTGATGAGATGGACGTGGTTAAAGTTATTGATATCGAGAAAGAGGAAGGGGAGTTGGAGGAAGGCGAGATTGATTTGGATTCGGAGGGGAACAGTGAGGGAGGAATGGTGAGTGTTGATACTGAGAAGAGGGTGAAGTCCATTCGTGAAGATTTGGAGAGTGTTAGTGCGATTAAAGATGAAAAGTAAGTGTGTGATTTTGTTACTGAAAGTATGTGAGTTTTTTTTAGAAATGAAGACTGTGAAGTACTTGGTGAAGGTAATTGCTATAACGGGATTGATTGTTTTGTTGGGGTCTTTTTGTAGGTCATTTGAGGCAGTTTGTTTGAAACTGCATAACGCATTGGAGAGCTTGAAGGAATTGGTTAGGGTAAATGAAAATGGTTTTCCCTCAAAAGATAGTCTTGTCCGGTTGCTGTTCACTGCAATTGGAGCTGTTAATTCGGTGAGGCACTTAAATAATATTTTTTTTACTCGCTTTCATTCTTTAAGGAGTACTTATCGTTATATACATGTTGGTATAGCTGTTATAATTAATGTTAATTTATCATGCTGTTGGAAACATTTTGGAAACTGAATTGTTGTTCATCGCAGTATTTTAGCTCGATGAACCAAAAATTAAAGGAGCAGAATAAGGGCGTGTTCATGAGGTTTGGACTTTGTCATGTTCGTTATTTTGTTTTTTCGTACGTCAATTTTTTAGATGTCTCATCATTGGATCTTGTGTTTACAGGTTTCTTTCCCTTGTAAATAGCCATGATCCTTCATTTTTCTCTCCTGAGCATACCAAAGAGGTGTGTGATTTCTGTAACTTCGACTTTAGGATTGTTAGTCGTTGTTTTCCTTTAAAGTGGCATGCTGCTAATTATGGGGGGATTGTTTGTATCTCCAAGGAAACATAAATAATATGTCTGTTTTCACAGATTGAGCTCATGGTTTCATCACTGGATTCTCATGATATTTTGTCAAGTTCAAGTGCTGGTGAAGAGAGAGAAACACAGGTTTCTGGTAAAGTGAATGAGAGGGATAATGATTCCTTATCGAAAAATGCAGGTTACGATTTGACTACCACAAATAGATTACCTTCTGCTGCTGAATCTTTTGTTCATAATAAGCGCAACTTTTCAATAGAACCTCCTAAACCAGGTGTACCTAGTTTTAAGAGTAGAGGAGTTTTGCTTCCTTTGCTCGACCTCAAAAAATTTCATGATGAAGACAGTCTTCCTTCACCAACACGGGAAACAGCACCTTCTTTTCCTGTTCAAAGATTATTGCCTATTGGTGATGGAATGATTAGTTCTGGGTTGCCTGTGCCTAAGGTGGCCTCTATCACAGAAGAGCCTAGAGTGCATCCCTATGAAACTGATGCACTCAAAGCTGTTTCCAGCTATCAACAAAAATTCAATCTTAATTCTTTTTTCCCAAATGAACTTCCAAGCCCAACACCTTCGGAAGAATCTGGCAATGGGGATGGTGATATTGCTGGGGAAGTTTCTAGTTCATCAACTGTTAACTACAGAACTGTAAATCCACCTGTTTCAGATAGAAAAAGTGCTCCTCCTCCTCCTCCTCCACCACCACCTCCTCCTCCTCCTCCTCCCCCCCACCTCAACAATTCGTGCATTCGTGTTGTTATCCCCACTAGGGATTCCGCACCAGTGAGTTCTGGGACTAGTTCAACTGCGAAAGCATCAGCAAAGAGCAGGGACCCTAGGCTTCGATATGTTATTACTGATCCCAGTGCTTTGGACCAGAACCAGCGTACCTTGCTAATGGTGAATAACCCACCTAGAGCAGAACCTTCTGGAGCAATAGCAGGTTCAAGGAAGCAGAAGATAGAGGAGGATGTTTTGGATGGTACCTCATTGAAAAGGCAAAGAAATTCATTTGATAATTTTGGTGGTGTTAGGGATATTAGAAGTATGACTGGAACTGGTGGCTGGTTAGAGGACACTGATATGGCTGAACCTCAAACTGTGAACAAAAATCAGTGGGCAGATAATGCAGAACCTGGTCAAAGAATAAATAATGGAGTTGTTTGTCCTAGTACTGTTAGTGTTATGTCCAATGTGAATTGTAGTGGCAATGTGCAGGTGCCAGTTATGGGAATTAACACCATTGCTGGAAGTGAACAGGCACCAGTGACCAGCACTACTGCAGCATCCCTACCCGATTTATTGAAGGACATCACTGTGAATCCGACACTGTTGATAAATATACTTAAGATGGGACAACAACAGAGATTAGCATTAGATGGGCAGCAGAAGCTTGCTGATCCTGCAAAAAGTACATCACATCCTCCAAGTTCAAGCTCGGTACCTGGAGCAACTCCTGAGGTGAATGCTGTTTCCTCACAGCCCTCAGGGATTTTGCCAAGATCTGCAGGAAAGGTCCAGGTTCCTTCTCAAATAGCTACAACGGTAAGTACTTAATTGTATGATTGAGCATCTTGAAATGATGATTATTTTTTCCAAGAATGTGCTTAGGTGGGAATGGAGCTTAGTTGAGTGGAACCATGTGCCTCTTTGGAGTGCTATGCAGTTGGATTTTTTTTGATCTTGAAATTAGTTTCATGTGTGTGTATATATATATATATTGTGTGTGCTCATGCGCGCTGGAACAAGATCTTTACAAATACAAAAAATTTGTAAATTTTATTGACTTGGTCTTGATTGCTCTTCTTTCTCTGGTATAATACAATAAGTAAATAAAATAAAACCTGTTTTGATTAGTATTAAACAGTTAATTTTTTTTTTTGAAATAACTTTCCTAGTATCTTGAAGACTTCTTAATGATATCTGGACTTGGACCCTGCAGGATGAGTCAGGAAAAATTCGAATGAAACCACGAGATCCTCGTCGTGTTCTCCATAATAATGCACTCCAGAGGGCTGGGAGCTTGGGATCTGAACAATTCAAAACAACAACCCTTACATCCACCACCCAAGGGACTAAAGATAATCAGAACTTGCAAAAACAAGAGGGGCAAGCAGAATTGAAGCCAGTTGTGCCACCTGATATTTCCTCGTCATTTACAAAGAGCTTGCAAAATATTGCTGATATTGTATCTGTTTCTCAAACATGTACAACTCCACCTTTTGTTTCTCAGAATGTTGCATCCCAACCTGTTCAAATTAAGTCAGACAGAGTGGATGGTAGAACTGGAACTTCAAATTCTGACCAGAAAATGGGACCTGCTTCATCTCCTGAAGTGGTTGCAGCAAGTTCTCTTTCACAGAACACTTGGGAAGATGTTGAGCATCTTTTTGAAGGGTATGATGACCAGCAAAAAGCTGCTATACAGAGAGAGAGAGCAAGAAGGATAGAAGAACAGAAGAAACTGTTTGCTGCACGCAAGCTCTGCCTTGTTTTGGATCTGGATCATACGCTTCTCAATTCAGCCAAGGCAATTCTCCTTTTGTTGTGTAAATATGGCCCCTTTTTCCCTTCAGGATAACAGCTGACAAACAAGTTCTTTTGTATTAATTCAGCAATTTCTCACCCTTTCAGTTTGTTGAAGTAGATCCTGTGCATGATGAGATTTTGAGGAAAAAAGAAGAACAAGATCGTGAAAAGCCACACAGGCATCTTTTTTGCTTTCCTCATATGGGGATGTGGACGAAATTGCGTCCTGGGATTTGGAATTTCTTAGAAAAGGTAACTTCAGTCAGGTTCAAGAATTGATTTGGGGCTTCATGTATTTTATGCAAACTAATGCAATTCTTGTTCTGCAATTAGGCTAGTAAACTGTATGAGCTACATCTTTATACAATGGGAAACAAGTTATATGCTACAGAGATGGCTAAAGTGCTTGATCCAAAAGGGGTTTTGTTTGCTGGACGAGTTGTCTCCAGGGGTGATGATGGAGATCTGTTAGATGGTGATGAAAGGGTTCCCAAGAGCAAGGATCTTGAAGGTGTGTTGGGTATGGAGTCGGGTGTCGTTATCATAGATGATTCGTTGAGAGTGTGGCCCCATAACAAATTGAACTTGATAGTTGTAGAAAGGCAAGTATCATGAATCTCATTGGAGACCATCATTTCTATGAATGCATTTATTTCTATTGGTTGTATCATTTTTTCTCGCTTTACCCATTTACCCATTGGTGCTGCAGGTATATTTATTTCCCTTGCAGTAGACGTCAGTTTGGGCTTCCTGGTCCTTCTCTTTTGGAGATTGACCATGATGAGAGACCAGAAGATGGAACTTTGGCATGCTCTTTAGCGGTGAGGCAAATCTTGTACTTGCCCTGAGATTCTTGCTACTGAACTTACAAACCCTATATCTTTTGTTTTTTGTTTGAAATAGGTTATTGAGAGAATACACCAACACTTTTTCACCCATCATTCATTAGATGAAGCAGATGTAAGAAATATCCTTTCCTCAGAGCAGAGAAAAATTTTGGCTGGCTGTCGTATAGTTTTTAGTAGGGTGTTTCCAGTTGGTGAAGTCAACCCCCACCTTCATCCACTGTGGCAGACAGCTGAACAGTTTGGTGCTGTCTGCACGAACCAGATAGACGAACAGGTTACTCATGTAGTTGCCAATTCCCTTGGGACTGATAAGGTAACGCAACTGATTCTGCTCCGCTTTTCAGCAAGGATTGAAATCTAAATCAGAATTACTTCTAACTGGTTTAAAATTTTGAAAAATGCAAGATACTGCGGCCCTTCTCATGGGAAAAAAAAAAAGAAACGAAAATAAACTGGGTGATTTAAATCAGTTTTGTGCATTGTCTCCTTGACATGTGAAATGTCTTTTGGAAGGGTAAATGTTTAGATGTGTTTTAAGTCAAGAGGCATGGTTTCTATTGTTTTGAACAGGTGAATTGGGCTCTTTCCACGGGAAGATTCGTTGTCCATCCTGGCTGGTGAGAGTGTTCTCTATTGTTGAATTTGGTTATGCAGTTTTGTACTGTTTTTCACATTTGACCAATGCCTTCACTTTTTCACCCGCGACCCTCTTAATTATCACAGGGTGGAAGCATCAGCTTTGCTTTATCGAAGAGCAAATGAACAAGAGTTTGCCATTAAACCATAACAATCACCAACATGACCCCCCTATCTGTTAAAAACTAAACCTGATTAACATGAAATCAAGATTTCATTAAGTGGAGATGCATTATCGGGATGTGAAGGTGAAGTATCGGGCGAGGCAGTTTTACATAGTTTTGACTTTGGTGATCCGCCCGTTTTGTTGACTATAACCTGAAGAGTTCAAATGGGAAATGACTGAGTGTCGTTGACCCTTGCAAATTGTGGTGGCGACGTTGAAGGAAATTTACCTTCGGGGCAAGTCATGAAATTTGCCCTGGCAGGTGCTCATGAAGGCTTAAAAAGTCTTGTGGGGTAATGGGAAATTGCGGGCAAGCCATCAATATACTATGGGAGAGTGATTTAAGGTCAGGAGACTAAAATCTAAAATTAACAAAGAAAATGACAGCTAAAGAGCGAGAACCTGTGTAACTGTGCTGGCATGTCCTGTGGGAGAAGTCATTTACAGTGAAAAGGAGTGGCGTGAGTGATAAATGGGGTGGAAACGCGCGCTGCTCGTGCTGTGTATAGGAATGAGATTTTTTATATATATTTGTTTTTTGGAAGTTGAAGATACGAAATTCCGAGCGGGTAGTGGTTGTCGCTTGTCAGTTCCATTTAGCGTACTTGGCCCGTATGCTTTCCGTATTTGGAGGTGGCAAAGTGTGTGAATCGGCTCTGCTTTACCTTGTGGCTGTAGCCTCTATACGTTGTCCTTTTTGTTGCTTAAATTTCTTTTCGAATGCCTGGGGTAAAAATAAAAATAAAAATAATTAAAGAAAGTGGAGATTGATGTATTCTTGAACTGTAAGTGGTAGATGGTAGTTCGCCGTATATCAATTTAAGGTAAAGGGGGTTATGTAAAATAAAATTATGGATGATGGTGTAAAATAGCTTCCTTGAAAGGGAGCACCCATCACGATATTGTTTAACCAGGATAATCAAAACGAGTGCTACTGCCAACTGGTACTTCGCTTCTGGTGAAGCCATGGCATGTCTTCCTTGTCTTCATGGCACAATCTGTCAGGAGTTGCCAATAGGTTCGTTGCCGACAGTGGCAGGAGGACCACGGGAACTTGAATCGAACGATGTTCCATATCTAGCTGCTGTTATTGTAGATGGTCTCCGAAGCACCCACGGGCTTCAATTTCCCTTGTTTCCTCTGATGGTGGAGATATTTAGAGCAAGCTGCCTGCAGTTTTTCGTTTTGTCGGGAGAATTGACTCCCCTTCTCCTCCGAGGCATACGATCTGGCTCCGTAAGAGCTTGCTTTTCATGGTAAATTGGAATCTGCTTCCAATGGCTTTCACATTGTCGATCAGCCAATTAGGCAGGCTTCTTAATATTAAAAGGCTAGAAAATGAATTTTATGTTACAAAAACGATATAAATTCCCCAAGATATCGCAATCTGCATGCTGCCCTACACACAAGCTACCAGACATCTTACATGATATCGACTCCAGCTAGAGACTTTTAAATGAATTTCTTTTTTTTTTCTTTTAATCGAAGCCTTTCTTCTCCCAAACTATTTCACATAAAAAAACATCTGATATGGGCTAAGCCCATACAAAAGGCTGTCAGTCTAATCAAGCCTCCAGCTCCAAGGCTTCAGAGTGCCAAAAAAAAGGGGAGAGAATATTGAAACATAGTGGGCGAGGATTTTGCGCATCCCTGCCGATTAGGAATTCTCTCTTCAGGTGTGTTTTCCGTGGTTTCGAACGGAGTTTTCAAAAGATTTTGATTTTAAATTATTTTTTTCATATTTTTAAATTAATTAGATGTGTTGTTATTAAAAATAAATTTTAAAAAATAAATAATAAATAATATTTTAATATATATATTAAAAAAAAACACTTTAAAAAAACAACCTCTACTTATTTTCCAAACATCCTAAGAGGGTTATTAGTCAAGTTGGAATTTAAAGAAATGGGGGTCCCTTGTTGGAGTGTGACAGAGTTCTAGAGGAGGTTGGTGTCCTAGAAGGTTTAACGCTCGTTATCAAGTCTACCATTCTGCTTGCTTTGGTCTTGTATCCAAGCTTTCACTTGACGAGGTTTCTTGGGACGGACCTTTCTCTGAGAAACAACTGTATTCAATGGAGGAGCAGGACAAAAATGACAATTCTGCTTCTTTTTCATGGTGGTCTGATAGCCATAAGCGTCTTCAACAATCCCAATGGCTTCAAGCTACCCTCTCAGGTTTTTCTCCCTGTCTCTCTAGGCTTTCATTCATGATTCTTGAATAATGTTTTAATGGTTATTTATCATGCTTTTTCTTTATGCAAATGTTATTCCCATCTTCTCTATGGATTGCTAGCAATTCTTCACTTCTTTGCCAAGCTAAAGATTAAAACAATTCCGCCTCTGCTTTTAATGACCCGTCTTGCTGCAAATCATATCCTTCAATGCACAAAAGCATTGCTATTAGCTAGGAGATACATCTCTTGTCTCTCTAATGCTATCTTTATGGCTTCATTGGCTGGGATCACTTATTTTTAGGACAGTAGGCTAATCAATTGTGAAGTTTGTGACAAAATGCAGATTTGGATAACAAGACTAAAACGATCCTAAATATTATACAAGACGATGGGGATTCATTTGCAAAGAGAGCTGAGATGTTTTATCAGAGAAGACCGGAGCTTATAAACCTGGTGCACGACTTGCACAAATCCTACCGTTATTTGGCAGAAAAGTACGATCAACTTAGATCTGAATGCGTTTATGTTTCCCATTTGAGATCAATACCATCCTCTTCGTCATTAAACTCCTCCAAACAAGTTCAACTCTTCCAGGCATGTAACGATGATAATGTTGGAAGCACCAAATCGGAAGCACCAACTTCCCTTCCTGACTCGGTTGCAGAAGAAAAATATAGCATTAGACGGGAAAATGAGTCCATGTCAAGTGAGAAATACAAGATCCTGAAGACCGATCGTGATGATGACAGGAACGTTAATGGAAGTGGGCTGGAAAAGATCATTAATGTTATTGGAATGAATGGAAACATTGATGGCCGTGATTTCCGAATGAAAAGCCTCGAAAAGGAGAAACTGCGGAATGAATTAAGGCTACGGGTCTCAGGACTTATAGATGATAGTTTGCAGCAGCAGAGTGAGCTAATAAAGAGAAATGACGAGAAGAGAGAAGTGATCAAGCATCTTCGTGCCCAAATCAGCAGGCTAATGGAAGAGAACAGGGTCCTGAAGAGTTATCTACCAAGCTACAAGGTGGATATGAAGCGGAACACCAAATCTCGTGCATCAAAGCTGAAGGGGCTAAATTGCATTGGCAATTTTGAGGGCTAATTGGCATTTCGCACGAGTTACAGTTGATAACCTAATAATGCAATCAGATATCAGTTAAAAATGCCACCATTTCCTTAAGCTTTTTCGAACTGGCAGCCCTTCATTGCATTCCATTCCATTCCATTATAAAATGCCGAACTTCCTTTTCATCTTTTGTCCCTTGTTTTCCTATTTTGCTGCAAAGTGATGCAACTTCCATGGTGTTCATTGGCTTTCATTTTTATTTTTTATGAGATAACAATGATACTTGTTTGCAAGAAAGGATGTATAAATAATGCCTTATCAATGATTTATTTGCATTGGATTTTATTTTATTAAATTTTATTTTCTTGGTTCGAGCATTGGATATTTGGATTTTATATGACTGTTTAACATAGATCTCTCTATCTTTCGTTTTTTTGCCCTGAATTGCTTCACTTTCAATCCATGGATCCCTACGTGGAAATGGCGATTTCCAATGAAACAATTAAAAAATAATAATTTTAGAGAGTCACTTGTGCGTCCCGACGACCAATCATGTTTGTCTATTGGAATGGAACTTTTATGCTATGTGTTGATGCGAATTTATTGCTGGTTGCAAGTCTAGTTTACGAGATGCACATTAACGCAGCTGACGCCAAGGGATAATGGGGTTTGTTTAAATTTCAAAATCCTCAATTATAGGTAGACTCTAATAATATTTCATTTTATTCGTCCATCTCTTCGTAAGATATTTACAATCTTTTATATATTAAAAAAACTAGAAAATTCTAATAATATTGAATAAAAAAATAAATTAGACGAGCTATTCCCTCTAAATAAAACAAGAAATATATTGAATAAAAAATATAAAATTAACTAAAAAAAATTTTTTTAATTTTTTTTTATTAATCTTCCTCAATTGAAAAGAAATTGTACATGAGTTCAGATCTCAATCAGCAAATGTTATCCACTATGAACATCTTATTATATATAATCTATTCTATCAAGCATCTTTAATATTTTTATAAAGAGTACTTTAGATCGCTAATGTAATATATTTATAAGGCCTGTCTAATTATGGACTTCTCAACATAGCATGATTTTATCACTAAAATTTTCAATAACATCAAACAACACAAAAAAAAATACAATAGGTTTTCAATTTTTTTTTATTTAAGAAGGAACCTCATCATTCTTTTTTACCCCAACACATTATATTAAGTGTTTTTTTCAGCCATAATTATTCAAGATCACACATTAACTATCACCAAGAATCAATGTGTTCTAATACACACTTTCCAACCAAAACCACCATGAATTTTTGGATTTTGGAGAACATTTGCACTATTTTTCTAAAAAAATTAATTTTTTTATTAAAAAATAATTTTTTGTATATTTTAGATCATTTTGATATGTTAATCTTAAAAATAAATTTTTTAAATATAAAAAATTTATTATTTTAATTTATTTTAGCATGAAATATACTTTCAAAAGCAATCACAACCACACTTCAAAACAGAATTTAATATCAATTAATGTAACCAAAAATAAAAAACAAATAAAGTTTGTTACCTGTCAACACCCTTAAATATTGTAATTACAAAGAGAATCTTAAAATATTTAATTTTATTACCTCGTATCTTTATTTGCTAAAAGAGAGTTAGAATCATTTATACTAAATAGAAAAAATAAACTAAAAAAAATATTTCCTTTAAATAATTAAATAAAATATGCATAATAATATTAAATTAAAAAAAAAATAAAAAACCATAAAATTAACTAAACAAATATTTATTTTCTAAAAAAAATCTTGCATTAAACATGCATATTGAGTCAACTTCTGCGGTCCACTAAACAACATGTTAGCTACATTAAACTTAGGGGTAAAGGTATACGTTCTTAGTGTTGAGTAGGATAGACCCCTTTTTTTAAGCTTAAAAAAACCATGACGGTATTATAAAGAAAATACATTTCCAAATCACTAGAAGAAGTACAGACATGAAATCTTAAAAATGTAATAATTTGTAGGCATAGTCATTGAGGCTTTTAACGTGAGAGAATGATAAAATCAAATGAAAACAACATTTTATAACCATCAAGGGATAAATAAAATGAATGAAGGGTCAAGATGCAGCTATTGCCTCTTGGAATTTAGAACACTAAACCATCCCAATCTGAACGTTAAAACCAGGCATTCCCATTCTATAGCTGCATCCTGGAAAGATATAGCAGATCTTCTTCCTTTTTTGTTTCCCTCTCTCTAACATAAGCAATGCTGGTGTTTTAAAGAAGTAAAAAGAAATTAATATCCTGATAATTGATTTGATAAGTTTAATAAACTCATTTAATTTAATGATATAATTACAAATATCGAAAAAAACAAAAAAAATAGCAATATTCACTTATAAAAAATAAAATGTTAATATCATGAGAAGAGAATTAAAAAAAAAACCCATTAAAAACTCACTATTTCTTCATCGCGTCATGGGAACAACAACTCATGAAATAAACTAAATAAAATATTATAAAATAAACATCTTATATAATATCACAAGAACTGTACAACCTTTAGCTTCACAGCTCAATGCATCTTTCAACTTGCGGCAGGTATCGTGTCATCGTCCCACACATCATCCAGCATGAGCAAAAACTTCTTACCACCTAACTTCTCTGTTCTGTGCGTGTGCGTGTGTGTCGATTATCAAATTGTTGAACGTTTGAAGAAGTTCCTAGAATGGACTCAATGATGACTATTGTCAATCCTTTTATGTTGAAATCAACACCCACACACTCCTAAATCCGCAAATCAAAATGCCCTTGTATTCTTCATCGTCGTAGACTAACTGAGCAAGTGTTGTTTTACCCAGTAAGAGAATAACTTGAGATTTTAAACAAAAAGGCAGCGTGAAATTTATAGTGAACTAAAGAGATATTTGAAGAGTTTGGTAGTGATTTTTTTGCAATTGTTTTTTATTTAGAAATATATTAAATTAATTTTTTTATTTTTTAAAAATAATTTCTGATATTAAAAAATCAAAACAATATTAAAACACAAAAAAAATAAAGCAAAAAAAAATAAAAAAACCAATTTTAAAAAATACTTTTAAAATATAAAAATAAACAGATTATAAACAAAATCTGCGATGCTTGGAACCTGATAAAGGATGGGATGTGAAGATTCAGGAGATTTTGAACGCTGCATGTTTGAGTTTGGACAGGAATATTGATTTTAATGAGTTTGAATTAATGATGCGATGAACACGTAAACATTAAAATTTTGTCTTTGAATGTTGTCAATTATATATTCTTTAATCTCATTATTTTCTCTCAATGCTCTTCGATTCAAGGTGCAAGATTCTCATCCTTTATCTTTCACATCCCCCTCTTTCTCCCCAGACCCTAGCCACCAGCTGCTGTAAACTTGGTTTATGATGATATCCTGCACTTACATATATACGAGGTAGTTTTGTTATTTAATCAATTTTCAAATTTTATCATCTAAAACACTAATACTCTAACTATATTATTGTGTCTCAAGACATATTAACATTCATTACATTAGTATAATTACTATATTACCTCTTAATCATTTTATCTTCTGTTTTTGTTTTGGGGTAAATATTTTTTGAGAATTGTACGAAGTTATTTTGGTAATTATATTTTTTATTACACAATGGTGTTTTTATATTTGATAGAATAATACAATCACTACATTACTCTTACTGTGCAAAAATTTTAGGGGCTTCATTGTGATTATAGTATTGATTTGTTTATTATTATTGTTTAGTTTTAAAAGCATGTTTTGTTTTATAAAAATAATTTTAATAAAAAATGAATAAGTTGTTGATGTATACCCTACACTCATTAAATATTTTTTTTTTCTAAATTGATGTTTTTTTATTTTAAAAAAACTGTATTTTATCTCTTTTTCTATTTGATTCTATTGAGTTAGCCCTTAATATTTTTTTTATTTAACCCTTATTATTTTTTAATATATAAATAATCCATCATATTATAAATAATTTTTAATTTAACCCCCTTATAATTTTTTAATCTTTGAAGTTTGGTTCTATTTCTTTTAATTGTGATTTTTTTTGTTAGGGATAATTATTTTAAGGTTTCATTCTCATCGGGTTTTTTCTTGTTAGATTTTTGCCTCATTCTTCTTTTTGTGGTTACCTTTTTTTTGTAATTTTTTTTATTAATATTTTTTTTAAGAATACTATAATTTAAAATTAAATTAAATGATATTTAAGATTCTTGATTGAACTCGAGTTTATGATTTATCAAGTTATAATTTTTTAAGTTAGATCAGATTTAAAATATTTGCACAAGTTTACTTATCCTTTTTTTTTGTAAGTTAATATTTTCTATTTTTATTTTTATTTTTTGACTATCTTTGTTTTCAATTTTTTTTAAGTTAGGTTATTATGGAGCTGTGATGATGTGCAACAATATATCTAATAATGATTTAAGATGCAAAAAGTGAACTATAGAATGATACTGGTAATTGTCTCTAAAAATAGCAATAAAAAAATAAATGTATGATATGACAAGGAAAAAAACTTTAAAAGAATGAAAATGTAAATAAAAATTATTTTTTTTTTAAATCTCAAGTGAAATAATTAATAATTAAAAGAAAATAAACCACAATTGAAAGATAAAAAAATTAAAGGCGATGAAATATATTTTAAATAAAACTAATAATAATTAAAACAACATAAACCAAATTTAAAAAATAAATAAATTAGAATATTATTTTGAAATTTCAAAAGGTTTAAATATGAAAATTAAAAAGTAAAAAAAAAATATTAATATTAAATAAGAGAATCATTGGCCACATACATCACAAACATATTATTGGGGCTGGCAAAACAATTAATTGTTATCATGAATGAGATGTTTGGTTACCAGACATTGAAAATAAGTTTTTTAAATAATATTTATTTTTTATTAAAATACTCTAAGTCAACTTAATAATAATAAAAAAACCATGACAAATATGAGAAATCTCATTAAAAATGGTTGAATAGATTTTGGTTTTAAGGTTAATTAACTTATTATACCATGTAAAAAAATATTGAAAATACTATTTTTTTTAAGTTTAAATTTTGTGATTTAAAAGGTAATTAAATTATTTTATTGGATAAAAAACTAATCTATCCTCATGTAATTTAAAAATAACAATTATATCATAGTAAAAATACGAATTAAGAACAAATTTATCATTACAAATCTATCATCCATGAGTAGATGCAGAATAATTTAATGTCACGACAGCGGTCACGACCAGACTATACAGCTTGAAATATCAACCTAATGAAGAAAAATCCTTTTTTTTTTCCTGACAAAATCTAAATAAATGTTGCCGCACACTGATTGTGGGAAGGCACCCCCTCCTTGAAAATGACGTGTTTCGGAAGTCTAAATGTATTTGTAGAGTGTGTTGCCGGCATTAACCCGCTGTTCTGTACATTCAGCCACTTCCACCTCTTGCATTTTATGGCATAACATTTGTCATAAAAGTTCTCTTAGGCTTTGCTGCTTGTGTCTCGATTGAGTGCACTGTAGATATAATTAACCATTTTGCGTGTCGTTAATTTTTGATTTTTTTAAAAATATTTTGAATATTTTAATGTGTCAATGTTAAAAATAAAATAAAACAAATAATTTTAAAAAATAATATTTATGCATGCCCCAACCAACCATCTAGCTTAACATACTTTGATTGAATAAATCATATATATTAAGCATAGAAATCACTTAGTATGATCATGAAAACATTCTAACATGGGATGGAGATTCATCCCAATATATCATTTAAATATATATAAATGTGAAAAATAAAATATTTTGTTTTTTCGTACTTGAGATGTATTTTGAATAGACAACACTAATCTTATGCCAATGTAATGGACCGACACATAGGACTAACCTTTCCTTTCCAGAACCTATGAAGTTCAAATCCGGGGAGCTCCACCATCCTAAAAAAACCAAAAAGAATGAAATCATTAGAGAACAAATCACAGCCAAGCTTCAAGTATTTTTCTTTAGCCCCTGGAATAAATCAATTTTTTTAAAAAGAAATTTATGAAATAATAAAACACTTGGCCGAGAAATACCTCGTTAATGTGTTCCCCTTGGGAGTGCTTTTTTTCGGTTTTTAAAGTTTCTTTTAAATTGTTTTTATTTTAAAAAATATTATATTAATATTTTAATGAATTAATATTAAAAATAAAAATATTTTTTTAAAAAAACATTATTTTAATTAAAAAATATTTTTAGAAACGTTTTTACAACACTAAAAAAAAAACACGTCGCTATAAACAGCATTAAAGTTAGCAGTTGAGACAAAGCTTACAACACCAGCATACCACTTACTACCTCCACTTCTCTCTCCACAAACAGTACTGCATTGCATTTCTCCACAAAGATCTAGGCAGCAAGCCAGCCCCTGTAAAACAGAGAGTGTGTGTATGTGTGTGTGTATATATATTTAAAAAAGATCCTTCTATTTTTCTCACTCCAACTTCTACCACTCTATTCATTCATGGACCAGCAAAGAACTGAAAGTCCGCTCTACACGCGCCCATGGACTAGCGACTCAGGCTCTTCTCCGGCGGCGGCAATGGTGCCAAATGTGCGTCACGGTAACCACGCGCGATCCTCTTCCGCTTCCGGATTCTCCACCATCAAGCGAAACCAGAATGTAGCGGCTAAAGCTGCGGCTCAGAGGCTAGCTCAAGTCATGGCTTCTCAAACGGCTGACGACGAAGGCGATGATCTAGGGTTTCGTTACAGTGCTCCTCCGCCTGTGTCTCTCTCGAGGAATGCTAATAGTAACAGTAATAATGTTATTACTACTAGTAAAGCTTCGGTTACCACTGCGTCTTCAAGGATCAATAGATCTCCTTCACCTGCGGTAACTTCCTTTTCTTACTTTTTTTTTTGGATAATTTCTTTTTCACTGCAGCGAATATGTTTCGATTCTGATTGAAAGAAAATGAAGTGTTGATTTTAAACGAATTGAGGAATGATTTAATTGTTTGCTATAAGTAAAGGTGGCATTTAGCGGCGGGAGTTAAGTCGAGAATTATGGATGTTAGATTTGTATTAACTTCAACTTTCTGTGATTAGAGCTCTATAGCTTGGAAATTAAGGTGATACTTAATTCTTTTTTGATATTGTGGTTCTTTCTTATACAAGAATGCATGATGTGTAAAAATGTGTAGGAAAAGTATATGCTAATTGGATTTTTTTTTTTTATGGTGGGTTCTGAATTTAGTTAGCTAGGAATTTTGAAGAGACTGCGGCGGGTCGGTCGACATCAGCTGGAAGGCCAGCAATGTCCCTTAGAACTGCAGCAGCAGTACCACCAGTGCCATTGAGCAAAGGATCATTGAGGACTGCGGTTTCTTTACCGCCAATAGATCCTCCAAGAAATGGGCATAGAGATGGTAAAAGGTAAAATGAGAACTAATACATTCATTCTGCTTTAACAGTGGATGTTCAAACTCTATCAGAATGACCCTTTTCTTTTTTGGAAAAGAATTATGGAATTCGTTGTATCAATTATCAACTATGTGATGCTAGTAAGCTTTTTTCCATGTTTTTTTACCTAACCCGTAACTGAAGTTGTGGGAGTTTCTTGTAATTATGAAAACATGATGTCATTAAGGGAAATGCAACACTTTTGTATGGGTTAAGGTAGAGATATAAGGTCGTGGTTTTATGTAGTCTAGTCATGCAGCTTCCTGGCCTGGCTCTGAATTAATGTAATATCTTGGTCTTGAGGTGTAGCTAAGGAACTGGACTCGTTTAGTCTCTTCAAGGCCTAGCTTTGAAGAGGGGTTGCCAACAAAAAGACAATGTCTTTTTTTTCCCCTAACAACCAAGCTCTATCTAGCTTGAGTAATGCCCTGCTTTGTTCTGAAACATGCATCACCTAGCAGGACCAATATTTAGATAAACTAGTCTTTGGCTTTTCACTAAAGGATGCATGATTTTACGATATGACAATTTGGAGGTGTGAATTGCCATGATTGCAGATTCTTGTCAGAAGTGGTAAATTTGAACTCAAAAGACACAGGAGATCAACACGAGGCTTCTGCACTCCGTGATGAAGTATGTACTTGCACCAGATTCTTGTTATGTGTTTTTACCCCTTTATGTGCAACAATCGATAAGTATTCTCTTAGAGACATCAAATGGATTTTGTTTACTATAATGAAGATTCCATGGTAAGATTGATTGATTTTGCAGCTTGATATGCTACAAGAAGAGAATGGAAACATTCTAGAGAAGGTACAGTTATTTTTATTTTTTTATTTTTCCAAACTAGTAATGAAGCCACATATGGTACAATTAAACCTGTATTTATTGTACAGCTCAGGCTTGAGGAAGAGAGATGCAAGGAAGCGGATGCCAGAGTCAAGGAGCTTGAGAAACAGGTGCTAATTAGTTTCCATATTTTTAAGCACGTCTTAAAGCCTTAGCATATTGGCATCTTTTTGCTTGACTTGGATATAGCCTAAGGGTGCATTTCTTGCAAGGTTTAAAGATAAAAATATACTGTTGTGTTAATAATTATAAGAGTTTTCCCAATCCCAATGTGTGCTTGAGGGCACACACATTGAAGGTTTTAAATTTGGTTCCTGGTAAAAATGTCAATAAACAATGTGTCATTGTTGATTATGACAAATTTTCATTACAGAGAAAGAGTGACCTATAACTTCTAAGCCTGTGGAAGGTAGAAAAAGAAAGAAGGCGACCTTCACTCCTCTGCAACCAATTCACCACTGCCCATTTTCAACCAAGAAAGTTTAAATAACCAACTGCCAATAAAAAACTACCATTTTTTACCTATATGAAACCCACCCTTAAAGCAGCACTTCTCATTATAAACTTCATGCTGAAAGTGTTTTTCTTCCTAGACCTTGCTCTTTTACGTGATATTGGATTTTTCAGGTCTTGCTTTGAATTTGAAAGCCTCACAGGTAATTCTTTCAGGTTCCCAACGTCCAATTTCATTAACACATGCACTTTGCTGCTTGTCCTGGGTCTGCAGGTTGCTGCTCTTGGAGAAGGAGTATCTTTAGAAGCTAAGTTGCTGAGCAGGTTAGTTGTTCTGACAACTCTGGTGGTTCTTTATCCTTGTTAATAGTCATGTAACATCTTGTGCTGCCATCTGCAGAAAGGAAGCTGCATTGCGGCAAAGAGAGGTAACGGGGATGCATCCTTATGCTAGAATTGTCAATTTAGGTCACTGTCGCTATTTTAGCATACTGAGTAGGGCACACTAAGGTTTTTATTTGGACCATTAAATCACTGGAACTCCTGTGTTTAGACTTTTGATTCAGAGGTTTTAATGGTAGGAGGGAGGGGTATTTTGTCCATTTGTTCAAGGACCATGATGGTTGTTTTCTTGTTGTATTAGCTTTAACAATGTTAAAGGCCCAAAGATCATACTCATTTTCTTTAAATTTTGTTCTGTTCTTCAGGCTGCACTTAAGGATGCAAAACAAAATAATATGGTGGATAAGGAAATTGCATCTATTCGATCTGAAATAGAGGTAAGTATGTCATCATGTGGTCCTTTAACACCTCATGGATATTTTTCTGTGTTTCTAGGTTCCTAACTCATCATAACTTTATGTGTATGTTTCTTGCTTAAATCAGAATGCAAGAGATGAGGCAACATTCGTTGTGCGGCAGCTACAGGGAGCTGAATCTGAAGTAAAGGCCCTTCGTTCAATGACACAAAGAATGATATTGACCCAGAAAGAAATGGTTTGTATCGGAATAGATTCAAATGGCTCCTAAATAATATATTAGAAACCATTAATTGTGTATCTGCATTTCAGGAAGAGGTTGTCCTTAAGAGGTGTTGGCTTGCTCGATACTGGGGCTTAGCTGCAAAATATGGTAATCTACTGGTCAATGTTTTGTTTTCTTATGTCATATTGGAAATGACCTTTGGTTTTTAAATTTTTATTGGTCTTTTTTTTATTCCTGCATGAATTATGAGGCAATATTGTAGTTTAACGAACTTTTCCCACAGTTTTCTGATGTGCTATGACTTATTTTAATTTACTATATACAATGGCTTGTTTAATATACTTTGTGCTTGACACTGAGCAGTTCATCCATCACATCTACCCATTTCATGTAATTCTTTTCATATTTATAGGTATCTGTGGGGATGTTGCTGTGTCAAAGCATGAATACTGGTCATCCTTAGCACCGCTTCCATTTGAGGTTGTTGTCTCTGCTGGACAAAAGGCCAAGGAGGAATGTTGGGAAAAAGGCTAGTACTTGCTATTTGGCTTTTGCAGTTGCTACTGTGTTTTCACTGGATAACAGTTTTAATGGGATCAATGTGTTGGCTTGAACTGCTCTATTGTTTATATCAAACTTTCTTTGGTATCTAATACTAGTAACTTTGAGTAGGTGAGGAGGACAGTGAGAAGAGAAGCACACTTGCTCATGACTTGAGTGATCTAACTGGAGAAGGAAATATTGAGAGTATGCTTTCAGTTGAAATGGGTTTGAAGGAGCTTGCTTCCTTGAAGGTTTATGTTATTCATTACTTGTCTTTCAACCATATGCTTCCATCTTATGTTTATTTTTGAGTTTCAATATGATGCGCACCAAGCATTGTTCTTCATTCAGCCCCCTTCCATCTTTATTAACTGTTATCTTTGAACTATTTAAAGTTTCTGGTTTTGCAAAGTGTTTTGGTGTTCTGATATTATATGTATCGTGTTACTTTCAAGGTTGAGGTTGCTATTGTGCTTGCACTGGCCCAACAGCGGCGAGCAAATGCTCTTAGACTGTCCATCTCAGGTATGAGTTGGCCTGTTGACATGCTGCTGACCCTGGCTTAAATTGCTAGATTTAATTCCTTATCACAGTGTTGTTTATGCTATTGTATCTTGCTGGCATGCCTTTTCTGTTTCTTTCAGATGTCAAATCACATGGTGATCCGAAGTATGTGGAAGCATTCGGTGAGTAGTATTTGGGCTGCTTCTTGCATTTACCTTATAATCTACTTGGCTGAAATTAGCAGTGCTATTGCCACATTTAAAGCTGATGAGCACTACATTTCACTTGCTTTTTTTTTTTTCTATCTTTGTTGATCAGACCCATCATTTTCTGTTTCATGATCACGGTTGTATATAATTCAAATCCATCAATTTTTTTGCAGAATTGAGTCCTGAGGAGTCTGAAGACGTTCTTTTCAAGGAGGTCTGGCTTTATTTATCGTCTAACCACTGTTGTAATTTATTTTCTAGAATTATGTACTTTATTTGGTTGATGGAACTGCATGGTGAAATATGCTAGTTTCCAATATTTCTGTGATTGATTCAGTTTCCTGATGTTGCGATTAAATCTTTTGGTGTAGTGCTGTTGTTACTGGCCTATTCTAAACAGTGTTATGTTTAGAGTTTGGTGTCTGGTTGAAAATCTCAATTGGTGATTGACATTCTTCAGGTGCAGATCTGTAGAGAGAAGTGATTAGTATCTGTGTGCCCCTTTGAAATCTTAACAAATAAGCTGGGGTAGTTCTTTATTCTTTCTTACCTGTTCAGTTTTTTCCTGTGAAAAAACCTACCTGTGAATGGCCCATGGTATCGAATCATTGACAGCTTCAAAAATTGTTTGTTTCTGCACAGTAATGTCCATGCATTTTCTGTCCTGATTTTACACCAACACAGATAAGGGAGGAGCAAATATTTGTGTTGTGCTGAATCTGATTAAGTTACAACATGCTTACACAGGCATGGCTTACATATTTTTGGAGAAGAGCCAAAGCCCATGATTTAGAGGAGGACACTGCTAAAGAACGACTTCAGTTTTGGATTAGCCGCAGTGTACACTCGCCAAGTTCACATGATGCTGTTGATGGTAAGCTTCCCTTGTCCTTGATAGTTTGGTGCTTGCATGTACTTGTTGTACAGTTCTATGATAAGCATGCTGAGAAGATTGTATAACCGTGGCACTTTTACTGGACTCACAAGAAGGCTTTGTAAAATTACCAGCTGCCAAACTCTTTCCTTTTCCATATCATTGACTCTGCTTTGATCTCGTGCATCATCACTTATCTTGAGTATTCCATCTCAGTGGAGCAAGGCCTAATGGAGCTCAGGAAGTTGGGAATAGAGCATCGACTGTGGGAAGCATCTCGTGAGGAAATAGATCAGGGCTCTTAACACAGAAATCTTCCGGTTAACTAGAGGGCTCTGGTTGATGATGGCGAAACCTCACACCATCAATTTTCTTCTCGATTTGTTTTATTGAGTTTTTCTTCTGTTTGTTGAAGCATCTACACATGTTGCAATGAATTTACATATGTTGCGTGGCTCTGGTCCTCACCTGCTAAATGCTATATAAAGTGGTTCATCTGTTTAGATGTTGTATATATATACACGCACACATGTACATACAGTGATGGCATTTACATGAAAGTTAAACACAGTTTGGTTCAAATTGTAGCGAGC
This sequence comes from Populus ilicifolia, assembly GCA_015708895.1. NCBI lineage: Eukaryota > Viridiplantae > Streptophyta > Magnoliopsida > Malpighiales > Salicaceae > Populus > Populus ilicifolia. The sequence goes on from SRLM01000435.1 coordinate 960,710, forward strand.
TTGCCATGGAAGCTTTGGAATTTTCAAGCTTGTTTGTGTACCTAATGCACATGGCTTAATTAAAGCTGAAAGGAACTAGCCATGCTCATTTTGAGCAATCATCTTCATGTCACAAGACTTTAACATAAATAACAAGAGTTAGAATTTTCCTTTGCTACGCCTTTCCTCGTCAGCAACCGGAAGGAGAACTGTCATGAAATAAAATCGGTAAGGTTTGGACGAATATTTGTCTGCACTGCAGTGGGGCCTAAACAGGTTTTGCTGGGTTCTGGCGCAAAACCTGACAATTTAAGAGACAAGTTTAAATTTCGGAGGAAATTAGTGTAGGAGAGAGGAGTTAAACTAGAAGGGAGCTGCGCTGTTTGGTTTGAGGACAGCTGAAACAATGGGGTTTGTAACGGAGGATTGAGTCCCCGGTTATAGTTCCAAGTATCGGATGAGTGGGTTGGGATTCTATTCCTAAGAAGGGGCGGGGTTATTTGCACTGAATCATTCTGAGATCTATAAATGGCAAGAAAATAACTCATCTTATTTGCTCATCCTGGTCAAAATTTGTTGACATCGTGAAGATGAAAAAAAAGAAGAGAGAAATGCGAAGCTGATATGACGCTTGGGTGATGAACAAGCTGATGCAGGTAAATTGCTTGGCGACAAAATGGTGGTGGTGATTGTGACTGGAAAAAAGAGAGTAGAAAGTGAATAGCAGAATGAGTCTCCTTTATGAAGTGGGCTGAGCATGAATAAAGAAATTCTAGATCATTGACAGCCATATGCTGCACATTGGATCCATTTTAATACTGAATGCTAATTTTTTTTTTCCAGTGTTGATATGGTCATGTACTGAATTAGTTTTTTTTTTAAAAAAAAATATTAAGATAATATGTTAAATTAATTTGAATTAATTTATTAAATTTATTATTTGAATTATAAAATTGTAATAACTCTATATAAAACAAATTAAAATAAATTATGAAGATAATTTCTTAATCAATTCAATATTAAAAAAAAAACTACTTGATTCAACTTAGGGTAAACTTACCAAATATGCAATTCAGGTCATGAGATGAAGATAATTTTATAAAAAAAAAATACAAGGTTTAATTTCTAATCAATTTAATATTAGAGAATCAAATTGAAAAAAATTAATTAAAAAATAATAAAAAACCTACTCATTTCAATCTGGATTAATATATTAAAACCATTATCTAGATCATGACATCAAGATAAATTTATAAAATAAAATAAAACTATAAAGCTTAATTTCTAATATATCCAATGTCAAATGTTAAAATTGAAAAAAACAAACTTAATCCATGAGATTAGGATAACTTCATATAAAAAAAATTAAAAAATATTATGAAATTCACAACCTAATAGTAAAAGTTAAAATTAAATAAAAAATTAAATAAAAAAATTGAGTTGTTGAAGAGTAAAATTAAATTAAAATATTAAGTTTAAAAACAAAAAAATGAATAGAATCAATTTGTAAAACACATGACTAGAGTCAATTTAATTGAGGGTAACCATATGAAAAAAAATTATTAAGCTTAAATAAAAACAAAAAAAATACATTCAACTCTAGTTAATCTATCAGACTAATAATTTAAATCATGAAATTAAAATAATTTCATAAAAACAATATTTTTTTTTACAAAATTCAATTTCAAATTAGCTCAATATTAAAACATAAAATAAACAAATCAATTAAAAAAAATAATAAAAAAATATAAGTCCTTGGTTGAAATAAATAAATAAATAAATTATTAGAACCATTATATAACTTAATAGAAAAAAATTATGAAATAGAATTATCGTAACAATCTAATATTAAAAAAAAATTAAAAATTCTTTTAGTAAACAATGTTTCGTGAGTACAGTGATGTTTCGTTAATAGACGCCCTTGATCCTTTTGACGATACACTTCAGTTGTTGGTTATATAAATAGGTTTTAAACTAACCTATTGATATAGATAAGAACAGGGAAGAAGCATAAGGATCATGTTCTCCATCGAGAGCTCCTTTTTGTAGTCCCAGGTGTGAATATTTTGTCAGTTAAAATATCAACTTAGATTAAATCCCAAAAAGCAAGTTTATGTGGAGCCACTTGGGTTTTGTCACTTCTCTGGTGTAGCGTTATAGGATGGCAGTCTGGGTGGCTTGGAATCGTCTCGATTTGGAATTCGATAATGAGCCTATTTTTTGTTTTTTATTATGAATTTTCGCATCAGCTTGTATATTTTATAATGAACCTTTCAATATAATTTCTCACGCTCTATGTTTCTCTCACGTGAGTCTCTCTCCGCTCCTTCTCGGCCCATGTAGCTAAAGTGTAAAGCAAGCTCGCACCATAACCCTAACCTTATAATAAAAAGTGTAGAGGCAGATTGATGTTTCGAGATGGTCATGTGCGCCTCAATATAATATAGGCATTACCTTCTTGATGGACACTCTAGGGAGAGAAAAATAAGCTTTTTTCGGTTAAAAGGTGCGCATGGGGAAAGAAGCGAGAAAGACTAAAAATTCTAAAAAAGGTTATTTTGACCTAATCCTCTCCTATCTACCATTTCTTCACTTTCTACCTAGTGACATGGTGAATCCCTTTTGTTTCCATTAAAATCCTTTTCCATTGGCCGGAGCATGCCGACTACTTGTTCAATTTGATGTGAAGCAAATCAGCTAGAAACATCACTCTAAGTTGATTTTCCCCACATTTCTTAGAGTGAAATGATTACAAGAGATTATTCTAGATGCACTTTAACGTCGAGAAAGTTATTTGTATGGAATTTAGTTCAGGCGGAGATGGGCCATCGTAATGGACAAATGGAGCTTTGGTTGAGGAGGCTCCAAGAGATGACTGTGAGGTCTGTGCTATACCTTTCCTTCCGAGGGTTTTGCCTTTTGTCTCTGCAAGTGGCTGGTCTCTGGCTAGGGTGGGAAATTGTCATATACTATAAGCCTGCGTGGCGTGGATGGAAACATCTTCTCCAACAAGCTCAAGTGGAAATTACCCTGACCTCATCATCACCTCAGACGTAGAGAGGCAAGATGAATTATACATACAGAATTCAGTGTATCCTGGACATATTTATTGAAGTTATCGTTTTGTCCTCCCAGACAAAATATTGCTTGGACTTGTAAGGGTGATATAGCCTCTTTATTAAATTCTATTAGTTATTATCAGATTAATTTAAGATTTTTTTTGTCTTTTAAAAATACAATAAAATAATTAAATTATCATTAAAAAGACAGTTTATTAAACTAAAATCTAAGATTTTTATTTTTTATTCTTTTAAACATAATAAAATGACTCAATTACCTTTAAAATAAAAAAATTAACTTGCATCCAATGATTTTTATGTGTTTTTATCATGTTTTTTTAGTCATAATCAAGTTTCTCAATAACAAGTTGTATTTTAATAAATATATAATATAGACAAAAAAAAGTGGCTAGCATTTAGGATATCTCTATGCTTTTTGAGCAGCATGTAAGGAGATTTAGATGGTTAAATGATATTTTTTGTGGTTTTTATTTGACATCAACAATCTTTTCTTTATTTATTTTCTCTTTAACTTTCATACATGATCTTTTAAATTCTTAAAGCACCCTTCATTTTGTTTTTTCTTTGAATATGATTTATGTTTTTTTACTTACTATTTTTTTATTTGAAACAATTTTTAAAATTGGATTTTTTGACTTCATCATCCTTCAATTTATTTATCTTAGATTTAGTTCTTATTTTTATTTATTTATTTTATTTTGAATTCTTTTTATAATTGAATTTGTTTTTTAATTCCATCCTCAAAACTTGATTTCAATTTATTTTTATATCAAATATTGTTCTTATTTTTATATTGATATTTGTTTTGTTTTAAATGTTTTTGTTAATTTTTTTTAATTTCATTCTTTAATATTTTTTTATCATAATTTTAGTAATTATGAATTTAGCCTTATAATTTTTTTAAATTTGCTTTATATAGGATAACTCCGACTTCAAGCCCTAGATCACAAGTTTGAAAAAGTAAGATTTTTTTATGTTTTTGTTTGCAATTTTTTTTTCAATTTAATTATTCAATAATTTGTTAAAGGTATGTTTTGTTATTTTCTCTCTCTTTTATTTATATGTTGTGGGTTTGATATGTTAATCCATGTTAATTTGATGTATTTTTTTTTATTTGATTTATCTATTATTTTTGTTTATTTTTTATTATATTACTAAATTAATCAAGTTTATTGAATTTAGTCAAAGTTAATAACCTAACTCTTGTATTTTTTTTATATAAAAAATATTATCATTTTTAAGCAATTTTTTAATATTAAATTTTGTTTGATTCAATAGAGATATAGCTTGGGTCACCGACTTAATTACCTATAGTTCACCTTGTAAAATTAGTTTCAATAAAAATCCCTTATTAGCATTATCCTCCCCAGGATTTTAAGGACTTCTTTTAGCTTCAAGGAATGCTCAAAGGAAAGAAGTAAGTGCAGGCGCAAACTTTAGAATTCTCAAAAGGCTGAGGGGTTTCTCAACTTTTAGAGAAAAATACCTTTCTTCGTACTCACCAGCACGATGAAACTTATGGGACATTACAAACTCATGATTTTGAATTGATGCCACGATATCCTATGCTCGCAAAGAAATGTCTGATACGTGATGAACTTTGAATATTTTTCACTTTTGACCAGATGGGCAAAATATAAATGATAGTTACATTGATTTTTGGCTCATTTCTGAAACTTTTATAAACTTTAACGTACTAATCATGTCTGTGGAGCTAAATTTAATTGCATTCTGGAGGAATTTATAGACTTGGCTTCGTGCATCGTCCCTTTGAAAAGCAGAGGCATGTGTTTCTCATCTGCGGTTTTAGATAGAAAAGAGTAGAAACAAAGGCATGGCATATCAGCCATCATTATGATCCGAAGATTGAAGTCTCAGATATCTTTGTTCCAGCACTCCAAGCATGCCTGTCCGAGCGAAAAAGAAATATAGAGGAAAGGAGAGTTACAGTTTTTATTAAGGATTTGTTTGCTTGTAGAAAAATTATTATTTTTTAAGTAAATTTTGATGAAAATAAATTTTAAGAAAGTGAATTCTAAAAAAAAAAATTTTAAAAGTAAAGTATTTTTTTATATTTGGTAGTGTTATGAAAAATAAACTGAAAAATAATTTATTAATATTTTATTTTTTTCAAGTTTATTAAAATAATAAAGAATAAATCTTACAAATTAAAAAGTTGAATAATAATAAATTTGAAAAAAATTATAAATTATCTTAAATAAATAAATAATAATCAAAATAATAAAAATCAAATCTAAAAAAAAATGAAGAAATTAAAATAATAATAATTCACATTTTATAAAGTATTTCAAATAAAATAAATAACAATCAAAAGAATAAGGATCAAATTTGATAGAAAATTTTTTTAATAAAAAATAATAGAATAAAAGCAAATAACAATTATAAAAATAAGGATCAAAGTTAATATAAAAATTAAATTTTAAGAAATAAAATTGAAAAATAAATATTCAAAACAAAATATATATAGCAATAAAAAGTTTGAGGATTAAATTTGATATAATCAGCAAATAATAATATTTCTAAATTTTTCAAAACTTTTGAAAAGTGTTTTCCTTCAAATTTTCCAGAAAAATACTTTTTTAAAAATTAAGCCAATTTTTTTTTACTGAAAAGTGTTTTCTATTTACCAACTTTTCTAACAGCAAATAAAAAGAAGAAAGTTTGGAAAGTGTTTTTCTAGAAATTACTTTTTAAAAAACAAACATAAGAAAGTTTAAAAAATGTTTTTCTGAAAATCACTTTCCGAAAAACAAACACAGCTAAAAAGAAAAATATTTTTCTAAAAATCAAATCAAATTTGTTTTGATTAAAAATTATTTTTATTAATAAAAAAATATTTTTTATTGATCAATTTTTTTAATAATAAATAAATATAAAATAATTTAAAAAATAATAAAATTACAAACATCACCTCGATAAGTAACTTGACTTTCTCCCTGTTTGAAATTACAATAGAATCATCGAAAGGCCATGCATCGCCATGAGGAAAATATTAAAAAGTTGGAAAAAACAAATAAAAGTGAAACCATGCTTATATTACAAGCCTCTCAAAAGCTTGCTCGTAGCACATTTTCCAACCATGCCTGCCAGCCGACCACCTCTCATTTCTCCCCTTATTTTTCTCATTTTCTTTTTTAAAAAGTTAAACGGCCACCAAAAACAAGTTACTAGGTAGAAGATCACCTACGCCCTATAAGAGAAAGGGGGTAGGATTCATGTGTATGCACGTTGATAGCTTTTTTTTTTCTCCTCTTCAATTTCCTCGATGTATTTGTTAGATTTGGGAAAAAAAATTGTTTAATTGTCTTGATAAGTCTCCCTCATCTTACATTCACACGAGAATTCAGCACAGAGATCTTAGCTCGCATTGCTTTTTATATACGAGAAAGAAGAACAAATTAATTATTTTAGAGGGGGGAAGAAGAAAGCACTTAATAATTGCTTTGAAATAATTGATTTTTTTTTAATTGGCTGTAAACAGTAGCTTGGTGAAAGCAAACAACCAAAACAGGCAGGGGGTGGGGTGGGGGGGGGGGGNGGGGGATCATTTCTAGCTCAATGTGGTGAGCATAATATTTAATTAATTATTGTAATCTTTTTTATTTGAAAAAAAACCATATAAGATTTGTAACTAGACTTCGCAGAGAACATCATATAGTAGCTATACCAAACAATTCCGACAGGGTACTCGTTTTATCCTTTAAGTATGGGTAATTATAGTGATTTGTACAAGGTTAAACATTTTGGAAGATTTTATCTCACTTGTCAAGTCAAGATCTTTACTTGGACTATAAGTTCGGCTTTTCGCATTAAATGTTCAATCTACCAGGCTTTTACCATATCTAATGAAATCTTTTCTCTCTCTCTCATTGATTGATTTAATTTAATTTTTAAATTAAATTAATCGTTTTTTAAAGACAAACTAAATGAGAATGACCATTCACTGTACACTTGGGCCCTATGCTTCTTTTTTTTTTTTTATGGCTCTCGTAGTTTTTATGTTTATATTTCGGTTATTAAACTTTATTTTCTCATGTTTTAATTTCTGGCAATTAAAAATAAAATCTTTGAAAATGAAGAAAACATAGAAAGTTTTCCATTCCACTAGTCACATTACAGTTATAAAAAAGATAAATTTTGGTGTTATTTTTTAAAAAATTTATTTTGATTTATTTTAATTTTGAGTTTTTATACTCATTAAAGCCTGTTATGGGGCTGGGAATGGGGTCATTTAATATTTAAACAAGTTAAAGTTCGGGTCAGGGGATCCTAATACTTAGACAGTTAATTTTTCAACTATTGAAGATGAGAATAAAATCATGAAATCATATGATGGGTTTGTCTATGGTGGCTCTTGCCTATTCTTTTTAATTTCTTAATATTAAAAAAATTATTTTCAATGAAAATAACTACAATAAAATTTTAAAATTCATAGGATGATACCGTATATTTCAAATAAGATTAGAGGTTTTTAATAGTAACAATAACAATTATTTTATGAATAATTATATATAAATTTGACATGCATATTTTAAAAAAAATTCATGAAATATATATTCAACAAGAATAAAATATTTAATTTTCATTGCAAAGTTTTTATTAAATTTTTATAAATGAATTATTCTTTTATTTTCACATACGACATAAAAATTATCAATGCATAATTTGTTTGTGTTCTATTAAAATATCATGTTATAAATAAATAATATATTTTTGTATATGTAGAAAAATAAATATATAAACAAAGAAAAGCTATTTGCTCGACATGGTTGTGTCTCAATAGTTTGTTGAAAATCTTTTTCATGTAAAAGATGCATTGTTCCCTGTGTGGGCACGCATGAAAATAATTTTATCTTCATGTATCATAACGAATGTTCTATACAGATCAAGTAAAATGCCTGAAACACATTAGCTCAAATTTTGTTCTGTGATAAATAAACACTATTCATTGACTGAAATAGAAATATTATGCAGTGTAGCAAGAGAAATTAAGTTAGTAAAATCTAATTTATTTTCCAAAAGAAAAGGAAATGATCGTTAATTTCCTCTGCCACGTAATGAATAAAAGATCGAACTAGATGAACCCTTCTGATCGGCAACCCGGGTCTTTTTCAGGTAGGGTTTTATATTCATTCTTAGAACAAGGTGACGTAGCTGTAGGAGCTCCATGGAGGAATAAAGATATATAGGGGCAAATAAAAAAAAAAAGGGGGTTTGTCATAATGCTATCTGCTAGCAATCTACTACTCCTCCACTTTTCCTCCTCAGGGAAGCAATTCTTTATGTTTCGATGGCCCATGTACAGGTCTCATTAATGCCAGAAGCAGAGAGAAAGAAGTCTGGTGAATGAATGGGGTTTGTTGAGTGCCAAGAAAAGACTCTTTTACTTGTACAGAGATCAGACAAAATGAAAGCTTTTAGGACAGGTCAAACAAAGTAAAACACCCCCAAAAGATTCTTCTTTACTATGCAGAGAAAATATAAAGTTAGAATATTATTATAGCTTCAATTGCTTGTCCAGTACTATAGATGCGGTTTAGCTTTCGTTGGATTTTATGTCTCCAGAAAAGGCTCGGACTCGCCAGCAGTATCAGAGAACTATATATGTAGAGATCTGGGATTGTACTTTGTTTGCATAGGATGCAGGCTTGATGAGTGAAGCCATTGTTTCTGGGAAAACCAAACTCATGAATAATGATGATTCTGTCCATCTCTGTTTTTGAATTTTCAAACCATTCTCTCGAGATCGAGCAGATGTGGTTGTGTCTGAGATATATATAATCACAGGTGCTGTCATGTTATTCAAAAAATGGTTGCCTGATCTGAGAAAAGAAAAGGAAAAAGATGGTGTGCCAGAAAAAGCTCCTTTATGGTGGAAGCATACTGCATGGTACCAAAACTGATACTATAATTTACGGTGTTTACATTGTAATTACTAGATTTTTAAACGACATAGACACAAATAACATTTTAAATGAGATAGACGGAGAAATTGATGGTTTTTTTTTTAAATAATAAAAAAGAGTGGGAATACATATAATTTTTATTTTTCTATTATTGTTTATTTATCTCCTATGCTGTGAATATTAAGTAACTATAGCTTTAACATTTTGGTAAGGTTTTTTGTGGTCATTTCTTGGTTTATAAACCCTAAAGAAAATATAGTTTTGGTTATAGTTATGATTCATGATTTGGGTTTTGGTGGGATGATATGATGAATTCAAATTTTGATTATTTTTTTTTAATTTCTAAAACAGTTGTTTCAACCTCTTTTTTTTAGGATAATTGATCTAAATAATATTATTTTCATAAAAGAAACATTGCTTATTTTTTTTAATTTTATTCAAATTTGAGTTGGAGAATTATTAGGTTGTCCACCGTGTTAATTTAGATTTATGATAATGTTTTTGATAACTGTAGCTCTGTGATTAAATTCAGGTAAGAGTTATTTAAGAATGCGTTTGAAGAAGATTTTTTTTATTTTTTTTTAAATTAATATTTTTATATTAAAAATAAATATATTTTAATATATTTTTAAATAATTTCTTTTTAGAAAACAAACAGCATTGTTATATCCTCTGTCTTCGAGAGCGCATTCTCTCCTTTCATTTTCACTTGGCAGTCACCCATCATTTACTGACTGAAACATCAAGTCAGCACACATCTGTTTCTGCTCCAGCCCTCCCCTCTCAAAGAGACAAAACTTAATGAGTACATCTTAAAATTAAAAATAAGAGAAAAAAAACCCCACAAACACACACTCGGTTTCTTCCCCCCCTCTTCTCTTTTTATATAATGCCCCCCACTGGGCATTGTCTTAGCTGCCTCTCTCTCTCTTCTCTTTTCGCACAGTCTCTCTCCTTCTAGGTTCTTTGCTATCAAGTGTGAAGCCATGCCTTATGTGTCAAGAGAAATAATGGCATTGCCTCTAGCTTTACTTGTATGCTTTTTCATAGGAGTAGAGTCTAGTTTTTCACAGTTCGACAGAATCACTCAGTTACCTGGTCAACCTCCAGTCTGGTTCCAGCAGTATTCAGGTTATGTGACCGTCGATGAGAAAAAACAAAAAGCTCTCTTTTACTACTTTGCTGAAGCTGAACTAGACTGTGCTTCTAAGCCTCTTGTTCTCTGGCTAAATGGAGGTATAAAAATTCCAGCTTCTATCCCACTAATTCCATGCAAAAGATAAGAGTTTTCTGCTGGGCTTTGGTTCTCAATTTGTTACATTGTTGTTTGCAGGGCCAGGTTGCTCTTCCTTGGGAGTTGGGGCATTTTCTGAGAATGGACCGTTTAGGCCTAGTGGGGAGGTGTTGGTCAAGAACCAGTATAGCTGGAATAGAGGTAAACAAATTGCAAATGTTTATATCACAATATGATATTGATTTTGTCCTGTGTATTAAACAATACACAACGTGCTGATCTTTGAGTAAATAATCATTTTATCGCAGAAGCCAATATGTTGTATTTGGAGACACCAATTGGAGTTGGGTTCTCTTACTCTGCTAATGCTTCTTCATATGAAGGTGTCAATGACAAGATCACTGGTATGTTTTCACCAAGTTCTTGATTCTTCTTTTTTTTGTCTGTTAAGTGTAATTGGTCTATCAAATCCATAATGTTTATATTGCTTTCTTATTTTTACGTTTAAATCTCGCTAAAGGGAAACAAAAACTTTCTATTCAAATTTTTTGGAATTGCACAAGAAACAGAATTTCTGCACCAAAGACTCAAAATCAACTTCCTTTCTTTCTTTTGTTGTCTCAATTTATTTCTCGCTCTGGGTTTTCTTTCTTTTATTCTTCTTGTTTTCTATTTTTTTTCCCTTAGTCATATGAGTTTTTTGTAAGAACTTTATTCTCATCTCACTATGCCATAGCACTGTATAATATCTTTTTTTTGCTTTACAGGTATGCTTATTTTTTAGTGATTCTGAGTTGACAAAGGGTCACCTTTATAGACATTTTACCACTCATTTTGAAGCTGTTTTTGTTTTTGTTACCTATATAGCTAGGGACAATCTGGTGTTCCTGCAGAAATGGTTTGTAAATTTTCCACATTACAGAAACAGAAGTTTGTTCATTACAGGAGAAAGCTATGCTGGTATTATTTTCATGCTCAAGGCAAACTTTTTTTTTCCAGTCAAAACAGGTTAGAAATAAATGGGGTTGAATCTTATACTTCAATCCTATTCATGACTAGGTCACTATGTGCCCCAGCTGGCAGATCTCATGCTTCAATTCAACAGAAAGGAGAAACTGTTCAATTTGAAAGGAATTGCTGTGAGTAGTAACAAGAAAAATTTCTCCCTCTATTCTGTCAGTAGTTCTGTTTTTTTTTCTTTTTTTCTTTTGTATTTGTCAAACCAAATCTCCTTTTCTGTTAAAAGAGTTATTTTTTGTATTTTATAATTCGATTATTCTTTTTTATTTTCAATTAATCAAGACCTATTAAATTACAGATGGGGAATCCAGTTTTAGAGTACTCCACAGACTTCAATTCGAGGGCCGAGTTCTTCTGGTCTCATGGATTGATATCAGATACAACATACAAAATGTTCACTACAGTTTGTAACTACTCGCGATACGTAAGCGAATACTACAGAGGTTCAGTTTCTCCTCAATGTTCAAGAGTGATGAATCAAGTGACAAGAGAAACCAGTAGATTTGTTGACAAGTACGACGTTACCCTCGATGTCTGTATATCATCAGCTCTCTCACAGTCCAAAATCCTTAGCCCCCAGGTCAGCAAAATCTATCATTTTTCAACTGCAAAAATTGTTTGAGTTTACTCGCTAACTGTTCAATTTGTTCAATCTGATCAGCAACAACTTGGAGACAATATAGATGTATGCGTGGAAGATGAAACAGTTAATTATCTCAACAGGCCAGATGTGCAGAAGGCCCTCCATGCACGTCTTGTTGGAGTCCGCCGATGGGCTGTCTGCAGCAAGTAATTCTCTATCACAGAAATATGAATTTCAGTATGTTGTGCTAATGTGATAGCAGCCAACAAGAAACTTCCAATTTTAGAATTTCATGGAAAAATCAATGAGATGACAGAAGCATTTCTCGTTTATTTTTCTACGGTGTTTGATAATTTTGCTCTCACTGTTCAGCATTCTTGATTACGAGCTCCTTGACTTGGAGATACCAACAATCAGTATTGTAGGAAGACTCATTAAGGCAGGAATCCCGGTCTTGGTTTATAGGTAACTCACCTATTACCTTGTCACTCTGCTATATTCTGCTTCTGAAGTGGGAGAATGGAATTTAGTTAAGGTTGATTATAGAAATCATGAGACATTTCTTCCTAAAAACAGTGGAGACCAAGATTCTGTCATCCCACTGACTGGAAGCCGAACACTAGTTCACGGACTGGCAGAGGAATTGGGACTGCAAACCACAGTGCCTTACCGAGTTTGGTTTGGAGGGCAGCAGGTAACTGTCACGTTTGAAGATTACAATTTAAGAATGTGCTAGTTATCTATTTTAACTGGATAGTATTTGATTGGTTTTCTTAACTTCAGGTTGGTGGGTGGACTCAAGTTTATGGTAATATCCTATCCTTCGCCACCATCAGAGGAGCATCCCATGAAGCTCCATTTTCACAGCCTGAAAGATCACTAGTTCTGCTCAAGGCATTCTTGGGAGGCCAGCCTCTACCAGAAGCTTTCTGATCTGCAGATCACTTCATTACAGGAAATACATATTCAATTGTAAGTAGACAAGGGATTGCTATTGCAAAAGGCAGTTCTCAATTGCCCGAGAAGGAGAATTGCACTGGACTGTTTGTTTGTTTGGTTTTTTCCATGCTTTGGAAAGTGAGATTTTTGTAAAGAACTCGAGTAAAGAAAGAACCTGCCTTCTTGTGTTTTGAACTTGACTCTGCTAGCTTGTCAACCCAAAAATTGATCGAAGTTATTCTGAAACAATGGTTTTCTTGCACATAAAAATGCTTCCCTGCAGAATGAATATCTGCAGAATTTACATAGAAAGGCATGATAAAGCAGTACACAATCCACAGATCAGGACCATACTACATGAAACTAGTCCAAAATGATGACCATGGAGGCTGTTTGATATACTTTATTCAACATGACATCAAAATTATCTGTAGTGTTTTCAACGAGAAACTGTACACGCATGGTCAAGAGGAAACTCCAAGAGGTTTTGCAAGGAAGTCTTTAGACTGCTGGGGATCATCTACAGCAGGGGGGTGTCGAGCTGCATTTCCATACAAGCTGCAATGCAAAGCTAGCAACTTCCTTTGAGCATTGTACTTAATAATTAATCGCACTTTATTGATGTTCCTTTTATAAATGACTTTGCTCTGAGGTATGGACTATCTGTTCAGAGATAGGCCCCATGCATTTAATTATGAAAAACAAGGATTTCTTCCAAATAATTAAAACATGCCCTACAATCTGGTGGCTGCTATGATAGCTTCAATTTCTTTCGAAAAAGCAAGTAAAATATTTTTACATAAATAATTCAGTGAAAGATAATAAAAATTTGATCCAAAAAAGTTAAAAAGAAAACTTTTTACAGCCAGCATGTAAGAAAAGAAAACAAGTTGCGACTGTAGAAACATGATAATCTAAACACTGATTTTATCCATGAGAAAGGCGGTGATTCTGCTACATGTATAAATTACATGCTTCAAGTCAGGATGGGATCTTGAACTTAAGAATTCATGGGAGAGTAGGTTGATGATCAATTATGCTAATAATTATTTATGTATATTACTAAAACTTAATGCTTTCATGGACGTATTGATCTTAGTATGCTCACAAAAATATTTTAGTTAATAAAAGAATATAAATGTCTGAATCCCGTTATTTCTAAACAATTTTTTTTTAAGTTAACCTTTAGTTTAAATATTTGATGATGTAATAGGAGATATTTATCAAAATAAATGTAAAAAAATAAATCCTAATAACTAAAAATAAGACCGGAAAAAAAGAAGATCGATGTAAATTAAAATATTTTAATCTTGTAATATAAAACATTTAGTAGTTATATTTAATAAATTTATTAATTAAAATTATTTTTTTTATTCAAACAAACAATAATAAAAATAGATGCATATATAAAATTGATTGAATATAATAAAATAAAAACAAAAGAAAAATATTATGCAAAACTTATTATCTAAAATAAATATTTTTTGAAACAACCGTTGATACACGTTGCATAAAAAAAAGGATACAAAGATTCTTTCAAAAACATGATAAAATGGTAGGTTTGGCCAAAAAAAACATCACGTACCATTCAAAAAGTACATGTAATGGCATATAGAGAGTAAGTACTAACAATTTTTTAAATATTCATATTAATTATTTAAAATAAAAGGACCAAAATTCCATCCATTAGTGTGAAATTATATATATAAAAAACTATTGTCAAAGGATGAAAAAGCTTTTAAACACAACTTATTTTTTCTTCAATCTAAGGATAAAAATGTCTTTTTACTATTTTAAAAAATAAAAAAACAAAAACACCCTTAGTTAATAGTTTTAGATTTTTTTTTTGACTTGGAGAACCATTTAGTCATTTTCTTGTTTTTAAAAAGTTAAAAAAGATAGATATAGCTCTTATCAATTCTTTAATGACAGATAAACTATTTGAAAAGATTAAATTACTCCCAACCCCAAAGACTTTTAAATTGCTTCTTCAAAGAACAAAAATATAATTTCACTATAACAATGAGGCAATGAGTATTTTTTTTTTTATGTTTATATCTATAATGATTTCCCTGCGTGTTTAGAGTTTTGGTAATGCATTATCAAACATTTAATATAATTATCGTGGGAAATCTAATTAGTAGCATTTTTTTTAAATTAATTAAAATTAATTTTTTATTCAAAAAAACAATAATAAAAATAGATGCATATATAAAATTGATTGAATATAATAAAATAAAAACAAAAGAAAAATATTATGCAAAACTTATTATCTAAAATAAATATTTTTTGAAACAACTGTTGATACACGTTGCATAAAACAAACAATTTTTTGTTTGTTTGTATAAAAAATTAATTTTAATTAATTTAAAAAAAAAATTAGTAGCATTTTGATCTATCTATATAACAAAACTATAGATTATATATGGAATAGAATTGACAATTTATGGAATAAGAATAACATTATTGAATTATATCACTTTTATTGCATGATGCACGTCGATAGTTCGGCTTAGATGCTCAGGTTTTAGATCATCAGCTATCTCATTCTGGAAAAAAGATGTTCGAAATTTCAAAACCGGTCCAAGATTTTGCTATCTCATTTCGTTCTAGAAAAAGCATTTCGAGGCCATGCCTCTAGAGAAAGCAAAGCACTTGCATAGTCTGGCCAAGTGCGCGCGCACCCGTACGTGGGGCATCACCTTTTTTTCTGCCTACTCTTTGGTCTCACCTTCAAACTCCCACTTGAGAGTTAGAACTCGGCACAATTCACCATTTCTTTGCTCTTCCTTTTATTTCTTTATTTTCTTTTCTCATTAACTCATAGCTTGATTCCTTAAATAGGGCAAATAACTCTCCTGGTAAAGTTATATTCTATCAAGAAGAGAATATTGCAAAAGCATCCTCATTAATGAGATTTCCAATCTACTTGTGATCTTCTTTTTTATTATACTGTCACACTAAGATAGTTCTTCGGAAAAGCAATCATGGATTTGCTTGGCCTCATAAGCAAACGTCCTAGCTCCGCCAGACTCCCATTGTTTACAGTAATGACTATTTGCCACTTCCACTACTGATCATCTACCAACAAAAAAAAAGAGAGTAAAAACCAATGCAAAATTGGCATTGACTACAAATATTAACGAATTTTCCGAACAATAATAATGCCCTTAATCCGTGACTGTAGTTGCAAACCTGCTTGTAGAATGCTGGGAAACTACAACTGGGGCTTCAACCTGCATTTTTAAGCAACTGAACTCTAAAGCTAGTATTGGTTTTGATAACATCACAGATATGGTCAGGTTCCGTCTCTCATGCTCACTCAATGACTCTTCAGCGTCTTGCTTTGATGTTAGAGATGGCCTTGATAATTTTGCTGCCCGCACTGCTCGTACTCTATCAGAAAAATTGTGCAATCAAAATGTGTCCATTCGAAATCAAAAACACTGGTGTCATCTTCACAGATTTTTTGCCGTGAACTTTTTCTACAGATGAAGCGATCCTTTTTTTTATACTCAAAGGAGCTGTGTGAGAAAATCTCGTATTCAACAGAGGCCAATCAATGTATGGAACAAGATGCTCTGGAGTTCTCCATTCTTTTAAAGCAAACATGAGTGATTACTTTTTAGGATGATCAGAGAAACTGGAGTCCAGTTGTGTTCGATTACAAGTATGCTTTTGTTGTTACTAGAGGAGGACCTACCCAGCCAAATTCTGTTCTTTCTCCAAAGCATATCCAAAATATAAGTTTAACAAGTGCAAGAGTATAAATGTATACCTGCATTCAATATTGCAAGAATATTTCAAAAGGCTTGGGTTATACTCTGTACGTCCACTGCAATTTCACAGCATATAGAAGCTATCAGATGACATACTCAGAGCGCATGGCATGGCGATTTTTAAACGCCAGTTCAGATGAATATTT
Source organism: Populus ilicifolia (assembly GCA_015708895.1). Lineage (NCBI taxonomy): Eukaryota > Viridiplantae > Streptophyta > Magnoliopsida > Malpighiales > Salicaceae > Populus > Populus ilicifolia. The sequence continues at coordinate 977,397 of SRLM01000435.1, forward strand.
ACCTGAAACTTGGTAGCGACATTTTTATTGCTGGCCCCTTCCATTTGTCGAATTTCATCCCTGGAACTACCATCAATAAGTCCATAACCAAGACAAGAAATAATCAATCACAAAAATCATAGTAAAAACTAAAATATAAGAAAACAAAAGAACGGAGATATCAGTTATGCGAGGACAGTGAATCCCCTTTCGTATTGGGTCAAGCTTTGGGAGCAAGTAAGCTTCCAAGAGGACATACAAGCTCTTATACATAGAACTCCACAGCCAACCAGAGAGAAATGATGTTATTTATGAGCTTTCCCAGAAGGAACTCAAAAACTTGGTGATGAGAATAATGTTGCCTGACAAGAAGTGGTTAATATCCTAGTTGTGTCATTGTCTGCATTGATGCTTCTACAAGCCAGGGCCATTTTCCTGAACCTCTTAATGTGAGCAGAAGCTATCTATGGATAGGGTCAAACTAACAAGCTAGCAAAACGACTGAACAGAGAAAACCAGCCTATGCCAAGATTACATCACTTAGAAGAAGCCTCCAAGCTTACAACAGGCACAAGATTCAATCTACGTAGGTCAGAAACAGTCACTGGTATGATACATCCACGTGAACACAACTGAAAGATAAACAATTCTTCACGCTACAGCAAAGATCGAGCAAATGCCTCCAACTTGACAAGAAAAATTACGAAGGTTTTAAAAACTTATGGCATTGACAGGAACTTCGAGCAAAAAGGGTTGTTTATGAAAAAATACCTACTTGTACTAAAAACAGCCAATTATAATTTTGGATGTAGCTAGAAATAATTATTACGGTAGCATACTCACCAACAGCCGTAAGGTTGATGTTACAGATATCAGTTGTGGAACGATCATTAGTTTCAGTTACTAGAACATCCATGCAGCTCTTTGTACTAGAACTTGCCGTGCCCAAACCAATCTTGTCAAGAAAGCGACTAAATTTGCTCTTTCTTTGCCTTGGAATTGCTGTGATTTTCTGTTTCAAAAGAGCAAATTATAAACATAAAACAAGTTTCGCATTTGCTGAAATATTGATGTAAACTTCTCATGGAGTTTGCAGTGGTTCTTGCATTACTTTGATTAAAGTGAAGTTATAACCATGATCCATCGTAGAAGATAATGTATGGCACAAATGAATGCTTTACTACATAGGGGGATAGCACCATTCTAAGCAATAAAATCTAACGAGGCATTATTTCAAGTATAATTCACAGTCATCAACTGTTCAAAATTATGAAATTTTCTGCATACTAAGAAGGATTTTTAAAGTTAAATAAAATTCACTAGAACAAGAAACAATTTTTTTTCTAATTTTCTTTGTTCTTTTACATTGAAAATGAAAGTAGAACTGCAGAAAATATGTACACAGAACAAGAATCACCTTGGAAAACTTGGCAACTTGACTGGGAAGCCCTACCTCCTGCAAGAGAACGTGAAAGAAAGATTAGAGATATGACAAAACTTTCTTTCAATTGCCAGCAGCTAAGTGGCAAAGAAGCACCATGATCATGCATAATGTCCCAACATCAACTCACCAGGGCTTCGTCAGTTATAGCTTTAGGGAATATGCAAGCAGCCGAGTTTTATCTTCTACGCGCATACAAAAACTAAAGAATTTTTTTTTTCAAAAACCATGCAAATCAAACAATAACACAAAATAAAAGGGATACAAAAACTTGAAACGGTTCGGCAAATCTTCTTCTATAAAAACTTTGCTAGCAAATATTGGAGATTATATCCACGAATCCAGCACACACAAATATGTCACTATACAAAACTCGGTTACACCCAAGAAAATTCTCACAAAAAATATGCCATTCTTATTGATTTCTTCACAGCCTGCACAAAACAACACCACTAGTGTTACCATATATATATATATATACAATTAGAACTCTTAATATTAACTATAAAAAAATATCTTGTTATAGAATTCTTTTATAGCAAAATAACCTTTTATGTAGACTTCTTATATGGCAAAATAACCTGCAATGTATAAGAGGTTTTTTTTTGCCAAGTTCAGAGAAAGGAAGAACATTTTGCAAAGTTAATAAATTGATTAACTCTCTTGGTGCTCTAGTTTTGGCTTGAATATATTAACAATTAGGACTACATAAATAACCCCGTGACTTCTGGTCTTTCATCATCTATTCCTCCTTGTTTTTAGTGTGAAGCTTTTTCTACTTCAATTCATTTGATTAATCGTTGTCCTTCTTCCATATTAAATAATATTTCCCCTTTCTTTAAGTTATTTGGTCATTCTCCTTTACATTTTGGTCTTTATATGTTTAGTTGTGTTTGTTTTACGCATCTTCCTACTCATGAACAACATAAACTTATTACTCAATTTGTTAAGTGTTTTTTTTTTTAGTTATGCTATCCCTCAAAAAGGTTATGTTTGTTATGCTCCTTATGCTTGTCGTATACGGGTTTCTAAAAATATGATTTTCTTTGAAAATTAATATTTCTTTCCATCTTATGTTGAATTGTCATCTGTATCTTTACCTTTTTTGCACAGTTTTTCCAATTCCACAACAATGGTGGAAAGGTTTAGACATGGTTTTGTTTATGAAAGACATCGTCAACATAAGTAAGATTTCATTTTCCTTGTGTCCCTTTCTGATTTTGACCCAGTGCCTGATCCTGCTCCTATTGCTACCACTCTTTGTCAATTTACTCATTTTTCTCAACCCCATGATTGATATGAATTTTTTACTTTTGACTCTCTTATCACTAGTTTATCCACTGTTTCTATCTCCTCTTATTGCAAATAGGCTATAGAACATACATGTTGACAAAATACAATGCAAGTAGAACTTCAAGCACTTAAAGGGAATCATACTTAGGATATTGGATATTGTTCATTATCCTTCTACATTCAAACCTACTGGGAGTAAATGAGTCTTCTTTGTAAAACTACGTCCTGGTAATAAGTAGGAATATGAGGTTGACTATGAAGAGACATTTTCTCCTGTTGCTAAAATTACCACGGTTCGAACCATCTTAGCTATTGCCGCTTCACAGTCATAACACCTACATCAAATGGATGCGAAGAATACCTTTCTTCATGGTGATCTTCATGAAGAAATTTACTTGAAGTTGCCCTATAATATGATTACTTCTTTTCCTCATAATGTCTGTAAACTAAAACGTTCTTTGTATGGGCTCAAACAGGCTCCCCAAGCTTGGTTTGAGAAGTTTCACAATACAATTCTTTCATTTAGTTTTACACAAAGTTAGTGTGTGATCCTTCTCTTTTCTTCCACAAATTTATGTTAGGCATAGTCCTTCTCTTAGTTTATATGGATGATATTATCATTACTGGTACTAATTGTGGTTTGATTACTAAGCTTCAGTAGCAATTGCATGCAACTTTATATATGAAAGATCTTGGCCAGCTCACATACTTTTTAGGATTAGAAGTTCATTACCGACCTAATAGTATTTTCATGAATCAGCATAAATATATTGAAGATCTTATCACCTTGGCTAGTTTGGAGGACACATCTTCTGTTGATACTCCTATAAAAGTAAATTTCAAATACAAAAAAGATGAATGAGATTTGCTAGATGATCCTACTCTCTGTAAAAGCCTGATTGGAAGTCTTGTGCGCTTGACCACTACTTGACCTGATATATCCTATGTTATCCATTAAGTCAGTCAGTTTATGTCTTTTGCTGTGTATCTCCATCTTGCTGTTGTTCGACACATCGTTCGCTATCTTTGAGGCTCACCTAATCATGGGTTGTTCTACCCTATCGACTTCCCTCTTCAACTTGTTGCCTATAATGATGCTGATTGGTTTCGTTGTCCAAATACACGTCGATCTACTATAGGTTGGTGTATGTTTTTAGGTAATGTCTTAATTTTTTGAAAATGTAAGAAACTAGATCGTGTTTCTAAATCCTCTACTGAGGTTGAGTATCATGCCATGTCTACTATTTGTTCTGAAATTGTATGGTTGTGCAGTCTTTTCGAAGAGCTTGTGTTTCCTCAAGTCACCTTTACCTCACTTCATGATGATAATACTAATGCTACTCAAATTGCCACCAATCCTGTTTTTCATGAACATACCAAATATATTGAGGTTGATTGTCATTATATTTACAACACGTTGGAAAATCCGATGATATCTCTTCCTCACATATCTTCCGATCTCTAAATAGTTGATGTCTTAAATAAAGCTATGACTCGACAATGACATCAATTTCTTGCTGGCAAATTATTGCTGGTTGACTTACCAACATCAATTTGAGGGGGGATGTTACTATATATGTATACAATTAGGACTTTTAATATTAACTATCAAAGATTATCTTATCATATACTCATTATATAGCAAAATAACCTTCTATATAGACTCCTTGTATGGCAAAATAACTTGTAATGTATAAGAGGCTTCTTTCTGCTGAGTGCAGAGAAAGGGAGAACATTCTGCAAAGTTAATAAATTGATTAACTCTTTTGGTACTCTAGTTTCGGCTTGAATATATTAACAGCTAGGACTGCATAAATAACCTCGTGACTTCCTCATTTCTAGCATGCGCTTGCATATACATATAGAGAGAGGGAGAGGGATCGGGTAGGTTGTTACAAAATCAGTACTAACTTGAAAAGGTTTTACTTTCCAAATTAGAACAATTGTTTATTTTCTCTTTTTATAAAGATTCCATTATTCAATTTAAGCCATATTTTAACAAATCTACACCTTCCCTTATATCTTGCAAGTTTCTTCACGTGAAAATCTTCTTTAGTACCATTAACCATCAAAGCAAAACTAACTCTCTTCTTGGATGCAAGTGAACATCAATCATTGTCAAATCACCACAGCTAAGCATTTATAACCACAAGAATCAAGTTGTTTAATTGGAATTTGTTTAATTGGAATTCAACTCTTTTAAGTTTTGGCACGTGCAAGCATCTTCATTGTACCATCATGCATCTTAATTTTAACACTGCCAATCCCAGTAACTTCACTTCCTTACCATCTACTAGTGCTATAGAATCTTCATCATATTATTTAATTAAAGATATTAAACCATTTTTTCTTCGAACAAATATGAACGATGTATGCAAAATCTAAAATTCATGAATTTTTCAAAATTTCCGCACCTTTGTGAACCATAAGAACATCATCATCGATCATTGCTCTCATCTTTCATGGCAATCGCAGCATCTTGTACTTCTTATGACCTAGCTTCAATTTTCATAGGTCAACTTTCATCTTTTCATCGTGATACTGAATATATTCATAACAATAAAGGAATTCCTATAATCTATTATTGATCTTGAACTCAATCTATGTTTCTTCTATTAAAATTGATCCCTGAAGATGTATCTCTATTATGATCAGAATGTGCAACAAAAGCACCACATTCAATGCCACCAACCCCATTAATAAGCTTGTCAATTTTTTCTTCGAACTATAAAGCTACTTTAACTTCCTTAACTGAAATTATATCTCAACTAGATAAAAAAAGCATCTTTAAAATACTTGTTTGAATTTGGCAGGGAGCATAACAATACAAGGACTTCATCTTCCTTTTCAATCGTAACATCAATTGACTTTAAATCCACAATAATAGAATTAAATTCATTAAGATGAGTTTTAATTGATGCACTTTCTTCCATCCATAACATATACAAACAATGCTTCAAATACAAACTATTTGTAAGGGATTTCATCATACATAAAGACTCCAACTTAAGCCGTAAATTAGCAGCAATCTTTTCACTATGAACCTCATCAGATAAACAAATATAGGTAGTTGGCAAGGCTTTTTTGTCCATATCTTTCCTTTGGTCATCCATCATCTTTGTAAGCATTTTCTTCATACCTAGCCATGACTTTTGCAACCTTTATTATGTCACATGTATCTACATTTGTCATAATTGAAAAGTTTTCCTTTCTTAATTAAAACACTTGTTTTTTCCTCTTTTCAATAAGAATCTCATCATGCAATTTGAATTGTATTTTTACTAAAAGAGCAATTTGCATCCAAATATCTATCTTGCATTTAATTATTTTTGGTTCCTTTTGGCCTCAAAGATGTGTCAATGCTTGTGTCAATGCTTTTAATGAGCATTGACAAGAATCTCATCATTCAAGTTGAACGGTATGTTTAGAAAAGAAAAGAGCAATTTGCATCCAAATGTCTATCTTGCATTTAATTATTTTTGGTTCTTTTTGGCCTTAAAGATGTGTCAATGCTCTTAATGCATTGACAAGAATCTCATCATTCAATTTGAACTTTATTTATACTAAAAGAAAGAGCAATTTGCATTCAAATGTCTATCTTGCATTTAATTATTTTTGGTTCCTTTTGACCTCAAAGATGTGTCAATGCTGTTAATACAATTTCTTTCAAATTGCATATCATCTCACCCTAGCAAATAGAGACCAGCATCTTTCAATCTATTCAAACAGTATGGCCATAAGTTAACGGAATTCATTTATATTAAAATATTAAAATTCATAATTCCATAAGAAATTTGTTGACCTCTCACCTTTCGTCCATGATCACAAGCATCATCACTGTTTACGAGCACCCTGGCTGCCCATCTGTTGAGACAAGAAAAAAAAGGGCTTCTAAAATAGTTTAAATTGCGTTGATAGTTTCTAATATATGATGTCAAAGGCTTGAAACAATCTTAGAAATGTGAAAAAGCAAACTGCTAATATCTTGAATCGTCTTTAGGCCCATTTTATCGAAAACCAGGGGCTTCGGTTCAGCTTGAAAAACAAGTCTTTGGGATGCTATCTGAACAGAGTACAGCAACTTGACCAGTTGCCCAGGCAACTTGACGAAAAATATACAACAATTATGATGCCTTTAGTTGATTCCTCTAATAATAATATTGTTAAGACACTAAAGGGGACATGCATGTTTCAAAGTTGACCGGCCCAGTATAGCTCAAAAGGTTGTTATGATTGCCTTTATGGAACTGAGATGGAAAAACCAAAATCAAGATTCATCTTCTCTGGGCCTTGCTACTTTTTTACAAGCACAAAAAGATTCCTTGTCCACAATCACTTACAGTATATTATTAAGAACAAGAAGGGATGGGATGCTAAACTTACGCACAAGATGTTGGGGGGTTCCACACTGTTCCTGCAATCACCACAAGCTGCAGAAAGGGGGGAAACCAAAAGAAAATAAAATTAAAACTTCCTTTCATTTCTGCCGGTGCTCAATGAATCAACCAAGTGCCCACAACTTTTTCCTTCTAACTCATTGAGTCATGCCATGGAAGAAATGTATGACCATAAAACGGAATCAATAAGTTTCTTAAGCAAACAGTTGTGAAGATCATAGAACCTCATCAAAAACCCCAGCTGGACTGTCTTCATAGCTAGCAAGAAAAAAACCTCCAAGAGTGTATCTGCAGTGCAGACATATGAATTAACAGTGAAAATTGGAAATCTTGAAACCCAACACTTTCCCTTTAAAGTTCAAACAACATTTGCAACAAACAAACATTACCCAAATGCTTCAACTAATCTGAACTCTTTCGGAATGAATGCTCGAGCAGTTTCGGATTTAACAAGATGAAGCTGGTATAAGGCACTGAAATGGGGATCACACCTTTCATTAAACAATATTTATAAACGGGAATGATGTAAATCGTACCAGTCACAGAAATTGACCAAAAAAAACTAAATTAAGACTTGCTGGATACGTGCCTGCCTTTAAATAGCCAAGGAGGCTTGCCATAGCCTGAGGAACGTTTTGTTTCTGCAACTTCCATGATTCAGATAGGCTCAAAACAGCCAAGATTTGGAGATGCCAATAGTCTAATTGAACTGCATGAAAAATACGGCCAACGAAATTTAACGAAGTTTTATTGTTTAATTTTATTGAAATGAAATTCTAAAAACCGTCAAAAATCCGAATAGGAATTGGACTACATTTCCCTGAGTATCATAGCATATAATGATTGAAGACAAGTCATTAGATAGATGGAAAACAGAGACATGCAAACTGTCGAAATGTTAAACAGAAAACATACTTGTTTCCTTGCTTTTTGGACAAAACAGGTCTCAATGAGCATACTAAAGCAGATAAATCTTTCCACCACCTTTAAATGGCATTTGCTTTTTTATGTTCATCTTTTTTCAACCTCCATATTACATCAAAATTCACGAGACTATTCGAATTTGAGAGATACCTGATGTTTCAACATTAGCAATTCAGTAAAAGAACATGCATACATACTAAAAAAGAAAACTGTAATCACCCAAAACAAATAAGCATCCTAAATAAATAAAGGGAAGAAAAAAATGAAGAGACGCAGAGTAAGTAAAACCCACCTTCCCTTTACTTGATGAAGTGTCAGTGGAGAGGAGAGACAGAGTGTCTAGCTTAGTGCTTGCAGGCAGCTAGCTAGGATTTCAGTGCAAATGGCGTGCGAGAGTGTGAGAAGGACAGGGTATGGGGTAAGCAATCAGCAGTACAAGCAGAAGTGGATAGGATTTTATCCATTCATTAATAATGAGCTTTAAGGCGCCAACTGAATTTAACAATACCATGCCATCATCCGTCTCTGTTTTAAGTCGACCACTAGTTTCTTTTGTTTGTTTCTTTCGTTAAATTTATGGTGTATTGTTCTTCTTCTTTTCTCCATCCAATAACTGTTTCTTCGATTGCTTTCACGATATAATAATGACGCCAGCAGCCATGTGGGTTCATGTCTTTTATGCATAAAAAGGCTGCTTAAACATCTAACTACAAAACATCTTGCAACTCTGGATATCTTCACGAATTGAGATTAACTGTACCGAAGATATGGGACGTGCGTAAATTGCGTTGATAGAATATCTCGACTAAATGAATAATCTATCATGTTTCACTAAACGAAACACTCCTATGATGCAGCATAATCTCGGCAACAGTCTGTTAATTTTATTGGCATGTGAATTTTGGGAAATGAATCGTTTCCGAAGTAAATGAGCTACTTGGGACTCGATTGCAAAAAACAAAAAATAGCCTTCCTGTGTTGCAAAAATTGGTTAATTTTTCTCAGGTGAATTCCTATTGTATCTTCCAACCATAAAAAGAGAAGGAAAAAACCTACCTAAAGTGGATAAAAATATGTTTTTTTCTAATAAATAAAATAGAGCCCTTTTGATTATGTAATTGAGAACTTTTTATCTAAAGTTTCATTATCGAAAAATATTCAAAAATACATTAATCTTAACTTAAATATGTTCTGAAAAGTATAAATAATTTAGTAGAAAGAATAAAAAATCGTACCACTTATCGCGTGTTATTCAATATTGAATAAATAATCAATCAAGTTGGCAAAGCAACCATGCGGAAGTTTCTTATGAACAGCAGCATCACACGGTGCCATGGACCCCCAAAAAAGCATAATCACACATGATATAATCAAATCGATCGCAGTCTTGCACAGAAAATCCCTCAGCTTTGCAGCTTGCTTGTATTTGATACCCTCAAACGTGGCAGCTCACAAAGCCTCTCCTTTACACTGTACATTCGTACTTTATAGCCCCACCAAAAAATAATAGCATAGTAGAGGTAATTTCGTATCATCATTTGCAAGCGCACCAATCTGTCACTGATGACCTTGTATAAACTATTGTCATACCTTGATTGGTTCATAATGCACTTGCGAGGAATGACGGGGCTGCAATAGCAAAATCCATGTGGTAACAGATCTTGTCAAGCAAGTCATGCGTGCACTCGTGTCAGCAGTGCAGAGCACACAACTCTGTTCCTTTTTCCTACTCTTCATGCATTATACTCTCAGTATTCAGTATTTATGACCCATATTGTTCCATGAGCACCATATTTAGGAACTGTTACCAGTCAAGCTTGATTTATGAGGCGAATGAATCTGTTGTAATGCAACGTTGTGTAGGATCACCAGTAGTCAGTGCAAGAACAGTCCCCTAACTTGAAGTGATGGTAACTGAAAGAATCTCTAACGATGATTTCACGTCCTGTGATCAACGACACTTGTTTACCAAAATCATGGCAGTCCTTGCAAGCCCTGAGGTATTTGAAGAGAACAACAGGAGCATTACTTGGTGTAGATACGAGACCAAATGCTATTGCAAATCTCTCACTATGGACGGACTAGAGGCTGTTCTTTCCTCCCTGGCAAACTATCTGATACACCTCTCAAAAGTTCCGTTTCATTTCTTATAACAGAATCATTCAATGTTTCCGAACTAATTTTTAGATTAATGATTGGCATATAAACAAGATTTTCTTTCAAGATTTCATATCTATACAAACCTAAATTTATAACAATCTTATCCTTTAAACAATTCAATAAATGTAAATTCATATAAATTTATATACGATCTTATCCTTTAAACAGCAATAAATGTAACTTCATTTGATCTAACACCACAATCCTGCATCCTTTTGAAATACTTTGGAGCTTCAGGAGCCTTTCCTTGACAAGCATAACCAGCAATTATAGCAGTCCAAGCCATTACCCCGAGTTCTTCTATTGATTCAAAGACTCGAGTGGCATAATCTAATCTGCCACAACTTGAATACATGGTAATCACTGCACTCTTTCCATGTTGATATGCAATTAGAGTGCTTTTTATTGCATCTGCATGAGCTTGGGCACCAATGTTGAAATCTGTGAGTGTAGAGTATGCTTGGAAAATGCTTGTATAAGAGAAGGAATTTATTTCCACACTTCTAGTCCTCCATGATTCAAAAGTTTCGAGAGCTTCCTCAAATTCACACATTTGGCAATAACCAGCGTTCAAAGCATTCCAAGAAACATCATCGGTTCATTGATACACTCAAATGCTTTAGACGCATATTTCCAACTTGGAACATTTAACATACAAGTTCACAAGGAGTTCCCAAAGAAATTTCAGATTCCAGCCCAAGTTTAAGAATATGGCCATGAATTTGCCTCCCAAAAACTCAGCTCCTCTAGGCCAGCACACGCTTTTAGAACAATGGAGAACACAAGCTCCTCCAATTCAACACCTTGATTGACCATCTTAGCAAACAAAGCCAAAGCATCCATTTGCCTCTCAGCTTGAGTGTACCCCACCATTATACTAGTCCAAGTTAATGCATTCTTTTCACTCATTTTGTTGAAAACAAGCTCAGCTCCCTCTGACCAACCACATTTCAAGTGCGCATCATTGCATAACCTACTAACCTACTTCTTATAGCATGAGAATGTATCATCTACTTACCAATCTCCAAATTGAAAGGATTTAGAAAAGACCTTAAAAGCCCATTATAAGACGAACCATTCGGTTAGCTTTAGCTTTATCAAAAACATCGTTTTCAGCATAAGCTGATATAATGGTTTTCCAAGAAACCAGATTCCTTTCACTCATTTCATCAAACACCTTTGGTGCGTCAACTAAGCTTCCACACTCTCAAACATCGACAGCACTGGATTCTCCGCTAACCCAAATGGGACTTTCACTGTTCTTTGTATTACTTCACGAATCAATCTCCTGTCCAAAAAAGATTTAAACTTTCCACACGCTTCCAACAAGCATGGATAAGAACGAGGGCTGACAAAAATACCAGCCTCCTCCATTTGTTTGCGACATTCACGAGCTTCCATGAGCTTTCCCTCTTTAGACAGAGAAATCAAGTGGACACTCTCAATTTGGGCTTTGTTATTATTTTCATGGGTTTTGAGTGAAGGAGGAATTGATTTCAGAGAGATCCATGAAGGCATTTGAGTAAATTTTGCTGCAGCTTTTATTTTTAGTGGAATCTTTTCATGGGCTATGATTAGTGGCGAAGGATTGAGAGAAGGCGCTGCGAAACAGTAGTGGACAATCATTGAATACAGGGAAATGTTCAGAAACTTTGATTTTTTGGACAATGAAAATATGTGAAGAACACTTGTTAAGATAAGTTGTTATCAGCCAGCAGGTTGTCTCTTCCCGCTTTACAGGAGCTGAAGAAGAAGCGTCGACGAAAGAAGGACAAAACAGCCGTAGCTTGTGTAATAACAATGCGATGAACGACAAGTTGCTCATACGGGTATTTTTCTTTTCTTTTCTTTTCTTTTCTTAATGGCCGTTTAATTTCATACCGGTTTCTATTTCTTATTTTTTTTTTAAATTGAACTAGAAATAGAAATATGGAGTTTTTTTTAAAAAGAAATATGAAATCACAATCTGTATCCCTATAACAACTTTTGAAAATCATTCTGCTTTGCCATGAATCAAGAGGCAACAAAGGCAGATTTAGAAAAGATAGACTTTCGCTTCTATAGTACTTCCGATCATTAACACGGGCTAGGCTTGGGTGCCCTAGCCCCAAGGTTACAAAATTCTGCCCCTCCCTGTTCTTGGAAATAGCATATTTCGTCCATTTTTTTTCGAAAATTTTATGTAACCCCTAAAAAATGAAAAATCGATTCCTTTGTTTCAGAAGATTTTTCTTTTATTAGATTTTCTCCTGTTAGTTCTAAAAAAGAAGAGAAAGAAGACTTTTTTTTTTCTCAATAAGTTTAACACATAAAAACTTAGCTCTCCTCTTGATTGTCTACCAATTTAGTCCTTTTTTCTAGCAAAAATGTTTGATCCTTGAAAAAATAAAAACAATATTTATTTATATTCATGCATAAAAAAATAATTTTGTGTGTGTAACATAAATAAATTCTTTTTTATATTTTTAAGGATCAAATGTTCTTTATTAGAAAAAAACTAAATTAACAATCTGAAAACATGGATGGGTTTGCTCCTATGCCTAAAATTTAAATCTATTCGTGTTTCTAGACCACCAATTTATTTTAAAAAAAAAAACATTTGATCCTTAAATAAGTAAAAAAAAACTAAATTGGTAGTCTAGAAACATGAATGGGTTTACTCCTTTGCCTAAAATTTAAACCCATTTGTGTTTCTAGATACCAATTTAGTTTTTTTCTAACAAAAAAAATTTTGATTCTTAAAAAAGTAAAAAAAAATATTTATTTATATTAGTGTATAAAAAAATAACTTCATACACACAAATATACATTTTTTTCTAATTCTTTGCGCGAAAAGAATTTTTAGGCATAATAGGAAGCTCATTCATCTTTATAGACGCTCGTTGAAAGAAAAATACAACTTTATATATATTTTCTTGCAGTACGATGCATTTGATATTAATTTCATATTGCAATAAATGACTTAACAAGTTTCATAGCTCAATATAACTAAAACTATATGTGCTTATTAAAGAATTCATTTGATAGCTTAAAGCAATCACAGAGATAATGATATAAAAAGTTTGATATTTTATGCTTTAACATGGTTATTTTAAAAGTGATTATGATAGATGTGTGTATTTAATAAAGCTCTCAGATGGTTCTTATGCTTTAACATGGTTATTTTAAAAGTGATTATGATAGATATGTGTATTTGTTGTATATTGATGACATGTTGATTTCTTTAAATAACATGTTTGAGATTAACAATTTGAAAGATCGATTCAGTGATGAGTTTGAAATGAAAGATTTGGGTGCAACAAAAAAGATTTTAGTTATAAATATACACATTTATCAAAGTGCTGAAAAATTATACTTGTCATAAAAAAGTATCTTGAGAAGATACTTGAACATCTTGGTATGCAAGATTGCAAGTCAGTGGGTGTTCTACTTGCAGTCCATTTCAGGTTATCTTCAGCTTTATCACAAAAAAAAAAAAATAAGGTGGAGCACATACATGGTGTTCCATATGGTAATGTAATTAGAATTATTATACATGTTATAATGTGCACTCATCCAAATATTTTGACATGTTGTTAGTTGTTCAGGAAGTTTATAGAAAATCTTTATGAAGTTCACTAACAAGCCATTAAATGGATATTCCATTATCTTAGAGGGAGTATAAATGTTGATTTGATATATGAAAAGAATAATGACATTAAAAGTGGTGTTGAGAGCTTTGTAAATTCACATTAAGCTCATGATTTGGATAAGAGAAAGTTATTTACAGGTTATGTCTCATTTTTTTAGGGTGTGCCATCAATTGAAAAACAAGTTTTCAATCCATTGTTTCTTTGTCTATAATAAAGATAGGGTATATGGTATTGACAAAAGACGATGAAAGTTTTTTTATATCACTAGAAGTAATATTAAGGGTATTGTAAATTCATATTATGCTGGTTATTTGTATAAAAAAAGGTTGTTGACGGGTTATATTTCACTTTTTAAAAGAGTGTCATTAGTTGGAAAGCAATCTTGCAATTCATTGTTGTCTTATCTAAAATACAGGTCAAGTATATTTCATTGATACAGGTAATAAAATAAGCTTTATAACTAAAAGATTTGGTTATTAATCTTGGTTTGTCATTGAGTTGACTATTATATATTGACTATTATATATTATAATAGCTAAATTATTATTCATTTTGTTAAGAATCAATATATCATAAAAGAACCAAATATATAGATGTCATATAGATATCATGTCACATGGTGTTGTAATAGTGAAGAAGATTGATATATTGAGAACTTTAATGATATATAGCCTCAAGTTATTTATGCAATCAAGTTCAAACATTGTTTGGACTTGGTTTGTGTAATACTTGAGAGATTGAGAGATGTTGAGGGGAGGTGATTAAAAAAAGTAGAGATTTATTGGATTTATCTTAAATTATAAGTTAACAGAGTCTGCAGGTTTGGGAATGGCTCTCCTTCACCGTTGCAAGTAGATAGTCGATGACCACTTAATTTAGTTAGTTGCTATGAGAATTATAATGTCTTCTTGGCTGTTTTGATTATGTTTAAATGCCTTTATTTGGACGATGCAACTGAGCATGGCCATTGAATCCTGCTCCTCTCAGGAATGCTTCTATTCGATCATGTTCCCCGAATTTATCTGAAATGGAACAATTCCTTGCCCTGATTAATTGTTTTACACCTCTAATTTCTTTATTACAATTTCTCCTGTGTCCTACCTTGCCTGTGAAACGATTTAAAGATAAAAACAAACCTCCTCTTTCACAGAGAAGTGTGCCGCCTATCAGATTAAACTATGCTCTGGCTATATCAAATTTATTCCCTGAAAGTTCTGGCAGGGTGCCGACCTAATAATCACCTCTACAACTTTGCCCGTTCTAATCTACAAGCAATTGTCTCCTCTCTTTCTCAATGACTGAAGCAAGCAAGGCCATCAAACCATCAACAGCGATCTCCACTCATGCACTTTTTTTTTTTTTATCGTGGAGATCAATTCGAACACTGGTTAAACAACACCGAGCTTAGACTTGTGGCTTGCCTAATCTTTCTGTGCCACTGAATTACACAAATACAACAGAAGCAGAAAGGAAAGAAAAAGGCCCAGCCATTGTAGGTGGTTGCTTGAAGCAAGGAAGGTGGCCAATAAGAGTTAAGAGAAGGGCAAAGATAATTAGTGAAATGATACAAACTGGTATAGGAAAAATATTTATATATATAAAAAAAAAGACAGTGATAGAGCATTGCCACCACCACAATCCACAAACTGACGGGTACAGACAGACGAGAGCTTGTACCTAGCAATTCTTTTTCCGGGCAGATATAACAGAGGAAAGGGTGGACAGCGTGCCCTGGTCTGCCCCTAGTATACATACATATCAAAGCATTCTAAGCTGATAGAAACAACTGGTGCTGTTTTTCCGCACCTCCCCCAAAAGTGACAGTAAAAAAATGAACATTACATAGGCGGCGTGACCTATCTATCAAACAGACCATGCTGCATAAGATGAAGTCTAGATGAGGGGCAACGCAACTGCCTCAAAACTGACATCTTGGCCATGATGCAACAACTTCGCCTGTATCACCTTTCCGGCCTCATTACCTGACAAAACATTAGGGAATAAAAAGATTTCCTAGCCTGCTTGGTCTTTCCAAAAAGGAAAAAATGAGGATGCCGCTTAAGTTGGAAAAGATGTGGGAAAATCATTTGACCACAAAATGCAAAACGAAATTAGAGAGTTTAAATCTAAAAGAAAATAGAAATACTTTTGAGTTTGAGGTGGTTCAACAAGATCTTGATCGTTGATTAGCCATTAAAAATGTACATGCCATTCCCACCACCAAGTTTTCAGATGTTTCTCAAATTATGGTTTGGGTATCCAGGTAGATGCATCTCTAACCTTGCTGCCAGTCATGTAGCACAAGCCTTGACACTCCAAGGGACTCACAGCTGGAAGATGCTTCGAAATTTGATTTTCAAAATCAACCATTTGGTCTGTACTTTGTGAATTTCCCTCGGCTTCAAGATTCAGGGAACGTGGCTCCATCCTGTTTATCTCCTCTTTGGTATAGATAAAGATCCTGCGGACCATGCTACAGAAGTCCCTACATCATACAAAAAACGGCAGCTTGGTTCAAGTTGCTAAAGTCTGGCAGGCTACATAGCATGATCATAAGATTAACACCGTGAAGAAGTGATTTGCTGATCAATTCATGTTCAAACAGAAAAATAGGACCCAGGTTTGAGTTCTTACTGCCAGGGATCATCTCCTACAAGCATCATATCATCCTCATCATCTGTAAAAACAATCAGCCAATCTTTGTTAGGAGCAACTAATTCACCATTGAATTCAAAAATCCGATCCAGTTCTGCTGTCAATTCATTGTAGCCGTTAAACTTTGCCAGGTCCAGAGACCTCCCTACAGCAGTCCCCTGCTTGTGAACCTAAACCAGTAAAGGCCACACATACAGATTGCAGTTTCTTATCCAATGTAAAGAAGAAAGTATTCTTAATAAAAGGAGTTTTACTCAATCACTGCATTAAAATAGGTAACAACCTTTACACATCTTCTTGCTGAACCACCCTCAGGCTTGCACTGGACATCTTTTAAATATAAAGACGAGGCTTGAAAAATGTTCTCTTGTTCCTCACATCTATCATGCTTTAATTGCTCCAAATATCTATCAGAACCCAACAATTGTAGATGATCTGATGCAACATTGATTTGATGATGTGGTTTATCCACGGAGTGCCTGTGAATAGTGGCTGGTTCCAGTGCCTTAGAATTCCCAAAAAGGGAGACACCAAAAAGTTTGTAATTATCATCTTTAGCTGTTCTCTCATTACATTGTTGAAAAGGAAGATGCTGTGGTTTCGATCTCGATGGATGAGGAGAACCGTCGGCGTATGGAAAAGGCAAGAACCGGCTTCCATGCTGTTGTTGTGTATATTTATCTTTTGCCACCTGAACTTCCGTGCTAGATGCCAACATGTTAAATGGGTGGCCTGTGTACATCATGGGAGCTGAATGCCAGTTGAACATGCTTTTTTCATCTGAAGTAAGCTTACTGGGTTGGTCAACATCATCAGAGTACAGCCCAAAGAAAGGGCGACTAGATTCATAAGATTTAAGCAGGGTTCCAGTTCCTGTTGTTGGGTTCATGAGGTTTGCACCATGCATTAATTAAGGAATCCTGTCATCTGGTTCAAATCTCCTATTATCAAAAGTGCTCTGGTCCTTACCTTGAGATAGAACCCATGGAGGATTGTGATTATTGTCCGAATAATTCTTCCCAGTAGGTGTGTTTCTCAAGGTCAAGATTTGTTGATGTTGCATGTGTCTTGAAGGACCGTTATCTAGTTGACATTAGTATAACCAGAGATATTCATAACCTGAAAATGACAAATGAAGTGTACAGACTAGTAGATTGCTAGTTATACCTTTCTTGGTAAGAGAAGAGGAGTCTGCAGATGATGTCACCGTGTTTGGACGGTGCCTTTTCAATCGGCACCCAGAAACGGGACCCATAGAAGGAGTCAAAGCAGGTTCTACTTTCCAAGGGGAAACCCTGTCTGGACAGTGAACAGGAGAAGTTCCATCCCAATGAACCTAAAGCAAGTGTGAGGAGGTTTTAGCAAACACAAAGCAAAAGAAAAATAATCAACATGCCAATAAGCTTTAGATATGCCACCACCTTGAGGCATCTCCAATTTGAGCGAGGCCACTTCTTTGGATCTGCCTCTTCGACTCCAATCACAGTGCCAGAGAACCTGGCCACAGATGATGAAAAGACGTATTAAAGCCTCCCCATCCCCCTTCTACACCTGACATTTTTCTTTCTTTCCTTTTGCAGGTGGAAGTTCAAGTCCAAGTCATTTAAAAATGGGAAGGTTTCAAAATGATACCTTTGTTCGTGAGCGTCGTCTGCTTCAAATCTCATTTTGAATCTCATCCCTATAGTGTAGTTGATCTTGACAGACTCCATATATTTGTTGACTGGAATAATAAACTCAGCAGGACTCGTCCTGAAACAGATCGAATGCATGAAGTAAATCATGGACACAGGACGAGCAAAATGCATACTACAAACCATGCCTATCATCCAGAACCCTACTCAATTTTAAAATATGTAACAATCTCAACAGTTTATATAAAGGGATACAAGGAAACATCTTTTGCTGATGTCAATAAATTGCAAATAAAGAACAAGTCACAAACCTTGGTTTATAATAGACAGTGAACATTGATCCTGTTGAAACAGCATGCCATGCAGTTGCAAGGATACCAATATGCATGCTGTGACTAGATATTACAGAAGAAGGGATTTTGCTTGGCTGTCTCAGGGCACGTCTTACCCCTACACGAAGCTCTTCAGTTTCACCCCTGCAAATAAAAACCCAGAAATCAATGATGCTCTATTGATTTGCCATAGAGTCAACTCTGACAGGTAAACCTACTAAAATTGTTTCAAAAAGGTGCCAGAACTATTCCTGGGTTGCAATGTGAAAATACTTGTGGCAAGCTAGGGCGAGCAAGCTTCAAAAGAGATTGGAAATGAAGATTATAGCAAACCTAAGAAAAATAAAAGCATCTCCTGCCACGAGCTTTTTGGCACTGACAAAGAGACTCCAACCACTTTGAAGAAGGTGCCTTCGTGGTTGACCTGCAATTTGGAATTCACAATAATGCATTACCAACTCAATTACATCAGATGAGAACTATTCCACATGGCAACTATAGCATGTGTATTACCAAGGAACGGGTAGTATCTTATCTAATAAATCAGGATCAACAAGCTGTAAAAATGAGACAATCAACTAGAACTCGACAGAAGATCAAAGCAAAAGACTTCTTGATCACATCTCAAGAGAAAATCTACTCATTTATTAAAAAGGAAAGTCGACAACTGACTAATTTTAGAGGAGCAGAGCAGAGCCAAACTGTTAGAGGTTAGAACCAAGAGTCCTGGATAACTAATCATTGATCCAAGGTTTTGAAAACATGCACAGAAGGGGATAATCAATCCTTAAATTGACAGTACTCAACACAAGTGAAGATAGAGCTAGCAAACTTCAACATGTACAACGATGGTTGCTTGACTAGAGAAACCGGTAACAAGATTATCCGTAAAAGCACAAATCATATTCAAAGAAATCAATGCCAACTTGATAACAATTACCTCGAAATATATGGCGGAAACGCCACTCATTTCCATGCAAATCTTTGGCTACCAACTCCTGCACTGGAGGTTGTAGGGACATGTCCTGCCAGAGAAACAATAAAGCCATTAATAACATTAAACCAAAAGAGACGAAACATCCGACATTGGAGTAGGAAAAAAAACCGGACCAATGGAGGTAGGCATTCATCAGCATGCCGTTTCAATACTGAAAATCCACCGTGAGTGCTTGTATCCGACGCTGTAAGCATCTTACAGAAGGAATGCACCCGAGGACGTGCAGGCAGAGGCGGTAAGTCCTCCTCCACCAACTCCACATCTTGCTGGCAAGTTCGCATAATTTTAACAGCATTTAGTTATTTTCAATTAACATCAGAAGATTTTAAATATCTAAGTAATACAAGAACAAATCATACTTGAGTTTCAGGAAGCAAAATGACTTGAGCAAACACTTCATCTGTATCCAGTTCAGCCTGCAATTAAAAAACGAGGGCGTAAAATCCGAACTCAGTGAACCCTGATTCGATTCTACAGATAGTATCATTTATATTACCTTCAATTGAACATTAACCACACGACAGAGGATTTTCGGAGAGAGATTATAAGCTGGCATTTGCTGATCATCAGCAACCTGATTCGTCGATGCTTCAACCTACGATACACATCACAAAAAATAACATAAAAAATATGCAAAAACACACACACACACACAGAATTATGTGTGTAAAATGACTGGTGGAGGAAGCAAATGAAAGCGAACCTGCTCAATATGACCTTGAGGAAAGTAGTAAACAAGCTCGCCTTGGCGAGGCACTGTCACTAACGGACCTGCACACGCGTGCCATAGTTCCTTGTACAGTGCATCTTCTGATCCTACTCGAGCCAAAACAACAGCAGCAGCAATAATCCAGTAAAACCTTAAAAAATCAAAAGAAAAGGAAATGAAATCATTGTGAATTATCATAGGTACCTTCACAAGCCACCGGAAAACTCCAGCTCCTGCTCTCAATTCCATTGCGGTTAGTATCCACAGAATTACTTCCGTTAATCATTATTTTAACCAAAACTAATAGTATTCGTCTGTTTTTGAACAAGAAACTAACAATTATTCCAGGGAATGATTCTACGGAAAGTGTAACGACAACCGCAGCAGCAATCAAAATGAACTTCCGCTTCACTTGAAGCAACAACGAGAGCCAGAACTTTAACGATCCGTTTGGCTAAACAAGAAGAAAAGGAAAAGAAATAGTAATAAAAATATGATCTAATAATAATAATAATGTCCTTTCTTTGCTTCTCTGCTTCACTTTCTCTCTCTTCTGCAACCGTCTCAGCAATAGTCGCTGCCATTACCACTCGTACACTGTTTCTGTGTCTCTCTTTCTCAGAAAGCCTCACAAATAGTACTGCGCTTTTATTTTCAAAAAAATGAAATTAAATTTCTCTCTCTACGTCTGTGCCTTCAGTGAAGTCAGATTCGGCAATTATTTCAAACCTAGTGGAATTATTGTCCGTTATGGTACCGTATTTTTAATTAAAAATATATTAAAACAATATTTTTATTTTTACAGCATCCCATAAAAACATTTAAAATTGTTTTTTTTAAGAATACATTTAATTTTCTCAGATAAAAAATATTTTAAAAAACATATTATAACAAAAAAACACAAAAGCTAACGAATCACTGCAATCAGTACTGTCCTCTGCTTAACAGGCATTGTAACTAACAACCGGGGGGATCACGGCTTACGTTAGCGGCGTTGTTGATTACGTTTTGCGTGTCTATGTTTGATTGGTTGACACTGGACGACGTTTGTCCTTGGAAACGGAAAGTTGTTCTGATTTTGGGGAGGGATTTTGTCTCGTTATTAACATGCAGATAATCGGATTTAAATCACCTGCCACTGCTGACAAAAACATGCAAAACTGAAGACACGTTTCAGGAAATTATATAGAGACGACGACCTTACAGTGGTGGGGATGGCACCAACGTGAAAAATGTAAGAGCAGAATTCATGCGACGAGATTAGGTCAGACGTTATAATCATCATGATCCTCCAGGTTTTCATTCGTCTGTTTTTTTTGTCAAATGCAAGCAACCAAAGAAACGGGCTATAGCTTTTCCTTGTAGTCCACTATTCATGTAGTGCATTGTGATGGAGAATGGGAGAGTTTTCTCGTTTTAAAATATCTTAAAATATTTTTTATATTTTTATTTTAATATTAATATATCAAAATTATTAAAAAAACACTGATTTAAAATTTTTTTATATCAAAAACACTTTTAAATTTGACACTACGGTTGCACCATGACTTTTGCAAATTTTGAAAAAAAAATCTTCAAATTAATATTTTTTATGTAAAATAAATTTTTTAAATAAAAAATTATTTTAATATATTTTCAAATAAAAAAATACTTTAAAATATAGTTATTTTTATAATATCAAGTACCATGTGTGTGGAATTGCAATCTAACCGTTGCGAAATTTTTAAAAATTTTATTTTAAATTTAAATTATTTTTTATGTTTTTTAATAGGATGTTGTTAAAAATAAATTTTTAAAAATAAAAAAAATATTATTTCAATATATTTTTAATAAAAATTACTTTAATCGGGATATATCTCACATATATCGCAATCCACCTTTAAACATGTTTTGAGTACAAAAACAAAGGGCTCTAAAGCTTCGCACGTGCAACTTTTCATTTCAATGCTGCAGGATGAGCAGGTTCATCACAAACAATAGAGAATGAAAAGAATTCGTTAATCAAATAGAGATCACCTCATATATAGCCTCTCTTTTTTACCCTCGTATATAGGACTGAGGGTGGTGTGTGGAAATCACTAAATTTTTTTATTTTTCGTAAGAAGATGACATAAACTAATAGAGAACTATTTTGATGGGCATGAAAAATGAGGATCAGTCTCTTGGATGATTCATAGGGTTGAGGGATTCAATTAACCTTTTTTGAGATTATTTTTCAAATCCTATCTTCCCCAATATACAAAATTCCTTCTCTTCCATTTTTGCAGCTCACGCTGCTTACCAATTAGAATCAGAAAGTTTTGATAGCCATCAAGAACAATATTGCCGGATACAGATAAAAATAAAGTAATGTGACGTAATATAATAGAATGTTAAAAGTTGAGGCTATAAAAAAGTCTGCATTTCATATTTCTTTTCTTTTCTTTTCTTTTCTTTTCCTTGCCAGATAATCGGTTCTTGCGACTTGCCAGAGCATAGAAAAAGTTCATTGCATCGGCCAGGGAAAAGCTCTGCACAAAAGTTTAGTATGTCCACTTGATTTGTCTTGTAGTAGCAGTGTTGAGTCATGTCAACCCAACCAGGAATCTGGTTTAACAAGAAAAGAAAAGGGAAAAAAATCAGGGAGGAGGAGGAGGAAATAACGTTTGAGTTTGTTTGTCGAGCCAAAGTCGAGCGCCGATGATCGAGCTAACTGTTAGTCATACATTGCTTTGATATGCCAAATTTATTTCTTGATTTTGTTGCCTTCTGCTGCTACTTTACTTTGCTGCAGTCTTGAATATATGATTCTTTGAACAAGATACTCAAATTATTCGCTTCGTACGTATATATAGTTGCCGCGTAGCAGTTGAAGTATGATCCATCCGAGTCATTTCATTTTCTCAGATGTGATAAGGAAAGCATCGACTACTTTTCTGCCTTTGGACAATAATTTTCGCTTGCTTCACTTCCTTTCGTCTTTTTTTCGTTCTTTTTTGTCCTCCTACTCTTTACTAAAAAGCATCAAATTCATTTTACAATGCAAGTGCATTCAAAATTTAGTCAAGTCTTTTCCACAGATGATAATTGAAAATAACTGTAAATTTTGCTGTGAAGAAGACCTTTTTTACTGGGTGAACTTGAAGCCTCTCACACTGCATTTTACTGAAGCTAAGCTAACTCTTTTCACTCATGACTGCCAATCATTACGACACCCAGAATTGAAGGTGGTTTGCACGGTGCAATGGGCACGAAGGGTTTTATGATCGTAAGGATATGGCACCCCATACAAGGAGACCATGAAATGCATGGTGTCCAATAATTTATATGACGTAAATAAATGGCTCTGTCCCTGCCCTGCCGGTGGTTGAACTACTTTCAGATGGGGTTTCCCACAACATTAGAGCTGATCGAGATAACCCACACAAGCTCATGGTCCTTCGTGTTTATGGAGAGCAGCTTAAACTTATTTTTGGCAGGTGGTTTAGAAATAAGCTTCAACCTTACCCAACAATCGGATTTTCAGCTTGACTCGTTGGTTTTGTCTTCGTTTCCTTTTCTCATGTTCACTGTTATGTATTTTTTTTTAAGTGCTACTTGACTATTCCATGAAGTCACCATGATCTGGGTACGGACTTCCTCCAGCTTCAAAGCTAAGCTGATAAAACAGTATGGTGTGCATGCTTTGCGAAAAAAAAATTAGATGTTTGGTTTATGGGTACTAGTTAAAAAAATAAAATAAAATGTGTGAGAGGATAGTACTAATTATAATTTAAAATATTTTTATTTGAAAATATGTTAAAATAATATTTTTTATTTAAAAAAATTATTTTTAATATCAATACAATATATTGATAAAAAAATAATTTTAAATAAAAAAAATTAAATTTTAAAAAATGATATGATTTCAACCGAGTTCCAAGGAGTCTCTTTATCTTCCCGTGATTCAGGCTGTGCGCGTGCGTGTTACAGCTATGTATAATAGAAAAGCCATCTAAAAAGCATACAGATGGCTTCCAATCATTGATAATTTGCTTGCTTGTTATCGTAATCAGGACATTACTGTTTTAAATTGTCTAATTAACACATCAATATTTGTTTTGAGGAAAATATTTTTACCAGAAAAACATTTTCCTAAAAAATGATTCATTATTTAAATATATTAAAAAATATATTTTTCTATTATGTATATTATTTTTCATTCATACTTAATAGTAAAATAAGAAAATTATAATTTTTTTTATAAAAATGTTAGTGCTGGTTAGATGACAATATGAACAAAAATTATAGTTATGGTATTTATAATAATAATAATTACAATTATAATTATAATAATATGATGATTATAGGATGGTAGCTGGTGTCATAGTTTTCTATCTTGATTTGCATTAGGTGCGTGCGTGGGTGTCTGTGTGGGGAGAGAGAGAGAGAGCGAGAGAGAGGATAGTAGCTGGTGTCATAGTAAAAACAAATGTGCTTGTTATCAGTACGCATATAGATAAATTTTACAATCCATTATAACAGTTTAATTATTTCTTTACTTTTTTTCAAAAAAAATCAATCTGTTTGGGGTATTTTGCTTTTTCACATTGCCCATTAGCGATGGGTGTATATATGTCTTTTACAAATTTTTTAAACATAATAAAATAACTCAATTATTTTTAAAATTAATATATTTTAAAAACTAACAAGAAAGTATATTTTTATCTTTTTACTTTTTAAAAAAATAATAAAATAATAGTTTTCCCTGGAAAAAAAAGGTCTGGGATTCTTATTGTTTTTTCAATATTTATCGAGGATAATTTAATCTTTCTATGTATATATATTAAATATTATTTTATTAAAAAAAGTTATGGTTGCTTCGGAGGTGTCTACGCATTTTAAACATTGCGAGCAATGTGCCTCTACAGCCACAAATCTCCTTCCATCGTGTTGTTTCAATCATTTATGTGTTCTCTTTTTATTGCTGCGACACATTAATAGTGGTGAAGCAGTTTATTGCTAGTTAGATTTTATTTTTTTTCTAAAGACTCGTAACTTTGTTTTTTTATTGTTTATATTTTAATTTTAGTTTTTATTTTATTTTATTTTATTTTTTACTCTTAGCTTTTTTGTAAAAAAGTTTTTTTTTAATTTTATCATTCAATCTTAATTTGTCTTGTATTGTTTTTTTTCTATTTTGTACTTATTTTTTTATATCTATTTTTTTCTTGATTTTTTTGTAAAGATTTTATTTATTTTCAATTTTATCATTCAATTCAAATTTATGATATATTATTTTTTCTAATTTTATCCTCATTCTTTTGATTTTTTATTAGAGTTATTTTTCTTTTCATTTCACCTATAGTCAAAAAATTATAATTGCCTTTTAGTTTATTTTAAATTTTATCCTCACTATCCTTTAGTTATTTGATTCGTTAGATTTTTTTATACACATACTGGTCTTTTTAATGCAAGTTCTTGCATAGAAAAAGAATAAATTGAAAAACTTATATAAACGTCTAACTAAAATAAATCGAGAATCATGTATGTTAATATATATAAATAAAAATTATTAATGATAAATAAAGATAAAATTAAAAAAATCAGGAGACAAGTATGGATCAAAATATTTGACTTTGCAACATATGCCTTTCACATGGTTATGTTTAATGGTTTTATTTATCAAAATTATTTTTTTATTTAATCAAAAGATAACAAAAATAAACACATGTGAAATTAATCCAATAAGATAAAAGTTAAAAAATATTATGCAAGGTTATACATATTAGAAATATTATTAAAAAAATAAATATTTTTTTATAATTTTTTTCATTTATATAAAACATAAAAAAATCATAGATGAATTAGAATAATCTCTTTAAAAATTAAAAAATA
Organism: Populus ilicifolia; assembly: GCA_015708895.1. Classification (NCBI taxonomy): domain Eukaryota; kingdom Viridiplantae; phylum Streptophyta; class Magnoliopsida; order Malpighiales; family Salicaceae; genus Populus; species Populus ilicifolia. Next base: position 1,003,406 of record SRLM01000435.1, read on the forward strand.
AAAAATAATCATTATTTAAAAAAACTAAATAAATCAAATTAAAAAAATGAGGGAGAAGAGGTGTCAATTTGACTATAAATTAAAAATTTATTTAAAAAAATATATTAAAAAAATTAATTAAAAAAATTATATATATAAAAAAACAATATATTGTTGTCCAACAATCGAGGCTAGCGTGTCTAGCCCATTTAAAAAGGGTCGAGCATGGGGTCTCTAATTATATTTAAATTTTTGATGGGGTAGACAAGTGCCTTAGATTTTTTAAGAAAAAATAAAGTTAGAATACGTGTTATCTAGTTTTTTTGAAAAATCAAAGTTGATAATTTGTTGCCTGAAAAATAATTTTTCAACTTATTTCTGACCCAACACACCAAGAAAATACTCTAATACTTTGATAAATTCATCCATGGCTCAAAAAAAAAACTATCCAGAAACGCAAACACAAATCAAAATAAAAAATCTTTTCAAATTCAAGTATATTTTTTAGGCAATTTAAATGTGAAAAAACACTCAATGAAACTCCTTTTTTCAAATAAAACTCATTTACACCAATATTAATTATTTTTATAGCTAGAATCAATGTTAATAGTGATTTTTTCTTTTTATCATTGAATACAATGATTTTTTATAATGTTAATAGTGATTTTTTTATCATCGAACACAGTGATTTTTTATTTCATCTCTTATACCATGAACTAAAAAATAATAAAGTTTTGGACCAGATTTGATTTTGAAAAACTTTAAAAATTAGAGGGACATGAGTTTTATAATTCAGAAAGTATGATGACCAAGTCGAACATTTCACAAAGAAGTTAGAAAACAACATCTATCTCCCCTGTATGTTCACTCTCGTTATTTATCTTTCTTTAATAATTTTAGTTAAATTAGCTTTCAATTAGGTGGGTATAATTAAAAAGATTGAAAAAAAACCTCATGGACACAGTAGCGCCCATGAGTGTGCCTACAGTGATTGGATGAAAAGATATTTATTCCATGCCTTTTTAGGAGTTCTTACAAACAAGTACTTAAGCAAACCCAAAGTTTAAAATTTTTCGTAATCGTTTGAATCAACCGCGGACAAGTAATTTGCTAGGGTAATAGTAAATGAATTGGTTCCTCGTTAATTGTCCTGAATAGGAAATGATAAATTCATCACACAAATTCCTCGCACATAAATATACAAATACGTTTTGGTCTCGAAATTTTATAAAGTATAAAGTTTCATTCACACATTCTCTCTCCGTATTGGTGTGGTTGCAAGGATTGACGTATAGAGTTGCTAATTGAAGAAAGTAACTAAAAGAGAACAGGTCAATTCAGCCAAGGATACAAACAATATTTGGAAGAAAAGAAAAACAAGCTTTGTAAATGTAATAACTCTTATTTAAAAAAATAATTTTTATTTAAAAAATATTAAAATAATATTATTTTTAATTTTTAAAATTTATTTTTAATATCATTGTATTAAAATAATTTAAAAATACTAAAAACATTAATTTAAATAAGAACAAATTTAAATTTTAAAGAAATCCAAGGTGAAACTCACTATCAAATACTCCCAACTCAAATATCAATGCAGTGTGAACTAAATTATATTGGGATATTTGGGAGTGTGGTAACAGTTATTTTTTAAAATGTTTTTTATTTAAAAATTATTTTTTTAATTATTTTGATATGATGATGTTAAAAATATTTTTTAAAAAAAATATTTTTAATATCACCATATTAAAATATTTAAAAATAATTTTAAAATAAAAAAATTACAAATTCAAACTCGTTAACATTTCCCGTGGCATTCGGTCCGTTGCATGGCACCAATTTCATGTGGAAATCGTGGAGAAAATGCATTATTATCAGGGCCATATTTGTTTATCGGAAAATAGTTTCTGGAAAATCACTTTTCAAATTTTACTGTGTTTGTTTGTTATTAGGGAAGTAGATCAACGAAAAATATTTTTCGGTCAACAAAAAACATTTTTCGGTCAATGAAAAACATTTTCTAATCAACAAAATATATTTTTCAGTAAAAGAAAAGGTTGGCTTGGTTTTCAGGAAAATATTTTTTTTTATCTATGTTTGTTCTTTGAAAAGTGATTTATGAAAAAATATTTTCTTGTGTTTCTTTTTTAGAAAGTGGTTTATGAAAAATCACTTTCCAAACTTGCTGCTAGAAAAGTTGGCAAATAGAAAACACTTTTCAGTTAAAAGAAAATTTAGCTTGATTTTCAGGAAAGTGTTTTCCTAAAAAATTTAACAGGAAAATACTTTCCAAAAATTATGAAAAAATTAGAAATGTCATTATTTGCTAATTATATCAAATTTGATCCTTAAACTTTTGATTGCTATATATATATATATTGAATATTTATTTTTTAATTTTAATTCTTAAAATTTAATTTTTATATTAACTTTGATCCTTATTTTTATAATTATTATTTGCTTTTCTCCTATTATTTTTTTGTTGAAATTTTTTTCTATCAAATTTGATCCTCATTCTTTTGATTGTTATTTATTTTATTTGAAATACTTTATGAAATATTAATTATTATTATTTTAATTTCTTCATTTTTTTTAGATTTAATCTTTATTATTTTGATTATTATTTATTTTATTTAAGTTAATTTATGATTTTTTTTAGTTTCATTATTATTTGAATTTTTAATTTATAAGATTTATTCCTTATTATTTTAATAAACTTGAAAAAAATAAAATATTAATAAATTATTTTTCAGTTCATTTTCTATAATATAACCAAATATTGAAAAGTGTTTTCCAGTTTATTTTTCATAATATTACCAAAAAAAAAATTTAATTTTTAAAAATTTAATTTTTCTAAAATTTATTTAATAAAAAAACAATTTTTTTGTAGACAACCGAAACCTAAAAATATAATGTCTATATAGTAACCTCTAGCCCAAGAGAAGAGCAAGCATAGAATCACCATGGGCTTTGAGATTTCCAAGTTTTGGGCTCATGAAGCCTTCCCATTTACATAGGCCACCCCATATCTTCAGCTAGCGAACCTCAAGGCGCTTTGCAAGTTTACCAGTGAGGCATCTCCATCTCTAACGAGGATGGTCGAGGCATTCTTCTCTACGACCCAAATGGACTTCGACTTTGCTCACCACCAATCCCTGTCCCAGTCGCAGTCCCACCCATTTATGCTTCTTTCCGGGCCTCCTTCCTGGTAATCGCTTATCCTCCCCCGATTTATTATAGTTTTCCAAGGTGTAATTATTTCAAGAGTGAATTTGCAGCGGGAAAACGTCTCTACTTTTCCAGTTCGCTTACAACGTCGCGTTAGAAGCCGAGGATGATCGCAAAGTGGTCTTCATATGCCACCGTAGCAGGATAGAAAGCGCCCCTCCTTTTCTTTCTCAGGTGAGAACTACTCTCCCTTGTAGAAAAAGAAGTATTATTGTTTCTTTGTTTCTCTGGGGTATAACCATCTTCTGATAGAGTGAATACTTCTTAAATGTTTCAGGGTATTCAACCGTCTTCTGATATCTTTAAACGCATTCAAATGAAGTAAAGAATCCACGCACTTTTAATTATCTTAAGCATAGCTTGCATTTGAGCTACAATTGTAATCATTGATCGATTCACTTTTTTGAAAGGTATGTGGAAGACGATGAAGGAATCAAGAAGTATTTTGCTGCATTCCACCTGCATGATACATTTCCTCTATCTGTGGTTGTTGATGATTTTGGAGACTTTTTCTACGAAAGGTATTCCCTTTTCTTCATTTTCCATTTCTCTCCCGGTGTGAGAGGTTATGTACTGAATTTACTATGGTTAACTTCATTTGGGTTTCTTACTTTCCGAATTTGAAGGAAATGTCAAGAGAGATATGGTAATCCTCGTGGAAGAGACTTAGCACTGGTTCGGATTTTAGCTTTGTGCCACAATGCAGTAATGTCCTCGAAGTAAGCTTTTTTAGTTACTACTGCAACTGTACTGCTTGAGTTTCATAATCTTTTATTAAAAGTTACAACTAGAGATATCTGATTTAAGTTGTTGGAATCGCAGTGACAAAGGACACTGCAAGCTTTTGATCTCTGATACACACCATGGAGACTCCCCGAGGTTGCTCTTCCTCTATAAAAGATGGGTTCCATCCATTTTCACGATCAACGGTTTGTTCAACAATATGATATTTATTTTGTTTTTTGCTGCCTCCGATATCATATGGGTGTGTCTCATTTCTTGGTTTGCAATATCGCTAGATTGACTGGCTGATTGTTTATAATGAAGGTGATGGTAATGGATCATTTCTCCTAAAAAATTACAGCAACGTGGGAAGTGACAACACTGAGAAAATGAAGATTGCAAAGTACACGTTAGTTTATCAGCGTCTATTGTTGGAAGGGATAATTGAGGATGAGGAGATAGACAATCATGCTGTTGTTAGTGCTAGTGTAGAGCAATTAATCGCCGCTAAATGATGTTATATGATTCCAACAACATCACGGGTATACTATCAACAAGCATTTCTTTTGGATAAGGTGACTTCTAGTTCCAGTTTCCAGTAAAAGATGTGCTTATATGTGTTTATCAATACCTTGGTTTTGCAAATCGAAATTTTCATTTCCAGCATTTGATAGTTCTAAACACTTGAGCAGAAGCGTGCCTTTTCTTTTATAATTAGTCATGGTTATTCCTGCAACTAAAGTTTACAGCACTCCCATTTTGGTTATTTCTTCTTCGTGCACTGTTTTTACCCTTAGTCGCGCTTCTAGTTTCATTAAAATTGTCACCACATTTTACAAGATGAAATGTGAATTCGGTCAAATGCAAGCCACAAACTCGCACTTCTGTTGTGGCTTGGTTCGTTAAAATGCTTCGCGTAGTTTCAATATCAGATGCAACTGACATAACCTGAATTTGAAATGATCATTTTCCCTCTCTATTAACTTCATAATCATTTCCAGCCCCGCGCATCACAGTGCACAAGAATATTTGGTAGTATAGAAAGCTAAATTCACAATAAGTTCACCTCCAAGAACTTTAGTATGGACGCTACCAAAAGACTCAAGATTCATATTCAGAGAGTCAAAGAAAAGGAAGTCACGAACAGGAGAGTTCTGGGATATCCAGGGTCCCAGAACTCTCCTCCAAGATCATCACAAGCCTCCTCTTGGAACACCCTGTAATGAAAAAAAAAATCCTCGTTAGAATCTCAGATTTTTTGTTCAGTTCTTCTAGTTGCAAATCTTTAAAACTTGTAAAATGAGAAATGGGATCCTAAGGTCTTACGTCTTGGGACAATTGTACTCTAAATATTCTTTGTCAATCTGCTGTGAAGTGCTGCGAGGAGTATTTCTAGCATCTGGTTTGAGCTTCACTTCAAGATACATTTCAACATCACAAGCTTCCCCTCCTATTGTCTCACAAGCCTCAGCTGGGAAAACCCTGGACAAAACATGTAAAGAAAGTAAATTGTTAATCATAACTTCTAAAGTTCAAGAAAGGAAACTGAGGGTGATGGAGGACAGAACATGCGCGGAAAAGGAGCTGCAATCAACTATTGAGGTGTCGTTTGCCACTGGGAACTTGCATTTGATGGGGAGGCATTGGGAGTCCGTAACCTCGAGACGGCCCTTTCGTGGCGAAGCCAAGCTTTTGTTAGGTGTTACAGGAGGGACAAGTGGTCGTGCCAGAAATATGGCTGCCTGCACTCTCTGTGAAACCGTGTGTGGAATTAGAGCTTGAAGCCACTAAGTTTGGTAATACAGACCTCATTAAAAGCATCAAAATATGAAACTTTAAACAGAGCACCGCGTTGCCAACAAGCACCTAGCCGTTGCAATTCTATCTTCCTTTTGTGTTCATGGGGAACCATTCTACCATAAATTAATTCATTTAGTTCTGGTTTGTTTGATTTGATAATTTGATTTTAAATGTAGTTCGATTTATTTGCTAGCAAATATTGAAATCCAAGAGAACAAAAAGAGAATTTGATATTTTAAGTTCGTATCTTTAACCCAAGTAATTAAAAATCAAACGAAATAAACCAAAACAAAACACCCTTACTATGCTAACATATAATGCTAATATTTAGCTTTATAGTAGTTATTATTTTTTATTTAAAAATTAATCAAAATAATATTTTTTAAAATTAATTTTTAATATTATTATATCAAAACAGTATAAAAATATAAAAAAATTAATTTAAAGAAAAAAAACACCTCGGGTACCTAATCTGTGAAAAAGAAAAGAAGAAGAAGAGCCCCGTGCCATCATTTGACACCAGACAACATGGTTTGCACTTTGCAGACTGGTCGATATATTGTCACAGACGTATCATTTTAGCATCCTCCAATGCAATAATTAACTTTGGATCAATTATGTCTACGAGTCTGAAATCTCCAACTATCTTAAAAAAAAAAAAAAAAAAANGGAAGAGTTGCTCGCAGCCCGTGACCCGGCCTTGCATGAAAATTTAGGGATCATCTGGTATGCTAATATTATTCTTATTATTATTTAAAATATTTTTTATATAAAAATATATTAAAAGCGACATCAAAATATATAAAAAATAATTTTAAATATTTTTTTTTCTTTTTGTAAAACACCGCTTGCGCGTTTCCGAATAACGCAGCAAGTGCCCGTGTATTGACAGCTGTAAGGGCAATTGACACTTTCTATTATTACTCAACTTAAAGCCTGTCGCACCATGTTCCTGCTTTTGGTCCCGGAAGCATGACCTTTCCGATCTCTCGGTATCCCATTTCATGCTTTTTGGCAAGCTTTTCATGCTCCCAAGGCATGCCCACATCATCAGGTACATTTTACCATACACATGCTCACTGCTGGGCTCATCCTATCAACATTCGCTCTTCAATATAAACAGGAGAAATCCCAGAAAGACATTTACAGGAGACACATAACTGGAGTTAATGATTCCAAACCATTAAGATCAGCTAAGCTCATACTATAATATATGCTGCAGAGCTTTATTGGTGGTAGTAACATGCATGCGTGAACTGTCCACATGAAGAAGATATTCTAGCTCTTTAATGAATTAAAAAGGCAAAGAAAAGGTGCCATTCTTAACCCAGAAAGGAGAAAGGCAAGAATAAACTGCACTGCATTCAACTTCAATGAAATGAAAAAAACAAAAAAAAAAACAGTTTTGATGGCCTTGCGATATTAAAATGGCCGTTCCAAACTCAAACAAGTTCCCACATGAAAAGGCATATTGCCAAGCATGTATTGACACGTTGCATATGCAATAAAATCTACTTCCACCCTTGTTCTATCTGATGCAGTGAAGTTTAAAGGTTCATGAACATTGACAAGTTGCCTACACAGGCAACATTCAACAAAGATCAATCAACAATTGGATCTAATTTGATGCAATAAAGTTTAAAGGTTCCTGTTGCTTTGGAATTGACAGCACCCTTAATTGACAAAGTAGATCAACAGAGAACCGCGTGATTTTTTAAGGTAAAAGGACGTGCAATTTCAAAAAAGCTTCGTTCAAACAAAGACAGCCAACACAATCCCACCATCGTTAGAAGAGAGAACACGATAATGCAGATCGTGTCCCACGTAGTCGATTGATGATGAGTTGTTTCCTCTAAAGTAAGTAACCCCCTTGACTTAACAATCTTCAGTCACAGCACTGGTTAGGTATACAACACTGCAAACTACTGTATGATAATTAGCAGAACTTGCAAATTCAAGAATTGGTGGAAACCAAAGAAAAAAAGCAACCATAGGGCTCCACGTCATGACCACTTTACCAATCTGAGAAAAGAGTTGGTCCACATGAACTGCAAACCAAGAACTCAACAAAATTCCAATTTGACCTGTGTTTTTTGCGATTTTACTTACATTTCCTTTAAAAACTGTGCAGTTGGGATAGCATGGGGACAAGCTCGTCACTTGAAGGCCTATCTGCAGACATTTCTGATTGACAAACAACAGCAATTCTCACTGCCATAAGCATCTCATCTTCCTCAACTTCTTCCCCAAGAAGACTCTTATCAAGCGCCTCTCGCGCCTCCCCTGCTTGTTGCAAATGTCGAAGCCAACGACCCAAACTACCCCCACTAGCTGTTTCCCCAAAGAATGGATCTGTTGGGTCTCTCCCAGTTAGCAAAACACCCAATATCATCCCAAAGCTGAAAACATCACTTTTATCCGAGTACCTATCGAAATTGGAAATATCCATTCATCTTTGTTATATAACCACATAAAGAAGTTTTAGCTTTAAAACAAAGCATGCATCAGAAATAAAAGAAAGCAATCATGCATATCGTAAAAAAAATAAAGGCTAAAGATCATGGCTGAACACATTCTAAACCCCAGCAAATTAGCATCAAGAAATCCCAATAAAAGCATACCAGGTGGAGACCTCTTAAAGGTACTTTAGCTAAGAGAGATTGATTTTGTTTATAAAGGAGCTTAGCGAATTCCATTTGCTTCCCATTCGTTTATTAGCGAGATTAGCTTTCACTTTAGTCAGATGATTCATCTTGATTACAGTCTAATAAAACAGTTGAATCTTCAAAGACACCAAAGAGAACCATGAAGCAAGTTAAACGTTAACGTTAATATAATTAACTATCAGATTATTAAGCTGCCAAAAGAAACGCAATAATTAGAAACCATTCTGATGCAGAGACCATGCATAGTGATGAAGATGAAGCTCCCACATGTTTGAACTTTGAAGTACTACAATTACAAGTCATCGAGTCATATCATAATTACAGCTGACTAGAAGAGCAGAAAATTAATTTCATGTATGTACCTGCTATCTTGGAAATACTCAGGAGCACTATATCCAGATGTAGCTCTATCCAAATTAGGCGTAAGCTTAGCCAGTCCAAAATCAGCCAACCTTGGTTCAAACTCAGCATCCAAAATCACATTCCTGGGCTTCAAATTATAATGCAAAATCTGAGGGGCGCATTCAAAATGAAGATACCTAAGCCCTTTAATAACCCCAACGGCTATCCGAAGCCGAACTTCCCATCCAAGTTGCAACTCATTCTCTCTCACTCTATTCATTGCATCTTCAAGACTCCCGGTTGGCACATAATCATAAACCAAAGAGAACCTATCTGGCTCGCGAACATAAGCCCTTAAACTCATCAGATTCCGATGTCTCAAACTAGCTAGCATTTCCAGCTCCTGCTGTATCCTTCTCTTTACTGATTTGCTCTGCCTCTCAGGGGAGCCAATCTCAAATGGCTCGAACCTCTTGACAGCAATGGTTAGCCCATTGTCCAGTGCAGTCCTGTAATACTTTCCATTGGAGCTTGAACCTAGCAATTGATTCTCATTTTCAAGAGCTGATTGAAGACTTTTAGGAGTGATTTTTGGAGAAAATATAACTGGGCCTTTGAGAATCGGAGTTCTCTTCATGTACCGGACCAAGAAACGGACTACAAAAGCAAAAACAACGGCTCCTATTAATCCAGTCAAGACTCCTAAGAAGATGCTTACAAGTATTCTCTTAAGTCCATTCTTGGATTGGGTTGGAGTAGAAGGAGATGGAGGTGTGACTTTACTACTTTCTTGACATTGTACACTTGCGCAGTACAAGCAAAGAACAAACAGAAAAGGCAGTGAAGCTGTGACTGTGCTATTGCTAACTCCAAGACTGTATCTTCTTTTCTCCATTAGGACCTAAAAGGCCTCAAGACCTCCCACAGGACCCTATAAATGATACCACAAGCTCAACAAAATCTCCACAACCCACATCTTCAAAACTCCTTATAACTAAAGATTTTCGCTTAAACCCAAGACCATTAATCATAAGCTTCAAACTTTGGCATTCTCAAGGACACCAACTCCAAGGAGCTTGAAAACCAGAAACCCAGCGAGTTTCAAGAGGACCAGTTTCTTAAAGAAACCCCATCATATATATGAAGCCATATTTGTTAAGAGAACTTTTTTTCCAAGTGCTGGAAACTAAGGGATAATATGAGATAAAAATCGAATCCCAACTCAAAATCTTCACCAGAAAGAAACCAAGAATCTTAACGTCACTGATTCCCACTTCTTCGGTGAATTTCACACTAAGAGAGCTGCACTCACACTGCACGCATTGGTTACTGCCCCTAAAATACACCACATTTCACAAAGGAAAAGGTCTTCAACAAACGCAGAAACACAAAAACTTCAGAAATGATACAATCTTCTTTTCTTCTAATAGTAAGTCAGAGTAGTGACTATTCGTTTTCTTTGACCACCTCAAGAACAAAATCAAAAGGCCCTCAACTACTTGCCATTATAAAGAAGAAAACAGTTAATATAATACTAAAAGCAGCAGGTAGAGAAACAAAAAGGAACTACAGCAGCTACTTACTAGCTAAAGCCTCCTCCTATGGGAGTCTTTCTTTTTTCAGTTTCTCTCTCTAGAAAATAAACAACACATTCAGTTTCTCTCTCCCTCTCTCGATTTTCTTACAAATGAGAGAGGGAAGGCGACTCTCAATCTTTCTTTTGTTTCTCTTTCTCGTTAGGACAAAACTTGGTTGGGGTGTGAGAAAAAAAGAACAAGATTTCGTTTATAATATTTGTATTATTTGATGATTCATCAAACTCGGAAAATATATATAGTATTAATAATAATAAATTAAAAATTTTAAAAACAAATATTGCGGATTAAATAATAAATTATATATTTTTAAATCTAATGAACTCGATTTAACTTATATATTATTTTATTTGTTTGCTTGTACATTTAATAAGCTACAGAATTAAAATTTACTTTTATTTTATTTAAAAATATTTTTTCTTTAAATTTCTTGTTATTGGGTTTTTTAGTAATCTTTTAAGATAATTAAAGGTAGTTTATCTTTTTACCCAAGTAAAAAGATGTAATAATTTAAGGCATGGAAATTATATTTAAGGTATCATGATAATTATAATTAGCAAGTTTGTCTAGTATTATATTCAAGCAGCCCAAATTAAAAAAAAATTGAATAGATCATATTTTTTAATTTATAAAATATCCAAAAATAAATTGAATACAGTTTTAAATCCATCCTCAGCAATCCTAAAACTTAGGGTTCCCTTCCCTTCCCGCCTTTCAGAAGACCAGAGCAGAGCGGGGTCCATAGCCATGTAAGGACAGGCATCACTGTTGTCCTTATCACCAGGCCGAAAGCGAAACATCGAACTCTGTTTGGGTGCGAGCGAGCGAGGGACAGCGTAAAGGAGGAGTTCATTTGTTGATGTCTTGATGAGATCTCGACCGTTGATATGGAAAGGAAGGAACATCGCGGGAATCTGTGCTGGAATGAGGTTTTTACTTTTTATGATTATTAAACAAATGCCACTGTCTTATCGTAGGATTTGTAAATGTATATTTCTTTTCTTCACCCGATAAGAAGTGCATTTCCCTGTCGTTCTTTCCTTCTTTATATATATATATATATNCTCGAAAAATTCACTTCGTCAAGAATCAATTTTGAATTCTGAAAATTGTTCAGACAATTCTTCTAATTCTTTCCAAGTGGCATCATCCTCTTCAAATAATTTTGTTTGTTGGATAAGCCTCTTCACAATTGCACGGTTGCTTTTCTTCATCATCTTTCTATCCAAGACAAAACATGTTTAACCTTAATACTGTCATCCTCATCTGTCACTGGTAGTACTCAAGTAATAATTATAACATTGCCCACTAATTAACAAGGTGAGTTAACTGTTAATTATTAACGTTAGAGTTAGTTATTAATTGTTAACGTTAGCCAGTCCCCTTTGCTGTTTAACTTGTTACAGTGTCGTATTGCAGAGAACACCTCCCTTGAACGGTTGGGTACACGGACCTGGGCAGAGCAATTTCAGGGAGGACCAGTTCCTTTCACCCCCTTTACTTTTATCATCAGGTGGAACATTTCCCTCAATTGACCCCCTCAATCCTAACTACTCTTTCCTAAAACAATCACGAACCGGCTCCCTTTCTCAAGTCTGACAGCACTGCAGCATATCAGGGCATCAGAGATATGGCTGGTCATCATACCGGGGCTTTTCTTTAACCTGCTCATGCCTGTCAGGTACGTTCAAGTGTGTCTAGTCAATCACAGGTTGCTGGGGACTGTTCCAAATTTCCCGGTTCAATTCTCTCAAGTTACTATAAAAGTTGGCTTTCTGTTCAATTCCGCGGCATTTATCTAGCACTTGATTCTAATTAAAAAATTTGAGGGTTTTTTTTCTTTTTCTGGGTGGTGCAAACTTCCATTCACAAGAAAGCCTCACTAGAATAAATCAAATGTACAAATACACAATGCCCTAAACCTAAATCCTCTCAGCTACACCACAAAAAGTAACATAACAAGCTGATTAAACAAAACCATTTCACATAGCAGACCCTTTCGTTCTCACCAGGGGGAGATTATCAATACAATCTTGACCGACTAATTTTGCACAGATGCCCCTGGGGCAGGCATGCCAACCTACCACTCTCCTCTATTTCAAACCCTGCTTACATCTTCAATGGAGATTAAACTTAAAAATATACTTACAAAAAAAAAAGAAGCATAATACCACAGCCAATTTATGTTTCAACTCTCCAGCCTCATTGTAGTCACCAATCAAATATATTCCTCTCTTGGGCATGTCAACCATTTGAGTCTGATAATAATGCAAGGACCTCACTCTCATCAAAGCCGGACTCTATGGCAAGCTCGAGCGGGGTCTTACCTTCACCATTAACAGCTCGTGGATCTGCTCCCCTGCAAATGCATTACGACAATTTAGTAAAGCATTTCACAGATCTTAATAATGCTTTCTTTTTCCCTTGTAGGAAGCATGCTGGACAGAGTGATGCGCTTATCAAAGATAACAAGTGATGAACTGTACGGCACATGCGTGATGTAATCATGACAAGACATAGATTAGTAAAATTCACCTTGAGAGGAGCAATTTTGCAAGGAAAGGTCTGCCTCTGAGAATACAACGGTGGAGCGGTGTCTGACCTCTAGAATCGGTTGAATTTATATTCGCACCATACTGTAAGAGGAGTTCTAGCATGCCAATGTCGGCTGTTTCACAAGCAAGGTGAAGCAAGGAACAACCATCTAGATCCTCCAAGGTCAGGCCTTCACTTGACCCTGCAAAGTTTAAAGAGCTAGTGGAAGACCTATCCAATGAATTCCCCGCTGAGTAGCTGGAGAGTTGTTCAGGGTTTGTCTGCTCTTGCAATAGCATCGCTTTAGCAAGTGTTAGGGAAGAGCTACAAGATGCTTGCTCATACACAGCACTGACATCTGCTTCATGATGAACAATAAGACGGTATACAGCCTTCTTGTCATTGGCACGAACAGCTTCCCATATCTGTTGGGCCACTGATTGACTATTTTGGTTGTCTCTAGGCTTGCGAAGAAATACCTTTTCTGCATACTGTCATCCAAAGGAAACCAAGATTTCACTTCCAAGTTCTAAAATGTCCACAATAGCTTATCCCAATAATAAAAAAGAAAAAAACCATGAACAATTATCCGCAACTAAAAGAACAGATTCTAGAAGTGAAAGCTAGGGACAAAGTTATTAGTTAAACCTTTGCATGGATAAACTTCTCCTTTACAGATATAGAATCGGCAGGGTTGGGTTTGCCGAGAAAGAGAAGCTGTGGTTTATCAGACTTGAACAAGCTTCACCAGCAGAACATTCATGAATATTAGCAACGAGTAATAGAAGTAATTATATACAGCTTGAGATAAATGGGAATGTTTATTTCAATCATGGTTCTTTACCCTGTGGGCATGAGTTCAACCTGCACGGCACTTCTTGATTGCAATAATTCCTCCCAGACTGAGTTAGCGAAGGCATTTCCCAGAGACTGGAACAAACTTATGACTGATGGCTCCCACACCTTGACATCGAGTGTAAGAGACCTTACCTGCAATTAAATTCAACAGATTAAGAGCTGGGCCGATGAACAGACAATATTAATATCACCATTAGGAATTAACAATGGACATAACCAGAGCACCTTCAAGAATAGTGCTGTCCATAACAATCAGCATATGCTGAAACCCTGTCTAATCTGCTAAGATAATTATCCAATTATACAGCAACTTTGCCAGTTTATTTTAAGATGAAAGAGATAGATGCTCAGGACCAGCATACAATCTTCTGGTTGTTGATAAAGTGAGAAGTGAAAAACAGTAGTAATTGACAAGTCAATCAAGTCATCCCAAAGTCTGTCCACCTAGCTAATATTCTTCAGGCTACTGAATCTGGTGTGAATGAAGGAAAATGATAGCTAACTGCCTTATTTAATGATTATTCTAACTGCTCGAAGCAGCTTTCACAGATACTGGTCTATATTGCTGTCCAACAAGCGTTTGATACCACCCACTTTCTTCCAACATTAATGGCATAATGTTTATTAAGAAATAAGCATGTCTCACAAAGCAATACTGCAAAAAATCAAATCTTCCAAACTTGAAAAGAAAGTTTACCTTTGATATATGAACCCCAAGATTTCGGTGAACACCAGAACATTCAATGCAAATAAGAACTCCAAGATTTAGAGATGCCCAATCTGGCTCAGGGGCACCGCAATCAGCACATTTATCATTTCCACAAACTCGCTGCAACACATCAATTGGCTTCTCTGCACTGGCTCGTTGCTGTTGCGAACTTCTCAAAGCTCGTTCATGATGTAAGGCGGCATGGCTCCTCTCAGATGCATATTCATCAACAGCAGAAGGATCAAAATCAGTACTTTCAAATGAACTACTCTCACTGGCAGAACGATGATGACCACTTCCCAGGGGACTGGCCGAGAGACACTGAAATTTAACAAAACTACACTCATAAAAAAGTCTTGAGAATTAAAATGCCAACAATGCTCCGAATAGTTACCCTCTCAGGAGCTTGTGAGCTTAGTAGTGAAGCAATAACCCCTGTTATCTTTTCAATCCAATCCATTTGATCCAGTGCACTCTCTGCCTGCACTGACATGCATAAATAGGCATTGTTAAGGATCTATTGCAGACAACATCCTTAATTACACAACATCTTATTCGTCCCTGCCAGAAATCAACAGTGATTATATTTAAAATGCAAGGCAGCTTTTACTCACAAGCCACATATACAAGATACATCCCACATCATACCTGCAATGTGTAGTTCTTCGTTGGTGAGATGATCCTGAAGCAAAATCGCAGATCTGACTGGTCAGCATCAACTTTGATTGTTGATGTAAGAAGGTTCACTGTGTGATGAGCAACAGACTTTTCATCATGCACTCCACCATGATAATGAGAAGAAAGCCATCGACTTAACAATCCAGATCCAAGCTCGGAGCTGTTCCTTTGACCAGAAAGTTGACCGCCAGAACCCTATAAAACACATCAAGCATGATGAAAAAATCCAGCAGGCATCAAGAACAGAATAGACTTCAAGCACTCTATAAATAAACTTATTTTTCACATAATTACTCACTGAAGGTTTGCTGCTCTGTTTACGATAGTAATAAAGCATTCCTCGGCTATCAAGAACAAAAAATCTTCTTTTCCAGTCACCTCTCAAGCTAGAGGATCGTTTTGACAGATAACCTTGTCTGATAGTTTGAACCTGAAAGTTTGCTTCTTGTTTTAGAAGTAAAATTCACCTGGAAAAGAATTGGATCTGTAAAAGTTCCCTCGTAGGTGTAAAAGTTCTACACACCTTCCCCTTTGCAGCGGATTGCATAACAGCCTCTATCATTTTGTGTGAACTTCTACCAATGGCCTGTATACCGTCTCCATTTGGAGATCCATTAGAACCATTGGAAGACCATCTACTCTCGCGATCAATTTGTCTCTGGTACTCCTGCATCCTTTCATTGAGAGATGCCTGCTCATAGTTAGATCTTTCCCTTGATTGTTGAGCATAAGTCAAAACCTGCAAAAACAACAAGAGACGTCTTGTTTCCATGAGTCCACTAAGAAAAGACTTGATGCCATTTTTTTTCTTTTTTTTCTTTACCATTGTGCTTGCCCTGTGCCATGTTCACCCAAGACTTTACAGTTCAACATACAAAATTAATGACATGTAGGAAGTCCAGAAAAGTTAAAAACTAACCAAAATCAATTCCCATCAAACAAATTTAGGCACATAAATGCAAGTTGAATACTTAGATATTAGCTGGTCATTGAGACAACCAACCCTGCCAAAGTTTCGCCTCTGTACACATCCTCGTACTTGCCAATCCACAAATATTTACTTGTATAAAATAGAGCCTCTTCAAAATAGTAGGGTCCACCACACCAACCTTCCTCACCATTCAAACATCCCAAAAGCTAAGATTTATATTGGAGCACAAGATTGTGAAGCTTTTAAGATGGCAAGAGCTCACATATTATTGTTGGTTGATTCTCTCCTTTAACCATGCTCCCTTGTCATCCCTCACTTAAATGGCAAAGTTGTTTGATGACTAAAATCCAATGGAGCTTCTGAATGGCATAATCATTCTTTTATTCTTCTTCTCTTTCCTTCTTATTCTTTCTTTCTCTTTTTTTTTTTTTTGGCAGGAAGTATGAACAAAACACATTCTTCCTAAAAACAATAATCAGATTTCACGTATTTTGAATATAATGACATGACTATTGGAAGAGTTGACTGTGATCTACAGAAATACTTAGCAATAATAAACCTGATGAATGTATGGCTCCATTTGATGCAAAAGCTCATAGCCCTACAAGCAACAAAGGTTTTACATGAGCACATGCATGATAAAGTTTAAAGTAAGTCCATAAAGTACAGAAGTACCACCATGTGTCCTACCTGTTTGAAGTAACGAAGATGTGCATCCATTGTCCCACTGACTGCTTCCAAAAATTCAAACCTCTTCTTTGCTTCGACATTAGAAATAGCAGTTACCTGGATGCAGAGTGAGCAGATTATAAAATCCAAGTTCTTGAAATATCAGAATAATTGTTAATATTAACTATATTAAGTTTTTTACAAAAATATAGTGGTCGATGAAGTAGCTAGTTTGGCTTTTACTTACTAGATTAAAGCGAGCTTGCTCAAACACAGCCCTTGCATTATGAAGCTCCTGGTATATATCAAAACTCAATTAGAAATATAAAA
Organism: Populus ilicifolia; assembly: GCA_015708895.1. Taxonomy (NCBI): domain Eukaryota; kingdom Viridiplantae; phylum Streptophyta; class Magnoliopsida; order Malpighiales; family Salicaceae; genus Populus; species Populus ilicifolia. The sequence continues at coordinate 1,020,449 of SRLM01000435.1, forward strand.
TGGAGGACATTCAAGATCACAGCCATAGATAAGAACCGCAGAAAAATCATAATACCTCCTCTAAAAGAATAGCCACATCAGACCTTGTGCCTTTCCTCAGTGACAGAAACTTCTCACGAGCCTGTCACATATGTGAACATTAACTACAAACAAAAGACTATTTTGCATAGATTCAAGTATGGAACTTCATGGCTCAAGTTGCATTCTGTATATCCCCCTTATTGGCAATGGCCATGTGTAAACAACTCGAACACCCCCAAAATCTAGTTAAAAATGCATGAGCAAGTCATCAACATGATTCGGCATCCATGCTACTGTGGATACTGCACATCTCGAGTTCCTATTCCACAGCTCATAGTGAAATATGTGTAACATACCAGACCAAACAGAGCTTTGGTAGCACAAAGTCAATTATCCTTTGAAAACTAAAACCTTACCTCCCAAAGCAACATAAAGATACGTGTGTGTGTGTGTGTGTCTCTTTTCTTTTATGTGTGATGCAGCAGATTTCAGCTCAATTCCAGTTAGTGTATTAAATTTGTCAGCCTAAAAGTAGTGCAAATCAATTGCATGCTGTGTTTGACTTCACTTAACATTGCAGGTTGCAGAGATAGCTTGGGATGATAATAAACTTAACTGTAGCATTATTGCAATACAAAGATTTCCTTAGACTGAACAAAGACCATTAGAGGTTCATCCCAACATTTCTGACTAGCAGTCAACTTCATAGTTAATGGTACTAAAAGTCTAGAATTATTCTGAAAAAATGTTAAATTACCATGATAAGTTCATTCAATCAAATGGCATCTAAAAAGATGGCAAGATATTAAAAATCTTATAAAGAGGGAAATACCTGGTCGTATAGAAGGCTAGCCTTGTCAAAACGCTTCCTTGCTTCCTGCATTAAGAGAAGATTTTTTAAAGTAGCAATTAAACGCAATATCCAGGAACTAGGGAGCATTAAAGTGTACAGACACATCAAATGAAGCCATGAAAACAAATTTGCAATTTCACAACAGGGAAACCATAAAACTCCTTAGAGATCTCGCAATAATCAAGAGTTGAACTAACAATTTGGAGAATGTGAATCTGATGTGAGAGAGCAGCACAGAAAGTTGGATGGCTATCAATAAATCAATCCTAAATGGTACTATCTTTAAGTTACAATATAAGGAAAGGTCACATCAAAGCCTTGCAAAATTTATATTTTGCATGAACTTGGTTGCTTGGCCTTCCCCCCAGATTTGCATGACATTCATTGACCATCATAAGGAAACAATGATGGGCATTTGACAATATTAAGTACCTTCACCTCAAGCAAATCAATGTTGACAAAGTGTAATAATCTGTCATTCAGCATATGTTCAACCTGAAAAGCAAAAGGAAAGGAGCTCAGGTCACACCAGAGAACAAAACATCTTTTTTCTTAAGAAGGAGCAAGAACTGGATCGTTTTCTCCAGATAAGCTCAATAAATGCCCGCTATTGTACCTAAAATTCTGTGTTCTATGTAGCATGGGTTCAAATACTCTATTTGAGCTCAGGATTACTAGATGCCTATGCTTTCTCCAGTTGATTATCTATTAGATGTGAAGTTTATTACAAGTTTTTATGATCAAAAAGTTCTTGTATGAATGATCTTATTTTATTGCTCTATTTGGAATGTTATCTGGAAAGGTCCCGTTTATCAGGTGCCCAAATGGGTTGTAAAGGAAAAGAAGTTGGACATCTATGCAATAGTCTTGCCCTTCGACAACAAACTTCAGCATACAAACTAAGTACAGGAATTGTAACAGAAGTGACACATTTTTTTAAGTTCAATTAACAAAGCTTAAGCTATAACAATAAGAACAGAATCACTTCTAGAAGAAGAGATGTTATTGTGTCAATCATTCAGTGCAATAAATTACAAAATGTCACCTGGGATCGGAGAACTTCTTTGTATGTCCCAATTTCTCTCAAGGCTATGGTGAATTTGGTCATAACAGGGCCTACATTATCACAAGATGTTCAATCAATAATCTCAATAAAAACAATTAAAATTTCAACACTACCAATATTAACCAGGGCGAACTAAGACATCCTACAAACTGAAATGAGTACTGCACTTGATTGGCAACAACTAATCAAGCAACAGAGAAGAAAAAGTCTTGGTGCTTGCAACTCTCCAATGACACAAAAGAAAAATGTCCATCATCATCTAAGCCACAACAAATAAATAGAATTTCAAGTAAAAATACCTCCAAAAGCCAAACTAATAGGATCGTTATGCCCTCCACCAAATGTTTCTAAAGCACTAGCAAAACCAACATCCCCATCATATGCCTCCCCCAGCCCTTCACTGCAAGTAGGGAAAAAAAGAGCAAAAAGGTAAATTCTTCACAAACCCATTGCTTGTAACATAGATAAGTGAGAGAAAGAAAGAAAACGCAACTGCATATAATGCCAAACAGATTCACAGTCTTGAGTAACGTGGAATATTTGAACAAACTTGACCAACTTAAAAAAAAAATTAATATAAAAACTGTTTTATCTTTAAGCAGGGACTCTTAGTGATGAATTTCAGTACTCGGGGTGCTATGAAGAATAAGAAAAGGGACGCGGTTTCAGGTTTCAGCTACGAATTTGCTTTCTTAATTTTGGGAATCATATCCTGCACTCCTGTCTATATCTAAATAACTGGGTTCTGAAGCAAGAAAATCAAATCCAGGAATCCTGAGCCCTGTAATGCATAGGTCCTTCAATTCAGGTCCACATGCAACTTGCAACTAGAAGTCTAAAAGAGTGGTGGGTAGTTTACAAATACTTGAGTGACTGCCAAAAACTGCTAGCTTTTATTATAGTGTCAACTGATCTAAAAAAATAAGAATATAAAACATTGCAAGGAAATTCCAACATCGTTTAATTAGCTAAATACTACGAATAGAGGCTTTTCTTTTTATAATGCCAATCAAAGCAAAAACCAAAACGTGGAGAACATACGTGTATTTTCTACACCCTTTGTAGAACTTTAAACTTCTCTCCCTCAATGATTCGGCATCTTCTTCCAGTGATTGTATCTGCTCCACCAAATAAATTATCAAGAGCCCGCTATACTACGGGACAAGCAATTTATTGCAAAATAAATTTGGAAAAATATATTTTAGAGGGGAAAAAATATAAAGGGAAAGTATCAACAGGAGACATATTGGAGTAGCAATTGTAATGCCGAATTATTAATGCGGATCTATTTTCTCCTAAATTTCAGACAAATTACTAAAACATTTCAAGCACACACCACACATGATCATATTCATTCCACAAATAAAATTTCCTTTAATAAAATAACAAGAACAGCAATAGATATTTTATTTCTCTTTCCTTGAATAGATGCCCTGTATGTAACAAAACACAATCAATTAAACGTTCTAATTCATTTTCCCTTAAATAAAATATTAAAACAACTGGATAAATCGAAGGGGAAAAAATGGACACCACTGCTACAAGTAGCTGGCAATCATCGAGGTTACTTTAACAAAGCTTCAATTCCTTACAAGAGAAGCACACGGAAAGAGAGAGAAGGCAGGAGCACAAACCTGCTTTCGAAACATAGGAGAGTCATCGAGCTTTGTGAAATGCATATTTGATACCTCGATTCTTCACTACCAACTCTAATTAACATTCCAACAAATGCTCGATCGAACCTAGTATCATCACAATTGACTTGAGATCTTGCCTTCTTTTACTCCGATCCCAATCGCCACTTCATAAAAATATACTAATCAAAAACTTAAGAGAGCTCTTATTTTTACACATTTTTTTATCTTCTAGCTTTTTTTGCTTGTTTGTTTATTCTGGTTTTTAAAAACCCTAGGAGAGTGAACAAAAGAAGAAGAAAGAAACCCTAGGCGAGGAAAGAAAACACGAGATTTGTGTGTGTTTAAGGAAGTCTTGGAAATTGAGTGGATCTATCAAGCCACTTCATTCATTAAAACCTGGAATTGTCGAACGGACAGACACTCACACAACAGCACAAAAGCATAGATAAAAGCACTAAACACACCGAGAGAGAGAGAGAGGGTCTCTGTTTTTTTTTAAGGATTCTTTTTATTTTTCTTTTGGCCAAATTGGGACTACTTTTCAGTTTTGCGAGCCAAATTTAGTGGAGAGATGGCGATTTTAACAGAGTTCGAGGATTAAGATTACCACTAAACAACGTCGTTTCAATCTTCAAATCCAACGGTGTCGTTTAGCAGCGACCGTTCGAGTAGCTTGCGAACGGTCTGAGAGCTACTGACAGTGGTGACCTTTACACGGTAAGAAAGGAGCATGGAAGACCAGTTTCACCAACGCCCTTACAATCGCGTGTATTTTTCAACCAGTCAATACCGAAGTACCTAAGCAACGGAGCCAGTAAATGATAAGAAGGTGAGCTTGAGTGGAGACTTTGGGCGTGGGGTAGAGGAGCATCGAATCTGAAAGATGCTGCTGTCGAGCACACCCAGCATGGGAAGTAGCGGGCCCCAGACAAAATGTCTCTCTTCTCTACTTGCCATTCTCGAGTGGAGACACGAAGAAAATGATAGCGCCACCAGTAAGTACTACCCCTGAAAAGGAAAAAAGAAACCAAGAAAATGGAATCAAAATATTTATTACAACTTAAAAAAACTTGTGACAGCGATACCTCTTCCTCCTTCCGTATCTTAAAAACGGAGAAGCATCCTTCCTTCCTTCGAGCTGCTGGGACCGCTATCCGACGACTACTCGGTAATCACGCGCACCGTTGAGGCACCATGCGTGTTTTCCAGGTGCTCTTAACAATACCCAGAAAATTACAGGAACCTGCTGTTTATTACTTTATTTTTAAGAAAATGTTTTTTTCATCATTTAGATGAAAACTCGGGATAATTATATTTTATACTCAGCATTTATGTTGGCATGGATTGTAAGCTACGTGAAAATAAAAGTTTCTTAACTAATAACGCAACAGTTGTTGAAGAGTGGTAATTGCATGCATTAAAATAAATGAAAGAGAGTCCCAGTAGGTGTCTTGATATGGTACGCAAACCTCCATCAAACGTGTCCATCTTGTAAGTTCAGATGTGTCATGCATCTTTGACATTGTAGATAATAATATCAAGATGTATTCAAGCAAGCGTATACAGAAGGCGGCATGGAAAGGACGAGAAAAAAAAAAGGGGGGGGTGATTATTCTCCCACATGGCAAATCAAAGGAATCAATGGTGTCAATCAATCATCTCTTTTCTCTCTTCGTTACTTGATGTTGCTGCACGAGCGTGGCAGGAGTCATGTCACAACGGAATATATATATATATATATANTATATATGTTTGTTAATTGAAAAGTAATTACTGTGATGGGTTAAGAAAAAAAAAAAGTATATGTTATTTTAGAAAATCATTTTTTTATAATTGTCCATGTACCTCGATCAAATTTGGTTAGTCTATTGATCTAAAATCACATCACCTGCCTCGTGTGATGCTGGCTTTTTATTGACTGTTCAGAGCATCAAATTTTAGATGGAAGTAGTTGCTTGCCCTGCTTCATTGCGGTTACGGGTTCGAGAAGTTATTAATGTTTCTGCAAGTTCTTTCTAGTAAACATTAGTCGGGCTAGAATTATAGACCTCGGGCTAGAATTATTTAAAAAAAATAAAAGTGGAGTACATAACACTTTATAGACCTCGGGCTAGAATTATTGGTACAAGTAGAAACAAATAAATTGTTGGTACATAACACTTTATAGACCTCGGGCTAGAATTATTTAAAAAAAACAAAAGTGGAGTATATTTTAAACGAGTTTGAATGAATATTTAAAAATTCATAAAATAAATTAATAAGATAAAACAAAATAAAAAAATTAGTAATGCACCTTTAGCGTCGAGAATAAATTTAGGATGGAGCTCTCGTATGGAAAAAATAATAATAAAATAATCAATAATGTAAATTTAGGATGAGATAATTCGTGAAGGTTAGTGGAGAAATACAAATAAATTTATTTCAATTTAGTATAAGGTAATTTCTAGAGGTTAGTCAGGAAATACAAATTTCCACGTAGGTATAAAATTTTATAGAAAACACAGAGAAATACCTAGAATTGATTAAAGAGTCGATGGCAAAAATATAATTTTGAGAAAAAATCCAGCCCTCCTCCTTTATATTCAACCCGCTAGCCATTGATGAGAGAATGGGAGCTTCTTCTTCTTTTCTCCATTGTTTTTCTCCAAATCTCTCGTGTACAGACCAGGTTTAGATTGTCGTGTATAGATTACTAAAATTAAACTCGGGAACACAAGATTAGAGAGTGTTTAAAGTAAAAGGAAGTGAGGGTTAATGAGAAAAAACAAGAAAATTGAAAGAGAGAGGAGGAGAAACTTGTAAAGGAGAAGGTAAACTGGGTTCAAACTTATGTGGTAGAGTATCTCGTACCTTTTAATCCATGTTATTTAATTTTATTTAAGTTTTATTTTTTTCCCGGGGAGGTAAAGTTACCTGTAAAAGAGGTAATGAACATGGAACAATTAAGAACAGGGTAAATCAGTGATGGTAATTGAAAATAAATCCAAGGGTAATACAGTACTCGAGGGAACAGGAGGGAGAGGGAATTGAGTCGATCTTTTGAAATTTCATGTTATTTTGATGACACGTGTGCGAATTACAAGGGAAAGAGTGAAATTGATTTACAAGGTAAATGAATTGTAGGATTTTATTTTAAGCGCATAGATTATATTATAGAAAGTTGGAAAAAATATACACCTTGATGTCAAATACTCAAGTTTACATCAGCTAACATGTAAATAAGTAAAAAAAAATAAAAATAATTACAGGAAAGATTATGAAAATTCAAAATAACAGGGTCAACCATGAAAACATGTTGGCAAGAGAAAAAAATAAAATGAAATTATAAAATGAATGACTAGTTGACCTGATACATGAATGAAACAGTGTTATGTAGACCAATAAGTATTGTATATTATTTTTAAAGAGCACTAGTTTTAAATTTATTTATTGTTGTTTTGTCTTCCATCTCAAATAACAAAAATGATAAATGTAAAGGAATTTTTTAAAAAAAATCGATAAACCGATCATGTTTCGCTGCGAGAAAACTTATGAATTATTCATACACGTAAGGGCTATTGATTGAAAATCAACAAATCAATTATGCAAACGACGTTGTCTTGGAGAAATTAATAAGCTGACCACATGAATATGCTCACCAATTAAAAATCGATGAGCTAGCCATGGGAGAGGGGCTACTATAAAAAAATTGATGAGTCAACTGCATGAATGGAGGCTACTAATTAGGAATTGATCAACCTACAGTGTGAGGGGGCTTATTACAAGGAAATTGATAAGCCAACTATACAAGTATAGATCACCAGTTAATAATTGATAAGCTGATCATGTAAATAGAATTATTATAAAAAATTTAATAAGCTAGTCTAGCAAGTATAGATTATAATTATGAATAGATATCTTAATATTAACATGTAAATTTGATGTTGCTTGAGTACTCCTGTAAAACAGATTTAAAACATGGCCCGAGTTAATGTGACCATATAAGACAGGTCACGCTATAGATAAAACACCTGTGCCTCACAATATAAGGGTATCAACGAGAGGTAACTACAAGTGTGATAGAGAAAGTAAATTACTGGGACAAGATTAGAAGTGAACAGTTAGAAAGTAATTAATATGGTTAAGGATTGATCAGGCAGAATACAAAGGAATTGTGTCGTTGATAATGATGAGGTGGAATTTATTGCAGTGATCTATACAAGTTGGAAATTATTGTATATTCTTAAACTGTTTCTGTAATTTTTGTAATTATAGCTTTTACATATACATGTACATACACATATAGATTGAGTGTACAAAGCAGCGAATTTTAGATGGACCAGGTGATGAATGGCTAGCAGTACAGTCACGTACCCTGCCATGCTTACCAGCTACAGTTAACAGAGTTTATACATTTATCATTCTTTTTTGATCGACATGCTCACCGTTTCATATCCATTCTCTTCAAAAATTGATTCTCTGCAAGGTTCATATCCATGCAAGTGAGATTCTAACCCAGCGGTGGGAGGAACTTGTCTCCTTTCTCAGCACATGAGTTCGAACCTTACCATGCACGCCTGTCACCCCCGTGGTGCCTTACCTGTTCACTGGGCTTGCAGGATGTTCAGTGAACCGTGTGGATTAGTCGTGGTGCGCGTAAACTGACCCGGACATCCCACATTAAAAAAAAATTGATTCTCTATGGATGTATTATACGGTACATGCGTCCCTATCCTAAGCTCCTTGACGAATCAATAATTTATATCAATAAAATTGTGCGAAAATTTAAAGTTACGATGGCTCGTGATTAGACAGACATATATTATCAGGTTCCGCAAGTTCTTTAAATTCAATCTTCAAATTAAACTATCGTTCATCGTGGTTCCTTTTCTGATAAAAGATATTCTCAAGCTAATTTATATATATTTTTAATGATAAAAATATCCCCAAAGCTAATTTTTACAAGCTAAAATTCAAAGAAAAGCTCTCCACTTCCTGAAAAAACCGAAAGGGAGTGAAGAGAAACTCTGGGACGACAACTGTGGCCTATGTTGTCTTCTTTTTGACCAGTCGCCTTTCTTTTCTTCTCTTTTTATATGCTCACTCAGTCAAATTTGTCAGGTCAAGCCTTAACTTTTTGAAGAAAATATGGTTGGCTCTGGATGCTATCTGCATCTCGTGTCACCGTGTTTGTCATTCTCGGACGAAGGACAAAGCTTTGCAGCAGTTTATAGCCCGCGTCTTGATGTGGTCGGAGAGGGAGGGGAAAAAAACAACTATCCTTTTAAATCGAATCATTAAAGTATTCAATGCCAAGCAATATCCAGCCCCGGACGGAAACTATCAAACGCACTCGAATAAATGTTGTTTTATCACCGAGAAAGAAAGTTAAAAATCTAAAACGTCCTTCTTCATTTTTTATGTAAGAATTAATCACAGAATTTTAAATTTGATTCTATGCCCATAATCAAATGGACTACAGTAGAAGTTTTAAAACAATAAATTTATAATTAAATTTCGTTTCGAAATATAACAGATTTCAGATTTCTTAGATTTTTTGGCTATAGAAACCATTGCTTTCAGGTGGTTTTGACGTTTTCCATGGAGAGCGAGCAGCTATTTCTCATGGAGGCGTAGCATTGCTTAGCTCGGGATGCTTTTATATCTAATTAGGATATTTTTCTGTGGAAACTCAATTCCCGGTCATATATTGCAGCAGCTGGCGAAACGCTCAGGCAATTTGAAAATGGTTGCTGCCGCGTGTTAACTCCATGTTTGAGATCATAGTAATAGTAGTATTTTTAAGTATTTTTTATTTATAACAAATTATTTTTAATATTCATACATTAAAATAATTTTTAATAAAAAAATTAAATTTTAAAACAACGCCGGTTTCTAAACGCGCCCTAGGTGCCAGCCCAGTCATGGACTTTACGTTATGCATCTGAAAAAAATGGAGGATTTTTTCGGTGATTCATTTTTCATATAAATTGGGATGCAACAATCTTTACTTTGAAAAAAATAAAATTATTTCGACTAATAGAATTAGACGACGAAGGAAAACTGTCCCTGATCAACATGCTGTACCCTACCTCATGGCTGCATCCATTTCCGCTGGGCCCGGTGGTGACGTAATTTTCTCTGGGTCCCATTCTGGGCGCTAACAAAATTGCAAATCGTTCCTGTGCTCGGCTTGATTCTATCCTCCTCGAAAGGAAAGCCACCATGTGGAATAGCCATGGTGGTGGTGTACGAATTCTTCTTTGCTGGGGACATGATCTGCTAGAAAAAGCCCGTGGCTTTTGCCACCAGAGTGCTGTCCGCTTTACTGCCTTCCAGTTCCCAGGACTGCTATTTTAAACGGTATCCAATAACATCAATAGCTGTGGCGCACGGACTGTCGAAGATTCATCTGGTTTTCGAGATAATAAGTGACCACTGGTGCCTGGGCGAAGTGACCAGGTGGGGAATAATTAGTTGCAGGCACCATCATTTTACTTGCCGATGGGTTTGCAGCTCAAACTAAAACTCGAGTTTTAATTCTGTCTTTGTTATATAAAAACAAAACAAAATGGATAAGCTATTTACTGTGTATATAGAATTAGAAATACCGTGGGTTATATCTATCAGTGTGTCTTTTTACTTCCCGGCAAAATTTACAGGAGTTGTTCTTAGGCGTATTTTCCTAAATAAATTGATAGCAGACTGGTCTATATAGACAAGGGTTACTTTCAAGGGTATTTTCCTGGATTATTTTAGAGCAAATTGGTCTCCACACCTTTTTTTTACATTGTATAGTAACTATTTTACCCTTAAAAAAATGACATTTATCTCTTATTTAGAGGCTTTTTTAACTTTTCAGGTTCGATTGCACGTCAAATTATTGAAATTACTTCTAGAAGCTAGAAAAACAAATAATGATATGTTGGGGTATTTATGTATTTTCCCTTTGTTTCCAGTAATAATAATAATCTGACGAAGAAGTCGATGCATCTTTTATCAAATATATAACATTATTTAAATAATTTATAGGAAGACACGTGGGAGTTTTAGGAAAGTTGTGGTTGCGAGGACAGAGGCTTTGCTTTGCCGAGCAGCGCTTCCAAGACGGTGATAAAATACGCTTAGGTCCATACATGCCTGGACAACATGTGTGACTTCATTACCCCCAGTTCGTCATGAACGATCATTTCTTCTTCTTCTTTTTCCTCTCATCCTGGAAAACCATGCTGACCCTGTAACATATTCAGTGAAACCATTAATGGATTTAGTTTTTATTATTTTTATTAGTATTTATTTTATCTAAAATAAATCATAAAATTAGAGTTTATTTTTAATTTCATACTCCATGGGTTTTTCACGTGTTAAATTTAGTTTTTATTTTTTATTATAATTTATTTTATTTAAAATAATTTTTAAAATTTATTATTTTTTTAATTTCATTCTCTTTGATTTTTTTCTCTCATCAAATTTTATTTTTATTTTTTATTACTATTTTTTACCTTGATTTTTTTAGTTTATTTTGTTTGTCGTCTTATTATTTAATATTAAAATTATCGGGTGTTAAGCTTATTAATTGAGTTCAGGTCCGGAATTAACGAGTTGCAGTTTTGATATATTAAATTGGATTTGCTTAGTTTTTTTATCTTTTTAAATCTTTTTTTCATTTTATTTTATCCTCCATTATTGTTTTTCCTACCAGATTTTTCAATCATTTTGAGAAAAACACAGGCTGCCTTGATTTTTTTCCAATCTTTGCCATGACTAGCTTTTTTAAAAAAGAATTTTTTAATTAAATTAAATCAATTTATTTTAATTTTCAATATTAAATTTGTTTGGTATTACCTCAGGTTTTTCCTTCTTTGTTAGAACTTATTTTTTAACATAACTTTTTAATTATATTAATTTATTTTATCTTTTGAAATTAAATTCATCGAATATTGAGTTTCTTAGTTAAGTCAGGGTATAGAATTTAACGAATCACAGGTTTTAAAGATTAAATCAAGTTTGAAAGATTTATTTGGATTTGCTTTACTTTTTTTTAGTTCCATCCTCGAATATTTTTATATTTTTTTTCTTTTCATGAGATTTTTTGTTTGTTTTGAAAAACTTCAACTTTTTTTTTATTTTTGGTCTCCATTGAATTCATTTTTTTTTAATAAGGAATTTTATTTTTAAATTAAATTAATTGATTAAATATAAACATAAAATACTTATTTTATGTTATTTTTCAAGCTGTTGTTCTAGGCACGCGAGTGATTTTTTTATTATCTTAATTTTAGGATTTTCGTACTTTTATCTTATATTTTCTTTGTTTATTTAAAAACACTGATGTCGTCAAATATCTGATTTCAACATTGTAAAAAAATTTGACCTGGCGTGAAACAAAACGAGAGCTATCTAGCTAGTTTAATCGAAGCATCTACATATTCCTTGATTCTCTCTTTCTTTCTCTCTCTTTTTTTTATTATTAGAAAAGGACATTTTTCTTCTTCTTTCAACCGCCAGAGGAATTAAGCGGTAAAACAAAAACCAAAAGCAACCTTTACTGATTTTGTTTTTGTTTCTGGGCTCGGGAAAAGGAACCAAACACGGAATAACAAAAAAAAAGGAAATGGTAGCCGTTATAATTATCAAATAATACAGCATCCTGTACACATAATGTATAGTAGACATTTTTATCGAGGAGGAATTAAAACAGTCAACTCTAAGCAATCCGCGTAATGATTTACCTTCATGTAAGTGCGAGACAAATACTATTTCCCTACCTGCTATTAATTACCTCCACGCTGCAAAAATATTTTGCTCGTGTAGCAAGTTTCGTAAGAATGTGACAGATTCTTTTTATATTCAAACCAATAGCTATGTTTAATTTTGAAATCAAATAACTTTCTAGTTATATATTTGAATAGTTACCTTCCACGTACGAGTTCAAAATCTAATAATTGATTTGCATTTAAAGATGCATGTTAATATAATTACTTTTTTCAAAAAAATAATTCAGGGTATTTAAACTAAGTATGACTGCCATGAGTAATTCTTAAACTCATTGAATATCTTGTAGACTTTGCAAGCAAGCAAGCAAGCAAGACATTCAGAAATAACAAATATATATATTTAAATTTAGGATGTAGAGATAAAAAAATTCTCTACCAAAATCACTTAATACAGTTATTTAAAGTTATTATAATTGGTGCTAGCAGTTTTAGAAAAAAATAATTTCTTTTCTAGTTATAAAACACATTTTTTATTAAAATTAGATTTAATTATCCATGTGTATTATAATTACATAGCAGTTAAGAAAATCATAAAGAGATTATATAGTATTTTACTTCACAATAAATAAATCCACTTAACAGTTCATAATTATTCACTTATTAATTACAAAGTGAACAGTATTTATTTTTTTAAAAGATAACAATGCATCTTTTGAGTTATAATTAAACTATATCACAGTAACTAGCAAAATTTTGGAATGATTAGTTATTAAATGACAGCATAAATGATTACAATTTATATTTTAAAATAACCATAACTATAATTTCTTCAAATAGCCATGTAACAAACTTGATCGGTAATATTCTGGAAAACATAGAACACATCCAATCCTTTATACTCCAGCCTGAATTCACAGAATTCTTAAAATCTGGACAGAGAAAGTCAAAACTCACGCTCAATATACGAGGCCACGATCTCATAGAAACCCAGAAAATCAAAACACATGGCCCAGAACGCAAATCACCACACACATAATTGTAAAACACAACCTAACCTAGCAAATTATCTCTAGAAATCTAAGAATCGAAATCTGATCGAGTCAATGCTAGCTGAATTTGCTAGAACTTTATTCCGATGAAACGCCCAAGTTTTCAATGACCCGACCAAACCAGGGCCGACTCAAGTGTAAGCCAAAAAAAAAAAACTAACGGCAAAACACTGTCGTTGTGTAAAAATTCTTCAAAACATCTGTTCTGTTTGTATCTATTTTGATTGTTTCTCATGAAGCTGTGGACTTGCTCCTCTAACCTGGCTCCGTCAAGGTGTATCATTGATGGGTATCTTTCAAATCTTGTTTTAGTATTTTTTATGAGATTATGATTTGTGGGTTTTGTTTTTAGGATGATATCGAGAGATCTGGTAAGGTTTTTGGAGTTTATTGTTGAATTTGTAGCTGAAAAGTATCAGAACTTGATTCTAACAATGCTTCTGATTATAATCAGATATACATTTAATTTATATTTAGTCAATATTAGGTTGATCAAGATTATACAAATTAGATAAGGTTGTCTATTAGGTAAGATTGCAAAGTTTAACATTTCAATTTAAATAGATAAGAGCTCAATTAATAAGGAAGTTAAAACATGAGGAATTGATTTTTATTAAAGGTGTGATGTGTCAATTTATAAAAAAAAATAATAAAGAAGACTATAGTGTGTTTTTATTTTTTCTGGTATGGGTTCAAATAAGATATTATATATTTAATCTTTAAAATTTAAAATTTTAATTAAAAAATAAGTTGGGGTATAGTTTAATTGGTCTTGTCCTGAATTTATTATTTATAATCTATCAATTCAAGTCCTATAAATTTTAAAATTACTAAAAGTTTATATAATCAAAATATATATAAATTGATCTTAATACTTAATTTTAAAACAAACCCTTAAAAGGAGGAATACACATGAAGTATAAAAAAAAGAGCCGAGGAGGAATACACGTGAGGTGTAAAAAAAAAAGAGTCGTTCATCATCATCTTACTGGAATTATCACCTAAAAAGAAAAACTTAGGCCCTTTTCTCTCCTCTGCAAAACAAGTTACTGACCGGAAAGGTTGGTGTTTTCATTTACAAATACTGCTCTTCTCCGGAAGCTATCATCTTGCTAAAGTATACTGTCATAAAACATATGTCGGAGGCAAAGTTCGTTGCTTGTGGCGCCTGGGTAATAGAAAGTCTTCCATTAAGGAACAATGAGGCTTCGGTTAGTTTTTAGTGGTTTTTAAACTGTTTTTATTTCGTTTCCAAACAAGACTTGCAAGTGTGGCTCTTCTCTCTTTCTGTTTTTTTTAACGTGTTACATGTAATTTAGTTATTTTTTTTAGATTTTAAAATTAACGAAGATCCTAGAATTAACATAATAATCTTAAAATTTGTAGCGCTTAAATTAATAATTTCTGAAAAGTAAACTAAAGACTGATGAATTACACTTCAATTCTTAAAAATTGCGAGTGCGTGTCTTTCCACGTGGTCACGACTTTGGTTTTTATCAGCCGGTTCTCTCTAGAAAGCTAGGCGGGCGGTACAGACATAAGACAGGGATGCTGCGGTGAGGATTTTATTTAGTTTTCATGAGCGCCATTACCTGTTATAGTTAAGATTTTAATTTTTATATCTAATTTTTTTAAATATTAAAATCAAATAAAATCTTCACAGTTGTATGCTTTTCCAACTCCAATTCTTTCTCTTCTTCAGTTTCTCTTGTTGGATTATTATTTCATATTTTCAATCACTTTTCTGCAGCATCACTTATTATTTTTTTTTCTCTTCTTGCTTTGTCTTATTCTTCTTGAAGCTTAATACTTTTTTTTATTATTAATATAGATATTCAAATCAACTTAAATATATCACAATTAATTTTATAAGTTTTAAAATTAATGGTTATATAAGTTTCCAGATATTATATAAATAATTAAAAATTTAAATTTTAAAACAATTAATTTTAAATTCTTACTGTTTAATTATTATCTTTTTAAATATTCTTCTTTTTAATTATTCTTCTCACAGGTCATTACTTCGTTTTTTTTTCATGTTTTTTTTTTCTCCCGAGAAAGAAACAACAAGCTCTAGCTTGAATCCTAGGCTATACGGCGTGCTTTAGTTTTTTTAATAGGTTGCATGTGACAACGACAAGTTCCCTCTAGTTTTTTTTTTTTTAATTTATGTGAAGTGTTTAGGTTAGATTGCATGTATCACGATTAATCCTCGTAACTTAATGAATACGCTACAAATCTAGTAAGCACATAAGGCACCGCAGAGTGATAAACGTGTATGCTAGGGCTCAAATCTAGGTACAGTAAAAAAAACAAACCCCTTCCACTTCCACCGCTAAATCAGGATACTTGTGCAATGTTAGCTTAGCATGTACCGGTTTCAGTTTCTTTTTTAAGGATATTGTCATGGTAAGGCATACGACTCGTGGAAAAACAAGTACCTGGCACTTTGTTTGGATCTGTGGCATGTAAAATTCATAGAACGTACAATGTCCTCGGGTCATATTGTTCCGAGGGAAAAAAGAGAAGAAAATCTTTTGTTAACGAATTCTCTTTTAACTAAAAATCATTAAACGACTAAATACCTTTCATTTTGTAAGGCCAAGTTTCTTAAAAATTATGTTCTTGCATTTGTCAGTGTTTCGATCACTACTTTTTTTTATAAAAAAATCTGTAAAAAAAAAAGCCCAGAAATATTTTGTATGTTTTAGTCTTTTATATATTTTTTTTGTTTGGGTACTTTTACCTAACAAAATAAAATAAAATTTGTTTTGCATGCACGTATAAATTTTATAATAAGCACATAAATTCATTAGAATTTGATCCAGATTAAATAGTTTATTAGGCCGGTATATTTAAATTTTTTAAAAAATAAAACCATTAACCTTGTGTTTTTAAATAAATAAAAAAAATACATGTTACTTATATTTTTAGTTGAGTATCCAATAAAACATATACAAAAAGTTACAAAAATAAAACAACGTGGCATGGTTCAAGGTACAAATTCAAGGGTACACAAACCATTAATATCTACATCTAAATTCATAGCTAATAATAAGACTTAAATGAGTTCTGAAATCATTAAAAAACCAGGTTTGTTACGTAAAAACACTACAATCCAAAACCTAAGCCAAAAAAAGACTCCTGCGCCGGTGCTCGTGTGGCAAAGAGAGATGGCGAATGCCTGAGACGAGGGGGACAGCTGGGTTCGTGGTCGGTGATTAACATCATTGGTGAGAGAGAGAAGTCACGTCGCTGGAGTTTTTCTGGGGTTGCTGGCTGGATTTTATTTGCATCATGAAGAGAGGTGAGGGAAACAAGGAAAATTGTTCTGGCGCCGTCGGCAAAAATAGAAAGAAGAGAAGAAAGAGAGCAGAATACGGCTAGTATTTGACCATCTCCGGGGAACAAATAAAGAGTAAGAAAATAAAAATTGGAATTATAATGTAATTGTAATTTGTAATGCAATGCAAAGGCTACTTCAGGAGGGTGCTTGAGATAAGATTTCTTTGACTTCAGTCTAAGCTAAGTAAAACACTCAAGACGACGAATCACATTTGCAAAGCGAAGGAGAAGGAGAGAGAATTGATATCTTTTACCTGAGGGTGCCAGAGCAAGAGAAAACAAGTTTAAAACAATAATCTCAACAGTGTCATGAGTGCCCAAAACGGTAGTAACAGATACCTTTTACAGTATTTTTTTGTTTTCGTTTGAAAATGTTAAAATAATATTTTTTATATTTTCAAAATCATTTTTATATTAAAACATCAAAATAATATGAAAATATAAACAAATATTAATTTAAATATTTTTTTTAAACACAAAAATAATAAATCTTTCCCCATTCCCCTCTGAGCAAGACGCTCCAAGAAAGCGACCACTAATCTTAATTTCTTAAAAATCCAGAACAAATCACTCTCTCAAAGCGAAAGAGGAATAAAGGCAAGTGATATGTTTGACTTTAGATTACGTGGCTTCTCTTTAAAGGAGCCAGAGAAAAGGAAATATTAAAAAAAAATTAGCAATATCGTTTCAATAATAAATAAAGATAAAAGAAAATAAAAAATTCATTTAAAACATAAAAAATAAACAGGCTCGTGATATTTGTTTCAGAATCCCTTGCTTTTGACTTTTTCTTTTTTTTTTAAAAAAAAAATCTTCTATGGCTTTTATAACTTTTGACCACGTTTAAAGAAAAAAAAGAGGAAAAATTACATATATAAAAAATAAGAATTACAAAAAAATAAAACGCTGTCATTTCGTAAAAGTCACTTTCGTTTTAATTGTTTTGTTAATTGACCCGCTGTGTTCACTCCAATGACCTAGATCTTTTATCGGGTAACAGGTAAGATTCTGAACCGAATTTGAACATGGACACGCACCGATTCAGAACTCCTCCAGTCACCACAAGACGATGCTAGGTATACACCATCACCCCATCTCTGCCTTGTTTAAACCAGGGCCACCGATCCGAAAATAAAAATAATGCGAAAACCTCACTCGTCAGGGTTTTATATTTACCGCGACCGTCGTTGATTGCAGGGGGGAGAAAGAATGGAGAACAGTTTCAGAGACCGAGTTGATAAAATCTTCGGCTCTCTCACGCCCTCTTCTCCGTCAAAACCACAACCTTCTCCGTCTACACCACAACCTTCTTCGTCTCTCCAATCAGGTTTATGGTCTCTCACCGACGATGCGATCGAGAGGAAAGAGTGGAAGAGAAACGCTTCTTCTGTCTCTGCATCCTTCGATAGAGACGAAATACCCTGCGCCGCGTCTTTTGACAAGTTAAGAAAGGGGAGGAAAAAGAACTTTGAGCCTGATGATGACATGGATGAGCTTGATGACGACCAAGACGATGGAGAGTTGAACCGGTCGGAAGATGGTTTGGAGCACTGGGAGATTCGATCTTCGATTGGTTTGGACCCTACTCTTGATAATGAGGTAGAGATTTTTTCTTCAGTCTGTCATGTTTTTGTTAGCAATTTTCTTGATTTGCTCTTGTTAGGCATCAGAGCTACGGAATTTGCTTGCTTTATTTTCTTCCAATTGACAAATTACTTTAGGCATCCTAGAAAGTTTTGAGAAGACAAATGTGACAATGCAACAATTCTGGCTATTAAAATTTCAATAACTGGAAACAGTATATCTCTGGATTTGTAGGCTTGGCATGATACTAGATCGAGTAGATTGCATTGCTCATGTATTCATTTAAGTAGATGCATAAATTTTAGGTTGAAAATTTTGGTCAGATTCTTATTTTGCATAGCATTATTTCGTGTGTGCGTGTGCGTGTGCGTTTATTGTTTCTTCTTCTTTGGCATGGCCGGCGAATGATGATCGAGGGACACTATGTTATTACTCTGTCACATGTGAAGAGAGGGCTCGGGTTAGGCTAAGAGGCTGATTTTTTATTTTGATTTTGAAAACCATGATCCCTATTAATGGAATCCCACTGAACAAACTTTCTAGTCTGTTCAATATTTCCTTATTTTTTATCCCTTCCAATTCTAAGAAATACAAAAGAACTTCTGATGCTTTAATAAACCTGTAAAGTCTGCTTCGAGGTGAAACATACTGTGTAGGTGAATGAAGAAGTCAGAGTACCTTCACATGAAACAATTCCTAGAAAGCTCTCTAGGATAACCAGAAGGATGGAAAGCCTTTCCCCTAGTAGGAGTCTTAGGTTATGTATCAAATTCCTAGACTGGGAAGTCTGAAACTCCCGAATCTATTATATTTAGATGATTATGAATTGTTGGATTGTGAAAAGAAGAGAGACTAGAACTAATTTTATTCCTAGCTTCACTGTCTTTCCTTAGATCTACTTGGTTTCTTTCTTGCTTAGCTGTGACCTTTAACGGAGGCTGACAATGCAGGAGGAGGAAGATGAGTATGATAAAGTGGCTGAGGGAAGAGAAAATGCTGGAGAGCGACTGTATATGAAGAATGTTACTGATCAAGGATCTTATTTAAACTATTACAATGTGATTTCCAAGTCCTTACATGCTAATAGGGATTCACGTTTCAATCACCTGGCAGCAGAAATTAGGCTGCAAGAAGATCAAGTTGAAGCTCAAACACTAAATTCTCACAATGATTGTGATAAAGCTATAGAATGCCAGGCAAAGGCATCCAACAAATTTGGTGGCGGGCAGCTGAAGTCTATATTGAAAAGGAAACAGTATAATTCAGATTTCAAGTCATGCAAACGTGTCAGGTTTGAACCTGGTTGTGGAACTGTACATAAAGAAGAAGCATTGGTAGAAATTCAAGACATTTCCATCAACACCTCTTCAGCAAATGATTTGGTTTCAGAAGATCAATCTTTCACTGTTCAGAATGCTCCTGGAGTTCCAGATTATTTAAGGAATCCTTCAAAGTATACCCGTTACAGTTTTGATCCATCCACTGAAGTTGATGAAAAATCCAATACTCGAGCTTATATGGACTTTAGTAAGCTGGTCAAACATTCTAAATCCACGGAATCAGAGCTGGAGGAAGCTTCATCTGATCTTCCAAAATCAGTGACCTTTATCCCAAAGAAAAAAGCAGATGAAATAAAAGCTGTAACTAGTGACAGCATGGTTAAGGAGGATAAGGGACATCATAACGATCACCATGCGCATGCCCCAAACTTCCCTATTAGCATTGCAGCTGGGGAATCCCAAGAGTGTGAAGCTGGTGCCGTGGCGGAAAATGAACCAGAAAGAAATGTCGTAGACAGAAATAATAGTTTCCACAAACCTGCTCGCAGGTATCGAACAAAGTCAAGCTCAGATGACTTTGATCCTTGATATATTTTGAGGTTTCTGCAGTCCTACTTACTAGATTTCCCGAAAGAAATCTCACTGAACTTTCTTATTACCGGCCTTATGCTTCTATAGAAGCCTGTTTCCAGCAAGTTTTGGGCTGGCTTTTTTTCTACTGCCATGCAGGTTATCATGAAAATTTGGTTCATACTGTAAACGAAGGGGATAGTTAAGTATTTGCGTTTCCCCTTGAATGAAATCCCAAATTATTATTGTACAGGAGCGGATCTCTTCGCTTGATTTACGCATGTTCTGTTGGAAGTAGGCTCCTGCAACAGCAGATTGCAGGTGTCGTCTGCCAAGCTTGTTTTTATCTGTTGTTTTTATTTCTTGATGATCTGTAAAATTTCTGAACCAGACATGTTAGATTTCTGCACAGAAATCTCATTTTGTTTTCCATGGTGACTTCATGCAATTCTCCGTAGTTTTGTTTCGCACGATTCCAAGCCTGGCTGCTTTCCCTATGATGCAGGTTTGTATGATAATGAAGATTTGGTTTACAACATATATGATATCACAACTCATCATGTGCAGAAGCAAACTCACCTTTCATTACTTGGTTTATGCATGTCATGATGGAAATTGAGCATCGACGAGTACATTTGTTAATGTTGCTGCATCCCCAAGTTGCTGATGTCGTTCAAGCTTGGGTGGTGCCATGTTTTGCACTAGTGTCAGAATGCATGCTCCCTGTCAGTTTAAATTTTCTGGTAGCTCTTCTGGATCGAAAACCATGGCTTGCGTTTTCTATTCATTAGTACCTAGGAATAACAGGAATCTCACTCGACTTGTGAAAAATAGCAACATGCTTTTTCGAAAATTAGCAATATATTCTATCGACAGTGGCCATCTGACCTTGTAGATATCAGAAAATACCATATCACAATTGATTTACAAGTCTCAGTAGAGGCCAAAAATTCGAAACAAATATTGCTTCGACAATTTACATAGAGTGTAGGCATTGAAAGGCCTGTACGATGAACTTGCCCATTTAAATGACAATAGAGATCGCAATGCTTGTAAGGAATGCCTTCTGTAGCTTAAAATAACGAGTAACCTGTACCAATCCCCAAACATCGAAGTCATCACAATAAAGAAACCGAAATGTGGTGGTGTATATGCTTATCTCTGAGTTTATTATCTACCCAAGGACCCTA
This sequence comes from Populus ilicifolia, assembly GCA_015708895.1. Classification (NCBI taxonomy): domain Eukaryota; kingdom Viridiplantae; phylum Streptophyta; class Magnoliopsida; order Malpighiales; family Salicaceae; genus Populus; species Populus ilicifolia. The sequence goes on from SRLM01000435.1 coordinate 1,041,740, forward strand.
TGGCCTATAATGGCACCTGAGCCCAAAAAGGTGGGGAACTGTAAGGAAAAATACAAAAAAAAAAAAAAAAAACAAGGTGTGAAATGAGGTCCTAAGATAAATCATCAAAATCAATTCACCAATACTTCACCCCCCAGCTAAATCTATGGAACTAGGAACTTTGTTATGTACACATCAACTATCTAGCTTTAGCTACAACTTATCAGCTATTTTCCCAAGGGCATCCGCAAGCTTATTAAGAACAGCAACCAAGCCATCTGCATGATCCTTCCTCTGCTCCCGGTCCAACTGAAAACTGGTATTCTGCGCTTCAAGCTGAGCTGTCAGCATCTTGCCATTCCTTTCCAAGACATGAATCAAATGGCTATGTGAACTGATGGTTTCCTCACCCCCATCTATTGCATACCGCTTTCGTTTCCGATCATCTTGTGAAGCAGAACCCATCTCAGGATTTGAAGAAGGTCTCTTATCATTTAGTGAACCTGCAACGTGCAAAAAAACATGAGCACATTTCTCTCCATGTAAAACAGGTCTACAGTGAAGTTTCAAAGACCAAGCCAAGATGCAAAATGGTTAATCACCAGCTTTTTCTCAAAACCAGGAAGAGAAAAAAACCCTGGAAGTCCCATACAAATATACATCAGTGCTGCTCAACTGACTATTTTGATCATCGAAGCAGCTCAGTTCCAGGGAACGGAAAAATATACACGCTGGTGCAGGTACACAAGCTCTAAACAAGGAAGTCGATTTTTCTTGACAGACTACGGTTGTAAAAGAACCACTTTCTATATTGAAACAAGAATTCCACAGAAACTTTCCCGGTAAAAAAACTTAACGATATATAATGCAATTAGTTGTGACAGCACAACTGAAAATTAGTAGGCAACAAAACCTTGGAAAACACAGATGACATGAATTAAAGGCAGATTGTGACAAACTGATGTAAAAGTCAACTCGAAGTCCGAAAAGACAATCTAAAGATCACGGGTTCACAATCCAGCCATGACTCTTAATCCACATGATCATTATTTTTTTCATTTGAAACAATCATCCCTGTTCAGGTATTCGTCACAAAGAGTCTGCTACGTATTCATTCACATAAAACATAGTGACTTGAAAAAGAAGAAGTCCTTGCTAAAGTACATCTAAGCTGCACCTCCACCTCCACCTCCACCTCACACTCAATCATGAATAAACTTGCAATAAGATCAGTGATTCCATAAAAGAATATGGATTGAGAAAGAAGCGCAAAAAACATAGCCAATATGAAAAATAAACAATCATTACCTTGAGCTTGACTTGTTTGTGGAGCTGGTTGGAACTGTTTCTCTGTACACGACAAGAAGCCAAACAAAGAGCTAAAAATATAAGCAACTATATTATGCCCCCCGGTTAAAAACTGACAATCTAAAATCTTTGTTATGGATAATAAATAAATAGAAACGAAAAGGTTTTTTTTTCTCGAAAAAAAGTCCAAACAAAATGGCCCGTGTTAAAATCCTACCGCCAACTTCATAGCATCATCGTCTACCACTAAAAATCTTAAATCTTTAGTAACCAAACAAAATTTACAGAACCAAAACCACAATTATTTTATAAACCCAGAAACCTCAAATTTTCAAAAAAAAAAACCCTCCAACACCAAAAAAATCACCTGAAATCGGCGTCGGAATAGCAACCGCCGCCTTTATCGGCTGCAACTCCTTAACTACAACCTCCGGACTCCTCCCTCCTTCCTCTTGCTCAAAATCTGAAAACAACCCATCCTCCGCCGCTGCACTCCGTCCACTATCAAAAACCACCCCCTCCGCTATCGTCTCCGCCTCTACCGCCGCCGAAGATGGCGCCAAAGCTAGTGCCAATTCCTGGACCGTTCCACCACCACCATCGAGTATATCATAGACCTCCCTATCAAAAAACCCAGGCAACTTCCTTTCCCTTCTCAAATCATTCCTCATGAACCAAAACGACTCCGTTTCATCTCTTATTGAAGCCTCCCATTCCTTTATCTTCTTATAATCACCAGCTAAATTGCTCCATCTTTTGCGACACTGAACCGGTCCCCGGTTCACCCCATGTTTTTTACAGTAAGTAGATACTGAAGCCCATTTTGGCTCCACTTGACCCGGCCCGATGCCCATACCCGACGCCCTACCTCTTCGGACTCTGTTTTCTGCCACTCTCTTGCCCTGTATGAGTACTAGGATTTCTTGCCGGGTCCAACGAGGGAGTCTCGGTGCTTTGTTCCCATCATCTCCGCCGTCACGGATGTTGGTGTCAACGCCGTTAGTTCTTTCGCCGTCAACGGAGTTTTGAGTTGGGGTTAAGCTTAATTGCTGCTCTAAAGCCATAATTAAAGGAAATAATAAAAGAGGATATTTTTTTTTCCTTATAATTTCTCGAAAGGCACGTGACTTAACGGAGGGTGGGGAAGTAACGGCGTTCTAAGGAAGAGCCGTTACGGCGTTTAGAGGAGGAGGGGTCATCAATCTTTCATCCTTCCCGTAATAACAGAATAGAGAGGAGAGAAACTGAGAGAGAGGTTTTGCGTTACGGGATTGGTATGGGACTTTTCTCCCTCCCTCCTCTCTCCCTCTCTCACTCTCTTAATTTTTTATTATTATTTACAACAGAGGTATTGGCCGAGAGGTGCCTCTCAATCCCTAATTAAGGGTAGTCAATTGTGTGATTGATCCAGGGTTATATCTTTAATTTCTCAAATAATTAAGGGTAGTTTGATAAGCATAGGGTATAGTTGATTTGGACAAGGGGTGCCCTTCCTATTAAGTACTTTTCAAGGGCCCCTCAACAGGTCATTATCTTCGAGTAAAATATGATTAATTCTAACACGTTTTATTGGGCCACCTCTCCCTTGCGACGTATCCTTCTTTCATCAAAAATGTGTGGATTCTCTTGCCCACGGTTTCGCAAATGCTCTTTAATTAATTAACATTTTTGTTTTACGATCAATTAATAAATATCTCAATCCTGATTGGAGAGAGAGAAAAATCCCTACTTTTAGAATAAAATATAATTATTCCCTGGAATTTTTCTCTACAAGCGCAAAAGATTCCACTTTTTTTAGTTCCCTCTTCAACCATGGTGTGGACTAAAATGCTGATAAGGGCATCCTACCCTACCACTAGAACAGCTTTGTCAATCTCTACCTCTCTAATCTCACTCAATCTTTTTCCCTAATCTTCACTTATGAGCATGCCCCATAATTTAAAGCCACTTTTTGCTGGCTGGATTTCAAAGGAGAGAGTTTCATTCGGCGCCTTGCCTCCTTTTCCTGCCTTTCTGCTCTTCTTATCGTCAGTTTATCCCTTCCTGGCTAATTAAATGAATTGACCCATCTGGTTTCTTGATGAACAATATATGATAGGAGTGTCTGATTGTAGAAGAAAGCTTCTTCCACACAGGAGGGGCAGCGCGAGGATAAGGGGGTTAGTGAAGGGTCACATTCTTCCCGCGATGCAGTGGGGACCAGGTTGATGACCTCGGCCCCTCCATTCTGATGGGCTTATATGTAATATGAAGAGGGAGCCTAACCTATAATTGCTGCGTTTATTGGTTGATCCTCTCTGACTATATATATATTTTTTTACTCCAGTCTTTTGTCCTCCGGTTGAAGGAAATGGTTAGCAAACTTCATGTCAGCATCCCTCGAGCATGTGATTGATATTTACTGTGCATGCACACGATTGGAACACGGATGGTTTGTTTAAAATCTAAAAACAGAAGGTAAAAAAATTATCTCAATGGGATGCACTCATTGATATCGAGTTGGGTCCAAAAATATTTAGACCTTGTTCTGACTTCTTAGCTCGCACAACTAATTTCTGCTTATTCAAACCTTGTTTTATATGTTATTAAGTTATTCCAACTCTTCAGTATCTTACATTTACATGACCAAATATTTCTTTGATCAACCTATTTATGTTTCATTTAAGGACCATTAACTTGTAGTTAAATATATCTTATGTCATTTTATGTCATGTTCATTGTACATCTCATTTTGATTTATATGTTAATGTCTATTAGAATATCTTAATCCATGGCTTTAAATTAGCTGTGTATTCTTACTCAACTTGTAGAGTCATATTAGAGCCCAATAATAGCGAGGAGGTCCAAGAGATTTCCTAACTATACAAGAAAACATATTTTTCTTGTTCTGTACTCTCTTTTTTTTTATTCTAGTTTGAGACATGCTTGCTTCCAATGTTTTGTATTTTTCATGTTTGCGCTAGGGTTAGCGTGCGAGCATGCACATTTATAAACTTGTAATGTACCAAAAATAGATTAAATCTAATACAAAAATTCACAACAAAAGAGGCAGGCAAATTATTTTCTGCCAAATTCTCTTCTTTATCTCCCTGCCTTTTCTTTTCATTCCCTTGATTGATTTTAAACACATCAACTTAAGAAGAAGAGTTGCCCCTTCATCAAAGGATCTTCAACCTCGTCACAACACATAAAAAAATACACTGATTTATTGATAAAAAGAAAAGTACACGAGGATGAATTAACTATTTCTTAGTGATTATACTTGTTTTAAACTAGTTTCTGGATTAAAAAAAATAGTAAAGTCTTTCTCAATTTAATTTAAAGCTTTCGAAAACAAAGTTAGGTATTTCTTGAAAAAATTAAACGCCCGATTAGATTTGATGCCACCGGCGCAATCATATGATGTTTTCGATGACTTAATTTCCACCTCAAGGCTGATGAAATCATTGTAAGGGATTACAGTTACCTCACGCAAATGGCTGGTTAATTAAGCAGCATTCTAGCTATGGTCACATGCATTGTCTGGAGTAATCAACTAAAGTCAAACAAAATTATCTAGTGGTGGCCAAGTGGTAAGGACTTGGGATCAAGGAGTTTGCTGGTTTGCTCCCTCTATGGTCTCAGGTTCGAGTCCTTGGTTGCTCATATGATGACCACTGGAGGCTTACATGGTCGTTAACTTCAGGGCCCGTGGAATTAGTCGTGGTGCGCGAAAGCTGGCCCGAACACCCACGCTAATCTAAAAAAAACTAAAACCAAACAAATTATGCTTAATCTTTGATTAGACCATAGGACCACCATGATCAAGAGTCTTTCAGCAATTTCTTGAACAACTCTTGGTCTTTTATTGTGGCTTGTGGGACTGACAGCAGATGTGGGTCCAAAATGGTTTCTTAATCACCAAAATTAGGCGTTTGCTACTAGAACCAATTAAGGAGTAAGTGATGTTTCCCACGCTGAATATTATTGATTTGTAAACTTAATCACAACTCAAAGAAAAAAGAGGATCTCTTTGTGCGTGACCTGTTTCGATTGGATTGATTGGCTTCTCGATGAGTTAAGCATGGTCGGGTCTAATGGTTACTTTTCTAGGCCAAATTAATGGGAAGTTAGTAGTCGTTGGATCTCCGTGATCCACAGTCTCTATGCAAGATTAGCCGAACCACAAAAACACGTAGCTATGGTCCAGAGAACTCAATTTCCTTTTTTATTAGCTGTTTTTTTGGTTTTTTTTTTCCCTTTGAGAGGGTACAAAGACCTTTAAGCTACACAATGAAATCTAATTCTCTCATTCTTGATTCGTTTCTGTTTATAGAATTCAACCAGAGGCTTTTTAATAAAAATCTTTGATCTAAACCATTGAATTTGGTCATTTGGAGATATGGGGTAGCGAAATCATTTAACATTAGTGACTGAAAATAGAACTGGACAACATATTTATGGGGAAGCTAATGATGCCGCTGATTAGCTCGTTAGTTTTGGTTTTTTCAAGCATCCTTCAGGGATGATTTGACTATGAACATCTTTCAGAGTGTTTGTGTTAGTTTTTTATTAGAATTTGATTGGACCAGTATTTCCTTATTTGTTTTAGTTTTAGACTTTCAACCCCAATTAAATATCCAAAAAAAAAAACATAATGAAAATAATTAAGAAAAGGAAAAAAAAATCATCATACAAGTCAGTCATATCCCATTAGCCATAAGAAACAATACATCTCAGCAATACTTTACTAGACAAATCTCCCCTTGCGTCGCTGACTTGATAATTGAGCATGCCGATGGGGTTCGGTCTCAAATATATAGTGCTAATAGGAACGTTCCAAACGTAGCAGCTTCATTTTGATACACACACACACACACACACATACATACATGAACTTGATTGTGTGGATCAAGGTGGTGGGTTTTGACTTAGTAAGGATATACGTCCGTGAAGTCCAAACTTTCAATTTGAGGATCCTAGCAGCATGCTTCCTCCTAATATCCAATTACAACAAATGGGATTATTTGTCTATAAAAAATGGTGCTGGCGAGGTTTTTGTAGCTCAAGAAAAGCCTAATAACAAATATTTATTATCCCACAGTCCCGAGACAACGAGTTTTTGGTGGCATGTCACCCTAAGTAATGGCTACAAGATGGTTTCAGACCAATTTTTGGCCCATAAGATACGATATTAGGTAACAAAAGACAGAGTGATCGGCATGTGTCAAAGCATCATTGCCCTATTTGTTACCCAGGTCTTCCATTTAGGCAATGCATAAGAAATTTAGAACACGCAATGTGGTTTTACTAATTTGTGAGCAACCCGTCAAGACACGCCTGCTAGGTACGCCAGGTCCATGGCATGCAGGTGAACATGTAGCTGTGCATGCATTTTTCTCATCGTTTGACGGGTCCAAGTAAAAGACAATCACAAGTAGTGGAAGGGGGCCAATAATTCACCATCAAAAACGCATTTGATTTTTTTATATATTAATGTGGTTATTTGGATTGCCTTGCATATATTTAAATTAATTTCATGAAGTCTAAAACTAACAGTTATATAAATTTTTAGTCGTGCATTTAATCATTTCTTGAGTTAAGGGTAACTAGGCGTGGAGGATTATAACGTCTCTGGATTGGAAGAAAAAGGAGTCGGATCAACTTTACTCTTTCGTTTCGGTGAAAGGGATCAACGTGTGTGCCGTCGTCAACATGGCTATGGATTTGTAATCTCATCGTTGACAAAAGACTAACACAGTAACAACAGATCGGAAAATGGAAACTCCCCAAAAGAAAAACGCAAAGTGACCGTTCATGTAGCCACCAGCACTAGGAAAAAAACAAGACATGCATTCCACACTTTACAAGTTATATGCCTTCTTCAATGCTTTTATTCACATGTTGTAAACAAATAATCAGGACCAAATAGAGAGCCGTGGTTCGAGGAATAGGCCAAACGGATTCGGCAAGATCGGAGAGGATTGGTTTGGTCTTTTTGACTCTGGCTCTGTGTACTACTATTATGTTAGAGCTAGGCCGCGGAGTCCATGACGAGCCAGCAAATGTTTGCGCCTTGAGTGTGCTCCATATCAAGTGATTCACAGCCAAAAAGATAGTGAAATAAGATGTTACAGAATGGCTACTTGGGTTTCCACTTCACCAATCAACTCTCGACTCCTACAGGGATGCAGCTGGTGATGGTATCAAAATTTAAGCATCCCCC